>OY744483.1:28107259-29307259 GCA_963556165.1 Tipula helvola
GAAATGCAGTTGTGAAGCTCTCTCAACCGGAAAACCAACTTACTGGCCTACTGATCCAAATAAAGTACCAGATCTGATTGATTTCTTTATAATAAAGAAGATATCTGTAAATTATATACAAGTAAATGAAAGCCACAACCTAAACTCTGATCATTCACCGATACTTTTAACGTTAAGTGAAAAAATTATTCAGAAAGAAAGGAACCCTTTTCTAGTAAATAATCACACCAATTGGGAATGCTTTAGACTATCGCTAGAAGAAAAAATTAACTTAATGGTTCCATTAAAGACCGAGGAGCAATTAGACAAAGAAGTTCACAAATTTGTAGACGATATACAGCAATCAGCTTGGGAAAATACCCCTGAGGTTAAAAAGAAAATCAAGGGAAACAACTACCCTTTGGAAATTAGGGAACTCCTAGCAGAAAAAAGAAAAGCGAGAAGAGTATGGCAACAAACAAGGGCCCCCCAAGATAAAACTAATTTGAACAATCTCACTCAACAATTAAGAAGAGAGATCCAAGAATTGAAAAATGAATCAATTAGCAACTATTTAAGAAAATTAACTAATGATAGCAGTACTGATTATTCTCTTTGGAAAGCAACCAAAAGAATTAAAAGACCAATAATACAGAACCCTCCAATACGAGTAGCAGGTGATAAATGGGCTAGGAATAATGAAGACAAAGCTCGAGAATTTGCTGAACATCTTGAAAAAATATTCCAGCCACATCAAGATGAAACATTAGAAGCTGAGATAATATCTGAACAAGCTGTGCAAGAAAGTAAAGAAATCCTACCGACAACACCAAAAGAAGTCGCGTGTGAGATAAAAACTAATATGAATATGAAAAAAGCTCCTGGCTACGATCTTATTACTGCAGAAATCTTAAAAGAACTGCCAAGGAAAGCTCTGGTAAAGCTCACCAATCTTATAAATGCAGCATTTAGAATCAAATATGTACCAAGCTTGTGGAAAATTGCAGAAGTAATCATGATCCCAAAACCTGGGAAACCACCACACATAACCTCATCTTATAGGCCAATTTCGCTATTGCCAGTCATGTCCAAACTCTTTGAGAAGCTTCTGGTAAAAAGGTTAAATCCGATAATCGAGAGTAAAAATTTAATCCCAAATCATCAGTTCGGTTTTCGTAACCAACACTCAACAATTGATCAAGTTCACCGAATAACCAGTATAATTGAGAAAGCACTAGAGGAGAAAAAAATCTGTTCAGCAATATTTCTAGACGTTGCCCAAGCATTTGATAGAGTGTGGCATGAAGGACTTAACCATAAATTAAGAAATCTTCTACCAATCCAATTTGCTAATATACTGGAATCTTACTTAAAAGATAGATTCTTCAGGATTAAGTTAGATGATACTTTCTCTGAATTGAAAGAAATCAACGCAGGAGTTCCACAGGGCAGTGTATTAGGGCCGGTTTTATACCTACTGTACACTTATGATCTTCCTGCATTAGAAAACAATACAGTGGCGACTTTTGCAGATGACACGGCGATCTTAGCTGTTGGCACAAGCAGCGAAGAGTCAACACAAAAGTTACAATCAGCAATAACTAAAATTTATAAATGGACAAAAAGATGGCGAATAAAACTAAATGAAACTAAATCCGTTCACATCAACTTCACTAACAGGCGATTCGAAAATATCCCGATTACCATAAATCAAGAAATAGTACCGTATGCGAACACAGCTAAGTATCTCGGCATGACCCTGGATGCTAAACTGCGATGGAAAGCACATGTTAAGAAGAAAAGTGAAGAACTAAGAATTAAATACAGAAAGATGTATTGGCTGATGGGAAGGAACTCTTCTTTATCAACATACAACAAGCTGCTACTTTATAAGCAAATATTGAAACCGGTTTGGACGTATGGTATTCAACTTTGGGGGTGTACCAAACAGAGCAACGTAAATATCATCCAAAGATTTCAGAATATGGTATTAAGGAACATCGTCGATGCACCTTGGTATGTCAGGAACAATGATCTCCATAGGGACCTTAAAATGAACCTCATCGTAAATGAAATTCAGGAGAAAGCGCGGAGACATGAAGAGAGGCTCCGGCATCATGTGAACATTGAGGCAACTCAGCTTCTAAGCAACACGAATTTAACACGCAGACTTAAAAGAACCAAACCTTTTGAGTTGGTGTAATTGTTAGCTTAAACAGCATTGTGCTGTGTAAAGCCCACTACAAAGATGTGGTTTAATTCAATTTACCAGACTCTATGGAACGCCAATGGGAAGAAGCCATAGATTAATATTAAGTTAATAAATTAAGTCAGAAACAAATTGCTCATTAGTCCAGGAGACTAGATTGTAATAACATTAAATAAATAAATACAATTTATTTTAATAAAAAAAAAAAAAAAAATATATATTTTATATATTTTATATATTTTATATATTTTATATATTTTATATATTTTATATATTTTATATATTTTATATTTTATATATTTTATATTTTATATTTTATATTTTATATTTTATATTTTATATTTTATATTTTATATTTTATATTTTATATATTTTATATATTTTATATATTTTATATTGTATATTTTATATTTTATATTTTATATTTTATATTTTATATTTTATATTTTATATTTAATATTTAATATTTAATATTTAATATTTAATATTTAATATTTAATATTTAATATTTTATATTTTATATTTTATATTTTATATTTTATATTTTATATTTTATATTTTATATTTTATATTTTATATTTTATATTTTATATTTTATATTTTATATTTTATATTTTATATTTTATATTTTATATTTTATATTTTATATTTTATATTTTATATTTTATATTTTATATTTTATATTTTATATTTTATATTTTATATTTTATATTTTATATTTTATATTTTATATTTTATATTTTATATTTTATATTTTATATTTTATATTTTATATTTTATATTTTATATTTTATATTTTATATTTTATATTTTATATTTTATATTTTATATTTTATATTTTATATTTTATATTTTATATTTTATATTTTATATTTTATATTTTATATTTTATATTTTATATTTTATATTTTATATTTTATATTTTATATTTTATATTTTATATTTTATATTTTATATTTTATATTTTATATTTTATATTTTATATTTTATATTTTATATTTTATATTTTATATTTTATATTTTATATTTTATATTTTATATATTTTATATATTTTATATATTTTATAATTTATATTTCATATTTGGAGAGTGGAAAACACCCTTCATTGCACCCAGTGTAACGTCGATTCGAGGTAGGGGAAATATATGGATGCCGTTGTTAAGTTGATGGTAGTCAACACAGAATCCCAACGATGTATCTTTCTTACTGACGAGTACGACTTAAGAGGACCAGGAGTTAATGGCTGGTCAATGATACCTTTCGCTTTCATATCGGCAAATAGTATTTTTATTTCGTGTCATATGGCAAGAGGTACTTTGCAAGGCAACTGTTTTATTGGCTTGGCATTTCTGACATCAATTCCATGTTGCACCAGCGTCGTTTTCCCGTAGTCTCCAGGAAAACGAGCAAAAACATCCCGATTCTCAGTTAAAAATTGCGTAACCAAACAAGTAAAAAAATTGAGTCGGTTCGCTTTTCGAACATGCTATAGGGGCAAGGTCAGTTCGAACAGTACTCTTGCAATTAGTGTTCCCTTAGGCAAATCCGGCTCGGATGGAAGTTCGATTATGGAAACACATACCTGATTTGTGGCCATTTTTATGAAAACTATTGTCTCAGACCTCAGATTAAAGGTCACTGTCCTAAAAGTGGCGGCGGCCGGGTTGCTTGCACTAGCGATTAAAATTTTATTGTTATCGAGGACCAAGCATTCTTCCGCCAAACTGATTTGTCTTTGAAATTTCTTGGGGAAGTCAGTGCCAAGTCGGCGATGATAAAATTTGCTTCAGTTCTTGTAAAATGTTCAGAAATGAGCTTTAAACTAAAACTTACAAAACATCAAAATATGATTTGTTTGATGAACAAATTTTAGTCTTAAGTTTAAATTCTATTTCTCAAAAATTTTCCAAATGGCGTATAGTACACTAGTACTAACATGACGCTGCTATTATATAAATAACTCTGAACTGTGGACTTTGTCAGTTTGTCATCCAAAGATGCATAGAGAGATTTGTGTTCTGTATTTCTTACGTTTACGAAAAAATGGTTGCCATAATAATCTTCCAAACGAAGAACGAACGTTACATTCGGCGCTGGTTGAAAACTTGACATGCATTCCAGAATTTTTGTAAGTAATTTTTAAACGGTAAAAAAATACTGCCATATACTATGGCTTAATTTCCCAAAGCCAATCCACGAAATCCTCTAGGCAAATAAAATGTAGAAGTGTAATACCCATTGAATTTTATATATCTCCTTTAAAATTATAACATTTAAAAATTCAAATCACACTCTCAAATTTCACCAACCCGCAGCAACAAAAAGAAAGTTTAACGAAATAAAATTTTATGTTAAACTTTAATTCCATCGCGGTTTTGAATAAATTTTTCACATTTCCAATACACAGTTACCATTAAAAAAAAAAAAAAAAGAATTTAATTAAGAACAACAGAAAACGGAATTTTTTATTTTTATTTTTTTTTTGTTTTCCGCAGCATAAAATAAACTTTACTAATTCAGTTTTTTTTCTTTTTTTTTGTATTTTCAGATAAATTCTGTTAACTGCTTCTTGCGGACCATTTACTCGTACATACAATAGCACCAGCATTACAAAACAAAGAAAATTTAAGTTTTTCCGAACGTTGTACGTTTTCATGAATTAAATAATTATTTTTTTATAATAATAATAGTAAGAACACACCGCAAAATTATTATTAACATTGTTTGTGTATAAAAGCATAATTTTATGGTGTTTGGCCAAAGTGAAAATACGTGTGAAGCTACTACTTACTAGTATATACCACTATATATAAATGTATAGTTACACAGGGTAGAATTAAAGTGAAAATCGATCGAATTTTTTAATTGGAAAACCAAACAAAACCAAAAAAAAAAAAAAAGTTTTTCATTCTCTATTTGTACTTTCATTATGTAGTTGCTTTATTAAATAAATTTTTTTTTTTTTTTGGTTTAGTTTTATCTGAAAATTTTTTCCTTTTATCCAAATACTGCTTCGGTTGTCGTTCTGTGTATTTTATTTTATTCGACCTTTTATTGGTATAATTTTTACAGTACAACTGTGTGCGCGCGATACAAAAAAAAAAAAGAACTGAAGCAAAATAACAAGTGAATAAAATATATTTAACGTGAAAATTTTATTGTTTTGTTTTTCCTAAATTTTATGTGTTTCTTAAATAAATATACAAAATAATAATAATAATACTAATACAATACTAATAATAGTGGTAGTAGTGTTGATAATAATAAAAGAAAGAATATAAAGCGCGCAAGTAAATAAAACAAAACAACAAACCTGGATTAATAAAGCATCACATGAGATATCAAAATGGTCCTCAAAGGAGCTTTAAAATTTTACAAAACCATTTCATTTATATGGTTTTATTTATTTATTATACTACGGGCGGACATAACCGAAGCTAAAATAGGTAAATAAATATAAAATTTATTTCTTCTTGCAGCTATGTACGTACATATTGTTTCTTACAGGTTTTTTTTATTTTTTATTATCATTTTCCCGTTTTGTGTTTTAAATCATCTGAAGGCCGTAAGAAAGTGTAATAAAATTTTGTTTATATAAAAAGTATATTTTGACTAAGATTAAAATAATTTGCGTGCCACAATTATTTTACTTTGGGACGAGTTAAAATTTTACCGCCTACACCTATTATACAAAGCCTTAAGGTCTGAAAATTTCCTTGCGTCAATATACATTTATTTTAAAGCAGCCTCCTTTTATTTATAAAATATTATATGTTTTATGGAAAGGTAGACAGTTTCTTGCTAAATATTTAATTAAATTAAATTCGAATTATGAGTTAAATTAACAATATGATACGCGCGCATTTATATCTTAAATTATTCTATCCTAATTAGTAAAATTACCTAAAAATAAGTTTTCGTTCATTTTTATTCTTGGAAAGTATTTCTTTCATGTTAAAATTATTAATTAAAATGATTTCTACGAATTAATTTGGTTTTATGGATTCATATATTTGTTAAATTTATTATTTATGTGACTAAATAAAACTTTAGTTTAGTTAAAACTAGAATTATATCACAAAATGGAATAAGAGTTAAATTTTTCAAATCGAATAATATGAAGTAAAATCTTGTTTGTTGATTCCAGCGCTTCAGTCAGGTTGTCGATAATACCATAAATTCGTTAAAATTATCCCAATTAAAATTTAAGTTTTGAGGGTTAACTCTTTTTAAACAACAACAGTAAAAACTATAAACATATATGTACCAATCAACTCAGTTTATGTATATTAAAAGTTTATGTACATATATGACACCCCTTAGACACAATCGAATAAAACTATGGGAAATATAAGTAAAATAAACCGAAACCTGGTACATGTTGAGAGGTGAACCACTGATAGGTTGATAACGCGTACAACAACTAAAATGAAGGCAAAATAGCCCCCGCCTTATTTATGTTATATTGATTTTGTTGATATGTAAACTAGGGTTACCTATATAAATAACCAAAAACCGAATAGATTGATCGAGAACTCACTCGAAGATTTTTCTAGGTATTACCATTCCACGTCAAATTTAGTGACGTTAGGGAAGAGGTATAAAACGTCGAAAATTGAAAATAATTTGTATCTTAAGTCGATTTAAGCTACTATGACTTCAAGGCAAAGATTTATACTATTATTAAATTAAGCTTAGTTAGGACCTATCTGTTAAGAGATTCTCAAAATTCGAGACTTTGGAATTTATAAGATTTTATCCAAAATTAATTAGTCAGTATTTTCGAGATAATTCGAGATATTTCAGATATTCCGAAATTGCCAAAGTGCCGTAGTTGCGTTGTGTTGTTTCACTATTAAGCTTACATAGGGATTTTCGGTAATTTATAGGATTTTCGAGATTTTTAAGCTAATTTGAGATTTGTTTGATTTGAGTATTATGTAATAGAGATTATTCGAGAATTTGGTTATTTTTGACATTATTCGCTTTGTATTTATTATATTACTCGAGTTTATATGATCTTACTTAAAGATGCGATTCTTGAAATTCGAGATTAAGGGCTTTCGGAATTATCTAAATTATTGGACATGAAGTTATCGATATTCTTAGGATTTGTTAATGTGTTAAGATTATTGTAGGACTGAAAATTTGTTTGAAGTTTTCTGGATATATTCGATTTGGTTTATGAATAATAGTGTTTCTTGCCTATAATTTGCAGGAGGAGGATGGAGGGGGGGGGGGGGGGGGTCGCCTTCCGTGGTATATGTTAGAATTAGTGTCTTGTAGATTCTTAGAATAAAGCGCATTTCTAATGCTGCAGTGTATTTTAATTGCTCAATTTGTTAAGGCCATTTGAATTTTTATAGTCTTTTGGAAAATGTATTCCGTTTTATTTACAACGTTTCTAAAGCCTCAAAACTAAAATTTTAATTTGTTCATCAAGTATCAACTTTCAAGATATAAGGTCCAACATTTCCTAAAAGGTAAAATCAACCAAAAGACGTATAAATTTTATTGTAACAATAATTTAAAGCATTTTAATTGTATATTATATCACAAAAAAAGCTTCTGTAGTTCTATATTGTTAAAAAACTTCCTCTCAAAAAATATTCTCACTTGCAAGCACAATTGACATTGATTTTCTTTATTTAAATAGCGAATAGAAGTGTATGCTTATAGGAGTTTGCTGTATGAAAATGCGAACAAGAAAATTTTGTTGCCTAAAAATTGTTGGAAAATAATATTGGAAATTAGATGATGAGAAATGAAACACACTTGGTTAATTGCTCTCGCTTAGTACAAATGGAAGTGATGTTGTTATTAGTGCTAATCTCATCAAAGGTATACAGTCTCCCTTAAATTTTGTTATACAAGCAAAATTTAATAAAACCTCTGGGTTTATATTAAATTTCTCCGGTTTCTGATTTTATATTTTTGGTAACCCTGATCGGTCAAATACTTAGTGAAGCCTACAAACACAACATAATTTTTTAGCACTTCCATTTGTTGATATCGACGCGACATTCTCAATAAGGTTGATTTTTTTTAGAAGTTAAAAAGTTTTACTTTTGCCTAAATACTCCTAAGTTAGATCAATCAATTAAGAACAAACCAAATGTCAAATTAAATTAACTCAATTTGACGGTACAAAGTTGTTCTAGAAAGAACAATTTTGCGATTGTTTTTTTTATATGTTGCAAAACTGAAAAGTCCACGTGAAGTATGTGAAATTTAACTGATTTGGCCAAAATTAGGAAAATTTATGTAAATGAATTCTTCGAAATTTAAATGGATTAAACAAGTGTTAAAATTCCATAAACTATATAAACTTTGGAAATGTAATTCTACTTCATTTTAGTATAATCTTTTAGTCTCAACCGTCGTTATGTTCTTTTAAAGTAGGTACCGTGTATCAGTCGAATTTTTAGGTATATAGGTATAAAACCATTTTTGGGCTATTTCGCTACCGCACTTGATTACCCAGGTGAGTAAGTTTACCCAACTTTTTAGCCAAAATCTTAGATACTTTCTTTATTGAGTGAATTGAAATCCTCTAGCTTTGGCTTTATGTTCAAAATTCACCACCTATTTTTTATTTTAACCCTTTGTGGTCGTATGTCTACTCTCAGCGACCAAAGAATTTTTACCGTTCCGGCCTTATGTCTACTCTCAGCCACCACAGCAGAGCACCATACTGGACATCGATTTTGGTCGCAAATGAATTCCTTGAAGTTCCACATTGTACTTAGTTGTTATTAGGAGGGCATGGTTATATTCGATTAACCGAAAATTTGTTTTGTCGAATAAAGTCTGAAACAAAAATAACAAAAAAAGCCAATTTCCATTCTACTTGGCCATATTCTAGAACTTTGTTTAATAATCATTTTAGAATCCTATTTTAATGGTACCTGTGGAGTTTCATAATATTTGGTTTAGAAATAGCCAAGTTCCACCCTACTTAATATTATTTTAGAATATTTCCCACGCCCATAATAAGGCATTTTCGCGTCTCAAAATATTTTAAAAAAGGATTAGTCTATTTCGTTTTTTTTTTTTTCATATTCTTGCATATTATCTATTACTGTTTGTTCAACGAAAATTAATTCCGACCAGCATGACACCATGAGTATAAACTTAATAAGACCGTAAAGGGTTAATCCCATATTTTGCAATTTTAGGTAGATATTTTTGATTTTCTGGTACCTAAAATTGCTAAGCCTTATTATTATAATGCCCTAGAACTCGCCAAGATCTGTGATAATGAAAAAAAGTCTCGACCAGGCACAATTTCTCATTAATCTAATTTTTACGATTTCAACCAAAGTGGGAAACAGTGGAATATTTGGGATGAGAATTGAACTACTACAGAATTTGAAAAAAAAAAAAAACAGTAGTTCGTCGTATCTTTACGGTCGGCCAACACGCTTGATAGGGATAAACTTCAACAATTCCAAAAAAAAATTATTACCAAACAACAATATTCGAGAAGAAATAAAAAAAAATAAAAAAAATGTCCAGTTTTATTTTTTTTATAAATAACATTATAGCCGCAGTGGTCTCTCTGACATTATTACTACACCAATTATTATTTTGGTAAATATTTTTATTATGTCTGTTTGTCCCTATATGTAATAGTAAAAATTATTTTAATCAGTATATAATACTAATATTCATATACTCAGTAATAATTGTGACCAAAATAATTTCTATAGAGATTATCGTACTCAATTGGTATAGATCGATATCAAAAAAACATGACAGGTTTACATCTACATATTATATTGGTAAGGAATTCCCGCTTAAAATAAACAAATGCAAAAATATGTAATTTGCGTATGTACTATACAAAGATATAGAAATACATAAATTACAGGCTGCCACACAATATGAGTCCACGTACCGTGACGTTTCTTGAACCACCATAATTCAAATTATTTACTGACTGGAATTTGAACAGTCGTAACACCAAGATCATAAAAAAGTATCAGCACACCAAATAGAACAATTTGATATTGATCGTTGCTTAGCTGATAGTTGCTCAGCAACAATAAGTTATTGATTGAGGAACAGTTTTTATATGTAAAATTATTGAGCATAAGTTTGTTCTATTCTCAACTACATAAGACAGCACCCCAGATAAATGTTTATTCAAAATTCTTCCAAAATGCAAGTGAAACATACTCACCTCCTAGAATTTACGTGGCTTACATTTTTACCATTTTCCTGTGCTAAATCAAATTTATTTCGTTGAAGTGAAGAGTCCGGGAGTTTTGGAGTATAATTATTGTTGAAAAGTTCTGCGAAGCATTTCGCTTTGTGTAAAAATAGTTGGTTGTGTTAGTAGACCTTCGACAAATGTTCCTAACCAATGTTAAACCGATTCAGTAAATTCAAGAATTTATAGTTATATTCATGCGTAATGGAAGATGGTACAATTTTTCCACATATAACATGGCATATTATTTACCCACATTTTCTCCATTATCTTTTCTTTCAACCATAATCTCTTTTTTCAAAACAATTAAAAATTGTTTTCTAAAAAAATCCAGAAATTTCTTAACGCAATTATGGCATTAGTCAAAGAGGTACATGGTATTATTACCCATGGAATTAATGGCCGATCGAGAATCTGCTCCCGAAACTATTTTAACACATTTACTAACTTGAATAACTTGACTCAAGTGCAATGAAAAACCCCAAAAATTCGGATTATTGTCGCATCATTATTTCCTCTTATACAAAATTAAAATTTGCATTTTCATAATTGGCATCGCCTCACTCAAATAACTACATTAAGCATTTTACTTTCAAAATATCGACTTGCATTGAATAACAGTTTTGAAGACATCAGCTGTAACAATAAACAAGTTCAACACTAGATCCAAAGATGTTAAAGGTGGGAAATCAGTCTAGTAAACGGGAATCGTGAAGTAATTCCTATTCGTCCTACGATAAGGAAAGGGCGTAAATCCTGTAAAATTTAATTTGGTATGTCGTAAGCAGTATGTCGCCTTTTCTAATGCTGTGCAGGAAATATTCTTGATCCCTCTCTTTCTCTAGGCCAATGTTCAGAGAATGAAGTTTTTCATACGTTTTACATAATTTTCGAAATCTTGGAACAAAGTATTACCGCTTAATAATTTCTTCCATTTTCTTCACTCAGCAAAACCACTCCAACGCCATGTTTGGAATCATCAGTGTATAGCTCAAATTCTGCAACTGAATTATATATTTTTATAAAATGCAACTGTCCCACATCAACTAACCGATATTTTAATTTTTAAATACCTCTTTCTCGAAAAATTAGATATCTTTCCACAACAGCTTCGAATGGTCTTACAATTATGTACTATTTTTGGGCGATTCTACGGAAATATTCAGTCAATCTAAGGAAACCTGGAACTTGTTTTTTGAATTCGCCTCAGAAAATTTTCTCACAGCTAACGCTTTCGTAAGGAATGGTTTAATTGATCCCTGTTCAACTTCATATCCCAAGCATTCCATTTTTATTGTGTAAAAATTGATATTTTTTCCTTTATTAGCCACAGCGAATTCACTAGCTATTTCTAGAATTGCTTTAAGTCTGGCAATCCTTTCGGCTTCGCGCTTCAATGGAATAATAATTGCATGTATCTTACTAAATGTTTTTTCAGAGCCATTGGATTTAATATGTAATTTATGAAGCACTTTTAAAAATTGATATTGATTAATTGGAGTCGCATAAGTAGGGAATTTTTAACTTTCTTTAGCTACATATCTACATCGAACTGGTCATTTATCAAAGCTAGTAGATATCTATCATCTATCTTTTTTGAGTCCTCCATAATCAACACACCGAATCATTTTAGAATTCCATTATCATCGCCCAAGTCAAATTTCATCGTAATCGGTCTAGAAACAGCTAGTTCCAACGATTAACTGATCCACGATCAATTGTCCATACGATCAACTGATCCACGATCAATTGTCCATACGATCAGCTGATCCACGATCAATTGTTCATACGATCAATTGTATCCACGATCAATTAGTCATACGATCAATTGTATGCACGATAAATTGTTTCCACGGTCAATTGTTGTACGATCAATTGTTGTATGATCAATTGTTCACGATCTATTGTTTACGGTCAATTGACAGTAAATCAAACTTTGGACACGTTCTTAGAATCCCATTTGTATGAGCGTAAATGTTGGTACAACACTACGTATTTAAATCAATACAACTAGAGTAGTTAAAGTATTTAACTATTTTATAAAGATTTATTTTTATTGAATCACTTTTATATTTGTACTGCTCGACTGTACTTCTGATATACGAATGCCATAAAGTACAAAAAAATATTTTTATTTTTTACAACAATAACAAAAAACCATTACTTGTTCTTTATGCTAAATTGGTCTACGACCTTAATTTCTGCTAACTTCAAATAACATCAAGCTCCTAAATGTTTACATTATTTTATCTACTATAATTATTTACAATATATAAATGCTTCAGGTAAGTAAGGTTTTTGAGCCATGATATTTTGACAATTATATAATAACAAATATGGATTTTCTTCTTGTAAGTACATAAACAAAATACAACTATGTATATATAATTCCGCTTATTTTAGCTGCTTTAATGTGATTGAGTAGCTGCATCATCATTTCCCGCCGGCCTTGAATCCCTTGATTCGAAAGGATGCTCCGGTAACTTGCATAGTTTACTAATTGGACGTTGTATTGTCTTTCCGGAATTGCCGACTTTGATCGTCACGACTCTCACTTTCCCGTCATCGCCTGGATGTGTTTTTATAACCTTTGCCAAAGCCCAACTGCTTGTAGGTAAGTTGTCTTCAGCTAGAATAACTATGTCGCCTTCTTTCAGATTGGTTTGCTACCTGTGCCATTTTTGTCTTGTTTGAAGCGAACGTAGATACTCTTTGTGCCACCGAACCCAAAAGTTTTGCTTGATTTGTGTAACCAATTTCCATCTATCATTTGGTGATATCTTCGCCTTCGTGACGTCTATCTCAGGTATATCAGTCATAACTCTTCCAATAAGAAAGTGTGCCGGAGTGAGCGCATCTATGTCTTCTGCGGTGTTAATGCATATCGGCCTAGAGTTGATTATTGCTTCGATTTGAATCATCAATGTGGAAAACTCCTCTATTGTAAGTATGGCCTCCCCTACGACCCGTTTCAGATGCACGTTGGCCAACTTAACAGCGGACTCCCAGATACCACCCATATGAGGAGCTGCTGGTGGATTGAACTTCCAATTAATTTTGTTTCTAAGAAGGAAGGAAGAGAACTCATTAGAATTTTTTTCAATAAACCGGAATACCTCCTTAAAGTCATTCCTAGCTCCTACAAAATTGGTGCCATTGTCACTGTATATGGTATGACAAACTCCTCGTCTCGCAATAAATCGCTTGAAAGCTCCCATAAAGCTCTCTGTTGACAAACTGCTTGCTACTTCTATATGGATGGCTTTCGTACTTAAACATATAAATATACAAACATAACCCTTCGTAGGTTGCTGACCTCTTCTTCGCGTTATATGCATTTTAAATGGTCCGCAATAATCGACCCCAACTTGATTGAACGGATGAATAAATGTAACTCGAGCTTCAGGTAAGTTACCCATTATTTGGCTCTCCCGCTTTGGATTTTGACGGAAATATTTGGTACACTTATGGATTATTGCTTTTGCTAGATCCTTACATCTAATAATCCAAAATCTTCGCCGGACCAAGCTCAAAAGTAAACTAATTCCTGCGTGATGGTGGAACTGGTGCACATCTAAAACGATTAATTTGGCCAATGCTGCATTTGGAAGAATAATGGGATGCTTGACGTTAAAGGGCGCAATTGACCGTTGAATTCTGCCGCCTACTCTTATCAAACCATTATCATCAATAAATGGATTTAATGAAATTAATTTGCTCCGCTTTGGTAATGCTTGATTTTTTCTTAACGCAGTGAGTTCATCTTCAAAGTGTTGTTCCTGAAGACCTTGAAATAATCTATTTTCTGCAGAAATCAGCTCTTCTCTTGAGATATTTCCTAGCATAGGTTCCTTTCGTTCTAATTTAGCTCGGAGGTTGCTGACATATCGTGACACCATTGCAAATACCTTGATCGCCGTATATGCATTTGAAAACCGATTGGAGAACTCTTCTATAAAATTGTCATAATTAATAATGAAGCTGTCAGAGTTGCATGGTCTTCTTTCTTCGACGTTTATCTCTTTCGACTTCGTCGGCCTTTGGATTGGCCAGCATGATTCTTTCTTGGCAATCCATTGAGGTCCCTGCCACCATAATCCACTGGAAGTCAAACTTTCTAACGTTAAGCCGCGCGAAGCTAAATCGGCAGGGTTTTCCTTTGAGGATACGTGCCTCCATTTGCAACGTTGGTACTTAGACAGAATTTCGCTAGTTCTATTTCCCACAAATGTTGTCCATTTCCTGGGATGATCAGACAGCCAGTCAAGAACTATTTGTGAATCTGTTCATAACACTATATTTGCAATATCTAGGGTGAGCGATTCTTTAATCAGATCAACCAACTGGCTGAGCAATAGTGCACCCATCAGCTCCAACTTCGGTATACGCAGCTGCTTTATTGGAGACACGCGTGTTTTGGCTGCGATTAATGTGGAAATGTCACTACTGTTTCCTCCAACACCTACTGCGTACACCACTGCTGCATATGCCTTCTCGCTTGCATCGCTGAAACCGTGCAGAGTAATTTTTGTTCTCGATTGAATCCATCTTGGTATTTTGATGACGCCTATATTTCGAAGTTCATTTTCTACATCAGACCAACTCTGCTGAATGGGTGTTGGTAGCGGATCATCCCAGTCGATCTTTTCTGCCCACAAACTTTAAAATATGATTTTTACCTTGACCGTTAGAGGTGATAACCACCCTAGTGGATCAAAGATTTTACTCGCCGTCGACAACAATTCCCTTTTTGTAGTAGATCTTTCCTTAGAAATATTTGTACTAAAAATGAATTCATCCTTTTCTGAGTTCCACGTAAGACCCAAAACATTAATAATACCATCATCTTTCGATATTATTTTAGCTGTATCTGTCTGTGCGTCGAGTTCCTTAAAACTATTTCGAATTCGTAGATTATTTGACTGGAGCTTCCTCAAATTAAAACCTGCTTGCTTCAGTGAATTCAAAATATGACACATTGTGGTTTGTAGTTGTTCTCTGTTGCTAGCCCCGGTCATTAAATCGTCGACGTAAACATCTTTCTTTATGGCATTGGCTGCTTCGGGATGTTGGCTTTGTATATCTTCTCTTATTTGTACTATTGCCCTTGTTGCTAAGAAGGAAGCTGAGGCAGTGCCATATGTCACTGTATTGAGCTGATAGGCCCGCAATGGTTCAGCTTCATTATATCTCCATAGGATCTGTTGGTACTGACAGTCATCTTCACAAATGCGTATTTGCCTATACATTATTTCAATATCTCCTGTAACCACAAACTCGTGCTGCCTGAATCGTAATAAGATGTTTATTAAGGGAGACTGGACCACTGCACCAACCATTAAAACATCATTTAAAGACACGCCAGTATTAGATTTGGTAGATGCATCGAATACCACCCTAAGCTTCGTTGTAGTACTGGATGTCTTTATCACTCCATGATGTGGTAGAAA
The DNA here is from genome assembly GCA_963556165.1 of Tipula helvola. Classification (NCBI taxonomy): domain Eukaryota; kingdom Metazoa; phylum Arthropoda; class Insecta; order Diptera; family Tipulidae; genus Tipula; species Tipula helvola. Next base: position 28,123,114 of record OY744483.1, read on the forward strand.
GTATTTTTTCGCGTTAGGACGTCCTTCGAGTAATTTCATGTGTCCCAACGATTCATATTCATCCATGAATTGCTTGTAAAGCTCTGCGAATTGTACGTCCCTTTGAAACATTCTCTCCATTGCTCGTAACCTATTCAGCGCGTTGTTGTAGGAGGATCCTAAATTTATTGGTGATTGACGAAATTGCAATTTAACTATGAAACGATTTTCCTTATCGCGTTTTGTTGTATTGCAAAACATCTTCTCACATTTATCTTCTTTGTTAGATCTATGAGTACGCTTTAGCATTTCCTCGATCTCCCAAAATCGGAGGAGACTACGATCAATATCAAAAAATACATTGAAATTCTGAGTGATTTCTTTATTTGACATTGGGCATCCAGCCACCACCCAACCAAAACTTGTATTTAGAGCGACAAGATTGTTGGATAATGGAATTTTTCCATTTTGAATTATCTTCACGAAAACATCGACCACGAGCAAAACATCTATTGTTCCAGACTTGTTAAATTTAGGATCCGCTAATTCCAACTTCATCAACAATTCAAAATCTGCCTGGGTTAATTCACAATCTGCGTACTGATACCCAATATGAGGCATAATGAATGCCTTCGTTACTATTTCTACATCTTTTTCGGCAGCTGATTCGATAGATGATGATAAACACCCACGGGCGTGACCAACCGTAGCCTGACTCAATCCCTTAACTAATATTCGGCCGTTTTCTCGAGAAAGCTTTAAGATTTGCGCACAACTTTCAGAAACGAATGATGCTTGTGACGCAGAGTCTAATAATGCCCTGAATTTATGGAATGCACCATAAGCATCCCTTATTTTGATTTCTGCAGTGGGTAATACGGATGCAGCTGCGTTCGCTGCCACCTTTAGACAAATTGATGATTCCGTTACAATATTGGTAGCTTTTCTTTGTAACATCTTCGGCGGTTCATTGGCAACTTGTTCTGTTTTCTCTGGACCAGTACTCATTTCATGAAGGAGAGTGTGATGCTTTCGAAAACATTTTTGGCATCTGGCACGAACTCTGCAATCGTAGACTCTGTGGGTAGTGCTCAAGCAGTTGAAACACCTGTTCGTTGTCTTCACCAACGTTACTCGTTCTGAACACGGCATTTCTTTGAACTGATCACATTCATAGATTCCATGCGGACCTTTATTACAAATGGAGCACTTTTCCTTAATAGTGGTGGTAGTAAGCACTTGTGTCTGATTTCGTTTTGGTTGTGTTCCTTTGGTACTTGCTTTAATAGACTCTAATGCATCCACTCTTTTCCCAAGGAATTTAATGAAGTCTTCGTATGACGGATAATCCTGTTCAATGGCTTCTTGCGCCCATTGTGCCTTAGTTTTGTTATCTAATTTGCTGACTATTATGTGGATTAGCCATGGATCCCTCTCAGTGGCCTTTGTGCCAAGCGCCTTGAGCCCTCGAACCACTTCGTCCGACGTGTCCATTAACTTGCAGACATTTTGTGCATTGGCTTGTGATATGACCGGTTGCTCCATAAACGTCTTAATAAAAGCTTTTACTGTGTGTCTCTTCCTGCTATATCTATGGCACAGTTTTTGGAAGGCTTCAATGTAATTGGCAATGTAATCTTTATTTTATTTTATTTATTTCATCTAATGGCGCTTCACTGCATGTCTTGGCATAATTGACTAGTTCAGTCATAGAACCTTTAATAACACCACGGAGTCGCTTTAGTGTATTAATATCGTCCATTTTAAGGAATAACGGTTCAACTCCTCTGATATAATTTACTTTTTATTCACCTCACTTTATCACAATTTATCGCCTCGATTTTCAACTATATTTCCGATTAATTGCTACACGATTTATTTTCCGTTAAATTTAGATAATTTATTATATAGTAAAGATATTGAGGTACTTATCTATCTTCATCCACGTGTATCTCTTCCTTCTTCTGCAATATACGGTACTGTATTTCTGATGCCTTAAGAAATTCTGGAACTTTCTTCTTCTTTGTGGACTGTATCTTCGCCGCATCCGGCTCGAAGGACCAATGTATGAGCGTAAATGTTGGTACAACACTACGTATTTAAATCAATACAACTAGAGTAGTTAAATTATTTAACTATTTTATAAAGATTTATTTTTATTGAATCACTTTTATCGTTGTACTGCTCGACTGTACTTCTGATATACCAATGCCATAAAGTACAAAAAAATATTTTTATTTTTTACAACAATAACAAAAAACCATTACTTGTTCTTTATGCTAAATTGGTCTACGATCTTAATTTCTGCTAACTTCAAATAACATCAAGCTCCTAAATGTTTACATTATTTTATCTACTATAATTATTTACAATATATAAATGCTTCAGGTAAGTAAGGTTTTTGAGCCATGATATTTTGACAATTATATAATAACAAATATGGCTTTTCTTCTTGTAAGTACATAAACAAAATACAACTATATATATAATTCCGCTTATTTTAGCTGCTTTAATGTGATTGAGTAGCTGCATCACCACCATTTCTAATTTCAATAAAATCGGTTAAGGAATAATCATTTTCATTCTAGTTGGCCATATTCCAGAACATCAGATAACAATCATTTGAGAATCCCATTTCCAACGCGCATGTCGAATTGCATCACAATCGTCAAGAAATAGCTAAGTTCCATACTAATTAGCCTTAATCCAGAACTTTGTCTGAAAATCATTTTATATTCCTATTTCCATCGCGCATGCCAAATTTTACTAAAATCTGGTAAGAAATAGCCAAGTTCCATCATACTTAGTCATATTCCAGAACTTCATCCAAAATTTATTTTATAATCCCATTTTCATCCAGCGTGTCAAATTTCACTAAAATCGGTTAAGGAATAGCCAAGTTCCATTCTAGTTGGCCATGTTCCAGAACGATAATCCAAAAATCATTTTAAAATTCCATTTCCATTACGCATACCAAATTTCACTAAAATCGGTTAGAAAGTCGTCCATAATAATTGGCCATATTTTAGAATCCCCATTTCCAACGCAAATTTTAAATTTATTCGTAATCGGTTAGGGAAATGCCAAGTTATCCAAATTGGCCATATTCCAAAAATTGATTTAAAAATCATTTAAGGATCTCTTTTTCAAAGCGCATATCAAATTACATGTCCGTTTTTTTGGAAACCTGTTAATCTCCATGCCCTACTTCACATGTCCTCTTATAGAGTCCTTTCTTTCGTTAAGGGATAAAATGTAGTGGCATTGAGCATACCTGGTAATTGATACATCGTGGTTCTGGATTATCAATTGCAAGATACAGTAAATCATGTTGTTTAAATTTAAAGAAGAATTTAAATAAAAAATAAAATTAAAAATTTTGCTTAATGTCGAAAAAAGACGAATATAATGTCGAAAGTTGTCGAAGAGATCTTTTTGACTTTATCCCGACTGGGAAGGATGCAGCATTCAATGAAACTATATGATATTTTCAATATGTTGCTGTAGCTTCGTATTCAATTGAAACTTTTAAATCATTTATTTCCGTCTAATTGATTTTCCGAAATTTTTGTTCTATCAAAAATCACTTTATCAGTTATAAAAGTTTAACTACTAAATAAGACTTTGCTAAAAATTTAGATAATATTCCGACAAAAACGTCAAGTTGCACGAGACACGTCATGCATCCAAAAAGTAGAAGGAAATTGTGTACAATTTAAAAAGAAAGAAAGAAAAATGCTCTTTTTCAGAATTTTTACAAAATGTCCTTACAAATCGCAGTAAAAGGTATATCCGACATTTTCCCGGAAGTTCGGGTAGTTCTTCAGCTCGGGTTCCTCATATACGTTGATTTCTTCGACTATTTCTTCTATAAGCATATTTCAAGAATTTTCCTACCGAGAACAGCCTTAATCGTTATAACCTTTAAAACTGGAAAGAGTTTATCTCAATTGCTTCAGCATTTTAATCTTTGTCTGTTCTCAAACGTTACGTAAATCGAGACAAACTTTATTCAATCCAATATCATTTGGAAATATTATACTGGTCGATTACCATTTCCTAAGATTTGGATTCCATCCGGACTGAATGATTGTTTAGGGAGAATGTTAAAAAACATAGAGCTGATCTTTTGGTTAAAATCATCGGGACACTGATTTGTTTCTTGGAGATGGAAGATTGTGTGTATACATTTGGAATATTGAGAATATATATCTGACACACTTGCGTCACTGATTGTAATTCTGTGTAAAATTAAAAATTCTGCCACAAACAAATTTATTTGTAAATTTACAACATATCAAGTATCTTTAGTTAATGCATCTATTCAGAGGAGATACAAAGTTAATTGGCGTTAAAGCACTTCTATACAGTACACTCATGATTCAGAATATAATTTTCTTTTATCAAATTTTTTAATTAGATGATACCGTAATAAACACGGTAGACATAAGCCGCTGTACAACATAATCTCAATTTCATTTTTTAGTTTTTTTTTATTACATAAAACTTCGACATTTCAATTAACGTCTTTGTACTTAGTACATACTCGCCGTATACTATATGCAAATAAGATACAAAACAGAAAAAAAAGTCTGTGCGCGCCTTGAGATGAGAAAACAAAATTAATTTTAATAATTCTATTATTTCAACAATTCCACCTTCATTGTCTTAAACTTTTTAATTTTTTTTCCTCTTGTAGTAATGTGTAAGCGAAAAACACTTAACTTTTTTTTTGTGTTGTACTTTGTAAAACTCTTCATTCCCTTTGGAAGCCGGGAGAACAATAAAGCAAAACAGCAGCAACAACAACAACAGTACAAAGAAATAAATGGTAGCATTAAAAATAAAAATCGTTTCTAAGTGGAAATTAGTTTTTCGCAATTTTTATTGTTTCAACTTTCCAGTTATATATATATATATATATATATATATATATATATATATATATATATATATATATATATATACGTCTAGAGAAAGGTATATGTATAAAGTGTAAGGAGTGCTTTAGTATTATTTAAATTTTAATATACATAATTACTTCTAATTAAATACTTTGCGATTTATTTCTATGAAAAGTTTTATTATTTTTCGCTTGCAACAAACATTTAAATGTTTAATTTCAGCGTCGGAAAATTGAAATGTAAAATACTTTTGAACAAAAAAAATCAAACATAAATCAATACTCTCGTTATACACGGTTCTATTATATATAAAATACACATAGGTATTGTTGCTATTATTTATTTATTTTTTTGAATGGTAAGGCTATAAATCTAGGTTACACTGGCACAGTATAAAACCGCTATTATTACAACAAAATAAAAGGCGAAAACTATAAAACGCACGAGGGGTAGTCAAACTATAAAATTTTCTATTCAATACCTGCTTACAAAGTACAAAAAATAATACTTTAGATGAATATTGAAATATTTACATAATACGGTAAAATTTATGTGTGCTACAATTTAGCCAATGAAATTGGAAAATGGTGTATTATAAAAAAGAAATCATTTTTGGTTTCAACAATTCTAGGTATAAAAATTAAAATTAAAAAATTGTGTGAAAATCGATACATACAAAAATAATAAAAGCAGCAAACCAATTAACTTATCTGGGAAAATATATTCTCATAATTTTTGTTTCCAGTTTCGCACCATATTACAAATTACCCGATTTTTAGTCTTTTCCTATTCAAAATATCTTTTCTTTTATAATCCTGCTCAAAACGTGTAGTCTAACTGAATTTCAATAGAGCTGGAATAGATCTATAATCCTCTCTTAACCCTGCCGAAACCCTATTGGAAGTCTACGAATAGACTGGTATATGAATGCCGTTTCATAGCACTTCTCCAGCACTGTCCTCACAGTGAACAATCTGTAGATTGACCTTGAAGCGCTGTTGGTCTTGCAGTTTAACTTACTTCCCTTTTTATGAAGTGGACAGATAAGAGTCGTTCACTCTTCTGAAATAACTCCTCTAAACTAAAAATTATTGGTTATACAATGGATAATCGCCACCATTAGATGTCTTGTAATTTTTCAACTGTTGTACCACTTGGTCATATGATAGAGGAAATGGTGGTGTAATCTCAACATTGATGTCGTATTGAAGCTAGAGAGGTTGTTGCTCGGAAAGTAGGTAAGCACTATTGAGAAGTGAGAAAAAATAATTCTGCCACACTTCGAGGACAGTTTGTCCTGCTGTTGCGTGCCTGTTGTTCCTGCCTTACTCATTTCGTCCGTCTGCATAGTTTCTTGTAGATTGTCCTCGAACTGATATATGCGTTATGAGATTTTTTTTTTTTTTTTGTTTTGCGATAGATTTAAACACAAAGACAATCATTATCCAACAAGTGATTTTTGAGCATAGATCAATTTTGGCGTATTGTAGACTTTGAGTTATCGATTACCACCGTTTTATAAGTTTGCATCGTTCCTGAGCAGAGTCAGGAAATTGTTTATTTTTCAAAATTCCTGATAAAGTAACCTCGATTTGATTCACTAAATTTTCCAAGTGGCTTTGTGATTACGATTCTGTAAAAAGTATTTGTTGGCAACCATCAATTTGTAGAGTAAAGTTATCTCGATGGTGCGTGATTTGTTATTGTTTGATGTACGGTACAAGAAGTTTGGGTCGATGGTGCTATGCTATATCCAGCCCGGCCAATTTGAGCATTGAAGTCGAACAAAACCATTTTCATGGTAAGCATCTTTGATTTCATCAGGCTTCTTCTCAATGAAGGCATGAAACTTCAAAATTGTGATGTTATAGTGGCGTTCATAAAACCTGAATGTACAAATCCGGTTTCTGACAGGCATGAAGTCAGTCACAAATTGACGACATTGATTGCTAATCAATAAACTGACTCCAAATTCATGTGTATGCATGTTATTGCTGTGACAGAGAGTTTTAGTCCGTAGCGACTGCAACCGATGATGTCATTATATTTTAGCCTGCTTTCTGGAGTGCTGTGAGCTCGAGTTTATACGTAGATGTTTGTTCATAAAGTTGTTAATCCCTATATTAGAAGCACAACCTGTTTTCAGCCTGTCACTTTATCATGTCTATTTAACAGAATAGTTTCTAGCGGCCGCCGCGAAGAAGCAGTATGACCACTTGCTGAAGTTGTATATAGTAACGGCACGCACATGTACCCATTTATGTATATAATAATTAATTGAAATTTGACAGTGAACTGTAACAAACCATTTCGTCGTTAAGTAATAAATTTGTTTTACTGGTAGTTTGGTGCATATTGTTAAACCGTATTAACTATCGAATAAGCACTAAAGCTTTTATGAAAAGGATTCTTGTTTTTATTATTACAAATTCCGATGCCTGTGTAGATAAAAAATGTTCAAACTAGAAGAAAAGGAGCCCTCAGGGATAGCTGAATTCGATTTATATTCGGTAACGATACATGATAAGGAATCATGTCTTACAGCAGCTAAGAAATGCCAGCACCTTAAGACCATGCAATGGATTTTATGGTTACCGAAACCAAGTATTATGAAGCTTTCGAGCGGTTATGTAATATTGTAGATATGATCGAAAACGATTTACAGGTTCTTTAATTGAAATCTTCTTGGAACAGACGAATCACACTGCTGCATCAAATATTCGTAAGCCTATGGATACTTATGGGTCGTATAGCGGTTAAAATTGGAAAAGATGATGCCTTTTAACTGTTTTATTCTACTGATGATCTGGAGACTGCGGTTAACCTACAATCCTAATACTATTATATGTTTTTTACGTTTTTTTATTTTGAGAGTCGTTAATAGCGCATATTCTTATTATATTTGGAATGGGTACGAAGGACTGAATTTCAAAGGGCCAAATGGGTCGAAGAACCGAATTTTTTTTTTCTTTTTTTTTGTATTATAGATCATCGTCCATATCAAGATGTCTGTTTTAGACCCGAGAAACATTGTGTTAAAATCATCATTTGGGTCAATGCCCGATACTTCTAACTACTTGAAGTTTGCACATATTAATCCTGGTAGCTTGGTGCCAAATTTCTCGGAGTTCTGTAATATTGTTAAGGGTGTTCCTTTGCATAGCATAGCCATCTCGGAAACTGGGCTTAAAGCCAAACATAAGGATTCGTCATTTAATTTGAGTGGCTATAACCTTGATAATGAAAATAAACGGGCGGGCGGCGTTGCTTTATATATTCCGAAGTCTGTTAATTATAAGCCTGTTAAGAAGTGTTCGCTAGGTTCAACTTTTGATACATTATTTATTGAAGTGTGCAATGCTAATGGGGTTAAATTACTTGTTGGTGTAGTATATAGCCCGCCCAAAGTAAAATTTATTAGGAATATATACGTTGTTTTTTTTTGATTGATAGTGCAGGTAAATATAAAGATGTTATAATACTTGGGGATTTTAACTTAAATGTTAATTCTTCATCTCGATATGTTTGCAATTTTAAGGATCTCTTAGACTTCATCAATTTCAGAGTCGCCTCGTATTATGACACAAATTTTATAGAATCGAGTAGTTCTTGCTTGGATTTGCTTTTGGCTAATAATACCCAGAAATTGATGTTTTTTACCCAAATCTCTGTGCCTGGCCTATTCACCACCCATGATATAATTAATCTTCTGATAGCACTTATTATAGTCGTGCTTTGGATAGAATTGATCCGGCTAGACTTATGTCGGATGCCATTCTACTTCCCTGGCATGATTCATTTTTGATTCCTGGTATTAATCATAAATTAAACTGGTTTAATACCTTAGCACTTAGTCTTCTTAATAAACATGCAAATTTACGTAAAATCAAATTGAAATCCTCTGGTTTCAATTTAGTCAATCTATTTTAAATTGTCGAAATATAAGAGACTATTTACATCATATTTGGAGAAGCAATGCTAATTGGAATAATTTTAGATCATATCGTAATAAGGTTAATGGTATGATTAAGAATGCCAATTTGGTCTTAAGAGTACTGAAAAGTGTAGGGTGGATTTTACCCCGAGCGAATTTTCAGATCACTTTGCAGTACGGCCTGTTTCTGTTGTTTATAATCCATTACCTAATTCTGACGTATTTGTATCTAACTGTTCTAAGTTTTATTTTCACAACATTTCTGAGAGTAACGTTCTTTTAGCTATGCAAGATGTTTGGTCCAACTCTATTGGGCCTGATATGGTATCCCTATTTTGTTTATTCGTATGTTTTGTCCTGTAATTATTGGAACCCTAACTGACATCATAAATTTGGGAATAAATTGGGCCCAATTGGGAAAAAATATATGCCGGATGAATAATATGTATAACGACTCTGATTAGGGTTGTTGATGATCTAAGTAAGGCGATTTCGGAAGGGAAAATTTCACTTTTAGTTCTATTGGATTTTGCTAAAGCTTTTGATTCTATCAACTATGATGCCATGCTCCACAAATTGAAATCCCAGTTTTGTTTTGGTGACTCTGCGGTACAGTTTATAAGGTCATATTTGTCTGGAAGATCCCAAATTGTCAACCTTCATAATATGATAAGTTATCGTCTCCTGTTAATATAGTTTGTGGGGTGCCACGTGGGTTCATTTTAGGACCTATACTATTCTCAATTTTCATTAAAAATGAACGAGTAAACATTTGGGCAGACACAGGGGATAACTGAGACTACAATTTCTTCTAAAGAAAGCACCAAACTGTTCATTGCGGATGCTTACATAGTTCGGTAAATTACTACAAATTTGCCAAGTTGGAAATTGGGAACAGAATTCCTTTCGGAGTTTAAGAAGTTAAATTTGGCAGATTCAGGAGGTTATGGTGCATCGACATAAATATATTAGTTGGTGTGGATACAATTTTTAAATATCTCAAGAGTGGAAACATTGATAGGAATCTGCGTATGTTCGGGGAAGAAGAGGAAGTTCTAAAGGAACCATGGGAAACCACTGATGACAACAGATGTGAAAAATTATTGAAGGCTACGACTTTTCATATAACGACAGGAAGTTCACGATGAGACTGCCCTTCCCAACACTAACTATGGTCTTAGGTTTTTTATATCATCAGGTACTTAATAGATTACATTCTATGGAATGCAAGCTAAACCGCAATGCCGAGTCTCAGGCACTATACGCCCAATTCATTGGGGGAATATGAACGACACATCATGGTGTGGAGCTTCTAGCTCGAGCACAAAGTTACGAGTAATTTTTGATGAGTCGACAAAATCGCAAAGCGCAGCATCCATAAACGATTGGGCCTTCAGTATAATCGCCTATAGTAGAAACCTTTAGACACTTCAAGCAACATGCATTCGTAGTAACTTTGTAGAAAAAACGTATAGACAAATATAGGTCTCTGAAAAAGATAGTGAACTGCAAATATCTTATGGCGTTCACACTCCAATACAACCAGTGCTTAGATATTGTTTGAAGATCGTTACTGATGGAACGGCGTGCTGAGTATCTAGCTACTCGAAGCTGGCCACTTGACCATAATTTCCAAAATGCGGCTATATTAATCGAAGAGGATACCATGTTGCTAATCTAATGACCAGAGCAACTACCATCGAAGAGTTTCAGGGTTCAATTGTCACCAGCCGAAACTGTCTAATAAAGGACGGAAATTTCTATCCAATAAAGTGAACGTTTTAAGATTTTTAGGAGAACCAGGATTCATATAGACCTGTAGTCTGTGGTAGATTCTCTACCTTGATTGCGGCTAAATCTTAGGTTGCTCCAGTGAAACAATTAAGTGTACTTCGATTAGAACTATTAGGCTCATTGTTGCTAAGCAAATTGATGACACTAATTGAAAGGGCTAACACAATGGTAATATCGCAGAAGGTTCTATCGACGGATTCACAAATTGCATTAAATTGACTTATCACGCATCCACGAAGATGTTTAACAATTATGGGAAATCGTACAAGTAAAGTCATCAATATATATCCACCAAAACTTTGGCGACACATACTGTTAAAACACTATTCAGCTTATCTAGCTTCCCGCATTATACCTGTAGATAAACTGGCACAAAGTACATTGTGGTGAAATGGTCCTGTCCTAATTAGAATCCAGGTATATGGCCGATACCATCGGAAATAGACAAGATTACTGAGGTGGAAATAAAATTCCAAACTTTTAAAGCAAAGCCACATTCGTAAGCGAAAAGCGGAAAGGAAGTTTTCTTGCTTTTTCAGAATGACGAAGGTTCTGGCCAAGGAAGGAAACCTTACCAACACTAATCTGTGAGAACAACTCCTCAATAATGCTGCTCAAAATACCGTATTGGAAGACGAGATCAAACAACAATCCGATCCCAAGTTCCAGCACTATAAACAGTCTAAATCTGTTTTTAGATGATGATGGTATATTTCGAGTAGGTGGAAGGCTACAGAGGCCTCTTGCTCCATTCCACGTCAAGCATCTGGTCGAATTACCTTAACATTCCAAGCTACCCAGGCTACATGTCGAATATTTGCACATGACAAACGAAAATATTGGATTATCAAGGCAAGACTTCTTGCCGGCGAATAGTACTCAGCTGTGCTACCTGCATAAAATGCATCCCACTAAAAGGACAACAAATTATGGGTCATCTTCCTACATCCTTTTAATTAGGTTGATGTTGGTTACTGAGGCCTGCTTTACATTACACCGGTCGGAAGGAGAGGAGTCCAAAATCCTGACGAACGACTATTTATTTATAGTTATGGCAACACTATTTCGAAACGTGAAATAATTCAACTCATCAGCTACAACGAGATATTTTGATTTTCCTTTTTGTTTAAGAAATATGCCAAAACTTGAAGTATCGTTAAAATTAATAAATTATTTGATGAAGGATTTTGTATTGGGCACAAGTTTGCAGTATTTCAACATGTCTCGGCTGGTGTGCCGAAGGTGCAAGTATGGTAGCTAGAGGCGCTAGAGACGCTTTAATCTTTCTTCGCAATAAAGTTGTATCACACAGTTTACTGTACGACACAACCGTATTCCTTGATAATTGCCTGTCCATTCGTATATCGCACTTTGCCCTTGTGCCATATTTACAGGAATTAATTGGAGCGCAAAAATTTACGAAAGGGGATCTACCCGCATCGGGCGCCCTAATTAAATCTCTGTCACCAACTCCACCGTCCGCTATGCGAGATTTTATCGAAAAATGTAAACAGAAAGGACGCTTTCGGCATCCGATTTGCTTGAACATCCATTTCTACGACCCGTACTATTAAACGAGGTTGTTAAAAATGACCAACAGCTCACTATATCAGACCGGCCTATGCCAATTTACATGCCTCACATGATAAATACGCCAATCACGACGGGACGTTCACGTCTTCAAACTAAATTTGAAGTGTTCCATTTTTTAGGTAAAGGCGCATTTAACGATGTTCTTAAGGTGAGAAACATTCTCGACAATCGTGAATATGCCATAAAACGAATTCTACTATCGGCTCGAAGTCGACAATTGTATAAAAAGATGACACGAGAAGTAATGCGAAAATGTTGTGCGATACTCTACCAGTTGGATCGAAAGTGCTTCACTAAGGGATGAAAATACCAAACCGAATTTAGAATCGGGTGATTGGTCCATAAGTCATGAGAGTCGTAGTAAACGAATTCCAAATATACCAGAATAATCGGAAGACGATTCGGAAGATGATTGGCGTGTAGTCGACTTAAGCTCGGATTGTATCGAATTTGTCGACTCGAACGGCGAAATTATTGAATCGCTAGACGATAACAATGTGGACGAAGATTCAGAAAACGATGAGCAGCAAATTCGGCCCAAACCCATGCTGCAGTACATGTACAAACAAATGGAGTTCTGTGAGAAGAGCACGCTACGCACGGCCATTGACAACAATTTGTACAAGGATATAGAACGGTTGTGGCGATTTTTCCGGGAAATCGTTGAAGGATTGTCTCACATACATCAGCAGGGAATGATACATAGGGATTTGAAACCCGTGAATATTTTCATCGATTCACGGGATCGACTTGCCACCACAAGTTTCTTGGCGCTACAAAGTCAAGAACAACAGAAAATAAACCAGCCGCTAGAAATGAGCGACTGTGCTTTATATCGCTCCAGAATTAACGGACAATTCAAAGAAATCACCGTGCAGCCAAAAAGTTGATTTATACTCTCGGGGTATTATACTATTCGAGATGAGTTTTCCGCCGATCAATACTGGAATGGAGCGAATACAAATTTTAATTGCGCTACGAACCTCATCAATCATTATGCCTGAAAAATTGATCAACGACGAAACATATCACCAGAACGTCCAAGTAATATGATGTTTGTTACATCACGATCCGTGTAATCGGCCAACTGCCGAAGAACTGCTTTCGTCAGAACTCGTACCACCAGCGCGTTTGGAGGCAAATGAACTTTAGGAAATGTTACGCCACGTACTAGCCAATCCACAAAGTAAAGCATATAAGCATTTAATAAATCGTTGTCTAGAGCAACGGAGTGACGACGTAATTGACCTCACGTATCACATAGGACTGGTGCCGATTAGTTCGACGTTCGAATACATTAAAACAAAAATCGTGAATTTATTCCGAAAACATGGTGGCATCGAAGTAATAATACCACTCCTTTCACCATATTCAAAAAATTGTCTCATTCATCATAATGCCGTGCGTCTTTTGACCCTCTCTGGAAATATTGTGTTTTACCGTACGATCTACGAATTCCTTTCGCTCGACACGTTGCCCTAAACGGTATCAACTCGTTACGGCGATATTCTGTAGGACGCATGTATCGCCAAAAGAAAGTTTTCAATTTCCATCCAAAACAATTGTACGAATGTATGCTTTCGATATAATAACGCCAAATCCGGGTCATTTACTAGTCGATGCCGAATTGTTGTCGCATGAATTACTTGTGCTGCGACAAAAAAAATATTTCAATTCGAATGAATCGTTGTGAGCGATTTTGCTCTATTGTAATGTACCGACGAATAAATACGGCGAACTGTTTGGCAACCTATTGGACTACATGGACGGGAAAATAACGAAATTTCAATTGCAAGCAGCATTGAACGCGATTATGCAGAGTTCTAAACAAAGTGCCAATATTTTATTGGATCTTCTGCAGACGGAATATCCGTTAGGAGGACCACGCGGTTCGATAAGCGTATCTAATTTGCGAAATTTAATAACGGGACGTGGAGAAGCGGCATCCCTAGCAAAAGGAGTGATTCGAGAATTAGAATCTGTGGTCACACTGGCCCAAGGACTTGGAGTGTCGTGTCTGATTAATTTATTGGCCGGTCTACTGATTGGTTATGATCGCGCTAAAATGGGTGGAATAGTTTGGCAAATGTTGGCCGAAGAAAAACTGGCACGACACAGGTATACTGGCTGCGGGTGGTCGCTACAAAACATTGGTTGTTTAAATATTCCCGATCGGCAGATGAGTGGGGCGGGATTTTCATTTTCGCTTGAAAAACTAATGCACACAATTGGGGCGATACACAATCTTGAGTGTTCAACTATTGATGTTGTTGTATGCGTGATAGGATCACGGCCACCACTTAAAGATGTGACACAAATACTGAGATCATTATGGGCGGCTGGTATACGGAGTGGAATTGTTGAGGCGACTAATTCGGATGAGGCACAAGATATGACTAAAGAATTGAGCGCCGGTCATATAATGCTGCTCGGTGAGAGTGGTACACTACGGTTACGATCATGGGATCGTGATCGATTCCAGGAAAGACATATTGCACGGCCCGAACTAATCGAATCGCTACATAAAATGTTAAAACCTGAAATTTTGGCTAGTGAACCATCCCAAACGAATTTGTATGCAACAGCATCGCTTACCAAATTTCTTACGAATACCGGAAATTTGCCCACGGTGCACACAATCGTGCTGACGAACGAAAAGCTAATGACAAATATGAGAAGGCGATCCGAAACCCAATTGAAACAGCAGATGACAAAAATATTTTTGATATTTGAGAAAAAGAAAAAAATTACGGTAGTCGCTGTTGAGTTGCCGGGGCCAGTTGTAGGCGCACTGACGGGAGCAATTAATCCACGAGGATTTAGTACAAAAAAACAACAGATAAACAAATTAATTATGTTATCGAACGATATCCAAAACATAAAAAATACATTTTATAAATTTACGATGAACTAATCGATTTGTTATCAGAGAGGCGAAATCCATCAATTATAGGACTATATAGTATAACCGATTTTTGTTATCGGATAATTTTATGAGCGTAAGATCCTCCTCACACCACAAGTAACATTAATAATTACAACCATGTAGTTTTAATTTCATATACAGTTATTATTTATTTAAACAATAAAACTAAACCGGAGTACATACAATATGCTTTACTAAGTAGCCGAAGGTGGTTTGCATTTCAAATCAGACCATAACATTATGGAACTGTTGGGTACCGGGAAAATTTGAACCACTACTAGCAGAGATCGTGGAGCAATTTAACTGGAACCTTCGTGAATAATCAAATACGTTGAAATATCCTTTCTGACGGTCTCATGCAATTTCTATGAGAAAACCTCCACATAACAAAAGATCGAATCATGACCTAATGCATATATGCACTATATTGGAAAGCTAATTGGGTTGTATCATCTGAAACAAAATATGGGGTTTAGCCCTAAACTATGGAGCTGCCCTATGTGATAACTGTGAAAAATAAGTGATCTTTTCATTCATACATCAAGAAGCTTTCAGAATGAATCGAAGCCGTGCATGTCACGTGCAAATATTTTTTTTTGACTGAGCTGTGTCACACAATAAATTAATTTTATTTCACTATAAAAAAGTTACAACAATTTTTGCAACTATTTATATAATTCACTAGAATGATATGTATATACATATTCCGTGTGAATAATTCGCTAATATAACATGCACAGTGCATTCTGTATAGTAGTATAAAATGAAAACTGTGGTACAATCAGTTCATTCGCCGCGGTCTGATGAGAAAATTTATTTTTCATAATCATAAGCTCATCAGTTCGAAACAGGATTAAATTCTCTTACATTTTCAGAAATATTAGCTTCAAATATATTAAAAATACTTATTGGATGGCGGCAAAGCTCCCACCACTTAAAACCCACACTCCTATTTTCTTTCCTGCCTAGCAAGGTTAACATGCTAAATTTTGGAGTTAAGCGCAAATGGGATGGTGTTGCTTTCTTTTGTACGAGTTTGAACTTAAATTAGGCACTGTCCATTTTAATCAAATGCTATAATTTAAAATATGCTGTAGGTAATTATGTAAGTTCCTTTCATTCCAAGTTAAACCCACATTAAAATATATTTCTTGGAAGTTTTTTCGTTTTTTTTTTGTGTTATGTAACAGACAAAAAATAAATTCAACCCAAAACATAAACAAGACTAGAGTGGGCGAATTTAATAAATTTGGATAGATACTAAACAGATATTGGTTAATTATATTGAATATAAATCTTTTTGGTTTCTAACATTACAAACATAAATAGAATCGGCCGACAAGATTAAATTTAGATTTATGATTTTTGTAAATGTTTTCAATTATAATTGAATGTCTTGTCTTGTAAGTGTATACAAATACTCGTGTACAAAAAAAAACATATTTTATTAATGTTCATTGTGTAACAATATTATGCGTATATACCTATTAATTATCCGTATAAAAGCATATCATATACAAACTTTTTAATTTCCTGAATATATCTTAAAAGCTTCTCTCCATCCCTTTTATTTTCGTATTTTTGTTGTTTAGTATAAATTTTGTGGATTTACTCGTTTTGGTGCTTTTAGCGGCAGAAAATATTGTTTTCGATTTCAAAAAATCCTTTGTTTATTATTATTTTGAACTCCAACACTTACATACATGCGTATTTGATTCTAACCCCTTTCGTAAAATAAAATCGCGACTCGAGCAAACCTCATTTTTTCTATATTGCTTATCATGCGACTAGCTATTTGTGTTGTAAACGTAAATCATTCAGCTCATATAATTCGTGTCTGACCGACCGCTGTGCACCGCCAATTCTATTAAAAAGTCACAACAAATTCATGAAATTTTTTTTCGATTTTTTTTTTTACGATTACGAACTATTAAAACAATATTATTTGTAACTGTTTTTATGTTGTTTTGTTATAATTTTTAATAATAAAACGCCAAACCAAAAAGCAAACAAAAAATTCGTTAAAAACAAAACATAAAAAGCTTTTTGTTCTGTGGATTCGTATTTTTACAACAGAAACAAAAGGCGTAAAATGGTTCGTTGATTTTTCCTTTTCCATTCGTTTTTTGTTTTTTATTTGTGTATTCATATTCTTCCATCCTGTGCCATTCGAATCTTTACTCGTCCGCACCGAACAACAAAATTATTATTTGGGTAAGATGGAGAGGGGTTCGGAAACCGTTTTTCATTCACACATACTGTTACACACAAAAAAAAAGAAAAAAAGCTGTATAATATAAGCTTGAAATCAATGTAAAGGGAAAATCTTGAAGGCTAAATGAAATTTATATATAAAACGGCTTAGAAAATATATAAAACGTGACCAAATTTATTTAACACAAAATAACGGGTATGAAAAAGCTTTATAGTGTTGTTTTGTTTATAGATTTTATTTGGGTTTACCATTTTAATTTGTTATTTTGGTTTCTTATGCTTTTTGCTTATATTCAAAAGAATAACAGAATACATTTTCGTTTTTGTTATTTTATGTCGATTTGTATTATGTGTACACACACACACAGAGCTGTGTACATATAGTGTTTGAATACCCGAAACATGTATTAAGAAATTAAATGATTTTGGCTTATATGTATGCTTTCCAGTATCGTTTGGTTTTGGAAATTCTACCATAAATTTTATGATTTTATGTTTTTGATGTTGTATATTTATGTAATTACAATTTATTACAAGTTTTTCCTGTGCGTACTCGTACCGTATCATATCGTATATAAATAAAGAAAACAAAAATAAGAAAATAATAATTTAGTGTAGGAGGTTGTCAAGACCATAAATCGTTCGCTGCTGCTGCTGAATTTTTTTTTTCCTGGGATTAATATTTCGGAAGAAAATATTTTATTTTTATCCCCATCGGGCTTTTTTAATATATTTATGTTTTATCTATGTATGTGAGGGTATCATTTCCACGCTGTTAATGGTGGATGAATCCGACTACCTATAGCAGATCATATTTCGTGGGATCTGCGCTCGATTTTAGGGCTCAGTTTGGTGAAATATTTTTCAAGCTCTTTTAGCCTTCCTATTTCTTCGATTTGGGAAAACCAACTGTTGGACTGACAAATCGGATTGTAAAACTGCACAACATACCAATTAAAACGGTGTTGTATTAAACTATCTTGGAGGCTAATTCATAGGTCCATTACGCAAAATTATTTGCTGATCGAAGTTTGCAAACCAGCTGTTAGCTTGCACAATGATTTTCACTGGAAACAATGTTGCCAATTCGAAAAACAATTCAAACTCAATTAGTTTTTCTCTTCTAAATACACATGGCTTACGATTTCGTGAAAAATACGACCCTCGTAGCTCCCACTGACTTCCTAGTATCATTGCTAATACTTAAAATACCAAATCCTGGTTTGAAGCGATCTATTAAAACGCTCGTCAAATGCCGTTAATGTCAAAGATAAAAGTGCCTTACGGATTTCAACTTCTGCATCACCGCAATTTATCCACCATATTAGTTGGATCACTAGGGTCTGAATTTGGAGTTGGTGAAATATTTCGCCAGACACTTTCGGATTTTACAATGTGAAAGCCCTGAAAATTGTATGTAATTGCATGAATTCGATGCGCTCCCAAAAATCTGTAACAATCTTCGAATAACTTTATAAGTTAAAACTGGAAGACTGTTGCAGACTCTACTGTGGTACACCAGACAGCATTTTTCAGCCGGCTAGGTTGCAGTCGCTAGGGTGGTTCTTTCCTGGGACCAACGGTAGAGCTAGAATTTGCTGTAAAAAAAAAAATGAAGTAACAAAAAAAAAAAAAATAATAAATAAAAACTAAGAATTTGGGGCACTGTATGAAGTTTACGCCGCCGCTGCACACCAATGGAAACACTATTGAACTATTCACTCATACTCCCGAAACGAAACAGAAATCAAGAACATTTCACTCATAATAAATAATTATAAATTTATAAATAAAAGAAAATAAAGATTATACTTATTTTAAAATTTATTCCACCAAGAAAAAAAAAACTAGAACTACGAATTAATTATATATAAATTGATTTTTTTGTAAATGAACAAAAAAAACTCTAATTTTAGTATCTATATGAAATAAATTTAATTTACATGTAATAATTCTGAATAATTAAAAAAAACAATTAATTAATTTCATACGTATTATCGAGAAAAAAAATTAGAATTTTTTTATTTTTATAAAAACTTATTCTAGAAAGTAAATTGAAAACTTAAAATCTAATACGTAACATTATAATCAATCATCATAAAGAAAAAAATTCGGTAATTATAACGAAGAGATAAGATGACTGTTGAAAATACCCTCATTCGTAGAATATTTTAAAACTCCCTCGTGTGTTTTGTTATTATATTTCGTTGCGATGAAATGATAGTACATTGCGTCGATATTTGGACGTAGTATTATGTTCGTGATGGTTTTGAACAATTAGTCAATTCATTCATGAAAATATACTTAATGAATAATAATATTGAAATTGATACCTGGATCTGTAATAATTACAGTTTGTTTGTAGCGTATATATTGCTTCCCGAACTTTAGATAATAATTAGATTTAATTATTGATTATTTTTGTTGTTTTGTTTTTATTTTTGTTGATTAAATTCATATATTATTATGTTATGTATTTAATGTTTTTCTTAGGAACAATTATTTTCAGTTCACACTTATCCATTATTAACTTTTCGTAATTGTCTTAATATTATCATTTTTATATTAACACGTAAATACTAATTAACACGTAATGTTAGCACACTTATGTTGGACGGATGGTTTATAATAAAATTTTGTATCCACAGTTCTTTTTCCTTGTAACATAAAAACTATGCGTCGAACTTATTTCCACTGTCACAACTTAGTTTTAGTATACAGTTTTAAATTTAAATGTTCAAACTAGTTTAATCTAACTTATAATAGCACTTTAGTCCGATCAATTTTAGCACCAATCAAAGTCTTCACATTCTAGAATTTTAATTTTATTGTATCACAAAATCGCACCATGTTCCGTTTCTTCAGGCACAGTTACACAGTTTCGAATTATTTAATTATTTAACTTATATATTTAATTATTATATTAAACTATTAATTATCAACTTCCAAGAAAATTTATATTTTTTTTTATTAATACTTATTATTATAATTATTATATTATATTTTTCAAAAATTAAGTAGCCATACAGATCCAATATTTTTTTTTTGATTATTTTAACTTAACGCTACCAATTTCAACACTCGACTCCTCCATCCTCGTATCTCCTCATCCGTCCAAACCTCTTCGTCATCATTTTTTTTTTTATTTTATTCAATTATTTTGTATTCTCATTCCCGCCAAATTAACTTATTACTAAACAATGAATTATGCTCTAAAATCTACTAGGATACAGTGACCCAATGAACTGTACTTGATTTCAGTAAGCTTGATTTACTTAAACACATCAAAATTATTGTGCAATTCGCCACAAAGCTTTGTGAGCTCAGAAAATAAGCGCCCTTCCAATTGTACTCCACAATCGGTTGCCAATATCACAGGAACACCTAATCTCGAAACAAACTCTTTGACAAAAGCTTTTGCGACCATTGTACGGTTACCTATTGATCAAAGTGAGAATGTAGGTGAACTCCCGACTATATCCAAATGGACATGCTCAAATCTACCATTACATACCTAGATATTAGGTAGGTCAAACTTGGAGTATTCGGTTTTGGTATGACGGAAAATGGTTGATGTTTGGCAAGAAAACCATGCCTTTGCCCATTCCATTAAAAAAATATTGATGCAACCAATTCTCATGTCGACCGTATACCTGGATGTGACAGCGTATGCAGCCCGTTGATTTGTTTCAGTTGGTGTTGGTTAGATAAATATGGGTGGTCAACCCCAGTTGCCGTTCCACAAAATACTTTAAGACTGCTGTCGGGCATTTTGATAATATTGAGCATGTATGAGGAATTAAAGAAGAACAGCTATTATCGACCAATTTTTGTTTGATTTCCGAAATGGGGAAAACGCTAGAGGTTGCAAATTCCCTTGCTAAATTGTTTCAATACAGCGCGTACTGCGGTTCCCGATGCATCACCTGTTACGCAAAATTTTGCTTTGCGATCTGGATGCACTAATAACATATACAATAGATGTTAAATAAAAGTCCACAAGTGACTATTGCCTATTTTGCTTCTGAAAATGATTTTTGAGATACCTCCGGCCAATTATAAATTTTCTTTCCGCGTCAGGAAGCTATTCAGGTAGTTACGAATGGTCAGTAAATTTGCGTTTCGCGACATAACGATGACAATAATTTATCATCCCGATGAACTAGCTTAATTAATGCCGGGGATGGAAAATTAACGATTGCATCAACCCGACCCTTAGAACGCGAAATACCGCCCTTACCAATTTCGGGACTCAAAAAAATCAAAGAGGGCGTTTCGAATATTCATTTCGAAAGCTTATTGTTTATTCCGAAATCGGTCAACCGATGGATAAATAATTTAAGATATTGTGGATGCTCATCAGATGGACAAGAATATCGTTAACATACAAAAACGAACTCGATATCCTTTAGCATCTCATCCATACAGTGCTGGATGGTCTTGTACCGCATTGCGCAGATCAAACGAAATTCTCATAAACTCATATAAACCGAATGGTGTAGTTAGACTGCGGTTTGGCAAATATCTTCAGAGGTGATAGGGATTTGATGACAGGCCCCAATAAGATCTATTTTCGAAAAGAACGACCACCATGGAGATGAGAAGAAAAATCCTGAATATCTGTGGGATAGAGTACCGATCCGGAACCGTAACGTCATTGATCTGTTTGTAATCACCACAGTGTCTCCAATCATTTTCTTCCTTGTTGTGAACCAAATGCATAGAAGAAAACCGAATTGCACCATAAGATTGAACTCCATTTTTGCTCCGGAGTGACGTATATAGTCTAATCTCTGTGGTTTATAAAAAGGCAACTATCTGTAACTGATACCTATTAATAAAAGCATGTGTATGAGTAGAAAATTCACTGAAACTCGGATTAGTTGCTGACATTAAAAAATCTGGCTATTTTTTGTTCTTCGAAAACAAGGACAGCGGAACTACTGATAACCGCCTAGTTGCCGCGTCAAGGTTGGTTCGCTTGGTTTTTTGACCTTAGAGTATCAGATTGGTATTTGGAATGGCTGCATGTATTTTGCGGCCAATTCACCGAATCTATTATGATATCAGCAAAAATCCTTTATTCGTATTCGACTGCCTTTTGCTACGGAAATGTGAACGTCTTCGTGATTCATTCATGCATTTTTATTTATGATGTTGTTCATTTCAGAAATTTCGTTCATCATTTTGTCGATGTCGTAATAAGGCAATGTTCGAGCTAACTGGATCTGCTATAGATCTTCCTTTGGACTTGCAACTATCTAAGATAACGATGGGCTGGATAATTCCCAAATTTTATCTGCTATAGTGACTGAAGATTCAATATCGAAAAATTGTTGAGATATCTTTTGGCAGACGGCTGAGCCATGTTTGTTTAAAAAGATATTTTGTGTACATTTGTGAGTTACTGGCACTTCTTTCCATTTGACAGTAAAATTCAGATGGCTGATATTGCCGATATTATCTTTCGACAAAATTTGCTCTATTTTACGACTTTCGAAAAGTTCGTTTCTAGAAATGTTTGCGTTATGATATTACATAAATGATATGCTTGCGTTATGATATGATATGATATGATATATGATATGATATGATATGATATGATATGATATGATATGATATGATATGATATGATATGATATGATATGATATGATATGATATGATATGATATGATATGATATGATATGATATGATATGATATGATATGATATGATATGATATGATATGATATGATATGATATGATATGATATGATATGATATGATATGATATGATATGATATGATATGATATGATATGATATGATATGATATGATATGATATGATATGATATGATATGATATGATATGATATGATATGATATGATATGATATGATATGATATGATATGATATGATATGATATGATATGATATGATATGATATAATATAATATGATATGATATGATATGATATGATATGATATGATATGATATGATATGATATGATATGATATGATATGATATGATATGATATGATATGATATGATATGATATGATATGATATGATATGATATGATATGATATGATATGATATGATATGATTGCGTTATAATATGATTGCGTTTTAATATGATATGATATGTTATAATATGATATGATATGATATGATATGTTATAATATGGTATGACATGATATGACATGGTATAATATGATATGATTTGATCTGATATGATATGATATGTTATAATATGATATGATATGTTATAATATGATATCCTCCAAAATTTTATGTCATATCAAAATAGAACATTTTTCTTTGATATGTCATGAAAGTGGCTTACTGGTCGACCATACTAACGATCCTTGGTATATAATTAGAGCTTCTAAAGCCGAAGGTTTTGCCCAAAAATTAGTTTTCGGTTTTTGTAAAGTTTCGTTTTGAGCCATTAGGTTACTATGTCTGAGTACAACACGAATTCGAATTTTAAAGATTGGAATTTAATTTAAATTAAATACTAGCGAAACTGATTGAAATAAAATAATAAACTTGCAATTACGTATTCATACCATATACCGAAATATTCCCTGATTAACCTAGGACTTCTAACTAACTATTGGATTCTTACTGGAAATATAAATCTTCCCCCGATCATCAAACTTATCATCATTTTTTTATATAAAACTGTTTGGAATTTGTTTTTTTTATAGATTACTTCTACTAGTGTTGTGACAAAAATATTAATATCAAGAGAAGGCAATATTTACGTATCTAATTTATTGCGAATCATCCCTGCACACTTTTCGTCAAAAATCAATTTTCAAGCTCCAAGCATAATCCTGCATTAAGCCCTACCCAATGAATGGTTTAACCAATCTGAAACTTCATATTTAAGCTCTTTCCATAAATTAAGCGTTTTAGTGAATTTTATTGTAAATAGGCTAACGGTAGAAGTGGCTCTAAAATTACATCAGCAACCAGATTGAAAGATGTAGGCGAAAGGGAACTCCGTGGGAATAATTGTACCCTATAATTGAGACTTTCTCGAGATAGGAAGGAATGCAAAAATGGAAATAGAACATATGCTTGATTTTAATCGACAGTATCAAAGTTCTTTAAGAACTTACTACGTTATTCGTATAGTGGTTGTGATGAGTTGAATCTACATTCTTGGAATTATATGTCAGCCACAATTGTGTAGAACTTGTGACAGATCTTTTATTCCTTCTACTGGTAGATACGACAACAGCTCAAAAGATTTCTGGTCCACAGCGAGTGCCGTCATTTTTTAGGAATATAGTATGATTTATTGAACTTGGTCACGGATTTATAAGAATTTACATCGTTTAGGATACAGAAAAACGTTTCACGATTCTCTGGCAGTTTTTATTGGACAGTTGTTGCGAAATGATTTTGTCGGAAAGTGCGCCTTATACGCTTTCTGCCACCAAATAGAAACAAATCATTTTTTCAAAACCTTAATTATTTTATAGTTTTATGTCAAATGTCTATCAATATTTTACCAATCAATTGATGGCATAAAATATTTACATGTAAGTAGGTTTGTAATGTACGTATAAAACTAAATAATATTTGTTATATGTACTTTACCTAACTATCAAACAAATTAAGAAGTAAAATATAAGAATCCAAGTATGACTTAGATTCTAAAACAACAACAAACAAAAAAACGAATAAAAGCTTATTTTCCAAAACTTTGCACATAAAATAAAGTTAACTTATTATTTTGTGTTTATATGTATGTATGTATACCCGACGAATAAAAATAATAAAGTTGTCCGTACTATATTATTAGAAAATATACCGGAGGAGTTCGTCGAGTACTAACAACATCGACATTTTTTTGAAAACTATCCATACAAACTAATTTTAAAGTTTCATTTTAAAAATAGAGAAAGCAAAAAAAAATTTCGACTATCAAATTTTATTATAATCATAATAATCTCACACAAAAAAGAAAAGTAGAAATAATGAGATAAGAAGATAAAAAACAATTTTCCTTTTTATGTTTATATTAGATCAAGAGACTAAAGAAAATTAACAGGGTTTTATAATTATCTAAGGCAACTTAAATAAGACTGTGTGTGTGTGTTTCTCTGACTGTGTATTATAACTCTATATTATATGCATGATAAATAATTTAATTAGATTATCCTCATAAGATAAGTATTAAAATGTATACCAAGTTTTTAATATTTTTTTAGTTTTTGTTGTTGTTGCCGTTTTCGAGAGAGTCGAGAGCAAAAGATAATGTGCTGAAGAAAAAAAAAAATTATTTAAGAAATAATTTTAATTAAGGTTTTATATACAGTCTATAAGCTTTATTATTATTTCAGTTAAAGTTTTGTGAAGTTTAGTTTTTTTACTTTCTTTTGTTGGTGGAACACAATAATTTTATCTGATTTTTGTAAAAATAAAAAACTTTGCAGAATTTCACAATATTATTTATAGTTTTTAATGGTTATTAATTTTATTATAATGTTTTTTTGGAATATGTAATTGAATAATTAATTAGTAAGAAGGGTTGTCTTTTAATTAATAAAGAAAAACAGTAAAATCACATCGCATTGTGGATGACTGATTTTAAATATATGGGTAAAGTTTATGAATTTTTAATGGTGCCAAAATTCATAAAAAAATAAAAAAATTGAATGTGGGTGGTCTCGAAATATTTCATTTATGCCTGACTTATTGCCATATAATTAAAAAATCATTTTTCAAGTCCTATGAAACATACAGCGGAAAAATTATTTTAATTAAATAATCCGGCTCCAAAATGATTTATTTGAAAAAGTTCAAGGTCAGATTCGTGACATTAATGAGCAAAACTTTTGTTCTAGAACATGTTCTTAAGATATGTTAGTCCTGATCATAAATCTCTAATTATTATGAATTTTTCGGTAAAACAATTATTCCGAAACAAACAGGTAAATTTGAGCCTCATTAAGAAATCATGAGGCTTAAGGGTTAAAATTTACCGCAACGACTTACATAATATTTAAAATGGATCACGTCCATCTGCGAAATTTCTGGCGTCGATCTCAGGGATCCGTGAAAAAAGTTTCCTTAAAATATCCGAGTTCAAATCGTCATATTTCTAATAAGCACTTCAATGGATTACACTGATTTTGTAGTGGCAAGAAACAAAGCCAATTTCTTAGTGAGACGCCATATTTTGAATTGCCTAAGTGTTAAGAAGGTAAGCCATTTTTCGGAGCCATCTTTGAGATCGACTGAAGAAATTTCGAAATTTGGCGTAATTTATTTTAAGTATATTATCTAAGACGTTATGGTTAATTTTGAGCCCTGAGCCCATGTTTATCGAATAATCGACTAAACCCGATCCTGATGAATAATCAGAACTATGTGGAAGAACTCAAATAATAAACAATTAAATCTTAATTTACTAAATAACTAATATTGGTACGTTTGGAAGAAACAGCAGAATATAATGAGCAGAGGATATCATGTAATGATTGCCCCAAATTTCACATGGGACAAACTGGTAGTGTGACGTGTGACGATAGAACAATAATTGACGAGAGAAAAATATTATTACAGTAAACACAAACTCACAGGAATACGAAAAGGACCACTAAATCAGCAATGAACAGATTAGAAGAACTGGAAACATATATACAAAGGACGATACTATCCGTTATTTACGACATCATTGTAAGTCGGTAAAAAATAAAATTTTTACACACACATACCAGATGGTCAACCAATACGTTTTCTGTTTAAAGCTGCGGTACTCATTCTTTTCTTATATATAAATGATAAGACAAATATAAAGTAGAGGGGGAGGAGATTTTCAAGTCGGCACTTCTTCCATGAGTAAAGGCAACATGTTTTCTAGAAATTCTAATAATACGTGTTGATCAATCCTGTTGTGTAACAAGTGAGTTCCGATTAGTTAATCGTGGATCAAACCCGCCCATACATTTATAGAAAATTAGTTCTGGAAAGTTGTCTCTATTACGTCGTGTTCGACGGCCCAAACATGGAAGTTTCTATAATTTGTTATACCAGCCCTGGTTAAAGAAGCTTCATCTGTCTACAATATTCTCCTTATAAAATTGCCATCACTTCTTTGCTGTGAAATTATTCGGTTACAAAAAACTGATCTGGCACGATGGTCCACATCGCCTAGTCTTATCGACAAGCGATTAATCATAATTCTTCCTCTTCCACATGTAAATTAACATTCACGCTGGACTCATGTTGTTGTTGGAATAATCCTTATTCGGAAAAACGTCGATATATTGCAATGAACGTCCTATACCCAAGTACTGGCCTGGCTGGATATCGACGCCTGTATTCTTCGACAGCAGCACATACATTTCCATTACATAATCCGTATACAAAATGCATATTGGCTACACGCACACGTGTTATTGTAATGATTAAGCGTTTACTTAAAACAAACTGTTCTTTTAATTATCACACAAACTTAAACTTGATAAAACACAAAACACTGAGAATACGTAGTTTTACACGATCGGTTAGCGAACAATTTAACTATATTACTGAGGAACAATTTGAGTTTTCGATCATTTAAAAGATCAGGTTA
This sequence comes from Tipula helvola, assembly GCA_963556165.1. Taxonomy (NCBI): domain Eukaryota; kingdom Metazoa; phylum Arthropoda; class Insecta; order Diptera; family Tipulidae; genus Tipula; species Tipula helvola. The sequence continues at coordinate 28,151,029 of OY744483.1, forward strand.
AAAAGATTTGGTTAGAGATATCACTATACCTGAAAGCGACCCTTTTTCAGAAAACGGCTACAAAAGCTATTTTTCGACAAATTGCTGTTCGAATATTTTATGAGTTAGGTAGTAACAATGTTTTGTGAATTTGTAGATATTATGCTATAGATTACTAATACTAAATAAAATAACTATGTTAATAGGATATTTTCTCGACTTACAGTTCATTATTTTAAAAACTAGAAATTATTTAAGGAAAACTGTTATTTTCCCATAACTTGTTACATTCTTTAAAAAATCTGGCTATGTGTGCAAATTAGCCAATAGAGAGACTCATAAGCTTTCAAAATCCGAAAACAGAATTAAAATCGAGCCCATTGTTTTTCAATTTACTCTTTTTGCAATGCAAGTAGATATGTTTAATGCACTGATAAAATTTATATTTTATTTCAATCGATCAAAATACAGAAGTATTCAAAATTGAAATATAGGATAGTTTGTTTATAGCAATTTGCTTTGGAGCAAGGTTGGTAAAGTTTCGGATTCCTAAACCAAATTGAATCTGAATTTAAGTTTCGTTGAGCAAATGATGGGTTTCAATTCTAATCGAGTTTATGAGCTAAATAATAAACTAAACAAATTTTTATTTGGTTTAGGGCTATTTATTATTTCTTTCTAACTAATTAAAGCTTCACCACAAATTAATATATACAGATGCTTTATGTCTAAGAAATTTATGAAATTTTACAAAATCACTGATACAAGCGACAATTGTGTGAGAAAAAAACGAAGTTTGCCATGTTACCCATTGTCTTTGCTAAGAAGTATAAATCTTTGCTAATGATTATTATAATATTCAGTGTCTGCATCTAGCGTAAATATTATTCGTTTTGTCAATGTGTTTTTCTTGCATAGCTCTAACCATTTTCATGAAAAAACCCGATTCATATTAAAACTGAAACAAAGGAAGTGCACGTATGATTTGCTTATGTACGTATTTATTACATCTATAGTATGCATAGATACAATACATACATATTTAGCTTTCAGTGCATTTTGTATTTTACAATTTGGTTTTTGAGAAATTTTCATAAATAAAATAAATGTAGGTATGCAGGATAAAAACAAAACAAAGAATACGAGTAGGGCTAGGTACGTATGTACGCACAACGTATTCTGATTATTTGAATTTTGAATATTCAAGATAAATATTGTTGTTGTTGTTACGAAAGTAAATTATAATCATGTTCGGAAAGTGAGCGACTCCAAATGTTGTCCTTAGTCGTGAGCAATTACTCATCATCATCGACAATAAGCATTACCTTTAAATATAGATTTGGATAGTTTGGTCATTAGGCTTCATGCCTTACGTATATATTATATTATCGAAATGCCACGAACCTCTCATGCCACGAGACCACCTACCCGATGGATGGATGACGTTGGAAGGGACCGTGTGTGGCGTTCTCTTGCGGCGAACTCTAATGATTCGGATGTCAATTTGTGCGTACAGAAACAGTGGCCGGTAATTAATTTTCAATTAAAATAAATAATCGCCACATAAATTTTAATTCAAATTGCAAACTACAAAAAAGCGATTTGCAATGCTTAAGACCACTGTAGCGAAAGCACGCCTCATCTGATCGGAACAATTCTGTGTAAATATTTGCGTAAACAAACAATGGCGATTAATTAATTTTACATTAAAATAAAAATCTACTTGAAGCTAATAATAATATAGATTTTTACAAATAATTATTTACAGACTATCATTATTCTCACTGCGTATAAACGTTACACGCAAACACTTGGCCGTGTAGACGACACAGATTTTTTTAATTTGAGAAGTTGCGGCTATAGTGTGAGCTTGTTCTTTTATTTACACATAACTATTTGAACTACTAATAGACCGCTCGCATTTTTTTGTAATTTCAAATTTGAATGGCAACCCATTACTGCGGGATTTTATACATTAATCCAAGGAATTTTCAACGTTTCTAATTTCAACCCAAACATCCTCGATTATATGACTTAAACCATAATTTAATTTTTGACGTGTAACAATAGAAAGTATGTAGTTTTTTTTTGCCAGTAGAACAAACAATGGATGCCAGTTTTTAAGTTAACGAACCATTTTTGGCACCAGTTCATTCAGAAACTCACCAAAATATTAAATGGATCATACTTATCTCATTGCTAGAGATATCCAGATCCTAAACATATCTATCAAGCAATAGTGAAGCCCTATCACCACATCAAGAGTGCGATCCTGAAAGAGTGGGTACGCGCTTACAAATAAAAATAAAAATAAAATCATTAAATTAAAAGAAATTAAAAATGCGTTCATCACCAAATAAAACTACAAATTATTATATTGAGGTTGTAACAGAATTCTCCAGTGCAGATATTGGGTATTTTATTTGGTTTTTGAACATTTTTCTGCGTGACAACTACAATGTTTTCTAATTAAAACTAGAAGCATGAATTTAATGCCGATTTGTTGTACTCGGCGCATGGGTTGGAATCATTTTAAAAATTACCGTATCTTTTTAAAAGAATGCATTGCTTATCAACAGTAACTTTAAGACGTCGTTTTTCATGATAATTTTTGAATATTCTTGCAAACAAACAAATAAATTAGTTCTCTGCAAATTTTGTAAAACGATTCAGTTGGAACTTTAAGTTTACCAAACTCGTTTTCAACACTATAATTTTTGTATTGCATCAAATAATCCGACGGGACATCAAGTATTTGGCCAGTTCTAATCGCTACATTGACTACATGATAATTTTTTTGACATGTTGAATGCAACATACACAGTAAAAGAAATTTAATCTTTAATAGAAATTTTGTGAAGTTCTTCTCGTAAATTTACATTGTTACTATAATAATATTACATGAAAACAGCAATAATACTTTCAATATTCAGTAAAATTGGTAATTAAGTGTGTTTTTCAATCATAATGAAGTTTGATATACATAAATGTACGAAATTTCATCTTAAGAAAATAAATGAAATTAGAAACATGGAGTTTCATTAACCCTCCGAGAACACACAGTGTCGATCGTTTGAAAATATTTTGAAAATTGGCGGGCCTGATTCCGTCTAGCTATAGTTTTCGGTAGTAAATACATGTTAAAATGGTCCCTTTGTAAAGCGTAACACATAGTAGGCGTATGGCATCATTCGAAGTTCGTGCAGGGTCGTTCTGACCCTGTTGTGAATCAAGCATCGGTTTACTCCGAAAAAAAAAATTATTTTAAATAGAGAGAGATTTTGTATGACTAAAATATGCAAAGGTAAATAATTTCTGTCTCGTTTTGAAATTTTGGTTGCCAAGTAGTGAAAAGAATAAATGGAAGAACTTTGTGTACTGGCAAGTATGAAGCGGAAGGATATTTGTCTATGGCTGCTATAAGGCAACTTGTCTTTCACCTACTCACTCCATACTTGTAAGAAAACTAAAAAATTCCAAACTGCGTTCTGAATATTCAAAGGCATTCAGATTATTCTTCATCAAAAACCAGCTGCACCAGAAGATGATGACCGCAATTACAAAAAAGAGCATGATGTTCAATTTGCCTTTACGCGAAGGATAAAAAAACTAAAATTAATTGTCCGTCTTGCTTGCGTCCGAAGTGCGATGAACATCCTACCTATCTACTATGTGTATGATTGCGCCGGAAATGAATAAATAAGTTAATAATTATCACACATCATGTAATTCATAGAATATGTACGTGTATGTAGTAAAAAATCAATTGTTTCTTTAGTTTTTTCACAAAAATGTTCAATTTTTCTGACATTAAAAATCATCTTCGTCACCAAGCAAAATAAATACCTAGAAACACTAAAGCACAAACATTTTCTCGATTATACTACATTTCCAGAACACACATACGGGTCAACTTTTAGCCAGAAATATTGAAAAACAAAAAAATATTTTCGATTATTTTTTTGATTATGTAAATAATTCCATCGGCACTTTTGAATTATGTTAATTGATTTATCAATGTTTTAAGAGCATCTGAGAACTTTTTCAAGCTGATCGCTTTCACCAATTTAAAATGGTAGACGGTCAAAAAGTGTCTAGGGTCAGATTGACCGAGAGTGTTCTCCGTGATTAAAAAACTAGGTGTGTTCTCGGAGGGTTAACTATTATAAAAATTTTGGTTCCTTAGTGAAACTGCGAGATTCACTTTGTATACCTTTAAATTTGTACCAGAATATTCATGTAAAATTGGATGAACTTTTACATGCAAATTTGCTAGAAGCACGTAAAATTACCGCTCTATAAGCACAGAAAAGAATGAACAGATATGGAAGTTCCATGTCAAGTATTTACATAGAAATATTCAATCAAAAAAATGTATTCCTGCTCTAATCTAACCAGTTACGACAGAGACAATATAATTCAATATTATATATTTCGCTTCTCTTCTTTGTATAAAAAACAAAAAAGAAGAGAAGCGAAACATATTATTGTATTATATTTTCCCTGTCTTAACTGGTTAGATTAGAGCAGGAATATATTTTTTTGATTGAATATTTCTATGTAAATACTTGACATGGAACTTCCATATCTGTTCATTCTTTTCTGTGCTATAAGTGTAAAAAAATGCTGGAATTTGTTCGTAAATCTCTACAATTCACGTAAAATTACACGTTTTTTTCAGTTTAGTTGCTACGTGACTTTGATAGTGAGTTTATGGTATATCAATGAAAATTGGTTTTTCAATTTCAATCTAATTTTCCATGAAAAAGTATGGCAATTTTGCCCATTTGCAAAAACACGTAATATTTAATGAAACGATTTTACTGTTTAGCTTATAAAACACCTTATAGAGACTTCTTGTAAATCGACATCCAAATTAAAATTGTTTTTCGGGTTTATCAAAAATATCAGTTTCAATGGTCCCATCTTCTACGAAATCTCATCAATATCATCAAACATAAGCTCGCTGAACCCAAAGTTTGGCTAATTTTCGTTATAAGTTTTATTTTCGATTCATCGGCTACGTTTTTGATTTTGACCGCATATTCAGTAAAACTTAGTTAAACTGTTTGGCGTTTTCATTTATGCTTAAAATGGTCGTTGATATTTAGAAATTTTATCGCGCTTAATTTTCTGGTCGTAATTTTTACATTTTAGGTGTAATAGAAAAATTGGAACACTATGACGATTTCCCCAGATTATTGAAAATTGACTCAATATTTTTCGATGTTAGATCAAAATTACAATAATTTTATTGGCGTTCTATGAAGTTAATGTCTGATTCTGATGTAGCCTTTGAACGGCTGTAAGTCTTTATAAGTGCAATTGGATGTAAATAGAAATGTTACAAATGCTGCTTTCGTTTTGTTATACAATAAAATTGTTGCCACTGAAGAGCTACTCGACTTCTCGTCATAACTCTCATAATAGTACTGAGAGTAATTCCAGAAGTAACAGTATGATTAACCGAAGGAGCATTATTAGATGAAATAAGATTGTGGGAACATAATTTCGTTTTAATTTACCCGTAGAATAGCACCGCGGTTCGAAATGTTTGCACATATTTTGACAAATTTCAAGTCGTTATTTTATAAATTACAATTGGAAATTCATTCGTTATATTTTGGGTTTTTGATGGTCAATCTAAATAATCGGATATTATGCCGATTTGAAAATTTACAACCTGCAACCGACACTTTATTCCAGATTTACGCGAATTGAAATTCAATTTCAATTAAAATTTATTAGATTTTATTTACTTTTAACGATCCGATCTCAAAGTTCAATATAAATATTGCATAATAAAAACATACATACTACAAAAGAATGTTTAAAACTAATACAAAATTATTCTGTATTTATGTACATACATACGTATCAATTCATCATTTTAACATATGTACATTATTACATGCTCTGGATTAGTGAATTTTGTTTTGTTCTATATTGAATCAAAAACTAACATGCACCAAAATAACACTTATACCTACTATCGTAAGTAGTTTTGAAAAACTGAAAATTGTATATAAATGTATATTGTATATGTATGTACTTAGATAGAATTTAAACTTTTCAATAGACCATAATTGTATAAACAATTAATTGAATTTATCCGTAAGTTACATTTTTGATCTAAGTTCATTTTGGAGTAAAAATAAGTATTTCAAAGATATGCCTACAGACTTTGATGCTTGACTGTACCTACTATATACACAAACTAGAAGAAAAAGCCCGCAATACGGGATAAAAATATTATTTCTTTTAATTTCCCATAAGAACTAATGTAAATTTGTTCATTTTAACATAAATGTTTATGAACTAAAATTCACTCGAATTGAATAGTATTATTCTATAATTTTCGTCCTCAATATATTTAGAATTAATGATTGAAAAATCGTGGAAGAAAATCTCTCTACATTTTCAGGTAGGATGAGAAAATAAAACCACTATTTTTCACTACTTTACAATCACACAATAACATTTTTCTGTATACAGGAAAAAATTTAAAACAAATCAGGGCTGCCTTGATTTTTGTACAAACACGGCCCTTCACATGACAATCGCCGTCCGTATATAGTATAAAAAAATAATTTATTTGATTTTTGTCATCAATTTTTTTGTTAATTTTTAGTTATTTATTTATACTAGATGGCTCTGTTTTATACTCTCTTGGTTGGTTTGTTTCTATTCTATGTCACCCATTTATAGTACAAAAAAATATGCAGCTTCAAAAAATGGCGCTACCAATTTTTTTCATTTTTTTGTTAATCTTAATTCATCTGTATGTAATCATTTGTGGCTTCACCTTTCGAACCCTATTCAGGTTCATTGTCAACAGCGTAATGAAAAATATCTCAAAAAATTCTTTTTTTTATACATAAATCAAAAATAAAGCAACCATAAATTTTTATTAAAACCGACTTTTCATGGAAACGCACAGCTATGTAGTTTTCGAAAAAAAAACCTTACTAAGGCGCTTTCATGTTAATAAGGTTGTACATTTGAATAAAAATAAAGTTGCATGAGGCAAAAAACAATTTAGATGAACAAATTATATGAGTTGCCAATATAAGCATAGTCTTCAACGACATTGATCGAATTTGTACTTGATTAACTTTGTAGCATTTCCAAAATCGATCGGTTTTTAAAATTTTTTTGTTTCTCGAGAATTTTTATGTTATCTAAACTGATTTGATGGTTTGTATTTTTCAGATGTCGCGTAAGTGCACTAATGCTTAAATTTTTATCTTTATTTATGTCACTTTTGTGTTGTTAAAATCTTTTTCTAGAAATTGTTTCGTCTGTCCTGTGTAGTCTGTCCTGTGTAGGTAGCGTTTCAATTACATTGTACCTGATAAACAACGTTTGATTGTTTATTTAAAGGTGTGTTATCTTTAATTTTAGAAAACAACTTGTTGTTTAAGCTTGTGGCTGCACGTCCTATAATTTTAAAGTTTGAAAAGATTTTTGATTTTTTCGTAAAGATTTTTAACGTATGGAATGGCCAAATAATTAATGGGTTCATTTATTGATCGAGAAATAAAATTTGTATGGACATTTTTTTGTTTCCAAACTATGTGGTTTACCAATTTTTCCGGATACTGATTGCGACATGCATCTTTTAGAATTTTTAAATTTTTATTGTTAAATTTAGTATCGGAAAGTTTCAGAATTTTAATCCTTCCTATACTAGATTTTAGAATATTACCTAAAAATGATGCTAATGAATATGTGGGGCCATCTATGGAACTTACAATTGGTCTATACGGCAAATTTGGATTGTAGATTTTTGGTAAAATATATAATTTTCACATCAATATTCCCAGATGTTCCCATTCGTTTACCATTAAATTTATTTTCGTCTGTATTGGTGTCGATAAGTCTCTAACAGTTTGTTGGTAAGTGGAACCGTCATTTAGTAAACTGTACATTTTATCCAGATAGTTCGTACGTAAAGTTACAACTGTTACATTACCCTTGTCAGCCTTCGTGACCATAATCCTGTAACGGAACCACTCTTGGAAGAAGCGTAGTCACCGTTAGCAAAAAAAATAATAATCAAAAAAAAAAATGTGGTTGTGCTTCTAAGGTACGCCATACTCGCCTCGGCTCAGTCGGGTTGAGGTATGTTGATCGTAGGTTTTGTACCTTAGCTCCCAGCACAACAAATCGCTAAGTTGGGGACATAAGCTCTGAAACTCACTATCGTCTTACCTTAACTCCATCACTCCATGGCTTCAGCCACCGCTCACTCACTCATTTTAGATATTTAGATATTAAATAACAAGAACAATTGATTTAAATAAGTACAATAACAAAATTTATTTCGATTTCAAACGAAAAGAATAGATAATTACATATAGTTATAAACAAATAAGAAAAATGAATAAAACAGGTACAAGTTAATTAAATTAATTTAAATTTATTTTTGGATTTAATATTTTTTTTATGCATTAAATCCCAAAAGAAAAGTTATTATTGACCTATTTACGATGCTCCCTGCGTAATCGAAGGACCGATGAAAGCTCTTCCATTTATTTATATTATTCCATTTATTTTTTATACTCGAATTATTTAATTTAATTTAGTATGCCACGTTTAAGCTAATAGTATTGAATATGTTCCAGATTAATTTAAACTATTTTGCAGCGTTATTTAAGCAGAATAAAGTAATAAGCAATCAATTATTAAATTTTGGTTTTAGTGGAATTAACCTGAACAAGATTAAAGCTGCTTTATTTTATTGTTATACTGTATAGTAAAACTAAATTAATTTCAATAGAAATTTTGTGTTTTTATTCCCGTAAAGAAACATTTTTACATACTACAAGATTACATGAAAACAGCAATTCTACTTTCCATATTCAGTAAAATTCTTAATTTAGTATATTTTTCAATCAGAATGTAAAAATGCAGAAAATTGATCGGAAAATTACATACAAATTGAGCCATTTTTCTACGCTAATTAAAATTGTGTGAGATAAATGAGTCAACCAACAAACCGTTTTACTTAAAATTGTCTGAATTTTAAGTAATTTAAAACAAAGATAATCACAGGAAAAACCACATGTTAATTCGTCATTATTTTATTCAGTACCAAAGCTTCAAGCAGCGCGGACGTTTTTAATCCGTGCAAGACAAATTTTCTGTTCTACGTGTTCAAAAATGAAAACATAAACTGTTTGGGACATTTTATATTTGAAACTGAGTAAATCAATAATTAATTTAATATAAAGAAATTTTTATTTTTATGGAATAGTACAACAAGAATTTTTATTTAAAAATGTGTGCATTGATATGATGGTAACATTTCAAAATTGCTTGTGATTTATACCACAGAAGAATAAACTATAGGCCGATTCTGCGGAATGTTACCACGTTCAATAAACCGAAATAGACCATATGTATTGAATAGTTAACAGAAATATCTTGGGTTTATATTATATTTGAATAATCTTGAGTTTGATATTTGAATTTTATTTACTTTTCATATTTGGCCTAACGCCTAATTTGGTTTTAATTATCATATTTTTATCAGATAAATTTCAAGGGTTTAGAAAATATTTCTATGACAACTCAATCGGTTTTCATGCAAATACTTTTTGAACTCATGTTCAACTTATGTTAAAGGAAAGTAATAAAAACATGGCTTAAATCTCGTTTTTCGAACAAAATTTTGCTCTGATATCATTTTTAATAAGTTCCAATCTTTAATTTTCGACCAAAAAGTGAAAAAACTTTCGTTATTTTTTTTCTTATTTCTAAATAAAAATTCGAATTAACTATTAATAATAGAATTGTGTTTAGTTTATCTTCGCAAAAAAAAAATTAATTCGATACAAATTTTAAGAAAAAATTTGTTTCTTCGATTTATTGATTAACCGATATATCGAAATATGAACCCTTACTGATGATAATATTTTACCTATAAGGTAATATCAAGCCAATAATAGTAACATTATCTAAGTTGCGCCAAGAATGCAGTACTTCTCACGATAGCCTTTTACTATGTTTTCAATATTGAATATCCGATGAATTATTTTCAGTCATTAGAAGCTCTACAAAAATCATTTTTCAACTTGGGCGTTCATTTTTATCGATCAACAAAAAACCAAATGAATTATAAGTTAAAAGTGGTAAACTTATTAAAAATTAAATTTTGCATAACCATAACATTAAATCGAAATTGTTTACTGTGGCACAGATACAATTCATAACCCAAGGAGATTATTATTTTAAGTCGTGTTAGATTTAGTGACATATCTGATTTCCTTTAATTTAAATGCCGAATTGAATTTAATTTATTTTAAGGGTGTTAGGGGATGATTTCAAATTAATAAATAATTGTGAAGTAATTTGGTTGTGGGTTGCATTGAATAGGAAACAAACCAGCTGGTTATTAAATAGTATTTCATAATGTTATTACTTAGTACTGATGTTGATATTGGTATTGATATTTGTGTTAATGTTATTGTTAGATTTAGTATTAGTTTTGATATTTGTATTTACGTTAATATTAGTATTAATATTAAAATCAATAAATTAGTAAAAAATAGTTAAAATGTTTTTAGCTTAGAAACACCTGCGAGGGGCCGGATGGTAGTTGGTTTAATTATTGTTTTTCAGACTATTAATACAAATTTATTTGTAGTAGGTACATAAAGATTAATTTATCATTTATTTCAGTGAATTAATCAAGGTCTGGGAGCTACGAACATTTTCGATTTCTTTGGAAATTAAATAACAAATTTTAATTACAGCTGACATCGGTAATTCCTATTTTAAACCAATTTAGCAACAAAACAAAACTGTCGCTGGCCCAAGATTCCAAGAAATACAACCCTTAACCTTCTGTCGGTGAGCAAGAGTTAGGCTGACGTCAGGTGCGTTTCAAATTGAAGTTAAAACTATTGAAAAATGGACGTACCCGGTATTCCACGAGTGCTTGTGCTTTGCTTTAATAATTACCATAAGCATTCCAAAATAAAATCCTAAACATGTTTTTGACACGATTGGTTACAGCATATGTGCATTAAAATGGGAAGATAGAATATATGAACTCAATCAAAATCTTTGGAATACCTATAAATTGGCACGAAATATTAGAAAACAATTTTGCCTTTGTATACATTACTAAATAAAATAATGTTTTCATGTGTGAAAAATCGAAAAAGTATAGCTTTCATAAAAGCTATTTATTCCAGCAAACAAATGATTAGCACTTGTAAAATATCTCGCAGATAAATAAATATTTATCTATATTTATTTATAGTATGTGTGGTCAGAAGCATAATGGTTTACCTAAATTGTAAAAAGGTATGTGTATCGTGCGGTTAACTAGAACTCTCCTAAACAAACTTTTTTTTACTTGTTTAACTCTTATTTAACAATATCGACCTATATGAATATTTAATTAATTTTTTATTGATTTCCCATTAGTTTTGTCCCATTTGGGAATTTGAGAATTTAATTGGAAATATATTTTCCCATATTTCACCCAACGATATTATAATACAAATAGAGATTATCTATTCGGTTATATTTTAATATTATTTGGACAAGTTTGAAGGTTGATTAATCACTAATGAAAAAAAAAATTGTGTTTGTGCGATAGGTGTTTAAATTTTATCGTTAATTAAATTGTAAAAAGCCTAATAAAAAGTAATCCTAAATCCAGAAACTGTGTTAGTGTCTTTAAGTATTTAAATTGTGAAAATCGGTGAACTATAGACAAAATAAACCCAAATTGTACAACGAAAAATGGAAATGGGGCAATCCCGTTTACATATAAACCAAGTTTTTTAATGCCGAACGCGCAATTATCTATGCCAGTGAAACAAAATAATTCGGCACGTGCGAAACCCATACTGATTTCCTCAGATCATAGTGCCAGTAACAAAATTAAAGTGCTTCAAAATGAAAACACTAAATTATGTCAACGTATTGAGCGCATAGAGTCAATGTGTTGTGTTAATAACCCGCCACCAAGTAATGTGGGAGAAATTTCAATTAATCTAAACAATTTTCAATAATTGATGAGGATATGGACGAAACGTTGATACATCTGTAGCGATATTAAATGAAACAAGTGAAAAGCATTTGATAGTGTTAAACAATTGATAAAACAAAAGAATGCAACTGTGTCAGAAAGTTCAGAACGGCGCGCCAAAGATGTTAAAATCTCTAATCTCCGATTCACCCCGGTAAGAACGTCATCGAAAATTCTCAGTTAACATCAAAGAAAATAACAACGAAACAATTTGTGAAACCACCATTACTTCATATTTATAACCAAACAGTGAAAGATTCAGTAGAATTCCAGTAGAAATACGAAGAGTAAGCGATGACAAACATTCGATCATAGCCAATACAATGGATGATTAAGAGAAAATGAACCAATTACTAAAGGAAGTAAAACGAAGTATTTCACCTACACGCCGAAATCGTTAAAATCTAAATCGCTAGTATTGAAGGGACTAACTAATGATGAAGACATTGAATACCTAAAAACTAGCCTGAAGAATAACGATGACATCCAAATAGAAAAAATAATTCAAATACAAAGCAAAAGGAAGAAGGAAATCGGACTAAAATTACCTCTGTACATCGTATAATACCACCCAGAAAAAATGTCGAGTATCTAGAACGTCAAGACACTCAACTATCAGCGGATCACATGGGAACCGTTAATGTTAACGATTCGGACACGTAGGGTCAAATTGCAATTTATTGTACTGTTGTGTGAAATGTGTTAGCTAACACAATCCAGGAAAATACATTATAAAAGGGGAAATCAAACAGAACTGTATCTATTGTATTAATTACCAGAAAACGGGTCATCCAACATCTTTCAAAGGTTACCCAGAATACCAGAGAATGCTGGAGAAACTAAGAAATAAACTAAAGAAAAACAATCTAAACCACTTAGGACATTCGAAACGATTCTAGTAAATATAAAACTGGTACATATGCAGATATGCTAGAACAAAAAAGGTCGAATGAACTATCCGTAGAAATCTGGCACTAAAAATGGACAAAATGGCCCAAACGATACAACAACAGAGTAAACCGAACAAATCCGCTTATCATTGAAAATAAATCAAACTGCAAACGAATGAGCACTGGCAAAACAAAATTAAGTCAACACAACAAGCGCCAAAAATGTATGCCAGATCCGAGTATTTGGAGGTCGAAGAATGAAAACCGCATAATGAAACTGAAAATTGATTGAACAAGAAATATAAATATTGACTGGAACAACATTCCCAAATCCAGCGCTAACAAATATAGCAGCTTCAACGCACAAAACAATTTGGATATAATCGGGCACTGTATAGAGAGGAAAACCATGCTAATGACAACATCAGATAGAACACCGCACGCGGCAATCATCAAGTACCAAGCAAATGCACTCAAAAAGGAGCATCGACGGAAGAAAAACAATAATGTTACCAGAACAAAGTTCAAAACAAATTTATTGGCATCATCATCATCGGATAATTCGTATTATTACCATAAACGAATTGAAACATATCCTGGAATGCAGTAACACAAAAAATTCATGTGGAATCGGCAAAATACCAAATATAGTAGTGTTAGAAAATGGCCCGAATCTTCCCAATCCTTAAGAAGAATAAAGATTCGAAGGATGCCCCGAGCTCTCGGCCTATCAGTTTAATGTCGAACCTAAGCAAAATTTATGAAATTGTGCTCCATAATAAAATTCAAAGTCATATAGAAAAAAACAACATCATTCCAGAGAACCAATTTGGTTTCCGGCAGGGTCACTCTACTATTCGTGCGATCACTAAGCTGACATCTGATATGTGTCGCAACCTTAACGAGAAAGATATGTGTATCGGGGCAGTAATATTACATATGATAAAGGCGTTTGAATCTGTTTGGTTAGACGGTTTAATGTTCAAACTTCAAAAATTAAAATTCAGCGAAGACATCATCAAAACTCTCATTGATATGTTATACAACAGAGCGGGAACTGAAACATCCAAGAGCGTATTCCAATTGCATAATGGCTTATACAGCAAGGAACAATAAATGCACCTGAATTATTCAATATTTATATGATTTCAAATCAATGCAGGCAAATTTGAAACGATTCTGTTCAGAAGACATATCAGTTCGCGATAGGTGATACTAAGAATAACTGGAAATAATTTAAAATCAAATTAGCGATGAAAACAAGGAGCAAAAAAAACGTGAAATACTTGGGCATCAATTTGGACCGATTCTGCGACATAACTGAACATATCAACATACAACTACCCAAAGCCAAAAAAGCAGTCCTTTATAACAAAATGATATTTTATTCAAAATATCTCAGTCCAACAGTCAAAAGGATTTATATCAAACACTAATCCGACCCATCATCACTTATGGTTGCTAAGTATGGTACAATTGTTCAGCAAGTTATATGTAGCGATTACGAAAATTCGAGGGAATATGCATACGTCGATGTCTAGGAGAATGCCGGAAAGCTCAAACGGGCTACTTACATTTCATAACAAACCAGAAGCAGTACAACAGTTTTGAAACACACAGGATTGATATTCATATCATAAAATTAATAGGAAACCATGTATTGCGGACGACCACCAACCTCACGAATTCATTTCTATTCAGGTCATATTATACCGACGACAATATAATAAGCAGCAGTTTTCAGATAAATAAAATTCCAGCCCCAGAATCATTTATATATTAGGACAGAATCGGATACATTCAGAATGGTGACCAGATACCTATAATCTACCGAATGAGAAAGGATTTGACCCAACAAAGTTTGAGAATCTAGAATACTATACGAGGTACAGTGCAGCGTTTAATAAAACTGAGTAACATAAGTTTACCAACCAAAAGCGACAATACTTGTGGCTATCTTAAACAAAAGAAAAAAAAAATTCTTTACATTTAGGTTAAGCTAAATTAGGATAAGTTGTAAATAATTATAAATAGTAAAGAAATGAACCACGGCAATTTTATTTAAAGCGAATTCAAGGTCAACATGGATTCAATATCATTAGATATTATCTTAATGTTTCTTGTAATATTCTTACATTAACCATACAATTGTTTTATAAAATCGTACAAAAAATTACCACCTAGGGAAATTTCAAGTTCAAAAATTGTAGGCAAAGCGAAATTAAATTCACAAAATATTAAAAACGTGTGATAATTTTTTGATTAAATAATTCTTTTCGTATTTTTTTTATAAACATCTACACTAGGAAAACTAAAGGTAAATTTAGCAAGTATTATTTTAAATAGTCAGAGCCAAATGTTTTAATTTTAATAATTTTGCAGTTAATATTTACTTAATTCCAATGTAGCCTTTTTGTTTATTGTTGTTAAAGATTTTTACTATGGATTCCGCAGCTTCTAAAAAATGCGTCATGATAATTATGGCCATATACTCTAGAACAGTGGTTCTCAAACTATGGGTCGCGGCCCCCTAGGGAGCCGTGGAGATATTGCCAGGGAGCCATAAAACCTCGGCTTAATATCTACATTATATAATTCACAGTGTGCGGCGGAACGCTATGTATTTTCTTATATTTCCAATTTAGATGCTTACTTTATAACTGAGAAGTCTGAGTGGTAAAGGTGTTGATTTGTTAACAAGAAAATTCGAATAGAAATGTCGTTTTCGATTGACCAAAAAAACTAAACTCGAACATTTTTTACTATGGAGAGTTTAGTTTTTTTTGCACTGAGTTTAGTTTTTTTTTGATCAATCGAAAACGACAAAAATGTTTCGGGTTCGATGCTCGCCGAAGTACTTATTAATTTTAATATTAATTTTTCCCATAACGGCATTTAATTTTTTCAATATAAATTGCAAAACATAAAGTTTTGTATTGTAAAACAATGATTATAATACATTTTGTAAAACGGTAATCTACATTTAGGATGATACCGCAAATTATTTTTCGATATTCAATTTTTTCCAATAAGCTATCGGGTTCGATCCTCACCAAGGACGTTTTGTATTATTTTTTTTATTTTTTTATTTTATAACGGCATTTCATTGCGAATTGAAAAATATATATCCAAGCGAGAGCAGCTTAGGATTTCGAATGAAGCGAAGACATAATTTTCCATCATTTTGGCTTTTGCAACGATGATTAACAAGGCTGAGGGACAATCTTTCGATAATGTTGGATTGCTTTTGCCGAAATCTATTTTTGTTTATGGCCAGCGTTATGTAGCTTTAACGTGAGTATGAAATCATGAGAACCTTAGAGTGCTGATCAACAATCCCTCAAAACAAAGCCGCAATACTAAATTATAACCGTACTTTTACAAGAAACGTTGTTATAAAAGAATTCTTGAATTATTGTCTTATTTCGTATTCTTCTAGAAACAAACATTTTACTTTTCAGGCTATGGGGCCGTTCACATATTACGTAACGCTTCATGGGGAAGAGGGGAGTTTCATGATTTGTTACGGATAGGGAGGAGGTGAACATAAAAATGTTACGTAACATAACATTTTCAAACACAACAAGTTCAAAATATCGTTTTTACTCCAAATTTATCCAATTAGCAGGCAAGTTCATCGTTATTTCGGCATTTCTGAAGAGTTACGCAACGAGTGAAAAATTGACTTAAAATTTAAAAATGTTGATACATTTATGTTACGTAGGAGGGGGGGAGGGATTTTGGCATATATTATGATCGTTATGATCTGTTACGAAGGGGAGAGGGAGGGGTAAAAAAAGGCAAAAAAACAACGTTACGTAATATGTGGCCTCTACATTAAGTTTTCAGAAACTTCCGTCAGTTTTGACGGGTAATTACTAGTCTCTAATAAACCGCACAATTTCCTCGCACACACTTTTCTGAATCTTTCTATCAATTACCGCTACGATTTTCCGTGCTGTTAATGGTTTTGGTAAGATATGTGATGTATAATAAATCAATACCACAATCACGAGGATTTTAGTAGGCAAGCTCTTATTCATAAATGGACATGAAGAGGAATTTCAGATCGCAATCTTTTATCTGCGGGACAAAATAATCATGGTTGAAATTGAGTTCTTTTATGTAGTAACAACATTTTTAAATCAGAGATCGATATCCGAAGTAAATTCTCGGAAATTTAGGAGTTAAATTTAAACTAAAAACTATAGGAACTAGGTCTATGAAATGTATTTAGTATGTAATTTTAAAAAGTTACGCAGTACGAATTAATCAGATAATTTAATTTGAAATTTCAAATAGCAGCTTGTAAATTTTGCCTTCAACAATTTCAATTTGGTTAAATTGTATATCAGATTAGTGTTGAGAATTTCAAATTGAAAATTCTAGGATTCTAATTCCGAGATTTTTGTAGGGAATCCTATAACGGTTGATTACCGAAATGTTGGTAAATTTTTGGAATATTTACCGAAAACTTTTGTAACTATCTTCAGATAAAATGCCTGTACTGATTTACTATCATCTACTGAGCTATCATTTTCTATATTAAGGCAAGGCACGATCCGTTTTTTTTTTTTTTTTTTTTTGGAAGAACCCGTCATAAATAAAATTTCAAATTTTGGATATAAAATTGCTAAGAGGGACAAAGCTTTCAAATTGTAGTTGAAAAAATTTAAAAAAAAATTTTGGATAACTCTGAATTTTGTACAGAAAAAATTAATTTGTTCGATAATTCAGAAGAATATAATTCAAATTTGGTTTTAATTACCTAAGTAAAAATAATTTGACACAACAAATAAAAACGAACCAAATTCGGGTCGGGTTGTGATCAAATTAAAGAAACGGGCAAAAATTGAATTTTGACAAATTTAGAAGAGTTGTATAAGCTCAAAAATGTTTAGCTTTACATTTAGTTTAATCATTTCAGTACATGTTCTCGTTCACTCATATGTCCAGCTAAAATATTTAGTTTCAGAGTTTTCACAGGTATGCATACCTAATTTTTAATAGTCCTAATTTTTACACATAAAAAGGTCTTATTCGTCATTGATGCCCTTCTAATTTTTAGACTAAACATCTTTTGATTTATTTTCAAATCTACTCAAATCTTACCAAATTTAAAGAAAATTTAATTAATCCGTACCATTTATCATAAAAGTTGGCAATTACTAGGTTTGGGAATAAAACCCTTTACTAATCAACGTCAATACATTTGAACTATAAAACGTACAATTAAAAAATTACCAAAAACCAGAAATTCAAAAGTTCGGTAATTTTCGAATGCCTAGTTCTTTGGGACCAAAAAAACTGATCTAATTAAAAACAACTGAACAACTATCATCTACTGAGAAGAAACTCGTGCTAACTCTGATTGTTGTGCAGGAAAACTGAATTTTTTTTTTATGTTTCAAGTATTTCCAGAATTTTCATATTTCGATAATTCAGAAGAATTAAATACAAATTTGGTCTTAAATAGCTAAGTAAAAACCAATTGACACTAAAATTAAAAACGAAGCAAATCGAGTCGGAGTATCCAGAATAGTTAGCACAAAAATGTTTAGCTTTAATCTTAGTTAATCATTTCTTTATCTGTTCTGCTCCACTCATAGGGTGCGGTCAAGAATTCAGCCGCTGTGCAGTTTAAGCTGCACAAAAAAATCTAAAAGCAGGCGAAATGCAAAAAATATTGGCTGCATTTTTATACGATCGGCAGCCTGACTGCAAGTTTGTAAGACATTGGTCATTTAGCTACTTTTATCATTCCCCGCGATTACGAATAATCGAGAGAAATCGTGTTTTTTTATTTTATTTCCCAAACAATAATGTATAAAATTGAATTTAAAAAAAAAATTGACATTTATAGTTTTTGCATCCGTATTAATGTGACTGCGTAAACTGCGCAGCCTAACTATATTTGCTGCATTTTAATCCGACGGAATGCGCAGCATTAGCTGCAAATCTTAATTTTTGACCGACTTGCTGCATAAACTGCGCAGCGGCTGAATTCTTGACCGTACGCATATGTCTAGTTAAAATATTTAGTACCAGCGTTTTTACAAAAGCATCCAATTTTTAATAGTTCCTTATGCCAAATGTTATCAAGTTTTTCAAAATGTTTAATAGATTTTTGGAATTCTACAATTTTTGCGTAAAAAAATTTTTTAATTCTACAAATCGGATGAAGCTGAAAAAATATTTTGGGTTGGTAGAACATTTTTTTAAATTACGGAATAAGGATATGGATTACAAAACCAAGAATGCCCAAAATGTTTAGCTGTAAATTCGTTATTATTGAATGTAATTTTTGGGGGCCGCGGTATGAAATAGTTTGAGAAGCACTGCTCTAGAAGGCTCTGTTATAAAGCAAAAGCTTCGACCAAACTAGTAACTCATTAACTAAAAATTGTTCGCATATGGCATAATTATTATAATTTTAACTATCTACATTACGTACAACAAAAATAAAATTGTAAACCATAAAAATAAAGTTGGAGGCACACACACATATGTACACAAAAAAAAATAATTAGATCGACAAGTGTAATTACATTATCATTAAGGTATTTTTTGTATACACAATAATGTTTATATAGTCTTTCATCATTTTTTGTTATACTCAAAGCTTGTTTTGTTGTTATTTATTTAAAAAGCTCTTTTTCATATCTATGTCTGTGTGTGTGTGTGTGTGTGTGTGTGTGTGTTATACATTTTTTGAAGATTGAAAAGAAAAACAATTTTTTTTTTTTTGTCAAAAATGAAAATTTTCCTTCATATTACATATGAGCGTTTCTCAGGAATTCTGTTAACATTCTGGAAAATTTTCAATTTAGATGTGTGTTTATGTACATATATGCTGTATGCGAGTATAAAGAAGATGAAGACGCTGAATTTTTTTTTTTTTTTTTTTTCTAATAACACTTTAGAGTTTTCGACTTAAACATAATATTTATATACGTACATATAGACGTACGTATTCATACTCGTATAAATATTGATATGATAAGTTGAAGGGAAGTGTACTAATTTTGCTTGATTGTTGTTGTCTTTTTTGTAGCTGCTAAACTTATGTGGGTTTGATTTTAGAGATGGAAAATAAATAGAATTTAAAAAATGATTGGCAATGGAAAGTATATATAGAGATGATAGGTATACTTGTTGATGTAACAATTTGTGGCGTTTTCGTTAGAAATTATATTTATTCTCTTGTCTGAGTTTTATAATGGGTTTTTAGATTTAGATTGAGCTTAATGGATTTTTTTTTAAATTTATTCGTGGAACGCGATTTAGGTGATGGATGCAAAGAGATGTCTAAGATGTCTTGTTTTTAGTGATTATGTTTATAGTAGATTATAGTAAAGATTGTTTTAGTTAGATGCAATTTAATGGAAATCACAACACGGTAACCTGACACTGAATTTTTGTTTAATCTCTACTCGAAGTAAAATTCGGAATTAATAATAGTTTTTAAAAACAAAATTAAATTTGGAAATAAAAGTGCCAGATTCATGTCGAGGCATGAAGACTGTGGCAATTAGATCAAATCAAAAGTCTTAATATTCGTAATTAACGATAGTTATTCGTAGAGAAAGATAGAATAATTTTTCTTATAATGCAAACCAAGTAAAGAAATAAGTTTATATTCCTTATAAAAATGTAATTTGAATTATTTTGGGATTTTTTTGTTTTTCAAAGAGACACCCAAGTTAAATTCACCCGCTCAGAAATTAAATAAATCAAAGAACACATTTGGTTTATCCATATAAAATGTGTTTCGAATGTTTGGTTATTTTTCAAAACGAATTAAATTTGAGCTGGCAGTTTCCTTGGAAAACAATAAAACCCGAAATAATTAAAATTACTTTATCTCAACGAAATACGATTATTATTAGAAATAATTCCAGTAAGATTAAAATTAAATCAAATGTTTCCTTTGATTAATTTAATTCTCGTGTGGTTTTACTTAACGAAATTGTTGTTGTAAATTTTTCAAGGAAATACGCTTTATTGTTGCTACTACCAAAGCAACCTTGATTATACAAGCCATAATCTAAAAAACGAAGCTTTTATAAGGGAATTAGAAACGAGGAAAAAACCAAAATTTCCATAGTAAAACACATAAAACATATGGGAAATCACTTTTTTTCCTAAGACAAATTTGTAAATGAAAACGTTGCAAATTCTTAATTATGATTTCTGAAATATTTTCATAAATGTTTGAATTTCAACAGATATGAATATCGTTTAAGTAAATCGTTTTCATTTTCTTGTAATAATTGATTTATTTAAACCGAAATATAAAAAAAAGTTCATAACAACAGCTTTCTGGTCAAATTAAAAAGAAAAGCTTACTACAAATCGTGTGCTTTAAGTCAATATACAAAGATGGCAGTGGGGAAATTTCAGTTCAAAAGTTGTAGGAAAAGCAAAACAAATTCACAAAATATTTAAGAACGTGTCATAATTTTGTGATTAAACAATCTTTTTCGTGTTTTTCTGTATAAATCTGAGACATCTAACGTACACTAGTAAAACTAAAGATAAATGTAGCAAGTATTATTTTAATTCGTCAGAGCCAACTTTGATGTATTTTTCAAAATGAAAGTTCGAAAAATATATTTTAGAAATAATTTAATTTTAATATTTCTGCAATTAATATTTACTTAATATCAATATACCCTTCTTGTATATTGCTGCTAAAGATACTTAATATCAATATACCCTTCTTGTATATTGCTGCTAAAGATATGTAGAACACTTTTGTATAAACATTTTGTAAGATTTTTGACTTTTTCATTGAAAAACTTGAAGCTAAAAAACACCATTTTTACTATGGATTCCTATGGAAATTAGTGAAAAGTTATACCACTAAAAAAGCTTCGAAAAAATACGTCATAATGCTTATGGCTTTATACTCTAGAAGGCTCTGCTACTACACGTTATTAGGTTAAACCGACTTTGTTTTTATTCTATATAAACATTTTCGAGCGAGTGTTTATTCTGTACACACTGTTTCCGGAATCAGTCAACAATTTCCTATTGACTTAATACATTTTAAAGTATATGAATGCTAATTGTTTTCTGATTAATGATAAAGCATTTCTGAAAAAAAATGAGAAATTCTGAAAAATACAACAATTGACAAATATCGTATTTATCTGAACTTTTAATTGATTGAGTCATTTAATTTTTTTATCTAAATTTATTTTTAGCTGTATTTTGCTTGACACTTTACAACAACAATTGCATTATCGAATTCTCCAGTAGAAGTTCATCGAATTGCTACTAAATTTGACATAAGCTGCGTTTTTTTATTCGCTCCCGATAGCTGCTATGCGGAGCAGTCAATTTTCTACACCTAAATTTAAATTTGACTTGCTATTTATTGATAAATTACATTTATTTAACGTCAAAATATAATTTTTAATTCAATTCATAAGTGGAAACGTGAAATAAAAAATGTTTAGCTCTACCTATTTATATGGAGCCGCTATCCGGAGCTATTTTCATATGACGGCTCTCGATAGCAGCTCCGGATAGCGAATAAAAAAACGCACTTATAGTTCAAAATCCAATCCCTTGGTTAGTTTGTCTACTTCAAGCTAGGTGCGCTAGATTGCATTTTTTTTAATTTATATACATACATAGGTGGGCTTTGCGATATTTATTATTATTTTTATATATTATTTATGACAAACACTAAATACACACCCTCTAATATTATGGGTATTCGGCAATAGCTACAACTAGGAGGTATCCAGCAAAACAGTAACAATATTTGACAACACAAATAGATTATTAAAATTGTAATGTGAATAGCAAAATTTATTATTTTTACAAAAATTATGCAGCGACATTTTTGACGAATTCTGACATATTCACATATATGTACATTTTGGGCGTGAATTTTTACTCTGTTAAATGACATGTGAACTGAATGAAAAATTCTGAAAGATGTACTGGTTAGTAACATGGCTTTTCAGTAAATCGCGCTCTTACGTAAAGTTGTTACTGACTCGCTGATTCCCGCATGACTCTTTTATTAAATATCCATGATAACCTGACAGTTGTCAGGTTATGCAGCAGTTTTATTCCGTTCTAAGTTCGTTTTTTTTTTGGTGTTCTGACATCAAATAGATTGCAAATCATATTGAAATGTCGTTTAAAAGTACCTGAAGCACATCATAATTTGAAAAAACAGAGAAGAAAAAAAACTTATCAAATAAATTATACATATATACATTTCTATTTATTAGACTCGAAAACACACTACAAACTCATACTGAAAAGTCTGCAGATATAACAGAAGATTTTTTGTCTTCTCTAGATACCCTACTATGGCATGTTCGTGGAAGACTAGAGAGTATTGTCCACCTAAAATCAGTTCACAACACGGTAGGATCCTATTTGCAAACAATTACTCGTCTGACGATTTGCCTAAAGGAATTAACAGAAACTGTAAAGATCGAGCACTTAATTGGTATTGGAATTATCGTCAGAGTGAAGATACATTATCGTGGCGAGACTTAAAAGCCAACATGATCCATCGGTTCCATATACGTCGCTCTGATGCAGATATTAAATATGAACTCGAAAGAACTCGTCAAAAATATAAGGAGCTTTTTCTTGATTTCTACGATATCATTCAAAATAAAGCGCTTCGCTTAAGCTTGTTAGGCCATTATCAGAGCTAGAAACAATAAATCTTTTAATAAGAAATATGCGACCTGGTCTACAGGATAAATTTGCTGGTAAACGGTTTTTGAATTTAACTGCTTTCATAGACATGTGTATGCTAGTTGAAGACAATTGGATGCGCATGGGACATATACCTGAAATGTATAACGACAAATAAACGAAATGGAAATGGAGAATGTTTTTGCAGAGAAAGATTCCTTGGGGGAATATTTGTCGGAAGCTCAGGGAGCTTTATGTCAATGGACTTAATAATAATAATAAAACTATCTTGTTTTATACTTCTTCTGCTGCTGTTCCCACTAAACATAAGAAATTAATATGATGGAACTGTAAACAGCCTGGACATCCATTTTCAGATTGTCCATCGTCTGATCGAAATTTATTTTGTTATGGTTGTGGTGCTCCTGGCATATTAAAACCTGACTGTTCCTATTGTCTTCGTAAGGAAAACCCGATGAGAGAATTCAGGAAAACTGGGGACTTGAATTCCCAAACAACGATAAACAAACCCAGATTGGAGATGACGAAATCTGCTTGAAACACCGACCCTGAGTTGTACAAAATTCTTCGGAGACAAACACAATCCCAGCAGTCACTGATGCTACCAACGAAGGAACCCGCATAAAGTCTTCATACCAACGTCCAGACGTTTCAACATCATTTACGTTTGACCACAAAAAACCAACTAGGTCGATTCAATATTTTAAATTAAGGAAAAAAATTAAGAAATCTATTTCGGAAACTCTTATGCCTTGCTCCCGTCCAAATGCAAATATTTTGCTTAACGGTATTCCACATCATAGGTCAAGGAGCCGAAGAGTTTCTAAATCAAAATCACACGAAATATGTTTCATTTCAATCCTCACTTTGTACAGCCAGGGGTGATCAAGATCAAATTTTGGGTCATTTTATCGCAAAAATTTCGTATGGTGGAAAAACTAAAATGCTCCGTATTCACATTGCTCCTGGTTTAAGTGAAAGTCAATCCATATACTTTGGCATTGACTTCTGGGCTAGTTCCCATTATGATTGATGAGCTTTCCAAAGTGTCTTTGCCAAATCATAACTCCGAATTGGAGAAAAATAAACACGCTATGAGTCCACGTCAAAGAGATCTGTCAATTCAAGTGATAGATTCTTTTCCATTCAATGACAAAAACGGGATAGGCCGTACCAACCTCCTTACACACGAGATTAAAATTGTTGATGGCATTTGTCCGATCAAACAAAGATATTACCCTATTTCACCAGCGCGTCATGCTGGATAGGATGCTGGAATTAGGAATGATTGAAGAGAGCCATAGCTCCTGGTCGTCCCTAGTTACGTTGGTAACAAATGCAAACGGTAAACTTCGGCTGTGTCTTGATGCTCGGAAGGTGAACTCGGTCACGGTGACGGACGCTTATCCTCTTCCCTTGATTGACGGTTTACTCTGCCGATTAGGCCAAACAAGATATATAAGCACTATTGATTTGAGGATGCCTCTTGGCAAATACCGCTTGAACAGGGGTCGAAGGATAAGATGGCATTTACTGTGCCGGGTCGTCCACTTTATCATTTTGTGGTCATGCCGTTTGGCCTGTGCAATGCTCCCCAGACTACGTGTCCACTAATGGATAAGGTTATTTCTCATCAGTTACATGATTGGTCTACTTAGATGATCTGCTGATGGTCTCGGCAATCTTTGAGGAACATCTCCAACTTTTCGCTGAAGTGGCTAAACTGCTTTTTAAAGCAAATCTGACCATTAATGTAGATAAAAGCAAGTTTATGCTTAAAAAGACGCGATACCTTGGTTATGTGATTGGTGAGGGATGCCTTAAAATGGATCCGGGCAAAGTGCGCATTTATATATATAAATATTAAAATATATATATATATATATATATATATATATATATATATATATATATATATATATATATATATATATATATATTATAATAAATAAATTTAGGAATATTAAATTATTAATATTTATATTGAATTGTTATTTAAATTTAAATTGGGCATTGTTGACTACCCTGAACCAAAAACGACACAGCAAATTAGACGACTCCTGGAGATAGCTGGGTGTTATCATCGCTTTATTCGAAATGATTCCCTGATAACAGCTCCTATCTCTGATCTTCTTGAGAAAAACATTAAAATTATGTGGAACGAAAAAGCACAAGCAGCTTTTGAAAGTCTGAAAATAGCGGTTACATCTGCTCCCTACTGATAAAGTTAGACTTTTCTAAAAAACGATTTCAAATTTGATATTTGAACCTGATGGAATTTGGCACGATGAAAACACATACAATTTCTTTTCTTCTATTGCAATAACCCTAAGTTAACATTCTTGGACTAATTTTTTTAATTCTAGCAGTACCCACAAGTCCTCTCTATACCACTACATAATTTTTACCCACCCTACGACTGCTACCTAGCCTCGAAATGTGCTGCAGTAATGGTCAATTAAGGGGAAAATTTTCTTGTTGCGATCTGAATTGCTAATAAACATACTTGCTGATATATTAAATTATTAAGAGAAAACATCAGTAAGGGATCGCGTAACAGTTGATATATCCCTTGTATATAATAAATACAGGATTGGTCCTATAACACTCCCCTGCGGGACACCGGTACAAATTTTCTTTAGCTAAGAGTATTCATCCTCATATTTCACCCGAAAATGATTATTGGATAAATAAGATCTTATTTAGTATTGCATAGAATTGCCTCGGCAGATCACTATGCCGCTTGTATTCCAGACCACTGTGCCAAACTTTATCGCATGCTTGCGTGACATTCAGGAATATGCTTGAGAATATTTTTTTAGTTCCTAACGTTCTTTCAATTTTGTTTGTTATTTTATGCACCTGTTGAATTGTAGAATGCTTTTCTCTGAATCCAAATTGATGTGGAGGAATTAGTTATCGGTCCTTAATTATTGGTTTAAGTCTCTTTAGTAATAATTTTTCAAAGAGTTTTGACATAATTGGAAGCAGAGAAATTGGCCTGTATGATTTTTTATCGTTAGGTGGTTAACAGGATTTGGTGTCATCATTACTTCTGCTACTTTTCATTGATGCGGAATATATTTTAACCTGAGGGCCGCATTGATTATGTGTAGTTGCTTACAAAATCCTTTGTCCGGTAGAGCTTTGATAATTTGGCAAGTAATCAAGTCATACCCTGAGGCTCTTTAACATTCATGTTACTTTTCACTTCTTCTTTTAATTCTTTGAGAGTTACTGGCCGTATGTTAAACTCTTCCAGCTTAAGAATTGACATCATATTTTCATTGGCAGTTTGTCTTGGTAGTGGTTGGAAGGTTTCCTGGAGATACTCCGCAAACAGATCAGTCTTCTCTTTGTGACCTCTTGCCAAGGTTCCATCATCCTTTTTAAGTGGATGCACTTGCATGTTGGGTTTTTTGAGTCTCTCCGTCGTCTTCCGCGGTGAATAAGCAGAATTTTTTTTTTCATCAGTTATTCTAACTATATATCTGTTGATTGATTCATGTTTTACTTGTACTTTACTTTTACTAAATTGCCAGGTTTCACGAGATCGTCGTTTTTCTCTTACCAACTCTCTAACTTCATTTGGGTAGGATATGTTAAGCGTCTTCTTATTTTGTAAAATAAGAGTGATTTCCAACATAGCCTAGTGAATTATTTCATTGAGTTGTTGCAAATCGTCTTCCAACTGATGAGAATTTGTTATCGGTACGAAAGAGATCCCAGTTTGTTTTCGAATTTGTTAATCTGGGTATACTTTCACTTTTATTTATTTATTTATTTATTTATTTATTTATTGTGAACATTAATCAAAAAAAAAAAAGTTAACAACCAGATTATCCAGTGGATTTAATGTCCCTTTAAGGACAATCTGAGTTGATAACCAAAAACAGAAAGAAACAAATACATTTAATTAAATTAATAACACAATAATATGTAAATATAAAAAACAATAAGTATAAAAATAATTAGAAAATATAATGATGTCAATGTCTAAAAACTAAAAATAAAATTCAAGATTTTTCTTAAAATAATTTTTGACATTTTTTTTAAATTTAAGAAATGTTTCAGATCTTTTTATATCTCCCGGTATCTGATTATAAGTAAATGGTCCCAAAAATGTAATTGACTTTCTTCCAAATTCAGTTTTAATGTGGTGGTAAACAATTCTATTACAATTCCTAGTTGCGTGGACATGATGAAAATATTCAAAATGAAGGTTAGACATAACTGAAGGTATATTTATTGTTTTGTACATATATAGGGATAATTGAAATTTATATAGAACATTAATAGGTAATACCAAACTATTCACATTACAATATAATTCTTTGGACGGAAATAGAATAGGCAGTCTATAAATCGCCTTTATGCTTTTATTTTGCATTACTTGAAGTTTTTTCAGCCTAGTTGAACTCGCTGTTCCATATATAAGAAGACCATAGCTGACTCGTGAATGAATGAAGGAGAAATAAATCATTAGTAAAACCCAAGTTGGAACAAAATAAGATAACTTCCTCAGTAGTCCGACAAGCGGAGCAATTTTACTGCTAACTACATTAATATGATCCTCCCATGA
The DNA here is from genome assembly GCA_963556165.1 of Tipula helvola. Classification (NCBI taxonomy): domain Eukaryota; kingdom Metazoa; phylum Arthropoda; class Insecta; order Diptera; family Tipulidae; genus Tipula; species Tipula helvola. The sequence continues at coordinate 28,179,224 of OY744483.1, forward strand.
CATATGAATATCGAATGTCACTCCTAGATATTTAAATGAATTAACTCTTGCGATATTATTGTTATTCACCGTAAGTGGAGATAACGTAAACATTGGTTTATAAGGAGAGTGAAAAATCATATATTTAGTTTTCGAAATGTTAAGTGAAATCAGATTAGATTTGAAATAGTCTAATAAAATAACGAGATCATGTTCCATGTTGCTCAAGATCGTGCCAGGATCAAGCGTTTCATAAAATAAAGCAGTATCATCTGCAAATATTCTAATATGACCTATTAATGGTAAATTAGACATATCATTAATAAAAATGAGAAACAAAAGTGGTCCAAGGACACTGCCTTGTGGAACACCACACTTCACATCAAGAATTTTACTTTCAATTCCACTGAGCATGACATATTGCTTTCTATTTAATAAATAGCTTTTCAGCAAATCAAAAGAAACACCACGTACCCCATAACAATATAACTTACTTAAAAGCAAAACATGATCAATACAATCAAAAGCTTTTTGTAAATCCAGAAAAAGCGCTCCAACGTACTTTTTGTTGTCAAAAGCAGTATAAATCATACTTGAAATTTCAGCAAGAGCCAATTCCGTACCTGACCCTTTTCTAAATCCATATTGGTGCGAGTAAAAAAAATTTTTATAGTTCAAAAAACTTACCAATCGGGAAGAAATTAATTTTTCAAAAATTTTGTCAAATACGGATAGTGTAGAGATTGGTCTGTAATTATTAATTAAAGAACAGTCTCCACTCTTCAGAACAGGGATAACCTTAGCAATCTTTAAGCAATTGGGATATATACCAGTTACTAGACTTTCATTAAAAATATCAGACAACAGATTTGAGAAGAAATCTGCTCTGCATTTCAAGACAGAGTTATTAATTTTATCAGGACCTCCACCCTTACAGTCACTAAGTGAATAGATAACGTTAACAACTTCAGCAGATGTAATTGGCGAAAAATACATGGAATCAGAAATCCAATGGATGGTTCCAAACTTATGAATAGCTCTGTCTGAGTTGATAGATCCACTGATTAAACCACCTATATTGACGAAGTACTCATTAAAAATATTAACAATATCACCAATATCACTAATAAATTGCCCATTAAAACAAATGTTTTCAAATTGAACATGTTTATGATTCTTGTTAAGAAACATATTAATATTTTTCCATAAATCTCTTTGATTCAAATCAACAAACATTTTATTAAAGTAATGCTTCTTAGCGAAATACTTTTTTGAATATAGTAGTTTGGATAATCGTTCTAATTCTAATTTGAGAGCAACATTACTTGAATTCTGTTTAAATTTTTTTAAAACCTTATTTTTTTTACGAATAATTTGCCAGATATCATACGTGATCCAAGGGCACACCGTATTTTTAAGCTTAGCATCAACACAAAGTATCGTAGTAAACTTAATAATCAAATCATTGTAAACCTTAACAATAATTTCAATGGTATTATTCGGATCATTCATATTAAATGGCGTTCCAAGTAGAAATTTATTAAACTTTTCATTTACTTTATCAAAGTTAACTATTTTTTTTTCTAATTTTTTCTTGATGTATTTATCCGCATAGCAGAAGTTTGAGAACAGAAAATTGTGATCACTAATGTTGGAATATATGGTTGAATTAAAAACATTTTTGATATTTAAAAAACTAGATACTGCGTGATCTAATACATTGCCACTAGCAGATCGAGTAACATCAGTATTTGTGGTAATCAACCCATAAGTCATTAACAGATCTATATAGTCAATTACAAAATCATCTTTTTTGTTAACCGGAATATTCATATCGCCAAGTAGTATGTTATCAGAATTGCAGCTTCCAGATAGCAAAACATCTAAACAGTTAAAAAAACAAGCAAGATCAGAACTAGGTGGACGATAAAAAGCACAAACCGTAGTACCAAAAAATCTAGAAAGCCTGATTTGTATAAATTGAAACGGATATAGACCATTATCTTTGTTCACTATATAATACTCAATATCATTTCTGATATATAATGCAAGCCCACCACCTAATCTATCATCTCTACATGAAAAAATGCTACTGTAATTTTTTATAGAATACCCCATAGTATTGTGACTTTGAATAAATGTTTCAGAAATAACTAAGACATGAACATCTGACTGTAAATTATCAATGAACTCTAAAACATTGTCAAATTTATACACATCATTCATTCCACGAACATTAATTTGTAATGTGCACAATTGTTGCCCAATTATTCTTGAGTTATGGTTTGAATTCCGTTTAAAGTCATCAATATTATCAAAATAAACATTATGACAGCATTTTTTTACGGTATTGCTAAACTTATTTATATTCTAAAAAAAAAAAACAATATAGAAAAAATCCAAAAATTCAATTATCCCCACAAAAATTAAATCAATAAAAAATACAAATCTATAGAACCCCACAAATAAAAATTTAGCAATCTTCAACATTAACAACATAAAATTGTAATTAAAAATTACTAATAATACCGACCATCCAAACTCAATTTTAACAACCAAATACAATACAAAACAAAAAAATCTGAAACACCCGACAATGACATTTGACATAAAAATTTGTAAAAAAGAAAAAGAAAAAGTAAGTAAACATATGTAAAATAAAACCAAAAACATTACTTGATGAGTACGAAGAATATAAGAAAGAATCTCATCAATAAACATCGCTAACCCCTTCAACTGTAGTACTAGGCGGGTCCAGAAATGTCCGTTCAATATGCGAGATGTCGCTCATTGAGTTGATCCGGTAAACAAAAGAAGCGCCATCCTTTCGAAGTAATATTTTTCCTTCCTTGCACCACAGATATTTGAAATTAAATTTGTTTTTAATTTGTTTAGCTTCCGCATATAGTTTAGTTTGGAGCGGTGACAAATGATTCATTATATGAATGTTTTGAACTATGTGCGATGTTGGCCACTTAATCCCAAGGTCCGACGTCCGTAGATATTTTTTATTTAATGTTTTGCTTTTATATTTTAGTAAAATATTATTTTTTAACTCATTATTATTAGTTTTAATTATTAACATGGGTTTCTTTGATGAGCTTGTGCTATGTTGGTCATGCAAATTCACTAAATATGACTCTTGGATAATGCTAGCATCAACTTTGACATCAAGAACCCGAAACAAACTGTTGACCATTTCATTCTTGAGATCAGCATTTGATGGAAGACCAGTAATAACAATATCATTCTGAATATTGCGTTGCAACTCTTTATCCAATACTGCTTCAAATTTATCAAATTTGGCATCATAAAAAGACAGTTTCGTTTCTAATTGATTAACCTTCTTCTTCAGCACCATGTTCTCTTGAGCCATGATATTCAATTGCTGCGTAAAACTATCAAAAGAGTCGGACATATATTGCTGGGAATTTTCCACATTAATCAATCTGGTACGCAGGTCATTTAAACGCTCTAAAATCTCAGGAAGGCACGATGAGTTAACGTAAGTAGTATCCATGGTACTTTCCGTCCCAATAACAGTAGTTCCTCTCTTAGAAGCTTTACAAGGGCTGCAGATCCAAGCTATTGTTTTACTGCGAATATGGTCAAGAAGATCAACTGGTATATTCGCACAATTAATATGAAATTGTCCGTTGCAGGCACCTTCGCAAGAAATTCCAGGATTATTCCGGTTTCCTGTAATTGTAGATTGACACTTCATGCACTTTTTAGGAGCCATCATAAGTAAAAGTTCGCGCACAATAAAAACACAAAATCACCAATAAAAAATAAAACGCTATATGTATTTTAAATAGTTAATACGTAGTATATTAATTAGAAGAATGGTGTATTTAATTAAATTATAATAAAAAAAAAAAATTTTTGAAAATTTTCACAGAGAAAAAAAAAAAAAAAAAAAAAAAAAAAAATTACCTTAAATTACCATTTCACTGACTGTCATGATAACCGGTGAGTGATCCGATACTAGAGAATTGCTGTTTTAATGTAGCGAATGTAGTCTTGCTACATAAAAGTCTATTAGGTGCGATATCTTAGCTTCGTCACTGGACCAGTATATTGGAGAACCACCAGAGTAAAATCCACATTTTAATACCTGCCCTGCTTGAGACAATTCTTTACCATTTGACGTCGCAAATCTAGATCCCCAATAGATGTTTTTCGCATTAAAGTCACCTCCAATAACAAAATCACGTCCTAGCGATTTAAATAGTTTAATGTAGTCTTCCCTATTCAAGTTATGCCGGGGAGGACAATATATTGTAGAGACAGTAAGCTGTCTGTGTTTAATGTGAATCCTTACAGTAGCGACTTACATGATTCTTCTAAGATTTCTGTTTCTACATGGTGTTTTATCTTTTCTTTTATTAGTCAGTTATCACCTCTTGCTCTTTCCGCTAGATGAATGGAATGATATACATAAATTATGACCCGAGATTTTAACAAACGAAGATTTAACAAAATGGCTTTCGGATATTAGAAAAATGTCGATTTTTTCTGTATTTAAAAATATTTCTATTCCTGGAATATGTTGCATAAGCCCATTCACATTCCAGATGGCTATTCTCTAAAGTTGTGTTCTTGCTTAACATTTTTTATCGGATTGCGTTGTGGGAGCTGCATTTTCTTCAGTTGATCAAAAAATATCTTGTTGTTTAGATTACTTTGATCATCTAGCCGCTTTGTTATAGCTTCGATGCTGTTCATAATGTTTACCATAATTCGGTTATTTTCAGAGCCCATATAAGTTAAACCCGAGCCTTTCGCTACCTGAGCAAATGGTCTTCTTTGTCCTGTGTTGCTTGGTTATGGATTTTGATCCATCTGATTTGACGTTAGAAGCCTTCGAATTTCATGATTTTGCGATTGATTTCGTGTTTTATCTCTTAATTTTTGTAGTTGCTTAGCAACCTCACAGCCTTGATAATTTGCCGGGTTTTGACCTTTACAATTTATACACTAAGCTGTCACATCTCTCGCTATTGTACAAACCTCGGTAATCTGTTTACCTGTTCACTTTACATGGCTGCAACATCTTTGGGTGTGATTAAATCGTTAACACTTCTTGCATTGGGGTATTCGTGTATAGTGATTCTCTTCATTGGTTCAATTTTCACCTTCATGTGAAGAATTCCTTTAATACCATAAATGCTTTGAATCTCTTTGTTATCAAATACTAGCAATAAAAGACGGGGCCCCCTTTTACTGAGAGTTTGGTTTCCTTCCTGGTTTTCTGTTCTCTCTTTTTTAACAATATTCAGAGTATCTAGTATTTTAAGGCCTTTATTTTTTAAGTCTTCAATTATTTGTATTCTTGAGCAAGTGTGATGCAAACCTATTGCCATATTTTTTTTAGGTCGAGCCTGTTTGCCCTCATAGGTAAACCACTGAAATTTTTCAGCATTCGGCTTCTAGATTTGGTTCTATGGGAATCTGAACCCAGAGTTCTCTTACTGGATCCAGCTGCTCGCAATGTAAAATTTCCGCTGGCATCCATGGGGCGTCGCTCGAAAAGAAATTGATGTACCAGGTACAAGCCGCGAGGTTATTCTTAATTTACCACGATTTTTCCACGAATACGAATTTTTATACTTTGTTTTCATCATTTACATTTATCATTAATTTCCAATAAGTTTATAACAATCAAATCTTATTATTTTTATATCGCTCCAGTAAAAATGTTCAAAATATTTTGGACCATCAAATCCTTACAAAATCGTGATTCGAGTGAAAAATATCCCCACACGAACGACGATTAAATGCGCCTGCTACAAGTGAGCTCGCATTGTGGTTGCTGGCAATATGACTGAACGTGAAATAGTTTACAATTTAGCGTTGTTATAAGTATGTAAAAGTCGAAAGTGGTGGTTTATTATACAATGTGTTTCGTCGGCAGGTGACCGGCCGGAAAATTTGGAATATTTATGTAAAATTATCTCAAAAAATTCTTTAAAGTGGAGGTCTAACTGTAAAACTATGCAAGTTATTACGTTTTAAATTTTTTGAGTAATGCTTGCTCGACAAACAGTTCATTTTTTAAAAAGTAGAGATTTTTTTAAGTAAAAAAAATGTTAATTTCCCAGAATTTTTTCCCATCCTTAAAAAAGAAAACCTTGGCAAAGTATGCCAAATGAATAAAGTGACTCATAAACTTTCAAAAATCGCAAACAGAAATAAAATAGAGCCCATAACTTGGAAGATATGATGGAAAATGTGAAAAGGGGTCACCAACATTACTCAAAAAATTTAAAACGTAGTTACTTACAAAATTTTACATTTTTCCGGCCGGTCACTTGCCGGCGAAACACATTGTACGTTCACCTTATTCAACAAGAAATTTAGAGTGCTGCATGAATGTGCGATGATCCTTAATTATTTATTTATTATTCAGTCAAGGTACGTAAGGCCGCTTGCCTTATCAATGCATGACTCAATATCACCAAACAAATCATTACAAATTTTATTGTGACAAATCTATTTGTGACGCTTACTTGCAATCCCAATTGGTCCGAAATGAAAGATCTACTTTTACTTGGTTAAATTCCAGCTAACCGTCACTGCTTAAAGCAATTACATTTGTGACGACATATCAAAAATGGGGCTAATAACGAATACAAGAGTTTATTTGCTTATGCTCGGTTTCACAAACAAATTTCCAATAACTATTTAAATGAAATTTCCTTCCTTTCTTCTGTATGAAATTACATTTTGTTTGATAATGTAGAAATATTTAGCCTTTAGCTAAATATTATGCTGGACGAAATTGAGCAGTTAAATATTTAGCTCTTTAGTTCAAATGTTCATGTAAAAAATAAACATAGTTAGTACGCGTTGAATTTGTATTATCAAATAAATCGTATAATTTCATCAAAGAAGAAACAGATTAAATATTATTTAACTGGAGATTGTTATTTTTTTTTTTGTGAAACCGGCCATTAGAGATGCATCGATTAACATTTTTTTAAATCAAATTTTGCGGCGCCTAGGAAATGGGAAGTGGGCAATTGATTCCCGAAACGATTGTGTTAGTTTTCCAATAAATATCTAGTAAGTGGTAAAGCCAGGTGATGACTTAAAGTTAAACGTGCTTCCAAGCATTGCAAAAAAATATAGGAAAACTTTGAGTGGCTCTGCGAAAAATCTAAATGGAATTAATTCAAATTTGGTGCACGATAAATGCTATTGAGAAATTTAGATCCATCTAGTTGTTTGTACAAATTGTACCACATGTATACATGTACTATGTTAGAAGCTACTATTAAAACAAGTTTCTGCAAAAGGTGAGTGTGTGTTCATTCCATGAATACCGCACTAATACCGTTCAACTACAGTTTTCTGTTCGACGGCCGTTTTCTATCACCGTCAATAAGGCGCAAGTAATCGCTGAAGACAGCCATATTTATGACAATATTATGTGTGGCTCACTCCCGAGTTGGCAATCCAAAAAATCTCTTTATCAGCTTGAATTAGGTACCATAGAATAATTTTTTTATTTTAATACATTTTATTACTAAAAAAATTTAACTAGCTTCGATTTTTTTATTCTTCAAAACTAGAACAATTTAATATTACTTACTTTAATTGGAACACATTTTCATTTGAAAATGTGAAACGTATTACTTTTCTACTGCCCACTACTTCAGTTACTCACTCTGGAACGAGTTTGTTTGTCAATGGCTAAAAAATCAGTACTAGGGCCATCGTCCAGCTACTATAAAATCGGCTCTGTCAATTCCAATCAAAATCATTTCAGTCGAAAACGAAAGGCGCTTCAGTCATAAAATTTCTCATACAAATATTATGACTAAAACTCCATTTAAATAAGAAGCTTAGTCCGACAAAAGGTATTTCGGTTAGAAAATAGTTTGACTAAAATGTCCTTTGGGTGAACTGAACAACTTTCTTGAAAGGCATTTTGGTCATACATTTTTGGACTGGAATATCTTTTGGTTGGTTTGTTTTTTTTTACTGAAATGCCTTCAAAGACCTATATACAGCGGCTCCGAGGCTCAATCAAAATAAGAAATAGTTTTAGTCAAAAATTAGAAGGTAGCTTAGTAAAAAATAGTTTTAGACTGAAATGCCTTTTTAGAAGGAAATTAAATCAGAAAACTGAAATGTCAATCAAGTCACAATTTTTTTAACTGGGATCCCATGCATTTTTGGCTCAAATTCATTTTGAGAATGAGATTTAGTCTAACAATTAAAAACGTACCACAGGTAAATTTTTTATAAAAAAGGGAAATTAGTACTACCATTCGACCAGAGAGTAGGTACGTCCGAAACAGGTTTAAAATGTAGATTTCAAGTCTAATATTAAAAATAAATAAGTTCAAATATTTGTGACTGAAGTGTACCTTTCAAAAACAATTTTGCCTAGAATTCCGATTTTACTTGTTTGATCGAATCTCATTTTCAAAAGGTATTTCAGTCACAAATCCAAAAAAATTAAGTCAAAATAGTTTTACACTAAAATGCATTTTTAGTATTTGATTGAACTTTCTTAAAAAAAAACTACGCAAAATTAGCTGAGTTGCCTTTTTGTTTCTGACGGAAACTCCTTTCTGTTGTTAACTGAGCTGCTTTTGATTGGGCCTCGGAGCCAACGTATATAGGTAAAGGAATTCATTTCAGTGAAAATAAAGAACAAAATAAAAGGTATTCCAATCCAGAAACTTGTGACAGAAATGCCTTTCAAGCAGGTTGTTCAGTCCAAATACAGAAAGGGCATTTCAGTCAAACTGTTTTCTGACCGAAATATCTTTATTTTGACTGACGTTTATTTTTTAACAGAGTTTTAGTCGTCATAGGTCTATGGGTAATTTTATGACTAAAACGCCTTTCGTTTTTGACTGAATGGTTTTTAACTGGAATTCCCGGAGCCTATAAAATCTTATATATAAGTATTAACAACATTTTAAGGTGATTTTAAGGTGAGAAGATAGGCCGAAATAATTGTGTCAGTAATTTTGAAGCTTTATATCAAAAGTACTGATACAATTATTTCGGCCTATCTTTGTTTGTATTTTGAAAGTAAATTATCGATAAGATCGTCAGTAGTTTCTTTGTGAGCTTACCGACATTTTACGATAATCTAATACCATAAATTAACTTCCATTAAAGAAAATATACTTTAAACAATCGGTAATTTTATTGTTTTAGATTACCTTAAAACTTCTCTAAAATTCTGAAGATCGTGACTGTAATTTAACGGCAGACTACCAACATATGTACCTAATCTGGCGCTCTTTGAGCGGGTCGAAATTACCGTAACGGTAATTTTAAAGTTTTTGATTGAACATGGAAAATCCTGTTATTGCTCGACCAGAAGTACCTGTAAATGGAGTACCTACTATACTTACAGTTACATGAACTTGGATATTTTACGATAATCTTGGACCATAAACATTAATGCAGTTAGCAACATAATTCTACATAAAGATTCATTATAGAAAGTAAGTTGCCGATACGGTCTTCGGTATTTCTTAAAATTTTGCTTAAAGCGATGCCATAACTTACCATACAATCGATTTTTGTTATCATCGAAGATATTTCAATAAAATATGTAATACTAGGATAATTTTGTTAAATAACTTCCAAGAATCAATTTCCTGGCAGTAAATATCGCACGAACCTATTTCAGTGTAAATCTTTACCCTCATCCAAAATAAAAATCTAAACGAGATAACTAAGACAACGCAAAACCTTTAAAAAACATTTTATCGCCTTACATACGTGTGTGATATGTTTCCAAGGTAAACACAGCTTATCCTAAAAACCTGGTAATGTGTTTAGAAAGAAAAATGTATCATCGAAAGCTTTTAATTTGACATAGATAGATAAAAAAATTCTTTTACATTTGTATCTTTACGAGTATACGAGACAACATCTTTTCTATTTCCCAATTTTTTTGTTCTTTTACAATCTAATTTGTAATCTTTCTACTTAAAATCTAATCAAATACAAACAAAACCAAAAAAAGAGTCAAAGAAAAACAAAAGTCTCTGTAGTGTAATGTTTAGTAACAAATCCCAAAACAAATAATATAAAAACACCATAAATTCATTTCCAATATCTTATGTCCATTTGGGATCGGGTGTCTGTATGTATGTGTGTGTGTGTAAATCCTAGAAAGCTGCAAAAAAAAAAAACTTTTATCTTCTGCTGTTTATCGATGAATACCATCAATTTTCCTGTGCTTTTACGTTTTACTTTCTTTCGTTCTGTATTTCCATTGAAATAAGTTTTCTCGATGATTGAAAATAATATCTTTGCTGATCGATTTTGTAACCGAAACAGATCATTTTTATTGTCTTTAATTTTGCAAAAGGATAGAGACAATTTTCTTCGAATTAGTTAAAGACACACACACAAAGAGCTGAAAAAAATAATTGTATTTTACTTCAAATAAGCCATAAACTTGAAACTTAAAACTTTTTTTTTTGTTCTAGCTGCTTGTTGCTTAGCTCCCACTATTATGTAGTTACCAAAAAAAAAAATTCCGAAATTAAATTCATTTACAAAATCATAACAATAAAAATGAAAATTAGATGGAAAATTGTTATTACAAATATATTTTTTATTATGGAAAGATGTGTACATATATACAACAAAAGGAAATGTGAGTTTCTCTGTATTTCTGTTATTACATTGATCAATTAAGTGGATTTAAAGTGTGCGGCGACGGAGAGGGGGTTTCCAAAAAAAAAAAACTTTGTCGTTTTGAAGTAGCGACTTTCATTTGAAATTTTTGCGAAATTAAATTAAAACACGTAATTCACATAATAATAATAATAATAATTTTTTTTTATATATTTTTGTATTCAGTAATTTTGGTTCATATAAAATTTTATGTTTGGAAATTGAGCGGAAAATTAAATTAATGTTGAAATGTGTGTGTACCAAACTAAATAGATGAACATTGTTATATGCGGCGATTAACAAGTTGTTAATTTTTTTTTTTGTTTGTTTTTAATGTTCGTATAATAATGGAAAATTGTTAACATTGCACAAAATTAATTTTTAGTTGTTTAACTATTTGAAATTTCTATGGATTTTGCAAACATTAATGTTTGGTAGCAAATTGCTGATTATAATAATAAAAATGTTTATTGGTTTGAGAGCCACGCATTTAAAGTATCCACTAAATTCAAACATCTAAAAGTCTCATTTTACACATAATTTTAAAGAGAAACCTACAAGAAAATTGTAATGCTTTTTGAAAAGCTTTCATTTAGTAATATTACATTAATTTTATTCATTTAACCAGGGCCATATATTAACGGCCCTGATTGTACAAAAATCGAAGCTTTCGATATGGGTACTCATTTGTCTATTTTATATGGAAAATGCATATTTTGAGTGATAAAATCATGATATAAAATATGAGTAATTTTAATGTTTGTTGAATTTAAAAAATTACTTGTATTTTAAACCATTTGTCATTTTAATTTCGATGAATGAATCAACCTCGAAATTAATAAAATAATTAAATAAAAATAGTCCCTTTATCATATTTTATAGAAAAAGTTTCATTTTAATTGTGCTGCCAGATGCATAAATGTACAAAAAAAAATTAAAACAGCAATCGCTGAAAAAAATGCTGAATATTCGTCAGCAATAATGAAATATCAAAATGTCAAATTTTTGTTTTGGTTTTTTGTTGTGTTTATAGTTTTTAATTAATTTTTTTTTATATCGAATACTCGTATCCACGTATTGCTCGTATGTACACAATTAAATTTAAAACCAACACAAACTTTATTGGAAATAATAATATGTACATTAATATTTTATTTTATTACAAAAATGAAACTTTTTCTATAAAATATGATAAAGGGACTATTTTTATTTAATTATTTTATTAATTTCGAGGTTGATTCATTCATCGAAATTAAAATGACAAATGGTTTAAAATACAAGTAATTTTTTAAATTCAACAAACATTAAAATTACTCATATTTTATATCATGATTTTATCACTCAAAATATGCATTTTCCATATAAAATAGACAAATAGTACCCATATCGAAAGCTCATTGAATATTTTTTCGTGTACAATTAGGCCTGTATATAAGGCCTTGATTTAACTCTTCTATTATACGTACTTTTGGTTTAATTAATTTAAACATGTTAACGTTAATTTATGCATTTGACACAAAAATGTTCAAGTTCTTATATACATAGTGTCACATTTAAAGACAAATCTCAATCTTTTAGAATTCATAACTATGTAAATGTGTTTTTCAAATGCATAATTTCCTAATAGTAGCTAGTTAAATTTTATAGATTTCTTAAACCGGTTTTGATAAAATCGTGCAAATTATGTTTAGATACGATTAAGGCCAGTAGGAATAACGATAACTGTCCCGCTACGCCTTCTAAAGACGAAGATACGACAGTGTTCGATAAAATTTATTTGGAAATTCTAGAAATGAAATTCACTATTAAAAAGGCAACGATACATTAACAAAACAATTTGACATGCAATTGACATTGAACAATTATCAGTAAACAGTTATAGGAAAAAATCTAAATGTGTTGTTAAATGATGCAAAACTCGCCAAAAGGGACTTGTATTTTAAGTATATTTGGACAAGTAACTGCAATATATTCTTGATAAAATCTGATGGAAGCGAATTGTTTAAAGTTGGCGGTAATCATGACCTTGATATTTTGAAAGATAAGTTATTAGTTTAATATTTGTTATTGTACCTTTTTAAGTTAATTTAGAGTGTGTAATGAATTTTAATTATATTAATCAAGGTCATCACGTTTGCGGATATGACTGCTATATTCAAATTTTTTATGTTGTGTACGGACATGACTGCTATAGCATTCAAGAAGTTAATGTGTTGTAGCGTTAAAACGGGTCCGCCTATTACATTTCGCACTCTTTTTTTATTCAAAAAAATATATTTTCTTTCTACGTTCGTTCACTTTGAAACACCAAAGCCATATAAATAGGGATTTCCACGTCTTTTACGATAACTTTTAAAATTGTATTTTATTATTATTAAAAACAGCATGAATGATATAGCATTCATTGTTTCATACACTTTTCTTCAGTCGTTAGAAATGTGTGTTTCTGAGTGGTCGTTTGCTGTGAGTGAGATGGAGATCCAAATTATGAACCTAATGAAATGGAATCAGCAACAGACAGTGAAGTGGATGACGACGTTGGTGAAAGCGGAGAAACTTGGCAAGAAGATGTAAAATGCATCCCAGATTTTTAATTTAATTCTAAAGATGCTGGTCTTAAAATAAATTTGAATGACAATTCAACACCTCGCTATATTTTTGATCAATTATTCACTGCAAGTGTTCGGATACAACTGGTGAATGCAACGAATGCATATGGAAAGGAATTGTTCTGAAGTAACCAACCAAACACACAAAATCGCCGTATAGTACCATTTTTTGGTACAGATGAAAATAATAGAAATGTGTAAATTTTTAAGACTTTGTCTCCTTTAAGGCCATGGATTCGCCATTCATTTTTGAGGGACTTATAGTGGTACGGGTTTATGTTGTTAAATACACACTATTAAATTAAACAATAGTTTTTTAATATTTTATTATTCACCAAATAAATTACATATATTGTTTTATATATTTCTATTATAAATTTATTGGCACGGCACTTTAAATATAAATACAAAATTTATTAGTTATAAGTTTTTTATTAAACAAAATATTTATAATGATAGACAATGTATTTTTGTCTTATCAACCGGAATGACTCTGATCTTTTTTATAATTTATTTTTGATCAAATAGGTAACATTTGTGTTTACGTGTATATGTAAGAGATGCACAATATACAAAATAATTGTGGTAACTTAATTGAGCTTTACTGTGTGGATAAAAAGTGTTCGGACACTTTGGTCACCACATAACCCCCCTTCCAGTGAGATTCTATTGTAAAATTTTTTTTTTTTCTGGAAGAAGGGATCCTAAAATTTTATCATTAATCTCAAGTAATGACCATGATGACAATTAAAATTGAATGTCGTAGTTTAAACGTCAAAAAAATAATAATAATACATGTAATTTATTTTTCGAATGTTACCCGACGAATTGGTTTCCCTTCTTGATTTTTGCTTTGTTTATCTTCAATTGATTTTGCTATGTGTGCCGGCTTTAGACGGTCGACTGAAATTGTCTGATTTTTTCCATTTACATTTATTACAAAATGTTTTCGAAAACGCCGAACAACTTGAAACGGTCCTTCATACGGATTCTTTAATCCGACCCTTACTCTGTCTGTTCGAATGAACACATAATCACAATTACTGAGGTCTTTTGGCATGTATGACATTTTTTTTGTTTCACGTGGCGACTGCGATTTAAGATTTCTCATATTCTGTCTCAGCCTATCTACAAAATTGATTGGATCTAATATGTTATCATTTGAATGTTTCACAAAAATTTCACCGGGAACTTTAAGGCCTTGACCATACACCATGTCTGCTGGAGAGCATTTCAAGTCTTCTATAATTGCGGTCGGTATTCCTAAAAGTACCAATGGAATTTCGTCACTCCAATTGGTAGTGTTACCTCGCGCTTTTAGTGATTCTTTTAAATTTCGGTGCATTCTCTCAATCATGCCATTACTTTGAAGGTGATAGCTCGTAGTTCGAATACGATGTGACCCTATTAACTTGCAAAGCTCAGAGAAAATCGCCGCTTCAAATTGTGTCCCTCGATCAGTGGTTATCGTAACAGGGCATCCGAAACGGGCGACATATTGAGATACGAAAGTTTTTGCTACTGTAACCGCCAAACTGTTGGTCATAGGATATAGGCTTCCGGCCAACGCGTGAACCTGTCAATGACTGTTAATAGATAAACGTTACCATGCGAAGGTGGTAACGGACCTACTAAATCCATGTGGACATGCTCGAATCTTGCCAATGACATTTCAATTTTCTCTAAAGGCGACTTTGTATGGCGGATCACTTTCGATCTTTGACAATGAAGGCATGTCTTTGCCCAAGTTGCTGAGTCGGTATTCATTTTCGGCCAAAAGAATTTTGACGCAATTAACTTGCGTGTGGCACGAACACCACAGTGAGACAAATTGTGTAAATTGTCAGAAACTTCTCGCCTCATTTTTAATGGAATGTATGGGCGCTTCACTGTAGAAATTTCGCACCACACTTTTAACCCGGTTTCACTTTCGCACTGTCGTAATTGAAAGTTTGTGTTAGTTTGATGGTCAATTAAGATACGGAGTTCTTTGTCTTCTTCTTGTAGCTGTATAAGACGTTCAACGTCCAAACCAGTAATTAATATTTCGAAACAATCAGTTACTGTAGGTCTGGAGAGATAGTCGGCAACCAGATTGTCGCGCCCTGATATGTGGCGAATGTCCGTAGTAAATTGTGCTATGAATTTCAAATGACGGTTTATGGTCTGTAAAGATAAAGAATTCTCTTCCTTCTACCATAGCCCTAAATCGTTTTATCGATAGATATATTGCTAATAACTCGCGATCGAAAGCAGAATATCGCGTTTCAGCCGGCTGCAGTTTCTTAGAAAAGAAACTTAAAGGTTCCCATATTTTTTTGGTTCCATTGTATTGATGCAAAACTGCACCAACAGCTATTTCTGAACTGTCTGTCGTAATGTTTAAGAACGCGTTATCTATCGGATGCGCTAGGAGTGTAGCTGACGCCAATGCATTCTTAGCTTCAATGAAAGATTTGTTGCATTTTTCTGTCCATATAAAATCTCTTGATGTGTTTCTCAATTTGTTACTGTTTTTTATATGGTCATAAATTGGTATTAGAATCTCAGCAATATGAGGTATAAAGCGATGATAGAAGTTAATCATTCCTAAAAACTTTTGCGCTTGTTTAATAGACCCTGGAGTATCCAATGCTAAAATTGCTTTTACGCGATCTACAGACGGACTAATACCATCTGAATTCACCGTATGAGCTAGAAAATTCAAAGACTTCACACCAAATTCACATGTTGATGCTTTAATTTTCAAATCAAATTCGGTAAAACGATGAAACAATGCGCGTAAGTGTTCCTTATGTTCTTCAACACTTCGACTTGCGATTAAAATATCGTCTATATATGCATAAGCAAATTCGAAACCTTTAATAACCTCGTTAATAAACCTTTGAAAGGTCTGGGCTGCGTTTCTTAGCCCGAAAGGCATACGTACTGATTCATAAAGACCAAAAGGTGTGATAATCGCGGTCTTGTAAATATCTTCAACAGCCACTGGAATGTGATGGTAGGCCCGAACAATGTCAATTTTAGAAAATATCGTACATCCGTGAAGATGTCCACTAAAATCGTGAATGTGTCGGACTGGGTATCGATCTGGAATCGTACAGGCATTTAAATGCCTGTAATCTCCACAAGGCCTCCAATCATTACTTTCCTTTTTCTTTACAAGATGCAACGGCGGTGAAACACTCGAGGAAGATGACCGAATTATACCAAGTTTCAGCATATAGTCAAATTCTCCTTTTGCAATTTTAAGCTTTTCGTTATTCAAACGACGTGGTCGATTCGCTGGTAGATTACCAGTGGTGCGAATTACATGAACAATATTATGTTTGACTTCTTTTGAAAAATCAGGCTGGGTTGTAAGTGCGGGAAATTCAGCTAGCAAATGAAAAAAATCGTTGTCAACACTGTAATGCTTCGGCGTTGGAGTGTCCACAATAGCTTCTATCCCATACATTTGATAACCACTTTTACCATCAATCAAAACTTTATTCTTTAAATCGACAATCAAATTAAACTTTACTAAAAAATCTGCTCCAATTATAGGACGATTAATTGATGCAACTACAAAAAGATGAGTGAAAATACGCTTAAGACCCACATCAACCTGTAAAAGTTGTGTCCCATAGGTATTTATATTGGTTCCGTTAGCTGCTGAAAGACAATAATCTGAAGATACTTGACGTTTCTGGGATTTATTTATAGGAACAACTGAAACGTCAGCTCCGGTATCCACAAGAAACACAAGTTTTGTACATTTACATTTAACAAATAAACGACGACTAGACACTAAACCATTGTTTGTCGTCATAACAGATGGCATGATTAGTTTTTTTTTATGCTCTGTAGGCTGTTCGAAACTACAAGGTTTTAAACAGTTTCGAGCTTTAGTGCCATATTTATGATGATAATAGCACAAAGGATATATTGCTACCTGACTTTTACTGCGAGTGAGTCTACGCCGTTGATCACGAGATCTCGATCGATTTTGATGAAAATTATTTGGAAATCTGTTATGATCGTTTACATTAAATCTTGAAGATCTGTTAACAATACTGGACAGTTGATTTAATTGTTCACTCATTTGATTAATTTTAGCTTCAAGTGATGTGTCCGTCTTTACTTTAATTTCCGAGACTGTAGATGGTAAACAAACTTCATGTATTTTGTCTGCTATAACTAACATTTGATTAATGTCCGTATCATCTGGTGCTGAACCTATGACAATTGACTTTGTAGTTGTTGGTAAACCATTAAGCCAAATTTGTTTAATAAACGGTCTTGTAATCGCTTGTGTTGTACCTGCGATTGTTTCAAGTTTTCTGAAATATTGCGACGGGCTGTCGTTGCCTATGACTACTCCGCCTAACAATGTCGATATTCGTTTGTGTTCGCTTTCGGTGTGTCGAGATAAAATGGTTTCTTTAATTTTGTTATATTTCTCATCTTGTGGTGGACGATTAATCAAGTCTGTAATTGTCATTAAAATGTCTTCCGGTAATGAAGTTAACACATGGTGATATTTTAGCTCATCAGACTTTATATTGTTGATAACAAAAGTGGATTCAACCAAAGAAAACCAAGTCCTCGGACTTGAGTGGCAAAACGATGGCATTTTAATGCGCGAAATTGCATTTGCATTATCATCTTCAACCTTAATTGCATCATCTCCGTTAACCATTTTACTTTACTTAGCGAAATAAATGATAACGGTATGTATTTAAAGTTAACTCAAAATTAACGGAATATTTCAACAATGAATGAACTTAAATTAAGAGAATACACGTAACGATCTATAATTATTGGGGTTGCGCAGAATGACAAGCTTCGATTTACATTCGTAGACAAAAATCAGAATTTGAATTTAACAAAACATAATAAATAATAATAAATAGACAAAATAATTTTAAATAATATAAAAATAAAATCGTACCAATAAATCCTTTAATGCGTTTATAACTGATGTCGCCGCTGTTGTGTATGTAGATGATGAATTTTTACGATCGAACCAGTTGCATATGGATTGGCAAATTCAATGTTCCGTTCACTGACTGTTTGTCTAAAAAATGTGTTTGATAAATTATCGCCACGATGTTTATTGATGATGAATCGTAAATTGATGTCCACCAGCCAAATTGTTATGTATATTTGTTTTTATCTTACACGATAGTAGTTATACGTTTATTTATTTCCTGTGCAGACACGGCCTTGCCATAAAGTAGTTTATGTAAATGTTTACCGCCAAACTGCAATTTTATCAGTTATCACCGTTGATGAAACTTTAGATTTGGCCTTAAGCCTTTTGTATTTATATGCCGTTTAATTTAATATTTTCGCTGTTTAATTGTTTTTGTGGAATTTTTTATTTTTAATAACGCCACAATAGATTTTATGTTCACTTCGAGAATTTTTAAATCGAGAAAAAAATGATTTATAAACACAACAGTTTTTAACTTTTCTCATCGAGGTCACCAATATAGTGGTACGGGTTTATGTTGTTAAATACACACTATTAAATTAAACAATAGTTTTTTAATATTTTATTATTTACCAAATAAATTACATATATATTATTTTATATATTTCTATTATAAATTTATTGGCACGGCACTTTAAATATAAATACAAAATTTATTAGTTATAAGTTTTTTATTAAACAAAATATTTATAATGATAGACAATATATTTTTGTCTTATCGAGCTTATCAGCTGGCAACCGGAATGACTCTGATCTTTTTTATAATTTATTTTTGATCAAATAGGTAACATTTGTGTTTACGTGTATATGTAAGAGATGCACAATATACAAAATAATTGTGGTAACTTAATTGAGCTTTACTGTGTGGATAAAAAGTGTTCGGACACTTTGGTCACCACAGACTCATTGTACTTTTCGGCAATCTTTCCTTTTTCAATGTCTGGTAGACGGTTCGAACAAATATTGCGATGCTTCAACTGTCATATGACAACAGATGGCTTTGACGATAGAGCTAAAAAGTTAAGAAAAGTTTCACCTTTAGTAAACCCTCTTCTAGCAAATTTTAAGGCAGCGTTTTCACCGTTTAAATACTTGTCCTTAGACGAATTACTGCTTTTGTTTCGAGGCAGGTTAAGTTTCTAACAATATATTAAAGGTAAAAACGCCAAATATGGCATCAAATTTTACACGCAAAGTTCAAGTGACGAAGGTTAATGTAACCATATTTATTTATGGACGGCCATTATTTATTTATGTACAATTTTTACAACAACATAAGTTTATCAGAAGAACTGTTGTTAAATAATACTCATAGCTCTGGAGCACTTCGATCCATCAGGCGAGGACTTTCCAATGAAGTGGTTTCCAAAAAATTAAAGAAAGGTGAATTTGTGTGGAGGAGAAAGGCCAAATATATGTTTCAAAATGGAAAGATAAGCGAGACGTACTTTCTAATAGCACTGCCCGCCATCCGAAACTAATTGAGACAACAAACAAATTTGAAAAAAAATTAATAAAACCGCAAGACATAGCACACTACAATTTACACATGTCTGGAGTTGATCTAAGTGATCAAATGGTGTCCTAATATTCTTCGCCGAGAAACACCATAAGATGGCATAAAAAAGTGATATTCCATTTGTTAGACGTCAGCGTTTGGAATTGCTATTTCCTGTATAAAAAATTTCACAGCAAGTAGTAATTTTTAAAATTTAGAGATTTATTAATTAAGTCGTTAATAAACCTTCCACCGGATAGAGAGGTTGGCCGAAGTTTACTCCGCACAATCCGATGTCGACCCAAACAGAAAAACTTGTCATCAAATGTTTCACGCACAGAATCTCCAATTACTAGTAGAGCTGGAAGTTCATTAGCTAACATAAATTGTCATTCACCAGTTTCTTCTAGAAACCAATCAACATCTACGCCACTAGATTCTAGTGATCAGAATTGCCATATTATGGAAAAAATTCCACCTCCAGTAAGATATAAACGTAAAACATATTTTTTACGTTGTACAAGGTGCTACGCGAAAGAGGACGAAGCAAACTACGTTTACATGCCAAACTTGCCCAGCAAACCAAGTGCTGTGTCCAGAGTGTTTTGGGCCCTACCATACAACAATTACCTACATTTTTGTACATAGTTCAATTTTCACTTATTTACGCACGTACATAAAATTCATGACTGTTATAGCAGTCATAAGTATATTAAAAGTCAAGACTGCTAGAGCAGACATTTGTAAAATAAGGAGAACTAAACGTTATACTGAGCAAATAAATGTTATAACAGTCATACCATGTTTCTTTCAAAATAATCTTAATATTATGTACTTATTTTTCAATTCTAAGCATATCACTACTTTCCGAGATGAAATATCTTCATATTCCTTAAAGTTATTAAATTGCGTGTTTCTGAGTGGCTCATGTAAAAAAAAAGTGTCCGCGAATGTGTTAATACTGTTCCTTTTTCCAAATTTTATTTTAGCTCTGCTAATGATTCAAGTATAAATGAAAATGATAAAATATGAATTTTGCACCAGAATATACGAAGCCTTAGATCTAACAGTTCAGTTTTATTTTCACACTTATCATCACATTGCACCACATATATTATATCTGACGGTAGTTTGGATTGGTAGTAATGAGCTTGCAACATATTATGTATAACCTAAACAATTATACTCTGATTGAGTGCTGCAATAATGCTAAGTTTAATCGTAGTACTGTCCATTTGTCATCTGCAGAAATTTTAAAGGTTACCTTTACTTAAAGCAGATAATTACCAAAAATGTTATTGTCATTGGTAACATGAACATTATTTGACATTAACATTCTGATGAATTTAAATATATTTCAATGATGTATGCTTTTTGGTGTGAATCAATGATTAATGAACCTATACGATAATAGCTAACTGCCGCCCCGGTGGCACAGTGGTTAGCATGCTTGCTTTAAGCTCCGGAGGTCCCGGGTTCAATTCCCGGCGGGTGATGAAAAAATCACGGCTGGTTAACGGTAGGATCAATGAATTAATCATTCATTATCCGTTTAAAAACTGATTACGAAACTTCATAATGAAGCGGCCAAATCCCTCCATGGGATGTAGCGCCAGCGAAAAAAAAAAAAAAATGATTAATGAACCTATACGATAATAGCTAACTGACTGTACTGCAACATATATAAATCATATATTTGTAAGATCAAATATTAATGCCAGCATTCAATACAAACAAGAATCATCACATGATTTCGATTAAAATCTCTGGCGCAGGTACATGGCCATCGGTTGTATTCAACAATTTTCGAAAAAGTACTAATATGATACAGTTAGAGAAAATCTTATACTTATTGAATCATGTGCTGAAGTTTTGAAAGAAACTTCTTTTTCTTAAGCATTTCAAAAATTCATTACCATTTTATCTACTGGCATATCGTCGCGTACTGATGAATGCTCTATTAATTCTTTGATTTCAAAAATGAAACGATGGTTAAACTGCAGACTATTAAAGTTGATTAAAAAAAAAATAAGTTAGCATGAATAACTTGAAATCACGTTGTAAGGTACGCGTATTAGCTAAAATATCGAAATTAGAATGTGACAAGTCTATAAAGCAATATTACCGTAATAAATTATAACATGTCAAAATGATCAGAAGAAGCAATATCAGCTAATTAACTCTATTCTTGGCACATCTAGACGAAAGTCAAGATTCCATAGTATTATCGACTCAAATGGTTTAATCCTTAGTAATTGTGATGCAATGGCAAATGAATTTAATAAATATTTTTCAGATATTGACACCAAATTGAAATCCTCTATTACTCCAGGTAGCATTAGTTGTGAACGCATTGTTGATCTGATTGAATGCTACCAGATCATTAGGTCGCTTAAAAATAATTTTTCGTTTGGTTCTTTTAAAAGCTTTTGATACTGTTGACCATGAGTTGCTGCTGACTAAATCGGATTCAATATGGATGTGCCTAGTTTATCGAATATATGATTTCTTTCCTATTTAACATATAGAAAACAGGTTAGAAATATTAATGGGGTTTTGAGTGGTCATTTATCTGTAAATTGTGGTGTTCCGAGAGGGTCGGTTTATGTCCAATAATATTCTTAATATATACAAATTCGTATTTTATCTTCCTCTAAAGGGCCATCCGGTGACCTTTGCTGATGGTATACCACCAGTTTACTCAGGTGACCAAAAATGTATAGTCGAGAACTGGATGAAGACTTAGTATTTTTGCGTCAATTGTTTGATGCCCATTTTATGAAAAGTGGTAGTAACTCGGGTCATTGTGAGAATAAGTTATAATGCTAATTCACAACTATAATTCTATAATCATAATACCTTGGATCCAGTCAGTTATACATGTTTACATTCTTGTGTTAAAATGGAGTATGTAGGTAATATTAAATATCCTGGTGTGACACTTGACAATAGGCTTACTTTTAAAAGTCATATTAGCGTTCGACAGAACCAATTAATCAATAGCAATGGTAGTATATTTGCATTACGCCCTTTGTGCTTTATTTTTGCTTTAACTGGTTCAGTCACGAGAAAGCTGTGGAATCACAGTCCGTGGTGGGATATATTTTCAAAACATCAAACCTTTTGTTGATGGTGTTCCCTGATTTGAGTCGTGTAAACTTTTGTTCATTAAATCTAAAGTTCTATCGGTTAGAAATCTATATATTTACGGAGTTTTAAAAGTTTTCTTCCTTCGAAGCAGTAATCGTAACATAAAAGAGTCAAAATGTTGTTTGCGTGAAAATTTATGCATTTGATTGTTTCGAAGAGAGAATTTTGAGGAGATTTTATATTTATATTGCACCCAGCAGCATGTTCATCAATTACCAAAAAACATTAGATGCTTGAATGGTATAGCAATCAGTTTCTAAATTCACTGAAGTTGTGACTGCTTCAGTTAAGTGATGATATTGAAAATTTGTTTAGCATAGTAAAAGAGAACTAGTATTTAACATTTAATTTTGATTTTAAAATTTTATATTCAGACATATTTGCTTTGTTTCTTTCATTGGAAACTAAATTATTGTTGTTGGTAATTTGTAGCCCCTCCTTAAACTATTCTCAATCTAATGTTTTCATTTGGATTGTGATTCCAGCTATTGGTTGTCTTTTCGATCATCGGAATCCCTTAGTTTTATGTTCAATACATATCTAATGATTTTCATTTATGGTTTTAATTTTATATATTATATTGTTTAATTAATTTGTTTTTTTGCAATTTTAGTTTAGTTGAATATCGTAATTCTAAGCTAAAGTGTTTTATATTTTTGTATTGGTACATGAAGCAAATAAATAAATTTGTTTATATTTGTGTAAGGGGCAAATTTAACTGTGAATGCCCAAAAGAATGAAAATTTCGGAAAAATTGTGGAAGAATCGCAATGAGTTATTGTGGAAGAAATTAATACACGGAAAAAAATAAACTGGTCCTCAGCTAAGAAAACGAACTTTTAATTCAAGGAAATTTATTTTTTCTTGATTTAAAAGCTAATTTTCTTATTTCTATCAAGTTTTTCTTCATATAAGAATTGTGTTTCTTGAAATGAAGAAAAACTTTAAAGAAATAAAAAAATTAGCTTTTAAATCAAGAAAAAGTACATTTTCTTGAATTAAAAGTCCGTTTTCTTAGCTGAGGACTAGTTTATTTTTTTTCCGTGTATGGAGAGAGTGTGCATCCAGTGGCCGTTTGGAATTTGTACATGAGATCTGAGATGTCATTATTAACAAGTTAATAAGAAATAAGTCGTTTCGACCGGTACCTTTATATAACCAACCAAAATAACTTCGGTTTTGATATCGGCTGGCGTAAATCCATTCCAGTTCATGACACAGTTTCTCCCTGCAGTCACACTATTTGTTACTTTGCAATTATTCAAAAGTCACAATAAAACAAAAATAATAATAATTTGGTATGGGTGGACGAGAAATCAAACAAGCTGAATCTGAATATATTTAATGTTAATTTTATTTTTAGTTTGATTTTGAGCGAACCTCTTGGTAACATGATGCAAAATTTCACCATTATATGGAATCGAAAATTGTAGCATTTTACTTTAAGAAATTTGTAAATTTTACGTAAAAACTAAAATGGCCTAGAATGCGCTAGGCACAGTTCTTCACCCGAATTATAGTGCAAAGATATTTCTTGTCAGCTGAAATACTTCATTTGAAAAAACATTGTATGATTTTTTCTAAAAATTATCTTTTAAATTTGAAATAGCTTATCTGGAATACTTGCTTGGTCTCCCTTGTATTACATTAAAAGTATTTTATGGTCTTTTCTAGAATTAACACACAAAGCATTAAAATTTAATTCAGCAGCCGTCTTTGGTTTATTTGTTTTTGGAATTGGGATTTATTTCCAAATTATAAAAGTACTAAGGTCCATGAGGCGTTAGGCTCAAAATAGGTTTATGTTGCCAGGAAAGGGATTTCTGACATCATTCAAGTATTTGGGTAAATTTTTAAAATTTGAATTCAATAAAAATGTTAATTTACGTTAAATTCTGCGATAATTTCCAATAATTTTCTGATATTACTTCAAAGTAAGTTTGGCTTAAATTCCTAATTCTGACTGCTTCATGGTTCATTTGATCAATAAAATCGGATAAAAATGCAAGTTTGCAACTTTTTTGAAATTATTTTTATTTATTTGAAAGCCACTTTAAAAGTTTAAAATATGTACTATAATCAAGCCATCACTTTGCCGTAGTGTTTAGGAATTTTAATGGTTTCCTCAATTTTTTAGGAGCTGCCGCAAACGAATAATTTTAAGCAGTTAATAGAGTTGGCAAGCAGATTGAAACTTATGCTTTATTGATGTGAACCGCTCAGTTCTAGGAATCCCGATTCACTGGCTTAACATTTCAGCTGCGTATAACTAAGTTCGAACGGCTCATTATATCGCATTTAAACCCTCATCTCAAAACCATTGCCTGTTTTCATGTGTTCCAATCCAACTGCCCATTGACAAACTGAACTAACTTTTTTTATTTTTTTTTGTATATTTTTTAATTGAGTGCAGAGCGGACTTATTAACAGTCCTAGCTCCTTGTAACTGTCAGAGCTTCTGCACCCAATGGGCGATCCTGCAAGTAAAGATTAATAGCTTAAATTTATATTAAATTTATTTAAATAGCTTAAATTTATTCATTTTGTATTCCTTCGGAAATTTGAAGTGTATTAGCGAATTCCACTTTTTTGATGTTCTGTATAAAAATTCGCGCTGATTTCTTCAGTTCGAGGTTTCGGGAGCTTCACCGTAAACCTATATGCATTGGTTGTTCCTTTTGTCACTCTTGTTGTTGTAACGAATGGTGGTATTTTCTCCGATAGTTCTGCAGAACATTTACCATGTAAGCATCTGTAAAAGACGCAGAGTTCTGCAACATCTCAGCGATGCTGTAAGCTGTCTAGTTCTTGAGTAAGTCTGGGATTCCGTATTATTCTGATAGCGCGGCGTTGAATACTGTCCAATAAGTGGAGGGTGGTACCAGAAGCACCTCCCGAAACTTGACAGCAATACTCTATACATGGTCGGATGAAGGTTTTATATATCTGGAGAACTTGATGCGATTTGAAAAACCTTCTGCATCGATTCAGGAACCCGAGTTTTTTTGAAGCTGATTTAGCCAATGCAACAATGTGTTCATTCCATTTGTTTGTTACTTATTTGTTACTTATTTGAACACCAAGCAGTCGAATTGAGTCGCAACCCATAAGGATATGGTTTTTTACCACCAATGGGTAGTCGTTGCGACTTTTTTTACGTGAGAATGTGCATATTTGTGTCTTTTTCTCGTTAAATTGTACTAAGTTGTTGTTACCCCACTCAAATATTGTACTTAAATCGGAATTAAGAGAAGTTACGACTTCTGACCGTTTATTATTTAGATCTGTAATGCTAGGCTCCGCCTCGAATGAAATAGAAGAATGCAATATGGCATCATCCGCAAAGCTATGGATAGGGTTTACAGTGCTATCCAGCAAATCGTTGATGTATAGCATAAACAGGGTCGGTGACAAAGGTGACCCCTGAGGGACTCCGGCATTTGGAGAGTGCGTCGATGATGATCTCCCATTAAGCACGACGCTGATTTTTCGGTCATTGAGATAGCTTTTAATCCACCTGGTGGTCATCGAGTCCAGCCCGTATGCCACAAGTTTACAAATAAGATTCTCATGAAACACCTTATCAAAAGCCTTGGATATATCCAAGGCGATTGCAAAGGCCTCTCCGTGGTGTTCTAGGGCGAGATTCCATTTGTTCGTGACATACGTCAGGAGATCGGTCGTGGATCGGCTTTCACGAAAGCCGTATTGTCTATCCGAAATTAGTTTGCTAATTTCAAGATATTTAACTATATGTTGATTGACTGCAATGGGTATCATTCTCTTCCGCATCATCATCTAAAATATCTTAGTTGTCATTTTCATTTTCCCTTATTTCCTCGGGTACTCAACATTTTCGTTGCCGTCAAAAGTATCGCCAACACGTATTTTTTCAAGATGATTATCTTGGCTTTCCCCTGTTCGTGTTGCTACGTTTGGAGTTTTTTGGTTTAATTTAAACCAACCCAAAAGAGTAGTGTCTTTCACTTTCTCTGCTGCTTCCTGTTCTTGACCTTCCAAAAACACAACAGATTGTCCTTTTGGCAAATGTACTGCCAAACGTATAACAGAATGTGATTGTCAATGCATCAAATAACCATTTATACGCCACATGGCCTTGGGAGGGCTTAAATAACTCGAATCAAGGAAGTTTTTAACTTCATCATGTGTTATCACCACATTAATACAATCATATCCTTTGTGTACATATTTGTATAGGTATTTTACGGCTCCTATATCGGCGCAAAATTCACAATTAATATGGCAATTGAATTTCTGTGACAGATAAGCGTTGTAGGGAACAACCCCAGAGTTATTAATACCTCTGAATTGTAATTTTATCAATATCCTCCATTGTCCGAGGCTTATCTTCTTCTTCTAATATAATTAGAATGTGTGCATGAGGTAAACCTCGTTTTTGAAATTCAATGACGTGCACCATTGCACGTACTTTTCCAAAAACTCATCCTTCTTTGATATCTTTCAAAAGTTCTTTCAATTTTAAATTGAAAACTTTAGCAATCAGGTCTGGTCTATTTTCCGGTTTGCAACCATTCAAGTTTTCGACAATTTCATCCACTTAGGATTGCATGTCATTGTTATAAAAAGATCTGGTTTCCCAAATTTTCTGACAACGACCATAGAATCTTGATAACGTTGTTGCATATTTCTTGGACTTCCTTGAAAGGATGACGGAAGAATAATTGGTGTTCCAACTTTTTCTGTTGAAACATTGTCATTATTCACTCGTTAATGCAAGTGATCCATTAGTCCAGTTTACTTTTCAACTCTAAATTTTCGTTGATTATTCTTTATAAATTCTATTCTACTTGACTCCGTTTTTACTTGAGCGTCAACAGAAAATTGTTGTGTCAGCTTTCCTGCTGATATAAATGGATTAAACTCCTTTCTAATTGCCATGATGTAAGCTTAATATCCCATTTGAGACATAATATCTTTAAATGCAATGTGCGATCCGTCATTTCCATAAGGATAAAGAAGTGGATATAGTGGTTCACCATCTATGTTTTGAAATATACCAACAATTTCATTAGCTGCTGGAGCATTGTATCGTCTTTTATCCTTCTGAGGATCGTTTCGAAAGGAGAGAATCAAAGATGGAAGCTCATTTCCATTAGTGGTTAAACTCGCCTCTATTTCTTGCATCATCTTGTAAGATTTTGCAAATTGTTTGATGACATAAAGTCAGACAACTTTTGCATTGTTTGTTTATCACAACCCTTATTCCGCTTGTCACCTATTCTTTCATTGCATGCTTCTTCAGAATCAAGCATGTAAAGCTGTGCATATTTGCGCTTTTCTCCTTCTCTTGGGTGTACACTTTTAGAGGTCGCATGATATATTAGACCAAACACTTTGAAGCAGTAGATTCCTCCGGTGGGAACTACATCTTTTCCGTTTTTATTTTGGTACGGGCCTCCCATGGAAGCAAATGCCAATGCACTATTAAAGGAGCGAATGTTATACATAAAATTCTTTCTTTGCCTGGCCGTTAGCCAATTTTCTTCGAATTCATCATTGACATTTTGTGTTATTAATTTTTTTAGCTCATCTGGGAACCTGTGAGGTTCCAATTTTATCTTGCCAGCAATATTTGCAGCAATATTGAAATTATTTATTTTTTGGACCTTCGCTTTCAAAATTCAAAGATCCACAACCAATGCACTTAATAGACATTGGGCCCATTGTGTGCTGTGCCACGGTACATGCCTCAGATTTGGCAACCCAGGCAATGTGACGTTCAGTGTGAATGGAACGCTATTGAGCAATTCTTTTTGCATTTTTAGCACGTTCATTTTGTGTTTCTTGTTCAGACTGTGCAGCTCTTTTTTTGGTCATTCTAATAGCTGCCTTTGAACGTTCGTTTTTTGGGTCTTGTTCAGACTGTGCAGCTTGTTTTTCTGACATTCTATTTGCCACCTTTGCACGTTCGTTCTTTTTTTCTTGTTCGGATTGATTGGCTTTTTTCTGCAAATATATTTCTCTGTCTTTAGCACGGGCCGCCTCTCTCTCTTTTTCGCTCATCTCTGCTCTTTTTTTAGCAGGCATAATTTGCCTTTTATCAAGTTTGTTGTTGTTTGTACTACTGTTTATTTTGCTCTAATGAGCCTTTAGTCTTCAAAAAGCCAGTTTTGGTTTGCTCATAATATTAATTGTTTCAGTACTACTCGGGTATTTTTCAAAATGTAGGTAACTCTTAATTACGGTAACGAAATAATTAATTTCAAACGCAATTTGCAAATCACAAAATTTGACAACACAGTTCATACGCCTACGTCAGATTTAATATGCTATGATTACTCTGATAAGGTATAGGAAAAGGAATGGAACATTCACTCTTTTTTATTTGTATAATTCCCTACAATAATAAAACGTTGGGTATAGTTTACAAACCAAATAAATTAAATCCCACACGTAGCAATGTATATGGATGATTTGATGTAAGGAGCCTACAATTTAAAAGAAGCGATCAAACGACAAACCAAATGTTAGAAACTTGGGGATTTATTTGAAGAAAGTAGGCACCTTTGAAAATGTTATAGGTTCACTGGGTAGTTAAGAGCAGACCACCGAAATTTATCGTAATCTACGTTTTCTTGGTTCTAATCGCATCAATTTCATGATATGTGTCTGACTACGACTATGGAAAGGTTGTCGATTACAATGTCTTTACATGAATCAGAAGCAAAAAATTGAGAATGAATCTAAATCAAAAGAAAACAAAGTTTCACTGAAAATTGTTCAAAATTCACTGATATCATTTAATCCTATTCTAGATAAGAACATTTTATTACGATAAGGTGAGAAGAGGCGCTGTTTTGAGTTGAGATAATTATCCCGGAGGCAGTGGCGGTCCGCTAGTGTTTCAGCGCCTGGTGCACTTTTACAGTTTATTTCGCCCTTCGTATATTTATTTTGGTCAATGCTTTTTCTTTTATTTATTGGTATTTTATTGTACTTAATTTTATTATAACCACTTGATTCTTACGATTTTTCTATTCCACATCACCCAAAGTGCCATTACATTGAGAGTCCTGTCTATTGTTTTGTATTTAAGGTATAGTTTAAACTCAAAGTTAATCGAAATCTTAGATTTAAAAGTTTTAAATTTAGAAATATAAAAATTTGCTTGTTTATTTAGAATTTAAAAATATAAGTTAATTAGGGAATTTTATACTGTCAAAACTTATTTTCATTAACAATTAAAAATCATGGATTATAAAAATTATTTTGGAAATACAATATTATTTTTTGACAAAAACTCTTTTGTGGGTTTACACTAAACGAAGGCAGTTAAAAGTCTGGGCGTATAAATGGCATAAAGAGGTTAGAAAATGATGCGTTTTTTTTATGAGGTATCCCCAGTAGGCCTATTCCTCTCTTACAAATAACGCAAATTCAGTATTTCAGATTTCAAATGATTAAATAAAATAAATTATAATAAAACAATCCAATAATAAAATAAAAAGAATACATTAAACAATTTCACTCCTACTGTAAAAAATTAATGTTTCTTGCTTTTATTTTAGCAAACTTTTCAATTAATCTATTATAGTCAATTTTTTCGACTATATCTCTTTCGATCGACATAATAGCTAAGCCATTAAGCCTTTCTTGGGACATAGTACTCCTCAAATAATTTTTAATTATTTTTAATTTGGAAAAACTTCTTTCTCCAGATGCTACAGAAATCGGTATTGTTAACAATATTTTGATGGATATGACTGTATTTGGAAATGCAAATTCTAAATTGTTGGTAAAGATATAATTTAGCACATCAATAGGAACAGTATGCGGATCTATCAAAGTTGATATCATTTTAAGCTCATTTAATAAGTCTTGATCGTCTATGTCCGAGGAAATACCATTAGTGAGAACTTTTTTTAAATCGAAACATATTGTTTTCAAATCATCATGCGACAAAGTGGATAATTGTTGAATGTCATATAAAAAATTAAAATTAGTTGTATGTTCAGATAATTGTTGGAATCTCTCGTTAATAGAAGAAATTGCCTGATCCAAAACTTTAAAATAAAATTCAACCTTAAATTTTTGCTTAGGTTCCACAATAACTTCATCTGCACCTTCATATCCAAACAATGATTTCTTTCGACGAGAACGTAATTCATTGGTATCTGGAAAACAACAAGGAACCTCAAGCTGGTCTGCAATTGTTTTCGCTGCTTGTAAAAATTGTTCAAATTCTTCATCTCATCTCAACTTTTGAAGCAATTTTAAAGAAGATTCGAGTTGTTTTTCAGCAGTCAAAATATTCATTTTGGGGTTCTGAAGATATTTACTTACTATATTAATAGTATTTAAAAGTTTATACCAAATAACCAATGCACATATAAACTTATATTCCAATATTTTTTTCCCCAAAGATTCAGCAATATTTATAGTTGATGCATCACCAGTTAGCGAAATTTCAACAAGAGCCTCATGAATATCGCCCAACTGTTCTTTTAGAGGTTTTAACGCGTCTATTCTGCTTTCCCATCTTGTAGTACTGATTGGTTTTAAAGTAAAAGAACTAATATGCTTTTTTAATACCGACCATCTCTTAACAGAGCTCGAAAAAAAAACATAAATATTTTGAACAATATCAAATAATAGCATGGCGTCTCGCGAACATTGGGCGGCATCATTTATTACTAAATTTAGTGTGTGAGACATACATGGTACGAAAAAAGCTCGGGGTTCTTTGGTTTTTATAAGATTTTGCATACCAATGTGTTTACCTTTCATATTTGAGCCATTATCATAACCCTGACCACTGCAATTTTCAATAAGTAGACCCATTTCATTTAATTCACTAGGAACCGTTTCCGTGAGACCAGACCCTTTGGTATCGTTGGCTTCTAAAAATGAAATGAAATGTTCTCTTATTTCAAAATTATTATTTTGTTGATAAATAAACCGTATAATTAACGTTAACTGTTCCTCATGACTTTGATCTGGGGTACAATCAACTATGATAGAAAAATATTTTGCTTCCAGGATCATCGAAACAATTTTATCTTTAGTAGACTGTGAGATTAATTGAATCAATTCGTTTTGAATGTTTTTGCTCAAGTAACTTGTTTTGCGTTTCTTTATTATTTATTCTTCTAAGATGTTCTGAAAGCACTGGATCAAATTTACTCACAAATTCCACTAATTTTAAAAAATTCCCATTATTTGAATCATATAATACTTCAGATTTCCCCCTAAATGCAAGTGATTGTGTTCCTAAAATTCAACAAATATTATTAACCTTCTAAGCACTTCTCGCCAATGCCGAACTTCTGCATCCATAACTCGCTGAAGATCAGAATCTATTGTTGAATTAGATTTTAATCTGTTTTCTAATTCTTTCCAGGATTTAAAATTTTTCATATGTTTTAAGCTATTTTCGTGAGACTGAACTAATCTGGCCAAATGGTTCCAGTCTGAAAATCCTAGATCGATAAGTGTTGTATTTATACAATTAGATGCAAATAATTTACAACAAAAACAAAATACCGCATCCGTCGATGTGGAATAAATGAGCCAATTTCGTTTAATAGTCTCTCCATTTGCCATCACTCTTTCATAAACCTTTGGGTTGAATTTTCTTTTATTTTTAATGGGAAATTTAATGTTTCCTACTTGCATAGAGCCATTTTCAACAATAAGTTGAATAATTTTGTCATTTAGTTTAGGCCATTTTGCCGGATCACTAAAATCAGATAAATTTGATTGATTTACGATGCCGTGTTCGTGTTGAGAACAATTAGCATTATCAATAACTACAGATGATTGTTCTAAATTTTTGATACCTACGACAACAGATCTCGTTAAACAATTTGGGTCTAGATTCACAATATTGTCATATAAAGGAACATTAGCCGAACCCGATTGGACTAAATCACAATTTATCATTAAATCAGAATTTATTAGTTCTGTACTCAAGTAGTCGTTGACGCCGTAGTAATGTCGTTATCGTTAACCAAAAATTTAAGTAAGGAACTTGTCTGTGCTTTATCCATAAGTTCCTGCTGTTTTTTTCGCTTACGAAATTCGCAACCGGATAATTTTTTATTTGCACTCATTTTAATTAACACAGATGAAAATTATTAAAAATCAAACCAATTATTTATCGCAAATTGTATATATGATCTAAATATGACACTAATCACAAACGAATGGCGTGGCAATGTAAAAAACGTATATTATGTAGTTGTATATTTTCTCTCTATTCGTACGAGAGGTAATATACTCCGATGTTTCATTTTCGTTCTTTCTTGCGCATCTATGTAAAAAAAAATTTAATATGGCGGACATAGTGACCAAACAAATCGTGTTTGTTAGTTTTACGTAATAATTTTGAGTGTTGAGTGAATATAATTAAAATTTTGTGAAAAATTCTACTGACTTTAATTCAAAATAATTAACAATGTATCATTGTTTAAATATTTCATAAACTTTAAGTCACGATCTCGGCCATTGTTGTTGTTGTAATTTTTTAACATCCTGCGCAATATATTACCTTATATAACAGGGGTGGCAAAACATTCAAGTCTTGCGGGCGACTTTTGACTAAATTAAATCTGGAGGTCTACCAGAGAAACTATATTTAATTGTTAACTGTATTTCATTTATTTGTTTAAATTCAAGACAAAATTAGAAAGTTTTATATCACTTATAATACAAGAATTTTAAAAATATTAAATATAAGTTTATTTACTACTGCTACTACTTGCACCTGATACGTGGCACTGCATCTTATCATCAAGTTCTTCATATTTTGGATCATATGAGCTTATGGCGATTCGCAAGCATGATGCCAAATGATCATCCGTTAAACAAGATCGATGTTTTGTCTTAATGCCATTCATTGAAGAAAAAGCTGATTCGCAAAGATATGTGGATCCAAAAAATGCGGACATATATCCAGCCACTCTCCGCAAAATTGGACCATATAAATCTGAACTGTTTTTTAAATATGTTTATAAAGAGATTTAACAGTCAAAAAGTTTTTTAAATATGCATTTTCTCATATTGCTCGCGGGCGACTTTCGATAGTTAATCGGTCGACCAGTCGACCGCGGTCGACGCTTTTGCCAGTCCTGTTATATAACATACATTTAAAGTCAGCTTTATTGCATAATTGGTTGTTTTGTTTTTCTTCGTGGTTGACAGAAATAAATTGCACCAATTCTCACTCACACTTGAAAATACGTTATAACTTGGTTTTTTAACTTTTTCGATTATTTGAATGGATAGGTATATTTTAGGTTGCAATATTTTTTTTAAACCAAATTATAAATTTTATAGCTCACTGAGAGCCAAGAGAAAGTAATTTTGTATTTGTTTTGTTTGTATTCTGTATAATAATATTATACAGATTACAGAAACAAACAATACAAATTATGTACTATGAAACTTTTTATTTTGTGTTCTCATCTCTTTCGAAATAATATAAATTTAATATCCTGAGAAGTGAGAAGAATAGTTTAAATACGAAAATATTTATGTTTGAAACAATACTATTACATTCATATGCAAATATAAAGAATATGTATGTTTGAAACAATTTATATTTTATTATGTATGTATTATATTTTGTAAATTAATAATGAAAGAGATGTTCTTTTATAACGTTTATTCGTTTGCGAGATTTGATATGATAGAGTTTTGTTACACTCTATACAGTGAAACCCTAAATATAATATATAGTAACATACTAAATAATTAGCAGAGAACTTTATAATTGTGATTGAAAATAAGTTTGACGGGAACTTTATGAATTGATTTTAAAAATTGCGCCCTTTTATAAATACGCCTGGTTGCAGTGCACCATGTGCACCTATGACTGGACCGCCCCTGCCCGGAGGTCTACATGTTCTACCGATTTATATATTTCTGGAAAAGTAATATTTTTATCTAAATGGTGTGTTTGCTACATTTTATTGAGCTAGAGTAAAATACAATGATTTTTAACTCTTTTAATATATACAACTTTCTAACTTCAGTAAGCAAGTTAATGTTTCATTCCCTCCCATTAGAGTGCTTGAATCATGATATATGCTTGATGTAATATGCTATAACACTTTAGTTGGTTTTGATCAGTATATGCAAAATAAAATTTCTTTTCCATGTACTTCGTTACAAAATTAACACCAATAGAAAGTCGTTCTGTATTTTACGTAAATAAATAGAAGTATGTATACCTATGTATTAGTGTACAACAGAAATGTATTAAACAAATAGTTTTGCTTTATATTTCTTCTTCTTGGTTATTTAGTTTTGTCAATATAGGTATAAAATGTACTGTTTTTCCAACGGCAACTTCTTCGCCTTGTTAGTGGAGATACCAAAACTTCTTCAACCGTTAACATTAAAAGAAGCAACAATATACGAGTACATACAAGTCTGTATTCTCCCGCTTCCACATTAAAGAAACTTACAGAACTTCTACAATGGCCGCAAGTAGTAAAGATAAATATTGTATTACAAAATAATTGTATGCCATGAATTTTTTACAGTTTTATATATTCAGCTCACTACACCCTATACGAATATAAAAAATAAACAGTTTGATTTTATAATCCAATTACCCCGAGATATGTTTTATAAAATGTAATAAAAAAAAAAAAAAAACAACGAAATATAAAACTATCCTAATAATGTAGTGATAACAAAAAGCACAACACAAAAAAACTATTTCTATTTTATTAAAAAAATAGCAAAGATCATTTCCCGAATTTGAAAATAATCGTAAAAAAACACAACCACACCATAAATTTTCCAAATGAATTTTGTAGAACAAATGGAAAATGCTGTTCTTTTTTTATATCCATTCCACACAGTACACGAAAAGGATAAAATTGAGTTTCCTTTACCAATTTTTTTTTTTTATGTATTTTTTTGTTATTGTACCTGTTTTTCAACGCTCGTATCATACCAATATAGCAACGTATATATGTACCTATACATATATCAATAATTTGATTGTCGTGTAGTAAATCAGCTAGGTACATTTTAAAAGGAGTAAACACTAAAGTTAAAAGCTTTTGAAAAGCACAATAGGAAAAGAACTATTTACGATTATGTACATTTTGTGATCTAGATTGTTTTTTACAGTTTTTATCAAGACTTTTGTTAATTTAGTTTTTAAGCTCAGTATGTTAAAATAAAATAAAATAACCAAAAACTACGCGAGAAGAAAATTTGCATATCTATATACGTAATAAGCATGAAAATATTATATTTGCTGCTAGCTGCACAGAAAAGAAAGTTACAAAATTGCATAAATTTTTTAATCAAAACGCGATGTCAAAATATAAAAAATAAAAAAATTGAAACTTAAATTACCATAACAGAAAATTATGATAATATTCTGACTGGTAGTTCATCTCTCTATATTGTACGTTACAACTGTATAAATGGTGTATATATGCATAAAGAAAACTTTACTATAAAACATTTTTATTTTGCGCGATAACAAAAAAAAAATGTTTATCAAGTAAATATTATATTTGGCACAGTCTAGTGTAAAATTATAACACATTTTTTATATTTTGCTGTTTGTGTTAACACAGTTTTATATTTTAACAAAAAAAAATCTATTAATTAAATTTTTTACATTTACCAGTAAAATATATACTCGTTTTTTACAAAAAATAAAATTTAAACCAAAGCTGTACAAACACATACAAAAACAAACGAAAAAGTTTACTTATTAACTTAATATAAAAGTTATGAATTCAACAAAAGTTTTATTTCGAACTAAAATTCAATTTATCACCTTTCTCGAAATGAACAGAGCAGAGCATGCAATAGCACACAAAAATACACAGAACGAGAAAATGAAGACGGAATTTTCATTTTAAATTAATTTTATAAAAATAAAAATCGCTTTAAGACGAAAATTAACAAACAAGAATTCTACATATTTTAGTGTACACCAGCAGTAGTTCTACTGCGACTCAGAGCGAAAGATGTGTATTAGTCCCACACAAACACATAGTATAAAAAAAAGTTCAAAGTTATTTAAACGACAAAAAGAAGTTGCTTTGAGGGATTACATTTTAATTAATTCTTGGAAAAACTTTCACAAACTGTAATGGATAATACGTATGTACTTTTGTACAGAGCACAAAAAAAAAAAAGCTCAAAATATAAATGTTTTATATTTGTGTTCTCAAATGAATTACGCTTAAAGTGTTTTGAAGAATTTCGATGTAATACTTTTTATACAAAATAATTTGGATAAACTCGAAAACTACTAACGTGTACAGACGTGTAGATTAAATAGTTATTTTATTATGTAGCGACTAAATTGAAAAAAATTAACGCTTCCGGTAATTTTATAATTTGATGTATTATCATTACTCTGTAATACGGATCATTCACACTTGAATTTTTGAAGAATATTAATTATCTGACTATATGAGAGCGTTGAAAATTTTTATTTAAATTTCAAATGTCATCTGGCTTTTTAATTGTGAAGGACACATCATGATATAAAACAACTAATTATATATTATGTAATGTCACACTATGTAATATAATGAATTAACAATCATTCGAAAGCCAGATTAAATTTAATAAATCATCTATCAGTTGTTGTTGTCAACCAAAAATTGTTGTTGTCAATTTATATTTGTTGGTAAATCAAAGTTGTTTATTAAGTTTTATCTTGATTTGATGAAACTTATTGTAATCTTTCGGTGTAAATGAAGCAAATTGCACGATTTTGGGTAACCTTCTTAAGTTTCTTCAATTTAAGCTTTTATAAGCTTTTATAAAATTAAGTTTACATTTCACATTTTGTTCTGTTATCGAAATTTATAAACAAACTTATTTGAATTTACACTTGGTCCTTCGAGCCGGATCGCGGATTTGAACTCCAGTCGTCTCGAGAATATTATTAAACGGCGCAGTTCGTTACAAAAATACTCAATCTCGCGGGGGGCAGATCATAGTTGCTGCTTTATTAACACAATTAGTTTATTTAGTGCGAAACAGCACACGAAAAATTCTCCTCTCTCTTATTTGGCTGCTTTCTGACGCCGCCGGTTACCATGGAGTATTAATACCGATTTGATTCCATAAGTTAAAATCTGACTATAGCGTCTATCGCTGTACAATCACGGGGTCATGCTATGGGATCACTTACCATGATAAGTAAATTCTTAGCAAACGTAAATCAAGATACCACGTGTATAGTAAATTTAGGTTAGGTTAAATAATCTGGGTATAGGGCTGTGTTTTCTGCAAAAATTCTACTTCTAACTTAGAACTCAAACAAAAGGAATTTGATAGTAAATGTTTTATACCAAGTCAACATTGTTAGAGATATACAAAAAATACCAGAGGAAGGTCGCCACACAGCAAACCACGACAAATTCGTTCGATCTGCTGTTAGGCGAACTCCGAGTGTTTCTCGAGGGTATTGCTGATTGCGTACGCAATATTTTAGTAAGCAATCCATAATTCAATCATCTTGTCATCAAGCTTGGCCTTCATTTTATGTCTTGTATCACACATCAGTGCATAATTTAGACAATAACTCTAAAGTGCATGAATTTCAAATTTTGAAGTGGGTGCTAAGATATTCAGCGTTGAATATTATTTTCTAGTAACTATGACACCAAATACACATAAGCTTAGGAGAAACTTGTAAAACGGTATAACAAGCCCAGAAAAATTAATAATTCCCGATTAACCGATTCGATGAACAGCCATCTGCTATGAATTGTTCACCATAGTCACTTCGTCAGATACCAACAAATCAGAAGGATCGAAGATTTATGTAATGACGTAGAGACATGCATAGCATGCGGGCAAATAATACTTCAGATCAAGAATTTCCAACAATTTGTAAGTGCTTAACGCCAAAAGAGAGCTCTTTGTGTGATGTTAGAAAAACGTAAGTAAAACTTCTGGTGCATAGTTGTAAAAACGATGCATGTTTAACCAAATGTTGAAAAATGCCCTTGTTGCAAACGTCAATACAACTTAAGAAGATGCATTTAATTCAAAAATCACGATCGAGAAATCGAGAATGGTGATTCGTTTTGTAGTGTCCTTTAACTGACTTAGAGAAGGACACGTTACCAAAAATTGCCCAGTAGATGATTCATGACATACCTGTAACGCTAGACATAATACGTTACTACGCTAAAAAATGGCAATTAAAGTATCAGATAAGCCACTAACAAACGCATCAACACCTCAAACTCAAACGGTAACAGCAAATCCATAATCAAGGGGTACTGATTTAATTTTACAAACGAGTAAATCGAATTTCATTTTATTAGCGGGAGCATTCGTGTATGTTCGTGATACTGCAGGGCAAAATCAATGGCTCACGCACTGTTAGATTCTGAATCTTAATCTATGTACATTCATCAGCGAAAGTTTAGTCAAAAGATCCAATTCAAGCGGTCTTTCGCAAATGGGAGAGTTTGAGAATGAGAATTGGCAAAAGGTTTGGTATAAAATAAACGCTATAGAAGGTGCTCATTGTAATGGTCAAGAACCATAGTTAGCCGATCCCGTCTATCAGATTCCTAACAAAATTAAAATTTTTCCCGGTGCAGACATATTCATCGAAGTTTTAAGTCAGAATAAACTTAAATTTAGAAATGAGCTCATCGCCAAATCAACAAAATCTGGATGGGTTATATCTGGAGCTGTAAGCGAAGATAACCTTAAGTCAAAATTGTTCTCAGTATATGTAGATACAACCAGATTAATTATTCAGATTGATTGAGAGATTCTGGAATTTGGAAGAAGTTCCAATGGCTTTACAATGGAGACATTACATGTAGAGCCACGAACAGAGCGCAGATGGAACGTACGTTGTCGGACTACCATCCAAACCATCGGCAGCAGTCTTGCTGTTATTGTCTGTAGAGCGTAAATTTAACAGAAATTCAGGCCTCCAAGGGCAGTACGCCAATTTCATGCAAGAGAACTTGAGTTTAGGAAAAATTGAGGAGATAAAACACTATTAAGTCGAATGCGATTAAAAGCAGTGATTTTATCTACCGCATCATGGTGGAGTGAAAAAAAGGATTTAATTTCTTTTTTGATGATGTTTCGGGAGCAAGCAATAGCAGTTTCGTCAGATTCAGATGTGGAAAAAATGAAAAGCCAGGTAAACGTTAAAATTTCCAACCACGATTATCAAAGAATTCTGTAGAGAAAACAGTGCTTTTGAACTTATAAAACCGTTTTGATTAACTACAGTCACGTACGGATTATCTTGCGCTCTCCTTCTGGGGGTCCGAAAACTGCATCAAATACCCGAGGATTATAAACCATTTTCGTAGTATAGGTTTCATTATAGCGAAGCGTGATTTTTACGTGAACGATTGCCTATCTAGTATACAAACTCAACTAACGAAGCAAAGGTGTGCCATGTAGGAAGGTTATATGCTGTTTAAAGATGAGTTTAAATTATGCCAGTGGAATTTAAATTCAACAGAATTCAACATGACTCCACAATCTTCTACTCCACCATGTTCTACTTCCCGAAGTCATAGAGCAGCAATAGACGGCGAACCGGGAAAGTCGATGTTCCCCAATGTATAGAGTATCGTAGAGAAAGAGCAGATACCGCACAGCAAACAATGGGCAACCTATCTGTGTCGAGAATTAACCCAAGTACAAGCTATATAACACGACATGCTATAGAGTGAAAACGAGCTTTAAAAAAATTTTAGTAATTTATATAACAGGTTATATCATATTTTGTGTAGAATGTTACACTATATGGAATAACATGCTATGTAGCATGTTATATAACATGTTTTGCATTTTTCTTTGTTCTTTTAGTGGTTTGTTACGTTTAGAGTCACTCTATACGATAGATGTTACTTGATTCACAAAATGGAAGGGCGCAGTTGTTTTATTTTACTAATGTTGACATGTTGTTGTTTAAATTAATGATATTGTTGTTATAATATGACTATGTTTTTTACTTCCCTGATATATTCCTAGTTATGTTCATGTCACTTGATATCTTTCAAAAATATCAATTTTTTTAAATGAAGAGACATGACGTCAAACACTACACTAGAAATGATACCGCTATGGAAATTGGAGGGAATGTTGCACTATGTTAAATAAGATCAAATTTACTGTCGATCTAGCAGGAATTTTGAAAAATTATCATAATAATTTTTAAATTATTCAGATTTGCTCTTTCAAATCCAAAGTAGAAAATAATTTGGCTTCGCTGGTCTATATTTTCCTCTAATTAGCTTCTGTTTTACCTTCCTATTGTCTACATCTAAACGTTTTGCCTCAACCATCTTGTTCGTAATGCCTCTAAATTGTTTTTACAGATTCCAAGGTTGGATGAGGTGCCCTTCATTTAAATTGTAACTTACAAGGTTGGATGAGGTGCCCTTCATTTAAATTGCATTTTTGCCTTGTTAGCTAAATTTCAGGATTTTTTCAACTTTTACTCTTTAACCTACATTTCATTACTAAGTTGATTCGATGTTGCGCAATGAAATTCTGCCACGGGCCCACCAATTACATTTGAATATCATTTTGTTAAAAACTTAATCGATAATTGCCTCGTTTTGGTTAACCCATTAGAGTATAGAATTTCTTCATACCAAAAATCCCACTTCAGAAATTGTACATAGATTACCCAGTATAGGGAACCTTCTACATTTTGGAAGGCATATTCCCCAACATATTGTTTTTTTTAAATAAATCTGGAGGTTTATTATCTTATTGAATTCGTCTTAGACCAAGTCGGACTGTAGCTTCTAGGGGAACAATACGAATTGAAATTTAGTATGACCTGATATTCAACTCTTTCTCCTTTAAACCGAAAGAGACAGTCGAACTATACAGGCTTTCGGTTACCTTTCTTCTAACATATAAGTTCTGGTTCAGTGGTAAATTAATCCTATGCGAGTTAAATCCATAAAAAAAAAACAAAATGTAGGTTTTGTAAATCTTATCCGTAAATATGTTTGCTAATGAATTGATGTAAGCTGAAAGGTCTACCTAAACCCAATATTAACCCAATATTACCCCAATATACCCAATATATCTACCTAAACCCAATGAATATTAAAATTGTTGATCTTGTACTGATCAAGGAAGACAACTTGCCTCCCTCTAAGTGGCTAATGGGTCGAATCGTAATAAATCATCCTGTTAGTGATGAGCTGGCCCGCGTTGTTTCAATAAAAACATCCACAGGGACAATGCACCTGTCAATAGTAAAACTTTGCTTAGTGATGTGAAGCGGGGAACCTACTTCTATGGTCTCTTATTTAGCGTATTAGAAAATGAATTTCTAGTGGTACGGGAGTATGTCCAGAAAGCTGACAATCTAAAAAGAAAAGAAACAAGAAAATTGTTATTGAAATTTATAAGCATCATTGCCCGTTCAGATATAAATAAAAAATACTGAGGGCGTTAGTACATTTTAAAGCTACCTCAATGTAATAGAGCAAACCTGCATCTTCAGATACAAATGTTTTCTCCAGTGCCTTTTTATATTTAAAACTTATTAAAGTTTAATTTAAATAATTTAATGGAAACCTTTCAAATATTTTCAAATTTTATCATTAATTTTGCCAACCATACATCAATCTGCTTTTTTATCATCCCAGTTTCTAGCGGCGATATTTTTGCGGTCATCGATAGAATGGCTTCTAATCGAAAATTGAGATTTCAATTTCAGTATCCTCTCTTTTTGTGTTGTAGTTAGCCGCCATTATTGCTTCATATGAATATGGCAATGAATCCCTTTGTTGTTTTGTTACAGCGGCCTTTCCGCAATTTTATATTAATCGGACCAGCATAGTCTACTCCGCTGTTAGTGAACGGTGGTGCTTTTGTTACTCGTTCTTTTGGTAAGATGCCCATTAGTTGGTGCGACGACAATTTCCTCGCTCTCGTACAGACTATACATTCATGTATAGTGTGACGAATCATATTTTTGGCGTTCATTACCAAATACTGCGTTTTCAGGTGTGCTAAGGTTGCTTGATTGCCACCATGTGGTGTTTTTATATGAGCTTCTCTGTTAAGCAAACTTGACAACTTGTGACCTCTGGGTATTATTATCGACTGTTTTTCTTCAAATAGGAGATTAGAATTTGTTATTCTACCTCCGACGCTGAGTAGGTCATTTTCGTCCAGAAATGGAGTTAGCGTTATAATTGTACTATTCTTTGGTAGGTTTTGATTCGCTTTTAACTTCTTTAATTCTGGTTCAAAACCTTCCCGCTGTGCGACTCTGATTATTGCCCTTAGCGATGTGTTCAGTTCCTCTTGTTTTAAAATGAGAGTTATCTTTAGCTTTTGATCTTGCATTTGATGAAAATCGTAGACAGTATGTACCTAATGCTATGAACAAGCCGTTGTAATGAAGAGAATCTATCGAATTCAATCACAGGTTTTTTCACTGTTGTTGTAAATGTTGTTATTGATTTTCGTTCCATGCTGCCCGCTTGTTCCATTTCTTCATCATTGATTTTTGTTGTTGGATAGCTCAAATTCTTTAGCCATGTTGGCCCTTCCCACCAAATTTTGTGGGTTAATAATTGAACTGGGTTTAATCATCGAGATGCACAGTCAGCAGGAGTCTCATTAGAGACCACGTGATGCCATTGGCTAGGATCGGTGATGGCTTGTATCTCTGTTATTCTGTTCGCCACAAAAGTTTTATGGTATTGTGGGTTTCCTTTTATCCAGCCCAAAGCTGCTGTGGAATCGCTTCAGCAAAATGTTAATAATTGTTGTTGATGTTCAACGCATGTTTGACATTTTTGAGCAATTTAGAAAGTAGCAATGCGGCGTTCAGCTCTAATCCTGGTAGTGATATTGTTTGGTTTAACGGTGCAACCTTTGTTTTAGCAGCAATTATTGTGACTTGGTTGTTTATTTTATATTCGAGGCGTCACAGAAACCATGTAGTTCAATTCTGGCGTTACTGTTGTAATTAATCCAACGGTGAATTCTGATGTCCTCTAAACGTGGTAA
The DNA here is from genome assembly GCA_963556165.1 of Tipula helvola. Lineage (NCBI taxonomy): Eukaryota > Metazoa > Arthropoda > Insecta > Diptera > Tipulidae > Tipula > Tipula helvola. The sequence goes on from OY744483.1 coordinate 28,223,112, forward strand.
TTCCATTTTGTAGTTTAACCATCTGTTTTCAAGATTTAAGTGGAATTTTTCGTCCCATCCTACACCGGAAGCCCATAAATCTTGAAGTAGAATTTTTGCCTGTATCACCACTGGTGCTAACCATCCTAGTGGATCGAAAAGCCTTGATGCCTCTGATAAGATTGTTCATTTGGATATCGTTGTTTTTGATTCTGACAAAAAAACTTTGAATTGAAAGGTGTCTGTTGAAGAGTTCCAGAGGAGTTCAAGGGTTTTCACTGTATCACTAAATTCTATAGTATGGAGTCCTGTTTCTTTTAGATTTTCTGAAAGCTCTTCTAATAACGCTTTTTCATTGCTGGACCATTTTCTGAGGTTGAAACGTCCACCGGAAAGGATATTTAGCAGTTCCGTTTTCGCAGCGATTGCTTCTGCGATTGTGTTAGCTCCGGATAGAAGATCATCCACATAGACATCGTTTCGAACAATCTTTGAACCAATTGGATATCTTGACGCTTCATCAATGGCTAATTGTTGTATCGTTTTTGTAGCCAAATAAGTTGCAGACGCTGTTCCGTATGTGACAGTTTTTAATCTATAACTGCTCATTGGCTTATTTGTCTCAGATCGCCAGAGTATTCCATTTTGATCTGTCTGAACATTTTCTCAATATCTGCTGCAATCACGTAACGATGTGTTTTCCATCTTACCGTAATGTACCTGTTGTTGTTTTGTAGGAAGCGTCAAAGACTACCCTCAATCTCGTAGTTATGCTATCTTCTTTTATGACGGAATGATGTGGTATATAGTAAACCCGAGAAGTATCTTTTTCTGTATCATCTTTAATTAGTTCCATGTGGTTCAACTGGATGTACTCGTTCATGAATTTGTGATATTGATTCATAAACTCTTCATCCTTCTTGAATCTTTTATCAATTTGAAGCAATCTAGCTGCTGCTTTACTTTTAGATTCACCTATTCCCACTTCTTTGAGTTTGTTGTTGTGAAGCGGCATCCGAACTTCGTATCGTCCATTTGTTAATCGCTTGTGAGTCTCTTCATAGTCACATTCGATCTCTTCAGCAGTTAGGAATCGTTTAGGATGCAGTTCTTCGGATTCCCAAAAGCATTTTAATTGCTTGTCTATATCTGCCAATGTAACGTGGCTATATAACCGGGTGACTGAAATGCTGCTGGTTTGAATTAGACGACCAGATATGATCCATCCTAGCTTTGATCTTTGCATATTTATGCCTTCTAACAAACATTTCTACAATATATATCCTCACCTATTAAAAGATCAATAGGTCCGGGAGTATCGAAAGTAGAGTCGGCTAGCAATATTTCTTTTTGTAGTTCACTATCTAAACCCAATGAGTTCGTGTCTGGAAGTGTTTTAGTGATAGTTCCCAGAACTAAAGCATTTGCTTCGATCTTGAAAATCGATGAAAATCTTGGACTTATGTTTATTGTTATCTGTTGATGGGCTCGTCCTTTTGTTGCTGAAATTCCGGAAATTTCAGTTAGAACCCTTATCATTGGCAGGCCTAGTTGTTGTGCTGCTTGCTCTGCGATGAAAGTAGCCTATGAGCCTGGATCGATCAGTGCTCGTAGTAGAGTAAAACTACCAAACATATTCTGTACTTTTACTAGAGCTGTTGCTAAAAGTACCGGGCCACTATTCTTGTCGAGTGTTGAGAAGTTCAGTTTTGCAATGCAGTTTTCCTGATTTTTTACGTGTAGCAACGTATGATGTCTGCCTTTGCAGGTAAAACAACTCAGTTTAATGCTGCAACTTGTTGTCGAATGGTTTTAGCTGAGACAATTTCTGCACAAATTATGCAGCATGACTGTCGAAGACAGCAAATCGGCAATTACACCAAACCAATCGATGACATCTAAATAATGCAACCTAAAACAAAATAAAACAAGAAATTAGAATCACTTTGTATATAAAAACACATCTCATTTCACACTTATCTTATTAAATACATTAGAAAACACTTTCCAGTTCAAGTAATTAAGCTCTTCAATCTGTAAAATTCAATTATAATTAATTTAATTCAATTTAATTCATTTAATCTAAATTTACATAATTTTGCTTACCTTTATTATTATTTGCATTTTATACACTGTTAATTAAATGTCAAAATCTAAATACTTGCTATAATGTTCAAATTAATATAAACCCATCAAGTGTTAGTTTATAACTTTAACCCTTCAAGAGACATTGTGAGCTATAATTGAAATGAGACATCTGTGTTAAATTATGTCAACTAAAATTTTTGTAACCATCTTAAAATAAAAAACAACTTTTTTCGCTCTCTTGATCGCTGACCACCAAAGGGAAAACATTTAAGAAAATTGTATATCAAATAAAGTTATCCACCATTTTGTGTAAAATTATACAAGAAGACTTTATATTGGAGAACCATTTACCACCTGAAATCCTACCTCATCTTCACTTTCGTACCGGGATTACTTTTGCTTGCGGAATCCGAAGCCTTCGTACGAAAGATTGGTCCTTCGAGCCGGATATCATATCCAGTAACAGGTAACACAAATTACTCTATTTAAGTGTTTAAGAAACGATCAAACAAAGAATTAAACTCGTGAATCTAAAGTGAATAAAGTGAACTATTGAAAACGATACACGTGTGTTCCAGTGAAGAAAGTGCAATTGATAAAAAACCAAACCATAGTAGTAAAATGGCGGAGCTCGCATCATTAAAGAAGAGACGGGCGTACATTAAAGGCAATCTAACCAAGATACTTAATTTCATCAATTCCACAAGCGAAAACACCAACAGCGAAGAAATTAAAGTGAGAATAACAAATTTAGAACGGTATCGCGCGGATTTCATAGCAATTGAAGATACAATTATCATGTTGGATGAAAAAGAGGAGTTAGATGTTGACTTCGAGGATAATTATTATAAAGCAGCTGTAGGATTGAATCTTGCATTGAGGACAAAATTAGAACCAACCAACTCCCTTGACACAACCATTGATACGTCAATAGCAGCAGCGCATATGGAGGTCAAGCTACCAAAAATTTCGATTCCGACATTCGCGGGAGATTATACACAGTGGCAATCTTTCCATGATTTGTTTTGTTCTACCATACATGACAATCAAAGACTAACACCATCTCAAAAGCTGCAGTACTTAAAGGGGACTTTGCGAGGCGAAGCAGCAGGATTATTAACGCATTTTAGTATCACGGATGCTAATTACATTGAAGCTTTAAGGAAGTTAAGAGAGAGATACGACCGTAAGAAGCACACCGTATACACCTTCATAAGAAACTTCATGCTTCAGCCATCATTAACTACAGCCAACAGTTCAAGCGTTCGACAATTGTTAGATACGTCCGACGAAATAATTCGAGGGCTAAAGGCGCTAGGGGACGAGGCAGAGTCTAGAGACCATTGGATAATTCACATCCTGATTACTAAGCTAGACAATGAGACTAACAGTCTTTGGGCACAAGCTTCGGCGGAGCATGACCTTCCATCTCTAAAACAGTTTTTCGACTTTCTATTGAAAAGAGTTGATGCACTAGAATCACTAAATAGCCAATACAAACGTTCCCACCATCAAAGAAACCAGTTGAAACCTAACATAAGAAGCCATGTCGTGGAAAATAATAAAGTTGAGTCCTGCTCAGCCTGCAAGGAAGATCACAAACTATTTGAATGCTTGAGGTTTAAAGAAATGACAGTGAATGATAGAAAAGCTTTATTGATTCGAGAAAAACGATGCTATAACTGTCTTAACAACAACCACAATGTTTATAATTGTAAATCGAAATTTCGGTGCAAGCAATGTAATAGAAAGCACCATAGTTTGTTACACGAAAGCTGCACAACAACAGAGGAGAACACAGCAACAACTGCACATGCCGAAATCCACCAGAGCGAAACAGAGAAGAAGGTGCTAACCACCAATACCAAACTAGGAAGTTCGATATTACCCACTGCTTTAGTACGCGTAACCGATGCATTCAATCAAAAACTATTATGTCGAGCACTTCTAGACTCTGGTTCACAAGCCTCATTCATCACTGAAAGCTGTGCACAAAAATTGCAGTTGAAAAGGAAAAGCGCCAACCTTGCTATTACCGGCATTGGTGCCATAGCAAGTGGACACACCAAGGGTTCAGTGACTCTAGAAATAGCGCCATGGAACAAAAATGAACCCTGTATTCTCATCGAAGCTTACGTTTTCCCAAAGTTAACCGCGAAGCAACAACCAACCACACGATCAATCGATATTGAATTCTTCAGGCAGTATGAGTTAGCAGATCCACATTTCCATTGTGGAAAGAACATCGACATGATTATTGGAGCAGATATCTTTCTCGATTTGTTAGCTGAAGGCAAGATCACCACAAGTAACCAGTTGACTATGCAAAAAACCGTTCTAGGCTGGATCGTTGCCGGCAAAGCAAATGAAGGTCAGTCGAGCGAAATACTCACCGTTTCTTTAAACAACCCACAATAAAACCTGGATCAGCTGCTGAGAAGATTCTGGGAAATTGAAACAGTAGACAACACAATACCCAATTTATCTGACGAAGAAAGTTTCTGTGAAAATCATTTCAAAAATAATACAGTAATAGATTCGTCTGGTCGATTCAAAGTGCGTCTTCCTTTTAAACGAGCACCATCCATTTTAGGAGATTCATTTCGAACAGCAGCTACACGAATGTACGCAATGGAGAAACGGTTGAAGAAAGACCACGAGTTTGCAATCATGTATAAGAAGTTCATGCTCGAGTATATTAATCTTGGACACATGAAAGCAGTCAATGAAAATAAACTAGAATCCAATGGATATTATCTTCCACACCACGCCGTTAGAAAGAATTCCAGTACTACAACCAAATTGAGAGTCGTGTTTGACGGTTCTGCTAAGACCACCAATGGGATTTCTTTAAATGACTGCCTCGCGGTAGGAGCACCGGTCCAATCAACATTATACGAAATATTGTCCCGCTTTCGAATCTACAAGGTAGCGTTTACGGCCGACGTTGAGAAGATGTTTCCCCAGGTTTTAGTAGCAGAACAAGATACTAAATACCAAAGAATATTGTGGAGAGAATCATCAGACACCCCGTTTGAGACGTATGAGTTGCAAACTGTCACGTATGGCACAGCAAGCGCCACATATTTAGCTACCCGTGCGATGAATGAAGCTACAGTGAAATACGCAACAAAGTTCCCGAGTGCAGTACATCAAATCAAAAATAATATATATGTAGATGACTTAATGACAGGAGCCGACTCAATAGAAGAAGCCATTAAGTTAAAAGAAGAAATCAGTACCATACTCTCAAGTTTCGGTTTCCATCTAAGAAAATGGTTATCCAACGAGCAAAAATTATTGAATTGTTCCCCACATGATAGAGAAAAATCTAGCCAAGAAACAGATGTATTAGAAATAGAAGAAACCAATTCAATCAAAGTATTAGGCCTCCACTGGAACCCAGCAAAAGACACTTTCAAGTTCATAGTAACCCTAAATGAACACCCTATCATGACCAAACGGGGTATTCTATCGGAAGCTAGTCGTTTATTCGATCCATTGGGATGGCTTGCCCCAATAACAGTCAAGTTTAAAATATTGTTTCAAACCTTGTGGGCAAGAAATTTAGAATGGGACGACAAAATTTCACAAGATTTAACAAGTGAATGGTTAACTTTACGAGGAAATCTAGTAAAAATAGAAGACATCGAAATTGAAAGACATCTAGGCTCAACATTAAATTGTAAATTTGCATTGCATGGGTTTTCTGATGCTTCGAAGTACGCTTATGCAGCAGTAGTCTACGGTCAAATTATCAAACCAAATGGAGAGTCCGTAGTAAAACTATTATCGGCAAAAACAAAGGTAGCCCCTGTTAAACAAATTTCAATTCCTGGCTTGGAATTGTGCGGAGCGCTACTGTTAAACAGACTACTCATTTCAGTAAAGCAAGCATTGAAGCTAGAAGTAGTTGAGATCACAGCTTGGACTGATTCCACGATCGTACTAAATTGGTTGTCCGCCCATCCTACAAAGTGGAATACGTTTGTTGGAAACAGAACCGGTGAAATTCTCAGTAACATGAGTAAATCGCAATGGAGGCATGTGAATTCAAACGATAACCCGGCGGATTGTGCATCTAGAGGGGTTGATCCTGAGAAACTACAAGATTTCAATTTATGGTGGAATGGTCCAAAATGGCTAACGAAACGTGCGAATTGGCCATTAAATCAAATGAACAACCCAAACATACCAGAAGAGATGCGTAGCCAAACATTGAACGTCCAAATTCCTCAGCCCAATATATTAGATGACCAAATAAACAAAATATCCAGCTTTAGAAAATTAATTCGAATTTGGGCTTACGTATTCCGTTTTGTTAATTTAAAATTAAAGCGAGTTCCTAAACTTACCGTGTCACCATATCTTTCCACCATTGAATTACAAAAACCGCAAGTTCTCTTCTTCAAGCACATCCAGTCAAAGCACTTTGACCCAGAAATAAATTTAATAAAATCCAAAAAGGAGTTATCGGCATCCAGTAAACTGAAAGGTCTCAACCCTTTTCTCGACGAATGGGGCCTGTTACGAGTTGGAGGCAGAATTTCCAATGCAGCACTCACTTACAATGTTAAACATCCCATAATACTATCAGCAAGAGATGATCTTACCGAGAGAATTGTAAGGGAACATCACTTACGATATTTACATGCAGGACAAACTCTGATGATGGCAACATTGCGTCATAAATATTGGATCCTGGGTTGCCGACAACTAGTTCGAAAGATCGTGCATAATTGTGTAAAGTGTGCAAAATATAAAGGAAGAGAGATGAAGCAAGTGATGGGTAATCTTCCTAGCCCAAGAGTTGAATTAGTGAGGCCATTCTTCAATGTTGGAGTGGATTATGCAGGTCCATTTCAAACGCGATTGACCAATGGAAGAGGGCAGAAAACTTACAAAAGTTACATATGCATTTTTGTATGTTTATCCACCAAAGCGGTACACATTGAACTAGTCAGTGACCTTACAACTGACTGCTTTATTGCCGCACTTAGAAGGTTTATTGCTCGAAGAGGAATATGCAAGGAAATTCAAAGTGACAACGGGACAAATTTTATTGGGGCTCGTAACCATTTAAATGAATTATTTAAATTCCTAAGGCAAAATATTAATGTCTTTTCTAAATTTCTATTGGCAGATGAGATTTCATTTAAATTTATTCCACCAAGCGCACCTCATTTCGGCGGAATTTGGGAGGCAGCAGTAAAAAGCGTAAAGTATCATTTGAGGCGAGTTACAGATGGACATATAATCACAACAGAAGAAATGTCAACGCTGCTAGCTGAAATAGAGGCAATGTTGAACTCCAGACCATTATGCGTACTCTCAACTGACGATCTTGATTACCTGACTCCAGGTCATTTCCTGATTGGTCGACCCACAACACAACTTCCAAGCGATGACCTAACCAACGTCAAAATAACCAAGTTATCCAGATGGCAAATGCTGCAGAAAATGAATCAGCACATTTGGAGAAGGTGGCACTTAGAGTATTTAACCAACTTACAACACAGAAGCAAATGGCACAAACGAGAAAACAACGTAAAAATTGGCGATATCGTCGTAATAAAAGAAAGCAATTTACCCCCTTCAAAATGGTTAATGGGTAAAGTCATTGATGTACATCCAGGATCAGATAACTACATTAGAGTGGTTACACTTAAGACAACCAATGGCATTATCAAGCGCCCAATTCATAAATTATGCCTGCTTCGTGTCAGTTGAATCAATCGATTCAAGGCGGCCGGTATGTCGAAGACAGCAAATCGGCAATTACACCAAACCAATCGATGACATCTAAATAATGCAACCTAAAACAAAATAAAACAAGAAATTAGAATCACTTTGTATATAAAAACACATCTCATTTCACACTTATCTTATTAAATACATTAGAAAACACTTTCCAGTTCAAGTAATTAAGCTCTTCAATCTGTAAAATTCAATTATAATTAATTTAATTCAATTTAATTCATTTAATCTAAATTTACATAATTTTGCTTACCTTTATTATTATTTGCATTTTATACACTGTTAATTAAATGTCAAAATCTAAATACTTGCTATAATGTTCAAATTAATATAAACCCATCAAGTGTTAGTTTATAACTTTAACCCTTCAAGAGACATTGTGAGCTATAATTGAAATGAGACATCTGTGTTAAATTATGTCAACTAAAATTTTTGTAACCATCTTAAAATAAAAAAACAACTTTTTTCGCTCTCTTGATCGCTGACCACCAAAGGGAAAACATTAAAGAAAATTGTATATCAAATAAAGTTATCCACCATTTTGTGTAAAATTATACAAGAAGACTTTATATTGGAGAACCATTTACCACCTGAAATCCTACCTCATCTTCACTTTCGTACCGGGATTACTTTTGTTTGCGGAATCCGAAGCCTTCGTACGAAAGAATGACCATCTGATTTCTTTCAGAAATGCTTAGATCTTTGAAACGTTGGCATGATTCGGTCCTGTGGTTTTTCTGACAGCATACACAAATATTACTTAGTTGTGTGGCAGTTACGAATGCGCGTCTTAGCGATGGTGGTTGAAATCTTGCTTGTTGGGTTGGTATTATCTTGTTGATTGCTTCTAAAGATTGGAAACGCCTTTCTAGAAATATCAAGAATTGGTTTGTTTCTTGGAATTCTGTCGGGTTTTCTAGAGAGCTGAAGATGATGAAAGGACTCCATGTTTCAATATTTATTCCTGTATTCCTTATGGCATGTAGGCACTCGGTTGATGTGTCATGTAAGCATTTGATGCCAACAGCCGACTCCGTGTTGCTCGTATGCTGATTCAATAAAGTGTTCAGCAAATTAGATACGAATAATCTCCTGTTGTTGAAGCGGTTCGCTAAAATTTTCCAAGCTGCATCGTAATTGTCTCCAGTAGGTTCCAAATGACTAAATAATTTTCCAGCTGACCGTTCTATGTGACTTTTAAGGTAGTTCATTTTATGTGTCGTGGTTAGCTGATTATTGTTATGAACTAAACGTTTGAATGTGTCAGAGAAACCTACCCACTTCGTGTAGCCCCCGTGAAAATGTGGGATTTCTACTGGTGGCAGACGAATTTTTAATGGTTATATCTTGCCTAATTCTTCTTCTTCCAACAATGTTGTTAATTATATTACAATCTTCTCGTGTTCATTTTTTAAATTTTCGTAGTGTTGGTCTACGAAATATTTTGAATTTACTTCCTGTTCTTCGGAAGTCTCCATGCAAATTTGCTGATGAAGTTAGTTTATCTGCATCATTATCCTCTCCATGTTTTTTAATTTGATTTTTAAAGCTGGTCTGGATCTATTGTTACTAGCCAGTATGTCCTCAGTTAATCGAATTTCTCGATATAAACCTCGCATTCGGATATCTTGCTGCTTCAACTGTTGCCTGAATTTTGGCAATTGGCTAAAACCAACGTTTGATTCTTGTTGATGCCCCATGCTCTGTTGTAATGTTGTTGCCCTCCTCAGATGGAATGAAGTTGAACTTTTCATTTGTTCCTGCTTCATCTGATGTTGGAAATGGTGTGAATGGCAAATTCGGTGTGTTTTGTCGTTTTCGAATATCCTCAATGGTTGTTGTGAAACTTTTCGAAACCGTTTCTCTATCCTTGAAGAATTGATGTGTTGAATTTAATGGAGTTAGAAAATCTCTAATCTTGTTGTCTTCATCAACATACTTGTTGTAAGACTTGTTCAACGCTGCGATTTTCTTTGTAACTTGAGGTAAGCTGCTGTATCTCTTGTGCTTTTTGTTCGTGTTTTCTTAGCAGTTCTTCCATTTTTATGGTTGCACTTGAGAAAGCTTATTAGGCGGCAAATGGCAGGAACAATTTCTAATGCGAAATAGTATTTCGTGGTGCAGCTTCAATGGTTTGTTGTTTGATATTTTACTTGAATTTGCCGGTTGTTGCTTGGCGTATAAGGACCAATGTTAAACCCTTGTATCGGATTTTATGTAAATTTAAAAACTTAAAAGATTACCGCTGGTGGGGCCTTTTTTAATTAGTGAGAACAAATTAGTTGGTGTCAATTTAAATTCTGCTGTATTTTATTAAATGCTACGCTTTACATACAATTTTATTTTCCAAAGTCACCACAAAAAATATAAAGTAAAAATCAAAATATTTGTAGTATACTTATTATTATAAATTTAAGCTAAGCGTCAGCACAATAGATACACCAAAACTTCATATTTGGTGAAAATTAAAATGTTGGAATGCTGATGAGTCAACAGTAATCCTATGATGATGATGAAAAATGAATTACACGAATAGCTTCCAATACTTTGTGTTGTGCCGGAAGAATAACTGTTATAAAAATGATGAATGTTTGTCGATGGGCTGTATTCCGTCCCCGCCTTCTGCACGACTAATCCTGTTCTTAAATTATTTGTAGACAATAACGAGAATTTTTCTTATTTGATACCAGTCTAAATAATAAAGAGTCTAAACCCTCGCCGTAAATTTTTTGTCCGCACATTTTTCTCATTTATTTAATTTAATTAATCATTACTAATTACAACTTTTTTCTTTAATTTCAGGTATGTTACTAAACGAACTAATATTTGAAACCATCTGATGATGATGCAGGTATGTACATTTAGTTTATGATGTAACACTGGATTACATCAACCGCTAGTTGTTTACATTTTCTCTTTTGAACCACAACAAATATTTTAAAGTAACAAAGTTTGTTATCCAACAATGTAATAACTTAAGTCAATTCTTTAGAGTACAATTTGGTTTCGTTCGTTAAGTGTATATGTAGTTTAAAATAGACCGAAATTCTAATATTTTTCCATCCCAAAACACAAAACTTTTATTTTTCATCCTGAAGACAAAAGCTCCATTTTACATTGTGTTCTACTTTTTATAAATAAATACAAAACAAAAGAATCCAATGTACGAAAATTAGATCCCAAGTATAAAAATGCCAATAAATATTTGGTTTTTTTTTTTATTTTGTTTTAAACTTAATATATTCAAAGTGCAAAAATACTTTAAGGAATATTTCTTACAGCTTCACAAAAAAAAATAAAAATTATGCCAGTTTGCCTTATTTTTTTTTTGTTTAGTTATTTTATGGAATTTCCAAATGGGAATATCCATTTTTATGGTGTGCTTGCTTCTCGTATATATACATACTAGAGATACCCATACATAAATACAGCTTTAGTGAGTCGACTATCATCATATCACTTTAAAATTATAATATTTTAGGCTTTTTTTTTTATGTAGAATTCTATCCCTAAATAAATGTGTATATGGGAATCCCAAAAAAAAAAAAAAAGGAAAAAGACGAATCCCATTTCTAATGTGTCAACATAAAAATAAAAATGGAAAACTGAAATGAAAATGATAAATATGCTGAACACGCAATCAAAGTAACAATGTTGTGTTTTCGTTTTTCGTTTTTTTTTTTAATTTTTTTGAAAATCTCAGCATAAAATAAAAAGCTCAACATGTTTGTTTCCCTTACATAATAAAATACATAAATGGCACACACAAAAAAAAAAAATAAAAAAAAATTATGAAAAGCTTGACCAAAGTATTTAAGTAATTTTTTTTGCTGTACTGAGTTTGTATTTATATATTGTACCCACAATATTTTCATTTGAGAGATGTTTTGAAAAGATGAAAATCCGGAATGTAATTTAATTTTATTGAATGAAAATTGTTTCAAATTATTTTGAAAAGGATATTAAGTGGAAAGAAGATTTGCGTTTTTTTTTATGGTCCATGTATGGACTTAATATTTGTAGCGGTCAAATTTTCCTTTTTCAAAGAAAAAAAATTCGCTCTAAATATTTTATTAAGTTTTCTTTGATTGAATAATTTAGTGCGGTGAATAAAGATTCTATGAATGGATAAAACGGTCCGTCTCGTTTGATGTACATATGTATATAACGTACACAAATATATATACATATACATGTTGTATATTTATTTTTGGAAAAGTTCTCCTTTTTCTTGCGTTTTTTCCTTTTTTTTTTGGTTTTCTAAGAAATTAGGTTAAACGAGATATGTCCGATTTTTTTTTGTTTTACCTTCGGTGATTGATGTAGGGATTTTTTTTCTTATATTTACTGTTAGAACAACATTTCTTACCTGGAAAAGCAAAAATTTATTTGGTAAGAATTTTCAGTTTATTCTAATGCATAGAAATTAAGATTTAATTTGGTTTGTGAGAAATTACGCGCGAACAATTTTTCTGGATTTAAAATTTACAAACTTTATAAATGAAAAAAAATGTTGTGTTTACAAAATATTGTTTACACACGTTAATTTGACTTTCCTTTGTTGTAACCGGAAAACAAGTGAAAATAAAAAAGGACATTTTACAAGAATTCGCCTTAAATTAAAATCGTCGAATCATCCTAATTTTTCAAATACCAGTTTTATTTCAAGCTTCTTTAGGCGAAAGATTTTATCAGCGAAAGTGTTAAGATCTATGCACAATCCGACTAGAATAATGACTATTGATTCTTTTTTCTGCTTACTTTCAAACGAGTAGGCTTCCTCTCAAATGTTACCTATACCTTTCACCACTGTTAAAAAACCTCTTCCTCCGGAATAATAATGTTTAATTTCTTTGTACTTTTAGTGTGTTCTTTCACCTGCTAATTTAAATATTTGTCAATTTCCGTTTACTAGGCAAAAAATGACTCATCTGGCTAAAAAAAAAATAACTAAAAAAATTCCTTAGGTTTTCTACCATGATATATGTATGTATGTACACTTTTAATTTGGGATACGACAATCCAGTGCAAGACATGGCTAGATTTAGCTTAGAATAAGTGTTTGATCGTTTGTCGGTCCATAATTCTGCGCTACAATATAGGATCATTCATGCGGTAATTTCCATCACGGAACACCATTTTTTAAACCTAGCCGGTCTACAGGTCTCAGTTCGGGACTATTGTTTTTATTTCCATACGCACGCGGGTACCAATCAATGCGTGTTTACTTCCCTTCTGTGCTATGGTGCTTCGCCAGAAGCGTTTCATTATTATTCTGACATTTGTTCACAAACATCGCTGTGTATCTACAAGTCGCTCACTTATACATCAATACTTAATAATTTCTTGTATATGAGTTCAGTTTCTTTACATCGGGCGTCTATATCCCAAATTGTCTTCCATAATGCGTAAATGATTATTGTGCCAAACGTACCCCCGAAATCAACGATAAGCCCCGGATTCAACGAAATTCTGATCTGAAATCAACTTGCTTAGTTTTTAACTTTGCATTGACCTTACTTGAAATGGAAATCCCTCACCGTTCTTGAATTGTAATTTTTGTTAATTTTAGTGTTGCATTCTTATTGGTTGATAGTCTCATTCATCTCTTTACACCCTTTTTGCAATGAACTAAATCTTGAAATTCGTGTAATATTACCGCGAATGTTTTGAAATTCGTCCAAATTGGTTCCGAAAATTCATAGATGCAAAATTTAAAAAACAATCGATAGCTCTAAATTGCATACGGAATAATATCAAAAATTCGATTTGTTAAATGTTTTACATACGTAATTGGAAAGTTTCTAAAACTAGAGATTTCTGAATAAATAAATTAAAGTAAAATTTAGATTTTAGTAAGAAAAATTCGGCAAAATAATTTTAGAATAAAATTTCGAATGATGCAGTCAATAATTAGAAATTTTAAAATTTATTAATTTTCTCCAGTAAAATTGTGCAATAAATGAAGGAAAAAGGAGGGTGCATGAAACGTTTTAACTATGAAGACTGCAAAATGATCATAAAAACCACCATTTTGAAGGTCTAGTCTATAACAAAAGTTAAACGATTTAACGATGCAGTTGTCTTTTCCACTCCATTAATTGGTCACCAAATCGCAATATTTAGTAACGTAATTTTTACATCTACATTTAATTTTCTCGTAGCCCTTAATGCCACATATAGGATTCATATTCCATTATAAACCTAATTATTTATTATTAATTTATTGGTCGAATCATTTTAGTTCACAAAATTTTTAATGTTTAAATTGGTTGAAGACTGATGAAGAACACAAGTGTAAATACAAAGCCTTATTGTGATGGAAGGGCGGAATAGATATAGTCAAGAGAGTTTTTTTAAACCCTAACAGGGGTTTCCTTGTCTTTCAAAACAAACATTGGAAAATATTGCCAAAATAATTTCTGTTATTCGCAAAGAAAAGCTAAAATTCAAAATGTTTAATATTTTGATTTAGTCTGAACGTTTTGCTATACATTGTTTGTTTCTAAGCAATACAGGGCATTCCAAGCTGCTACAGTATTCTATAGTGTTGAATTCAATATGAAGATTTGTACTAACTATCACAAATAGAGGATCACTAAAATAAGTTTCACCCAAATAAGATATTGGACTTATCGGTCAGAGTTGTCAAAAAATTGTCCAAAAAGGAAATCGTCTCATTATAATGCTTCCTAGTGTAAAATTTTTTATTAATTTTTTTTATAAACCCAAATTCCAATGGGTAGATGGAAGATTTTAATCGGATACAATCACCAGGTCATTGATATTCAAACTTTGACTGGCTTCTTTCCATTTGGAAGGCTGCTGTTGCGTGTGTGAATATATAGCATTGAACCGTTTACAAAAACTCTGAACTAATTGAGCGATTCGCTTGAAAATCGGTTGACTGGAATTTCCAAATATAAATGTTCAGCAGGGGCCACAATAAGTCCACCTGGCAAAAAATTATCTTGGGTTAACTGTTCTGGGTCGCAGAGGTCAGAAGACATAACGGTTAAAGAGCGAGAATTGAGTATTTTATCTAATTGCAATGTAAGTGGCTGAAATTCATCATAAAATAGGCCAACTTCTGACGCCACTGAAGGTACAACTTGAAGGATTTTACGGATGTTTTCCAGCAATTTGGGGGACTTGGAAAGAATGAATTTCCAGTTAACCGTTAACGAATGAGAGATTTTTTTGTAATATCCGCTTAACATCGACAGAAAATTAGATGAGGTTTTGGAATATGGCCAACTGCAATGGAACTCGGTTATTCCTTAATCGATTGTCATGCAATTCGACATGTCCGATGGAAATAGAATTCTAAACAGAATTTTGGATAAAGTTCTGGATTATGGCCAGTTAGGAAGGAACTCGGTTAGTTTTAAGCCGTTTTTGATTAAATTCGACATGTTCGATGAAAATGGGATTCTAGAATATGGCCCATTATTATGGAACTTGGCTATTTCTTACCCGATTTTAGTCAAATTTCGTATTCGTTTTGGAAATGGGATTCTAAAATGATTTTTGAATGAAATTCTGAAATTTGGCCAACTAGGATGAAACTTGGTTATTCCTCAACCGATTTTAGAGAAATTGGGCTTAAGAAATGGAAATGGGATTAATTTTTTGTTTGGACGTAGCTCTGGAATATGGCCAATTAGACTGGAATATTTGAATGAAGTTCAGGAATATAGGCAAGTGATTTTAGTGAAATTTGACATGCGTAATGGAAATGGGATTTTTAAATGATTTTTCTGAAATATGAAATGCTCGTCGAATATCACCATAATCAGTAAAGGAGTGGCCTAGTTCTATTCTAGTTGGACAAATTCCAGAACATTAACCAAAAATCATTTTAGAATCATATTTCCATCACGCATATCAAATTTCACTAAAATAATTTAAAGAATGACCATTTACAGTAGCCTGTAAATGGGTATATATTAGTGGCCTGTAATGGTTATTCCAGAACTATATCCAAAAATCATTTTAGCACAGGTCAAATTTCACCATAACCGGTTAAGGAATAGCATAGTTCCATCCTATTTGGCCATATTCCAGAACTGTATACAAAAATCATTTTAGAATCGCATTTCCAACGCACTTGTTAAATTTCTTCGTAATCGGTTGGGAAATAGCCAAGTTCCATTCAATCACTTAAAAATCATTTTGGGATCCCTTTTCCAAGATGCATGTCAAATTGCATGTTCAGTTTGTTGGGAAACTGGTTTATATCCAGACCCTATTTATCATGTTACCTTATAGAAGCCTTCCGTTTTTTGTGACATAATTGTTTTGTCCTCTCAGCGAGGCCTTTCGTTCGTTAAGGGTAATACTCTCCGAATTACAAAACTTTCTAATATCATTCGGTTAATTTTTCGCCTGAAATAATTGATGTTGAAGCTTAAGCTCATTGTTGGATCCTGTAATATTTGTTGCGTTTTAGGACCAAATTGTTACACATTTTCCTCTTCTATAAAGGAAGCTCTTAAGACAGGCAATAAAACGTTCGGTTGTTAGGTCTGACAGAATTTCGAAATGTAAAGCTTTATTCACTAAACAAACGAATGTCGCAATGTAGGCCATTTGACATGCAACATTTCCTATTTTTTTTAATTCTTTACTAGAAATGGACCGCATAAATCAACTCCTGTTGTATTAAATGATTTACTATTAGTTGTTTTCTCATTCAACTTCCCATGATTTGCTACATTATAATTGAATTTATTTTGAAGCAAGGAATAGAAACAGGAACTATCTATCGTATTGATTATTCAACACCGAAATTGCAAACCAACATGCAAATTCTTATAATGCTCATGGCGAAACAAAATAATTGTAAGTTGATGGATTGCCGGTAGCAATATTTTGTGCTTTAAATCGTAATCCAATGGATAATTGTTAAATCGTCCGCCCAATCGGAGCAAATTGTTTTCGTCTAGAAAATGACTCAAATATTTTATTTAACTCTGTTTAAATTCAAGCCTTTATTTTCGGAGATTCTATATGGAATTCTTGTTGTTGCACATTTCTAATCAACGAGCTGAATCTTTCTATAAAGGGTATAAATATATTTGTTGAATCGGTATCTGGTTATCAATATTGAACGGTTTGAGTTCAATTCCTGTATTTAATTCAAGCGATTCGCGATAAATGTTTTTAATTTGTGGGGCGAATATGAATTTGGCAGTGTTATCAGGGAATCTGACCATAAAATTACCCAATTGAATTTGATTTGAGTTGTTATACCTACGCCTTGTAAGTAATAGTGCAGCTCATCATTCCAAACGCGAAAGGGAAACTGTTTTTACCGGGGCTATTATCGACTTGCTGCAAACTAAATGAACGGACGAGTGGCGTGATTGATATAGACTTTTAACATGTACATATACACAAACCGCTCTTTCTGAATAATCGGCAAACCAGTGCAATCGAAAAGGGGTTATTTTAAACTACACTTTTTGGAAAAGCAGTAGTATTACACTGATCAGTTGTGCCCTAAAATCATGCCACAAGTGCCACAATACTTCGGTAAGTGGCTCAGCCCAATAAGATTTATATTTCCAAAGTGACTGGATAAGTATTTTCGCAGTATGGGTATTTGCGAAATTTTAAAATTATGTTAAACCAATCCTGTTGTACGTTCGCAACAACATACATACATTAATTCATTTAAAGAATGATTCGAGGATGATTTGGCCGAGGTATTTAAAACGACTCCCAAATTCGTAGTTGAGCTGTTTGGGTTTAAAATCGGATGATGAGGCATGTAATAGGGTTTTAGAGTATTCTGAACTTTAGGTTCGAAATGTTCGGCGCACGGAAAAATAAAAAGGTTGTTGAAAATCGGAAATTCCAGATTTAATTACGGTAGTTATAAATTCGGTTAACTGGAAACATTCATGATAATTTTTATTGTTATCTCTAATACGAATTGAGGTGGTTGATAATAAATCTTATTTCTTAGGCAAATCGTTTCGGGTACAAATTTATGTGAACACAACTTTCCGCCAACCTTATATCAATTATAGTTGAAATGTTTACCGCCAAAATAATTAAAGTCTCAACTTGTTGATTTTTTGTAACGATCTATCACTGGCATTCGGATGAACACTGGACAGTGGACAGATGTAGAGCGGGTGAAAATTGGCATTCGCGAAACACACAAGACATTGCTTAGTTTAGAAAGATTTGATTTTTTTTTTTTGATTGGATATTTGGTTGGAATACATAACATTGACATTTGGTTTAAACATATTCGGTATCGGCGGGTGTTTAGATATTTTCTGATTATTAAATTGCAAAATGTATAAAGATTTATATTTGTATTTCGCTTCAACTAGTAGTGTTCTCTTTCATGTCATTGTTGGTCTTCCGACTTTCCTTTTTCCTTGCGGGTTCCAGTCCAACGACATCTTTGTTATATCACCTGATGATTTTCTCAGTGTGTGAACAATCCATTCATTATTTCGATTTCAATGTTTGACTGATTAGTTTCCCTATCACCTGTGTACGAACACCTGTAACTTCATTTTGATTTTTCCTGTTTACTTCTATGTCTCGCCCCCATATAGTAGTACCGATTTTACACACGAGTTTAACGTTCATATCTTGGTATTGCGTGACAGGGCGGAACTATTCCAGACTTTGTGTAACATGTTGGTTGTACGTCTGGCTTTATTAATGCGTTTGGTTATTTCTTCGTCTGTCCCACGTGTTTTTGTTACTGTGCATCCAAGGTATCCGAATTATCTACATTTCCTATCGTTATATTGTTGATGTGTATTAGTGTGGTTATTCCCGAGTTGAATCTCATTACATTTGTTTTCCTAATGTTTACCTTGAGGCCAACTTCGTTAGCTAGGTTTGATAGCTGTTGTACTAACTGCTGCATGTCTGAATTTTTGTATATGAGCAGGCATATGTCATCTGCATAGCACAGATCATTGAGTTTACCTATTAGTCCCCATTGGATGCCGTTAGGGAACGTGATATCTAGTTTTCGCATCAGACTATTCAGCACGATCAAAAACAGCATTGGGGAGAGTACGCATCCTTGCCGTACTCCACGAGTGCTATAGTATGTTCCACTTTGTTTGCCTTTATATTGAACGGTTTCCAACATCCCGATACATTTATTTTATGAATTCGATTAATTTCTTTGGAACGCTAATTTCACAAAGTATCTGCCATATTACGTTTCTATCTATCGCGCGTTCAAAATCGACGAAAAACAGGTGCAGTGGTGAATTCCATTCACTGGATTGCTCAGTGATAATACGGATTGTGTTGATGTCATCAGTGCAACTTCTTTCTATTCTAAAACCAGCTTGCGAGAATTCCATACGTCTTGGATTATTGGTGTTAATGCGTTTAAAGCTGTAGATGAGTCTCCTTCAAATATTTCAGCGGTTATATTATCTGTTATTGCTTTTAGTTTCTCAAGGACATACTTTTAACTTTCCGTTTCGTTTGGCTGTTGTTAGTTTCGTTATTGTGGTCAATTGATGACGGGAAATTTCTGTTGCTGGTGGTGGCGTCTTCTCCGAATTATTCTTTCCATCTCTTTAACTGTACTTCGTCCGTTGTTAAGACTTGATCATTTGCGCCCCTTATAGGTGGTATATGTTTGTAATTTTTCCCGTAACTTTTCTTACACACTGGTGTAATGCTCGCATATTTTCGGTTGCTGCTGCCTCTTCAGCAGCTTTGAGAATGCACTTATATTTCTTCGTATCTATACATTTGACCTCTGGCGTATTTGGTCGGTGTATTTGTAACTTAAGTTGACGGCCCTCCATGTAACATCGCTTATCCAGCGTTTTCTATTTTATATTCTAAGTAGCCGAGTACGTCCATGACAGTTTTGATGTAGACCTCTTCAGTTTGATTCCATTTTTGTTGTATACTGGTGGCTTCATTACTATTATTTAGATTCAGTTGGAGCGTTTCATTGAAGATATTTCTTATTTCAGCATCTTTCAATCTGTTTCTGTTACATTTTTTTTTCTATTTATTGTTGCAGGTTTTTACAGCGGCTCGGCTTCATTTGAAATTGTGCCATTAATATATTTGGTGATCTCTGTGTGTGTCTCCGCCCCTTATTGTTTTGACATCTTGTAGAAATAGATGTGAGGAGTTTCTTATTCACGATTACGTGATCAATCTGATTTTTTGTTGTGTTTTTGTGTGGAAATCTACTGCCGCCTATGAACAACTGATTTGTGATACAGAAGTCGACGAGTTTTCTCCAGTTTTGTTTCGCATAGAATCTGTAATGCATTTTTATCCATGATGGTTGTTAGGTCGGTGTTGTCTGTTCCAATTATTGCATTGAAATGATCTCCTTTTATGATTTTGACGTTGTTTCTGTGTGTTCTTGCTATTGTGTATTGCAATTGTTCATAGAACTCAGCTTTCGTTATTTCATCTGCATCTTCGGTTGGGACATAGCACTGAATTATAGAGTTGTGTTTATTATTTGCGAATGGAATCTTGCCATTATTATTCTGCTGTTAATTGATTTCCTTTCCATCAATGCTTTCTTCGCTTTGTTTGTTATTAATATGCCCACGCCTTGCTCATGTGTATCGTCTCTACCTGAGAATATTAAATTATACTCCACTGCTTCTATTAATGTCACCACTATTTTTCCAACGTCTTTATTTGTATATGGGGGGGGGGGGGGGACAATTCGGTTTGATGCTGCAGCTACATATCTATCACCTACATCCAAAATTTAATTACACCACTCGATAGCTAAATGAACAAAGAATTAGTTAAGTTGAGTGCGAGGACTGTGATGCATCGCTTGGGGTGGATGGGGAAGCACCGCATTTTTTTTGTAATACTCGTCCATAAGAAACGACAGAAAAATAAAAAAAAAGTTCTGCAATATGACCAATTATTATGGAACTTGGCTAGTTCTTAACCGATTTTGATGAAATTTAGCATGTACGATGGAAATAAGATTCTAAACTGATTTTTGGATAAAGCTCTGTAATATGGCCAACTAGGATGGAACTTGACCATTTCTTATCCGATTTTGATTAAATTCAGCATTTACGATGAAAATGTGATCCAAAACAGATTTTTGGATAAAGTTCTGGAATATGGCCAACTAGGATGGAACTTGGTCATTTCTTATCGGATTTTGATGAATTGCGTCATTTAAGATGGAAATGGGATTACAAAATGATTTTTGGTTAAAGTAGTGGAATATGGCCAATTAATAAGGCACTTGGCCATCTCTTATCCGATTTTGATGAAATTCTGCATGTACGATGGAAATAGGATACTAAAATGATTTTTGGATAATGTTCTGGAATATGGCCAATTAGGATGGAACATGGATATTCCTGAATCGATTTAGTGAAATTTGATCTGCGGAATGGAAAAGTGACTCTAAAATTATTTTTAGATAAAGTTCTGGAATATGGCCAATTAGTAAGAAACTTGGCTATTTCTTATCCGATTTTGATGAAATTAAGTATTTATGATGAAAATGTGATCCTAAACAGATTTTTAGCTAAAGTTCTTGAATATGGCCAATTAGGATGGAACTTGGCCATTTCTTATTCGATTTTGATGAAATGCGGCATGTGCGATGGAAACAGAATTCTAAAATGATTTTTGGATAATGTTCTGGAATATGGCCAACTAGGATGGAACTTGCATATTCCTGAACCGATTTTACTGAAATTTGGTATGTGGGATGGAAATGCGATTCTAAAATGATTGTTGGATAAAGTTCTCGAATATGGCCAATTAGGAAGGAACTTGGTTATTTATTGTCTGATTTTCATGAAATTCAGCATGTAAGATGAAAATGGGATTATAAAATGATTTTTGGATAAAGTTCTGGAATATAGCCAATTAGTAAGAAACTTGGCTATTTTTTAGATGATTTTTATGAAATTCATTATGTACGATGGAAATGAGATTCTAAAATTATGGCATAGACATACAATACGCTCAAAGAAAATACTCTTAACGTAAATTCACGTAAAACACACCGCTGTATCTACGACACAGCCACACCCCACTTTTTGTACCTTTTTCTTACTAATATTCACAAGCGAGCAACCAAATTTGTACGAATGCCTTGCTAGACGTTATTGATGAATGATATGGCGTCTCTTCTTTCTCATCTACTCGACCCCCGAGAATTCTAAAATATCCAATAAATGTTTAATTAGTTGTAAAACCCATCCTCAATTTTATTTGTTGCAACAAAACCGATGTACGCTTGCTAATTACATTAGTTTTTTATATCAATCAAATAAAATATCAAACTTAATGAAGTGAAACCTTTCAAAATCATAATTTTATTCCTATATGACATTTTCTTATACATTTATCTACTCTAATCAATATTATAAAAATAAATATAAATTTTATGATACCTCATCAGCCAAGATAATATATTAAAATGACAAAGTAAAATATGTAAAGTTCAAACCATACTGTATATACCAATAAAAAAAAGCTGTTAGCCATTTTTCACTATATGTATTTAGCTGTATCCAAATATTCACTTTTATTGTCCACCCTTCTCAATTTGGCAAGATTTCAAAAACATAAAAATTCCATAAAACTTAAATAATAATTTGACAAATAAAAAAATATTTGAAAATAGGAAAAGCCAATAAAGTTGTTTTTCCATTCTTTCTCACACATACATATACCTATGTACATACACAAACATTATTATAATAACAATGCAGTTATTCCATTTATTACAACTTTTTTGTTTGTTTATTCTTCCCTGTAGTTATTTTTCGTTGTATTTACCCAATTTTCTTCATTCAGAGCGCAAAGAACTATCGCAAAAAATTTCCCATAAGTATTTCCTTACACAATGTAGAAATAGTTAGACTATTTACGCCGATTTTCTCATCTTTGTAAAATTATGTAGATTTTCTTATGTTCAGCCCTCCTCTCTCGTATACAAAACAATATTCACTGTGTTTTCATTTATTGATTTTTCGACGTTTTTCGCACACAATCTATAACTTTTTTCGTTTTATGTTGAATTTTACATAAAAAAATAAAAAAATGTAAATCGCAATTTTCTTTTTTAAAGTTGTTATCATTTTATTGTTATTGAAAGAAATAATATTGTTTTATGGTAATACATTTTTATAGTAAATTATAGGAAATGAATGAATTATTCTAATATACGTACACCAAAAGTATCTCGGTAGGTGTTTTGTTATTAGTTCTAGCTCAAAGAAAATCGTATTAAACTGTTTTTTTTTTGTTTTGCATTTTATCGATCTGAGGGGATGGAAATTATGATAATAACCGTTTCATTTTTTATGGGTTGTTCAAGATAATCAATTTACTGTTATTTTTAGAATTCGAGCTCAGTGCACACACAAACACAACAAAAAAGAAAATTAAATTCACAACAGGAAATTGCTTAAGAATTTATTATATGTTTGGAGAAATTTCAGATATGCTGAAGACTAGTGATTTGGAGTATTTTGGTAGTATATAAATTGAATGATTAATTTTCCTCAATAATAGGTGGTTGATGCAACAAGTTAACTTTTATTCACAGTGTTACTTTTTATAGAAAACTATAGGTATAATAGTGCATACAATTATTGTCCAAAAGTAATTAAATTTATTAATCACCAACTACTAAATCTATTAAAAATGAAATGGGTGTAACATTAGTAGTTATAGGAGGTTTTATATATGTTCCGTATGAATTAATTATTTTTCTATTTTCCTATTTTATAGTTTTAATTTTTTTATTACTTTTTAAGCTACCCCGTTTTCTGTTTATTATTTACCAGCCATAAAAAGCATAAAAAAAAGCTCTGTGTACAACAAAATTATAATTAAAAAACCATTAGAAATTATTCGTTGTGTACAGCTATTCCGCTTATACTATATACATACATACATAATCACAATGCACACAGAATACATTTCGATTTATAGTTTTTAGATTTAAAAACGCTAACAAAAATAATAATTGCACGCAGAATGGATTACACAAAAAGCTTTGATAAAATTTGTATTCGTATATGGCTATATGTTGATTTTGTTATGATTAATTGATTGTAATGTATTTTTAATTAGGTTTTTGTATAAGCTCGTATGTCTCATATTATTTGTAGAATGTATGTACACGGTTTTATGATAACTGATGATGGCTTCGCGCTATATAAAATTAATTTTGCGCTCGCTCGTCTACAATATTTTTTTAATTTTATGTTATGTGTTATAATTGCTGGAAGCGATATAGGCCATTACCTATAAATACATGTATACTGTAAAATACATACCAAAATGATTTCCGTGGAATTTTTAATTTTTCTTATTGATTTTAAAATGAAATTTTGTTGAAATGTATTTATTGCAAAGAGGTATGCTACTAAATAATTGAGTGAAACTAAAATGTATCAATATGGTGGTTAATAGATCAAATTGACATGCACATGCCAACTGTAATCCGTCCATATACAGGATTTATGTATTTTCCAAACGATAAATATATTTTATCTTCGAACATTCTTAAATTGGGGTACATTTTTATTTATGTAGTTTAGAAGGCAACATTTGTTAACATGGAAAAGTTTTGACTGAGTGGCGTAAGGACCACAGACAATTTGAGAGGGACAATAACATATTGTTCCATTCTGGAATAAAGATAAGAGAATAACCGAATATTAAAATGTGGTATAATATATATGCTCGTTCCAAATCTCTCTAATTCTATGGAAACATGTTATACGCAATATAATATTCCGGTATTATAAAATCCTTGTTATGTAATTTTATTTCCCCGCTTCCTATTTACATTTACTATACCGGGTGATTTTTTTAACCTCATACACTGAAATATCTCGGAAAATAAGCACTCTACGAAAAAAAATGGTAAAGATCAAAATTTAATTATTCCGCGGGATTGCTGAATTGCAGTTAGTTATCAGAATTCTATGATTTACCATATCGAACATATAACAAATACAAGTCCAAACCATACCTTATATTTGGTTGAATTTTACAATGAGCATATTTAAATTAACACAAACGGCTAGAGCTTATTTTTACCATATTATATTACATCGCCACAGCAAATCCAAATATAAATTTCACCCTAAAGCCGAATTTTGGCTTCAGTTCGCTTTCTTAATTATTTGTATTTTTTTCAAGCGCCTATTGACGATTGGAGCATCACGGATTTCATGTGGCGGCCAATTTTTGAACTGTACAAACTACAATATTTTGAGGGGGGCTATCATGGGTAAATACAGTAGTGTTAAAATTAGAACCCCTCCCCCCTCCTAGTAGGTGGGGCGAGGGGTAACTTTGAAGCTAAGATAGGAACCTCTATTTTTTATTGCAGATTCGAATTCTACGGCTAAAAATACGTAGGATTTGGCTGAAACATTTTTTCCCATTCATGATAGATGGCGCTGTAATCGACGATATTCAATTTTTTTTTAGTTCTCCTACTGGGAACCTACGCAAACGATTCTGCAATACGTCTGCAATAAAAATACCATTGTTTCGTTGTAAATTCACGAAGTTAGTCTTAAACAATTTGTATTTCTTAAATTTTCAATTACTGAAAAATTTACGAATTTACAACGAAACCATGGTATTTTTATTGCAGACGTATTGCAGAATCGTTTGCGTAGGTTCTCAGTAGGAGAACTAAAAAAAAATTGAATATCGTCAATTACAGCGCCATCTATCATGAATGGGAAAAAATGTTTCAGTCAAATCCTACGTATTTTTAGCAGTAGAATCCGAATCTGCAATAAAAATAGGGGTTCCTATCTTAGTTTCAAAGTTACTCCCCGCCCCACCTACAAGGAGGAAGGAGGAGGGTCTAGTTTTAACACTACTGTATTTCCCCCGCGGAATAATTAAATTTTGATCTTTACCATTTTTTTCGTAGAGTGCTTATTTTCCGAGATATTTCAGTGTATCAGGTTAAAAAAATCACCCGGTATATTGCAAAAACAAAAATACTATAATAAACATAAAATTTTAAATCCCAGAATACGGCTTGTGTCAGTACTTAATAAAACTAAATAAATTTTCCGAAAAGTACCGCTCGAGGTGTCTGCAAGTTGAGCCGAGAATTAAAATTAAATTTGAATAAATTTAAGTACAAATACCACCTATAATTTATCAATATTACAAAGTCAATACAAAATAGGGTCGGTTGTTGACGGTCGAAGAGGATAGATGTGTTTTTGTCATCCTCTTCGCAAATTTAATTTTATTTTAATTATGTAGTGTTTGTATACATGAATTACTATAAAGTAATTCTGTTCTATTAAAATTCTATTTAATTAATTAGTATTGTGCAAATTTGTGATGTAAATTAAATATGGAAAAATGTAATCCATCGGGATACATTTATCAGGCAATGTTTTCAATTTAAAGCAAAAGAAATCATATTTTTTGTTTCTCGCTAATAATGCATGATTTTAATATTTATGTGGTGGTTATACATAAAATTTAAATACAAAATGTCTCATAACTATTTAAATCAAAGGAATGTATAAAATTGAAGCAATTTGATAGGCGCATCTAATTTCTGTTCGCGCATGGACATATCTTAATTTTATTTTTACTCATACTGGAACATACTTTTGTATTTTATTATATGTATAATCGACACAAATATATTCTTGATATATTGAATAGGAATATTTGTAAGACTTTTTGTATATCGTTCATTAAGGACCATTTTCGAAATTGAATTGAGATAGCTGTTACGTGTATTTTTTAACAACATTTAAACGATGTATTGAAAAGAAGATGAAAGAACATTTTGGCGGGAAATTTAAAGAAGGAGAAATTAAACAACATAATATTTTTAAATATTTTATTAATCACCATTAACTTACCTTTAAAATGAGCTCAAAATCATAATTATCGGATAATTAGTTTTCTTTTTATTGCCATAAAAACAACATCAAGATTATCATTTTTCTCAAAAGTTGACACCCTGTAACTTTAACAACAACAACAAAGAACAAAGCATTTTTTTTATTTTTTTTTTATCAAGGCTACACATTCGAAACATAAAAATCATAAAATTAAAACATGACTTATGGCTCCATATAGTGAATTTGTGATTTTACGTACCTATTTTCCACCTTATACATACATATGTATAGGTAATTGGATGTGCTGGAGCTAAACCTGCTAAAATTCTTCGTACAAAGCCTAATTATTTGTATACTATTGCTGTAAAATATATTAACTACTGATTGCATTAGTGAAATGACAACATGTATGTATATGTACGGTTGTGAATACAGTGTAGAAATCATAAAGAACCGCCTACTACGAAACTAAAAGATAGTAAAATGTATCATAAAATAACAGTACGAATCATGCGCAAGCGCAACTTTAAAAATGTCATTAAGAAAACAAAAAACATAGTTTTGAAATTTTGCACGGAAAAAAATTAACTGGCCCTCAGCTAAGAAAACGGACTTTTAATTCAAGAAAATGTACTTTTTCTTGATTTAAAACCTAATTTTCTTATTTCCTTCGAGTGTTTCTTCATGTAAGAATTACGTTTCTTGAAATGAAGAAAAGTTCGAAAGAAATAAGAAAATTAGCTTTTAAATCAAGAAAAAGTACATTTTCTTGAATTAAAAGTCCGTTTTCTTAGCTGAGGGCCAGTTAATTTTTTTTTCATATGTATGTAAATTAGAGCAAAGAATAGAAAGTAAAAATGCTCAAATATCATAGGCCTTAGCCGTGTGTCATAAGTGTGATATATCAAAGCCTATTTAATAAATAATGGAGGCGATAGCGATATTTTTTTCAAAGCTCTTTGGGGGCTCAACCGGGATTCACCAGTATAAAAAAAAATACGACGATTTACAAAACGAAGATAAAATTTAATTTTTTTAAGTGATCAAATAATTCCGTGGTGGATATAAGCCGAAAACACGGCGGTGAATTTTATGGTGTCATTTTTAACGTCGTGATCTTAAGGTGAAGATTTCAGAAATTAGTCAGTGACGAGACAAATTCTTAGGTGTTATACTCGAAGTGTGTTAAATAATAAGTGTGTTAATAATAAACAAATTAAAAAAAAATTGTCAATACGAGGAATTTGGAATTCTGTCGGATTAATAAGATTGTGTATAATCTGAATGTGTGGTGTATAATCTAACAAATTCTCGAAGTTTTCAAGGACATTTTCGTGTGCCGTTGCTATCACAATACGAAAAAAAACGTGTGTTAATTGCCGGTGTGCGTTTAATTGGTAAACAATAGTCGAAAATAGAAGTAATTTGGTAGATCATAATGCCCTTGATACAAGTTCAGATATGTCTGCACAAAAAATGTTAGACATGTTCAAGCGCGCTATTAATAATGATTTGAGTAACGGTGGAGATTCTCTAGGGGCTTCCGGTCTAAATTCACAATAGCATGCACTCAGTAACAGCACAATGATGGAACTAACGGAAAATGGCAATGTCGTCAAACAGAAACCGGTAGGTGAGCTTTTTAAAAAAATTAGAAAGAAAGAGATCGAATTAAAAGATAAGGAAATAGAACTGCTAAGAAGGGAAAATGAAGTTATGTGAAATATTGCCGCCAATACCACTGTGAATCGAAATCAACCTCAGCTGCTAAGCTTTAAAAATATCGAAGAATCACTTAATAAATTTAGTGGTGACGATGAATATTCACTTGAAAAGTGGATCAAAGATGTGAATGAGTCTGCAACTTGCTTAGGATGGAGTGAAAATCAAAAAATTGTGTATGTGAAAAGGCCCTTAATCGGAACTGCGAAAGATAGTCTTAGAATGGCGAATGGAATGGATAACTTGGATAATCTAATTCAATTTTTGAGGAAGGAATTTCCAGTTGTAAAGGATTAAGCTTTAATTCATAAACGCATGGCGGATCGTAGGAAGAAAGCTGACCAATCTTTCACAAAATACCTGATCGCTATGAGAGAACTAGGAGGTTCGGGTAATTTAGAAGATGCTGCTATTATCGAACACTGCATCAACGGTATTATTGATGACGAACACAACAAAGCTGTACTTTGTGGCGCAGGATGTATTGATGAGTTTAGAAACAAGTTAAACATGTATGCAAATATCGAAGTCAAATCAAAGAAGCGAAATATGCTAGGCAGCAATCCAGTAAACCAGCCTACTAAGAACTATAGAAGCTCAACAAAGTATGGGGCAAAGTGTTATAATTGTGGTGACAGGGGGCATCAAGGAAGGCAGTGTAAAAATAAATCGAAGGGACCAAAATGTTTCAAATGTAACGAGTATGGTCACGTGTCCCCAAATTGCAACAAAAAAGAGACTCCAGGCAGGAAACTATCAAACATTAAAAAGGCTGTGGCTGTTGTTGAATTAGAAGCTTGCTTGATAGTCGTAGAAAAAGAAAATCTTACATTGTGTTCCAAAACCGTGAAGAAAATTTTGTTGTTTCGGAAAGAAATCTACGCATTAGTTGACAGTGACAGCGATATACATACATCTCATGCCACTGAAAAAATTCCAAAATATTAGCGTCGAAAATTTAAGGGATGACCGAATATCGTTTAATGGTGCTGGTGCTAAAGCCGTATCAACGAAGGGAACATTTGAGGCGCAAGTAGTCATTGATGGTGAAATATATTCGACCGTGATACACTTTGTGGAAGATGGAATATTGCCGGTAGACTTCATATTAGGAAGAGAATTGATCAAATAAACCATTACCATTCTCGCACCAACCAGCATTATAATGAAACGGTTTGTTCTGAAGGTTATGCGTTAATAATTTAACAAGGTGATGTAATTATCGATCTTGCACATATAGTAGACAGAAATATAGCGAGCCAGATCAGGAAAATGGTGATTAAATATAACCCAAAAAAGTGCCAGCCTGCAACAAATTTAAATATGCAAATAGTTGTTCTAGCTGAGAAACCAATAGCTCAAAGACCGAGGCGACTTTCTCCGCTGGAAACCGATATCGTCAGAAACGAATGGTTATCCGTCCCAGCACATCCGAATATGCGAGTCCCATTGTGTTGGCAAACAAAACGGTTGGCACCAAAAGGTTGTGCGTGGACTATAGAAAAATAAACGACATCATATGTAGAGACCGTTTTCCGATGCCTTTGATCGACGATCAAATAGATAAACTTCAGGATGCAGAATAATTTTCTACGCTCGATTTACGCAATAGATTTTTTCGCGTTCCCGTTGAAGAAAGCTCGATAAAATATAATGCGTTTATCACTCCATTTGGATTGTATGAGTTTCTTAGGGCACCATTCGGATAAGGCAACAGTCCTTCAATATTTGTGCGCTACATCAACAACGTGATCCAGGGTTTATGTGTCGAAGTAGTGGTATATGCATATACATTGATGATCTGGTGATACCAGCAAAAAACAAAAAAAATGGTTTCGAGAATTTGGAAAAAGTAATCAGCCTAGCAGAGCTAAACGGATTGGACATAAAATGTATTAAGCGCCAATTCTTAAGAAAACAAATTGAATTCCTTGGCTACGAGATCAAACATGGGCAGATTCGACCATCAAAATCTAAGTCATCAGCCATTGCTAGAAAAGTTTGAGGAGAGTTATGCTATTATAGCGAGACCACTGATGGATTTACTGAGGAAAGGAGTGGCGTTCGTAATCGGCGATCCTCAAAAGCGAGCGTTTCATGGACTGAAAGATATATTGTCCAACCATCCGATCTTAAGGTTATACTTCTCGAAGGCGCAAAATGAGTTACATACTAATGCGAGCAAACTTAGAATTGGAGCCATTCTATTACAACAATGTGATGAAGATCAAGAAATGCATCCCGTAATGTACTACAGTAAGAAGATAGCTAAGTGTCAAGAAAATTACAGTAGCTATGAACTGAAGGTTCTAGCTATGCCCAGTGTTCATTGCATTTGTCAAATATGTATTTCCGTTCGTTGTAATTAATGAAAATATCGGCAAGTGTTCCTGAAACGAGATTCCCCATGCGGTTCTTTATCTAATCATTCGTAAATTTTGCTAATTTGAATGACGGAGTGGTTGTAAAATTAACAAGTGGCGTTATTTTAGTATTTTATTGTACTTTTATTTGTGTTTTAATAGTCGAATGTCAATCTTTTGATTTTATTTGAACAGATTTAGGCGTTGAAATTTGGTGCAACTTTCAGCATATAAATTGGCTGTTATTTATTCCGCCGACCCCTAAGAGGCTAAGATGGAACATGTGGCATTTTTCGTACAAGGCAGAATGTCAACCTTTTGATTTGTGTTGAACAAAATGTTGCCCTTTTCTGATCGAAACATGAGTATGTAGTTACAAAATATATTGTGATGATTTAAAGTTCCACAAAAAAAAAATTGACTACATGTTAGGAAAAAAATCAAAAACCTGATACACAATCTAAGAGACAAAGACAAGGTTTTATTATTTTTTAACTTTATACCAAAATCAAATAGAACGTTTGTGACAACAATTGTCCATTCCTTAATAGATGAATGCTTCGAATTTTGTATCACCACAATATTTATCAATTTATTAAATTACTGAGTGGATAAGATTTAGAGGTCAGTGAAGAAAAGGAAACGGAATAATACGCCCTCCCCACCTCATTTAAAGGATGCTGTTCCAAATATTATCCAGAAACCATAAAAAAAAATACCTCCACCGCTACCAATAGTAATAGATGAAGTCAAAGACTACGATTTACTTTATGAAAAAATAAAAAATATAACTATTTATTAGGTTGTTCAGAAATTAATGCAGGTTTTCAACCATTTTATTTAAAACGACATATCTCAGTTTAGAATAAATTTTATTAATCGAAATAAGAACCATTAGAATCTACACATTGTTGCCAACAAGATACAAGTTTATTAATTCCATTAGATTAGAATTATGTAGTTCTAGAAGCGACGAATTCTTCGAAGGCATTTTTGCGGCTGTTTGGTCGTTGAATATTTTTTTCTTGTAAGAAGTGGTCGAGATGCTTGAAAAAGTGGTAGTCGGTTGGCAAGAGGTCTGGTGAGTATGGTGGATGAGGCAGAGCTTCGTAGCCAAGTTGGTTCAACTTCTGCAGCGTCGGTTGTGCAACATGTGGTCGAGCATTATTGTGCAGAAGAATTGGGCCCTTCCTATTGACTAATGCTGGACCCAGATGTTTTAGTTCTTTATGCATTCTGTTAATTTGTTGACAACATTTCTCTGCTGTGATATTTTCGCCAGGGATCAAGAAGCTGTAGTAGATAATTCTGGCTGACGACCACCAAACAGTCACCATAGTCTTTTTTTGATGTAGCTCAGGTTTGGAGAAGTGTTTAGGAGCTTTGCCACGGTCCAACCACTACGCTGAACGTCGTCGGTTTTCGTATAGAATCCACTTTTCATCGCACGTCACAATGCGATCGAAAAATGGTTCGTTTTTGTCGCGCAAAAGAAGTGAAGAGCAAATTTCATAACCGCGATTTTTTTGGTTTTCGTTCAATTCGTGTGGCACCCATTTGTCGAGCTTCTTCAACTTTTCAATTCGGCTCAAATGTTCCGAAATTAATCCAATACTTTCGCATAGGTCCCTTGCAAGCTCTTGCACAGTCGTGTGTGGGTTTGCTTCCACCAAAGCCTTCAATTCAATGGCAGATGGACGTCCGCGACCTTTCTCATCTTCAAGGCTGAATTTACCACGATGAAATTTTTGAAACCAACGTTGTATTGTGCATTCGTTAATACTTCCTTGGCTTCAAACTTCATTAATGTTTCGAGCCGTTTGTGCTGCACTGTGGCCGAGTAAAAATTCATACAAGTAAATTTGGAAAAATTCTTGTTTTGACATCTTAACTTCAAAGGTCTAAAAATAGACGAAACTACAATTTAGATTAAAAATAGATTATGTGGTAAGAAAGAGAATAAAATAATCTTTTTAAATGACGTATAATGTTAAACCCTTTGCGTAATTATTTATTGTTAAAAAATTGTTCAAACAAATAAAATCATAAAACCTGCATTAATTTCTGAACAACCTAATACTATTGATAAGTTTAATAAACAAACCAGACCAGTAAAGGTTATGTCTAAAATCCTATACACTCTAAGTATAAACCAGAAAAAATAATTGACGGACAGAAAAACGATTTAAGGCTAAGCATCAATCAAGCTAAAACGGAGATGCAAAGTCGGGAACTACTCATGGACAATTGGCTATAATGACTTATGCTCAAGTAACAATGAATATCGGAAATCCAGGAAGAACTGGTCAAAATGACGATATAAGTCAAACACTTAAATTAATTTTAAGCAGGCTTAATTCGTTTGATGGGCGATTACAGAGTACAGCACTAAGGATTCTAGACACAAAAGAAATCGATGTATGCCTCATCGCGGAAGCACACTTCACCCTGATACTATTCACCCTGAAAACACTGCTAAAGGAGGTAGTGCTGTTATAATTTGAAATAGTATTCATCACTATGAAGAGTTAAAATATGAAACAGAAGAAATACAAGCAACTGCTATTAATGTCGAACCCAAAAATAGTTCTATTTGTATTGCTGGTGTTTACTGAATTCCTCAGTAAACTAGGAAAACGGTTTGTACTTGGAGGAGACTTAAATGCAAAAAATGTCCACTATGTCTTTAGATTACCAACGACTAACGGTAAAGAACTCCTGAAAGCTTTGTGAAGCCCTCTTAACCAGAAAACCAACCTACGGGCCGACTGATCCAAACAAAGTTCCAGATCGGATAGATTTCTTTATAATAAAGGACATATCTTTTAAATTATGTACAAGTAGATGAAAGCCACAACTTAAACTCTGATCATTCACCGATATTTTAAACATTAAGTAAAAAAATCATTCAGAAAAAACAAACCTATTTCTAGTAAAGAATCACACTAATTGGGAATGCTATAGAATATCGGTAGAAGAAAAAATTAACTTAATGGTTCAATTAAAGGCCGAGGAGCAATTGGACAAAAAAGTTCACAAATTTGTTAACGACATACAGCAATCAGATTGGGAAAATAGGCTTGAAATTAAAAAGAAAATCAAGTTGAGTGAGATTTTTCAAAATAGTTTTATCTTCAGAAGCCCTTGATTGTTGCCATACTCTTCTCGATCTTCTTCTTTCTATTAGGAGTTCCATAATTTCCAAATGGTAGTTGCAAACTCGTTAAGCGGCTTGTATGTTCTCATTAACAGATGGACTCAAGAATTCGAATTTTGATATGTTGGATAAGCGCTTGTGGTAATTGGATAATTTAGGTAGCGACATTTTTTAATTGATAATATTTTCTCTAAAAATGTTGAATCGTCCCACTAGCAACGATTAATTAACAGTTTAATGCATTTTCACTGATATAATTCGTTATCAAGATTTTTTATCTGGAAGACATTTATAAAAACGATAAAATTATTTGACGGAAGATTTTCTTGACGCAATTTCATATACCCGTTATTATTTTAGCGTTGACAATAATATTCAACTTATCTGGTGGATGGCACAGCTTTTTCCAACTTCAATATTGGCTTTATGAAGTATACAACGACGGAAAATAATTTAAATCGAAAATACAAGTTTTTAGAGTAAAAGGAATTGGAATATGCAGAACTATTAAAGAGTGCAAATTTTGAATTTCCGGGCTTTTGCTTTTCCAGTTGGAATAAATCGAAAGTTTACTAATTGTAGAGACATTCATACATGATATAACACTAAAAATGCCCGATGCCTTACAACAAGACCGTAATAAACTGAACTGTTGAGTTGCGTAAATCGAATGTCAAAAGCATTAAAATAATTTTTTTTCATATTTAAACCACATTTCTTATTGTGAAATTGAATTGTGATGTAAAAAGTGTTTTACACATAAAACAACACAGGTTATTTGATAACTTTCCGAGAGACGCCATCAACGTCAAGCCAGTTAGGTTCAATATTAACCATGAATCAAATTTGCATTTTTGATATAACCTTGAACATAAGTAAATATACCTAGACTGATCTTCTTATGGGTTTATATAAATAATACATTGATCCTAAACGACGTTAAATTAGAGTCTATTCTCACTAATTCAATGTTTACCCAACACAAACCTCAAAACTAAATAAAATGTAACAATACCTATTAACCCACCATCATATAATCCGGTTATATTTATTTAGGATACAGACCTAATTCATTGAATTCAACAAAGTTATATTCGCTTATTTCTTTCATTGAATCAATCAATCAATTTTATTTTTCAGCTACATATAATTGTATTATTATTATTTATTACACAAAACAAAATATAATTGTGCCCCTTCACAAAAAAAATACACCATTGATTAAAGCAAGAGCTTTTCTATAAATATAAATAAAATGGCGTGATAAATAAAAAATTGCCAGCAAACCGTAACATTTGTAATTAAAAAAAATAAAGAATAAATAAGAAAATTGCCATTTCAATTTCATTTTGTACTGGCGCGCAATATTTAAATAATGGAAGTTATACATTTCACTTGTGTCGCCGCGCCGTTCCACAGAATAATAACAATAATAATAATAGGCCAGCAATGGTGTATAATAAACCGTACTGTATATAATAGTAATTGATTGACTTTTTTTTTATTGTTTTTTTTTGGTATATCGAAAATGGAATTAAGTAATCAATTGATTGATGATAAATGGATTGAAATTTAATTAGAAAATTAGGGAGACCAAACGTGTACAAGCGGCCTCAATTTTCTATTTAGTTTTGTGTGACTTTCGTTAGTATTTATGTATAACTTTCTAATTAATTATTAATGTTATTACCAAAAATAATAATAATAAGCCAACAACAAAATTGTGTGTACAAGAGTGGTATAAATATACTTTTCGATTTTTTTTTTGTTTTCGGGTGCTTTTTATTTGAACTAACCAAACAAAAGAAAATTGTTTTTCATATCGATTTTTATATTAGTTTTTTTGTGTGTGCTCTCCTTGACCTCAGCGCTCACGTAAAGTACAAATTTTGTATATTTTTGTACCTCTCAATATGAACGAGCACAAAAAAAAAAAAAAAAAACTGAAATTGGAATATGGAGCATAAAGAATATTACATAAAAACACTAAGCACACACCGAACAAAAAAAAGAGCTTTTTTTCGTACTTGAGAAATACTTTATGAATTCGAGACAAAAAAAAACTGTTTGTTATTAAAGTTCACAAAAAAAAATGAAGGGAAGGCTTTATTGGGGATAGGTGATACCTTTTTTTCGTATTTATTACAAAATGATAGCCATTCTTAGTTGAGCAAATCAAAATCCTAAATGATCCTAAGTAAATATATGTTGTATACATGTGTTTGTATATAAAAAGGTTATATGGAATGGCCCTTTTTTCGTGCTCACTTCCATTGTCCCTTCATTGTATTTATAATAATGTATATCACTTTAAAAAGGCAAACGACGTATTTTCATTTCTCATTTCCCACACTTTTCGAGAGTGTTGTTGTGCTTGTGATAAAGTAAATTGAAATAATAGTTTATATTTCTTTTGTATATGTATATATCCTCTCTAAGCCAAAAGGATCTCCGAATATAGGGAGGTATGAGTTTATCGATATACCACCACTTCAAAGTACGTATAGGAAATTACAACATAAGATTTTAGTGTGCCGATATGAATATTTCTTACGATTTTTTTTTTTTGTGTAATAATTTCATTTTTATTAAGATTTTTTGATAAGGCGTTCTGGATCGTACTCGTATATAATGTGTTTGGGTATACCATTTATACCCCATATACACATAAATACTTATGTTCAAAGAATTGGAAAATAAATATAAATACAAAAACACACAAATACACTTATAAGAGTGGGAAGTAGGTATATAAATGAACGAAGCACAAACAATTGTTTCTTCTGATGTGTGCTTTAGTTGTTTTTTTTTTTGCTTACCAACACTGAAAATCAATAACTTAATTTTAGATTTTTTTTTGATATTAGCTAACTTTTTTTTTATTTACCTTGTTAGGTTTAAATTTGTTATTTTAGAATATTAAATTTTACAAAAAAACAGAAACAGTTTATTCAGGTCGACAAGGTGGATATATACATACATATACAAATTGATATTAAAAATTGGTTTAAGTATTTAGTGAATAAAAATACAACAACAAGAATGTAGGAGCTTTTTTTTTCCTCTCTATAACAGGTATTTCAAGTAGTTTTTGGTGTGAAATTGAAACCCGAAACCTGAATATTTTTTCGATTGGTATATATAGATAAAATGTAATTTTTTTAAACTCAACAAACACTTGTCAAGTTGAGAGGAGGTGTAACCGGTAAATTTCTGCGATGTGTAGATAAAGCTTTACAATTTGTGGGATGGGGAATGGAGAATGGAGAATGGATATGTTATTGGATTAATCGATTAATGGGTCGTTTATAATTGTTCGATTAATCGAAATATTGTTTTCTCGAATAAAGCGGAAACATTATTTTGTAAAAATCGTTTAACCGATTAATCGTTAATCGCAATTTGGCTAAATGTATTAACTCGACCATAGAACAAAGTATTTTTATTGGTTAATTTTTGTTTAGTTAATTTAAATCCAATTGACCGCCGCTATACCTTTGTCTGGGTTTGCTGAATATACAAGTTAAGTGTCAAAAATAAGACTGTTGAAGGCAAAAAATATTTAAGCGAAAAGTGTATCCAACTCTATTCTCCAGCGCATATTATAAGATGACAGGTTTGTTTATTATTTAACCACAGTTATGGTGTATGGTCGGTGATGATACTAAATTTTACTCCGTGTAGGTATGCACGGAAGCATTTGACCCCAAAAATAGTTGCCAGCAGTTCCTTTTCGACAGTCGAATTGTTACGCTCAGCTTTATTCATAAGATCAGCAGTTTGGTAAAATTTTTGTACTGTAAAATTGGAGGAGTTATTATTTTAGTTTTCGAAAATTTCGAAACTATTTCGGTAAAAGGCATTCCAAATAAATAAAATTATTAATAAATAAATTAAGAGGTTGAGGCAATAAGGCAATAAAGGATTTTACTTATTTTGGTGTTTTTAGAACTGGAAAATCTTGTATTGCATTTATTTATAAAGGATCTGGTTTTTCCATAATTTAGGTTACGGAAATATGATTAATTCGTGAAGTATTACCTGTTTGAATTGTTTTTGGTCTAGTATAGATTACGATTTAGTTGACTTGTATTGTTAGAATGATTTCTATAACCCGAAGTCGAAGAAATTGGATTTAAACTATATCTAGTTTTTGCGCTATGGCCTAACTTGGTACATGTTCGATATTTAGTTTGTTTTATTTCAGGTTTGACCGTTCTAATTTTGTTAGCTATACTCAAATTCTCTTCTTCAATGGCTTTGGCGACAGAATCTTTTAAATTGATAAATTTACAAGCCTTTTTTATTAACCTAAAATACCTTAAAGCCTTTTGGGAATTTAAAAGTTGAAAATTTGTATGTAGATGGCCTGCATTGTCAATACCGAAAGAGGATTCATTTAATTCGATGTCGAACACAACTATCAGCCGACCTACCTTTCATGTCAGCACTATAGAATCACATTTGGATCACCTCTTCTTTTCGAGAATATACATATATCTAGTATAGGCGTTAAACACAACATTTAGCCTTTTAAATAATTTTTTAGAACATTGTGAAAAAAAAATTGTGTGTATACTTCTTTGGCTATAATTAAAAGTCTAGAAGACTATGATTATAGATACGGTTGGTAAAGTCTAAATTCAATCAAATAATTTAAATTTCAAAAATTAATATTTATTTTCTCATACAGATGATTAAATAAATTTTATTGTATTATCTAAGACTACAATAACTATCATTTAATAATTCAAAATTGATATACATAAACATCTATTAAATATTTCTATAAAATATATTTTATATTAATATTGATCAATTATTAATTTAAAAAAATGGAAACAAATACATTTAATTCTTAAATTACCCCAATGCCACAGCTTCTTCCGGTGTTGATTGAACTGGGACATCTGTTACGAGTGGCTTATGGTAACTAAAATAAAATATGAAGGGTTTTGTTCTGACGGCGTCAAGGTATCACGTAAATACAGCATCAATGCTGGGGCCATGTCGTGTTGTTGAAATCTTAGGATCATTACTGATTGTAAAATTTACTTGTTTTTGGAGAAAGTCAATACCAGCATCTTCTCGGGAAAAATTGACGTTGAAGTCTCCACATAGAATCATTGATAACTTATCTCCTCTTCTGCCAAGAAATTCTGCTCCGGCTGTTGTGTATGGCCATACTAACCGTTTCAAAATATAAATAATATCGTCCATTATTTGATCTGGAGTTATGTAAATTACTATTAAAACAATTTTTTGGCGTCTTTCATTTTGTAATCCGCAACACAAAATTCACCAACTGATGACTCTGCGGATCTTATAAATTCAGACTGTCTCACAGTCATATCGATATTTGGAGTAATAATGTCGGTAGTGTCGTTAGCATTTTGATATATAACAACGCATCCAGCTCGAACGTTTGATCGCTTATGCTGAATTATACAAGTGAAATTAGCGATACTGATTGACTCTTCATTGGGTAAACAAGTTTCATTTAAAAGTAAAACAGTAAGATAAATGGAGTGAGCACGAAGACTTTGACAATTAGAACTATATACTATCAATTCTTTTCTGTGGCGAATAAAATCTAACATATCTCTGCTGATAGCCTGTAAGCGATTAAGCAAAAGTCAACGAAATTCATCTTGAAAGTCTACGAAATTCATCACCCCCCTTGTCAGTTTTCAAGAATATCTTAAAATACTGATTTTTACAATACTGATGAAATCCCATACATCCGCTCTTGTCAATTTTCAAGAATTTCTTAAAATACTGATTTTTACAAATCTGATAAAATCTGATGCATTCCCCCTTGTCCATTTTCAAGAATATCTTAAAATTCTGATTTTGAGGAAACTGATGAAATCTCATGCATTCCCCCCCCCCCCCCCTTGTCAATTTTCAAGAATTTCTTAAAATACTGATTTTGAGAAAACTGATTATATCTCTTCTCAATTTTCAAGAATTTCTTAAAATACTGATTTTTACAAAACGGATGAATTCCCATGCATCCCATCCTTGTCAATTTTCAAGAATATCTTAAAATTCTAATTTTTACAAAACTAATGATATCTCATGCATCCCCCCTTGTCAGTTTTCAAGAATTTATTAAAATACTGATTTTTACAAAACTGATGAAATTTCATGAATCCCCCTTGTCAATTTTCCAGAATATCTTAAAATACTGATTTTGAGAAAACTGATGAATTCTCATGCATCCCCCCCTTGTCAATTTTCAAGGATATGTAATTCCTGTGGACGTACGTAGCCCCAATTGCCGATGAACTGGTTAGAGGATCCGCTTAAATGGGGTATCCAAAATAATTTTCAACGCGGCATTTCACAACACGCACTTATTTAAATTTAATATTTATTTAGATTAATTTATATTTTCGGTAATTAACAAATCGATATAAATCACGATTAATTATTATAAACAATTTATTATTCTACACAATTTAATATTTTTTTAATTTCAGAGTTACACTGATGCTAAGTTTATGACATAGGAACATAGGAACATAGGAAGATAGTGTAATGTTGAAACACACAAGAAGTAACTGAGTTACCTCAGCTTAACATTACTAAGAAATTGTTTCTCGACCGCTGTTGTCACCCCTGCGGCATTTACCTGTGCTCAAGGCCGGTAGAGGTAAAATTAGTCATGGGTTTGGGGTGACACAGTTGAGAAACCTAGTTATACCGCGGTTGGATGAAAATATTGGGTGATCATTGAGATCACAAAAGGATTGGGGATTAGAAACGTTGGACCTGTCTATAGTGACCAACAAAAAACTAAGTTATTTGTCCAGCATGAATGGACAGTTTTTGGCCTTAGCCACGCATTATTTGAAATTCACACAAAAAAAATAATTAATTAGCAAGTCCCTGTATGAGGGTTTGATTAGTAATTAACTTGGTCAGTAAGTAGTTAGCCAAAAGAAAGGGTAAATGACGCGGTTGAAGCTGTACATTCACCTGCCTCTAATGAGGCTATTGGCTTCCTACTATACTGACTGGACCTCTCTTAGTTAGTATGGTTTTTTTTTTTTCTTTTTATACTCACCGTTGTTTTCCTCGATTTAGACCGCAACAAAACAAAACACCAAAAAAAAATTTAATTTATAAATTGCAAAAAAAAATATTTATTTTCCAAAAAAAATTTTTTATTTATTTTTTTTTTTTTTTTTTTTTTTAAATAGAAAACTTCTAACCTGACGGTTAGCAAAAATCAACTAAAAAGAACCTCGAATAAAAATTTTGTGGAGTTTTTATACAATTTTTCTGCTGATCAAAAAAAAAAAAAAAAAAAACACATATTTTCTTTTTCTTTTTCTCTTCCAATCAACTTGAAAAATTCCATAATCACCCCACTGACATTTTATCCGAATTTCCGGACAATATGCACGAACTGAAAACATGAGGCACGTTTGGCTGCATGTGTAACCACATGAACTGCCCAAGTCGCAAAAAAAAAAATATATTTCCACGCTTATTTTTACCTTGAGAAATTCAATTACATTGACAATGACCCAGGTTGAATAAACGGAAACGAAAATTGAGACTTCAACAAAAACAAATGTGTCTCCACACTGATTAAAGAATGTGTGATAATAAAAAAAAAAATATTCTTATGTTTGTTTACCGAAACTTGAGCTTCCGCAAATAAACATAAATGAAAACCAAGTCATATGGGCACGCGCCATTGGAGATAATAGGATTTTACGTTAATTTAGTTGTTGGTTATGAATCTTGCTTATGTGCATGTTTTAATATGTACAGACAAGATTATTCCAACACAATTAATGTAAATGTAATGTGAACTGTACCCGGATTTAGTCATGTAAATTGGTATTTATTAGAAGAAAAGAAAAATCTTCAAATGTGGGGTACAGTTTTATACGCGAATTTGATGGATAAGATTATTTTGTGACGGGGATGACAAGCACCCGTTACAATAGGGAGTGTGACACGACCAACCAAATTATTTAAAATGTCACAAGCCCCGCCTAGTAGTTCCATGCTCTAGTTGAAAAATTTCTTACTTTTGATCAAAGTAGGGTAGTAGGCGGGGCTGGTGGCATTTTACATAATTTGGTTGGTCGTGTCAATGTTCCTATCTTCCTATGTTCCTATGTCATAAACGCACCATAATGCTGAGTTTATGACATAGGAACATAGGAACATAGGAAGATAGGGAGTGTGACAAGACCAACCAAATTATTTAAAATGTTACCAGCCCCGCCTACTAGCCTACTTTGATCAAAAGTAAGAAATTTTACAACTAGAGCATGGAAGTAATAGGCGGGGCTTGTGATATTTTAAATAATTTGATTGGTCGTGTCATACTCCCTATGTTCCTATGTTCCTATGTCATAAACTCAGCATAATGCTGTGTTTACGACATAGGAACATAGGAAGATAGGGAGTGTGACACGATCAACCAAATTATTTAAAATGCCACCAGCCCCGCCTACTAGCCTACTTTGATCAAAAGTAAGAAATTTTACAACCAGAGCATGGAACTAAAAGGCGGGGCTTGTGATATTTTAAATAATTTGATTGGTCGTGTCACACTCCCTATCTTCCTATGTTCCTATGTCATAAACTCAGCATAAAGGAACGGTTTTTTGTATTACTCGCAATGGACGCCAAAACTATATCTAATTTTTGTAATCACAAAAACCATCGAAACGAAGTATATAAAAGTGAAGTTTGTTGCGTTGAATACCCGAGAGTAAAAATTGCTTTTTTTTCTTACATGTTGTGCTTTTGTTTGGGTACGAGTATGCAAGGTAGTAATAGAGCGTTGCCGTTGCGGTGTAAGTGATGCGTGATTGATGTTGAATATTTGGTATTGTGGCGGTGAGCGAATGTGTGTATTTTTGATGACTGTATTTGCATATTTGGATGGTATATGAGCGAGCCGCTACAAATATCTTAAAATACTGATTTTGATTATAAGTTATTGCTGTGGACCCTCTTCGACCATCATAGAAAGTTTTGTCATTGTTGTAATATATAAACCTAGTCACTTGCGTCAAAGCAACACACATTACAACAAAGCACTATATTCATAAACGATTTCAGGTTATGTGCTTCTCTGAGATTTATGAATCGTAGTTGCACAAGCACAAACTAAAGGTAGATGTGATCGCTTAACATTTATCGTTTTGTTATTATTAAATGGAATAGTTGCTGATCTTCTTCCTATCGGTACAGCAGTGTTAATAATTTAATTACCAGCTACATATCGAGCAACGTTTTTCTTTATTTTATGGCCAATCTTTGAAAAGTCTAGAAAATCAAGTCATACAACGTTCACTTCTCCTTCATCATTACGTTTTCAATATGAAATAATTTCCCAACAGCGCCATTTGCTAGGCCATCTGATACTTCGATGTTTATTGTTACAAACCTCTATTATGTTAAACATAGACGTTGCTAAATATAGTATATACTTAGATAGATTTTATACTAACCCTTTTTTTTCTTCCATAGGAAAAATTTTGTTGTTGTTTTTGTAGTTTGTATTCCAGTATTCCAGTATTCTTGTATTCCACTGGAATATAATGTAGTTTTTATTTATTCCTTATTGTGACAATTTTTTGACTTTTTTGGAAATTCCGGGAATATTCACTTCTGCGGTTTTTTTTACTACTATTACATAATTTATTTTGAAGCTGTTTATATACTGTTGCTATGCGCTGCTGTTTGGCACCTGTTGTTTTAAAATTAAGTGGTAAATTTTATTGGTTTTGGTGTTGATTTTGTCGTTAAGTAAATTATTGTGGTTTTTTGTATATTTCCAGCTCTTCTAACCTGTCCAATT
Organism: Tipula helvola; assembly: GCA_963556165.1. NCBI lineage: Eukaryota > Metazoa > Arthropoda > Insecta > Diptera > Tipulidae > Tipula > Tipula helvola. Next base: position 28,266,888 of record OY744483.1, read on the forward strand.
TCGGTCCTTTTTTGATTCTGTGTAAATTGGTTAAATTTTTATGTAATTCAGTGTACCTATGATTTTCAGTTTTTATATATTGTGCGAAATTTGATATTAAAGCCTTTTTGATTATGTTACATTTTTGTGCATTTAACTAGGTTTATAATTGAAATAATGGAAACAAATAAAAAAACATTTTGATTTTTGTTGCGGCCATACTGGGGCGATTAAGTACCCCACCTTCATCGTTTATAGCGCTACTAATAATTTTTTCTTCCATGCAAGTAAACTACATTCCTCGACAACCTATAGATGGTGCGACAAGTATGATTTTCGTAATTTTTAAATTAAGTTTGATTTGGCCTGGAGTACAATTATTCACCCCTAGTGGCCGCTAAGGATTAAACGAGTTACCTTCAAAACGGTAGAATACATTTTTTGTTGGATGTCAGTAAAACCGGATATATGCTACAATAAAAGCTACTCGTTTTGCGACGCAATATAACCTTCCGCTTAAATAACCGCGATATTAAATTATTCTTGCTTTATTTTTTGCAAAAAAATTTATTTTAAATAATATACACTTATCTGTCTATATAGCATAAGCATGTTTATTCAACATCGAGTTTTTCATTAGCTTTCAGTTAATTTCATTTTCCTATTTAATTTAATAAATTTTTATTCTGGTACATTTACTTCTACAATCATCATCATTTCTTCAGTACAACATTTTTTAATTATCCAGTCTTTTTTTTTTGTCTCGCTGTACTCGCTCATATTATACTCGTACAGTACAATAATAATGTAGATACACGAATATAAATAGCGGTACATCCAGCGGAAAATAGGATTAAAAAGAAAATAATTTCCCAACTCTTATATACATACATACATATATCTGGATTTTCATTATTATTATTATTACTTTTATGATTACGCTTTGTCATTTTCATTTGTCGTAATAAACGACGAGAATCCAGAGCGAATAGCACAAAAAAAAATGTTTAGCAAAATTAATTTGAAAAGGAAGAAATTGTAGAAAATGAATTTAAAATATTGTTCTTGTTGGAAAAATATTTAATCGTATACCGGAGAAGCCAACTTGTCACATGGTTTTATTTTTTTAGTTTTATGTTTTTTTTATGTAAGTTTATATTTGAACAGATAGATAGACAAGAAGACAGAATTCCATTATTTTATATTGTTTTCGCAGAGTTATGCAAAAAAAAAAATGTTTCCATCCGTTGAGAGAAAAACAGCAGAATTGTTATTGTATAAATTTGTGTTTTTCAATTTTCAATTTCCTTCTTGTTATTTTTGCTACAGACTACAATATTATTGTACCTGTTACGACTGCGGAATTTGCTCTGTGGTGGAATAGCGTAGTTTATTATATTCGATTGTTTTCAAAATCTATATGCAATTATTTATTGAGTAGGTTGGATAATTACTTGCTAAACTAGCTATGTTTACAATTATTGATGTGGAAATTATTTATAATTATCGACTGCTTTTAGTGAACAATTATTGGCTTGTTGATTAGAAGGTTATTCCGGTTAACCGAGTGACAATAAAATACGGAGATGATTGTATTCAAAATATTTCTAAAGAATTTGAACCAAATCGTTTAAACATTTTATTGACTTCTAAATATAGTCAGTACAACACCAATTTATTTCTTTTTCCTCCACTATTTTTTTCACCGGCGGTTGGAGTATTCCCATGCGGTCAATGGATCACAATTTTTATTACTGTAATTTTAAGACTCGTATAATTTCCATCCCCAATAAAATTTGGTGCTTTTTAGTTTTACGCATTTTGGTGTTGTTTCGAAGTATTATCGTCATGTTTTTTAACGGGACATTTTATTCGTATATGGCAACCGTCAATTGCTCCAACCGCATTTTGGAATATTGCTGTTTCGCCCTTAAGCAAAACTTTCACCAATAGCATTTAATTCATCTGCTTTTGGAAAGTGAACGACATGTCTCATAGTTATAATAAAAAAATCAAGCATTTTATAAAGTACGTTCCGTGTAATAGATTGGTTTAATCCTGAAAAGTTTGCCACGACTCTATAACTACAACCCGATGCCATCCAGTATAGAAATATAATAAGCTCATATTCAACAGCCCACCGATGATGCTTGTTAGGCATGGTTTCCAAAATCGATTTAAACGTTTTGTAGGTTACTCTTAATGACTTCTTGGTTGTCCTGTTGCAATTCAAAATAGCCTCTGCCTAATAGGACTGAACTAATTTTTTTCCCAATATTTTTGGCTTCCTTCAAAAGTTTTACTTCAACTTTTGATCCAACTTTAGAACGCGATCGACTGTTGCTCGAAGATAACGGTGTTGACCGCGAAGAGTCTGTTGAAGGACCCAGTGTTTCAATTGGAGACTCTCTCAGTTACTTGTCTCAGGAGTTTAATACAGGAATTCACATCTATTAATCCCTCCACGCTACAAGATAAGTGTGGTGGATGAAAATTGTCCTTATTCGAGGAATATTTATGGATATTGTCAAAGTACGGCCAATTTTTAGGCGTACCAATATCACCAGTCGATGCTTCATCACCATTTCCGTCACCAGAGCACCTTTCTGTTAGTGACTGTAAGAATTGCATTGACAAATAATTAAATTTTAAATTAAAGCATAACATGAAAATAAATTGTACCTTGTATTTCCTTATTAATGACTGCCATTGTTGGCGATGCAACGAGGGTTGTTTTGCCATTTCTGGTCTAATTTTCCTTTAATTAAAATAATTTATGAATATATGTATACGCAAATCAATTTAATTAAAAATCTCACCTACACGCATCCCTTTGGTTTGCGTTTTTCCCGGGGCAGATCAATCAATTTTGATTTTTCATCTTGATTCCCTATAAATATAAATAAATAATTGACCAATAAATTAGTATGTCCAACTTAGTTTTATTGAATTTTCACTTACATTTGGTGTAAGCACTCATAACTGCCCGTGTTCCTTTTTTTTTTCTCCATATTGTTTTTAAATTTGAATTTTCAGGTTTCAGTTGTTCAACAAACCGAGAATTTGGGGACAAATCTCAGCAGTTTTGCGCAACCTGGGATCTCTTATGCAAACATTCTGAAAGGTGCCGCTTCGAAAGCAAAAGTTAATTTTATTGAAGAAGAAGTCTCAATTCATGCAACCGTAAACAAACTAACTGAAACGATCCAAAGTTTCATGATGATGATGGAGAAACAAATGAGCATGATGATGCAAAATATGAACACACTAATGCAAATTATCGTCAAAAACCAAAAATGACTGTCCTAAAAATAGCTATTTGGAATGCGAATGGTCTTTCACAGCATAAAGCTGAGTTACAAGCCTTTCTCATTGAGCACAGTATAGATATCATGCTAATATCAGAAACACGCTTCACGAATAAAACGTTTTTTAAAATTAACGGATATTTAGTATACGACACCCAACACCCGGACGGAAAAGCACACGGTGGCACTGCTGTCTTGATAAAAAAAAGAATAAAGCATTATGTACACAGCAAGTATGAGAAAGAGCACATCCAAGCAACTAATATTTGCTTAGAAGAATGGTCTGGAAAATGTGTAATATCGGCCGTTTACTGCCCTCCAAAACATGCAATTAAAAAGCAGCAATTTATCGATTATTTTAACCGGCTGGGCAATAAATTCCTTGCGGGTGGCGATTACAATGCTAAACATGTGCAATGGGGATCAAGATTGTCGACACCAAAAGGCAAACAACTTTATGAAGCTATAGAGGAGCAGTCTCTGGATTATTTATCTGCTGGTCACCCCACTTACTGGCCCACGGATCAAAAGAAAGTTCCTGAATTTATTGACTTCTGTGTAACTAAAGGCATTCCACGTACGTATGTGAATGCAACCAATTGCTATGATCTGTCTTCCGATCACTCGCCGGTAATAGTAACAATGAGTACCGACGTCCTAAGGACAGAAATTCCGAAACGTCTTACAAACAAGCGAACTAATTGGGATCAATACAGGAGACTAGTCGAAAAAAATTGTCTACTGAATATTCCTCTTACCACACCAGCAGATATTGATACGGCAGCAGAACATTTAAAAGATACCCTGGCGTTGTCAGCTGAAAAGGCTACACCCGTCATAAGTAGTTTTGAAAAAGTTAATAAACTGCCACATAGTATTCAGGAACTTATCCAGGAAAAGCGAAAAATTCGCCGTCAATGGCAACAAACAAAATCACCGTCATTAAAAAGGGAATTAAATCGATCTATTAAGACTCTTAGATTTGCTTTGCGGGAAGAAGAAAACCAGAACGTCCAGAATTATTTAAGTGAACTTTCGGCAACCGAAGGGACAGGCTACTCTTTGTGGAAGGCAACAAAAAATTTAAAAAGGCCAACAAACTCGAATCCACCAATCAGACTTCCAACTGGGGATTGGGCGAGAAGCGATGAAGAAAAAGCCAATGCTTTTGCTGCTCATCTAACGACGGTATTCGCACCACACCAGGAAACAAATTCTTTCGTGCTACCCGAGCAAATGGATGATGGATTGTCTTTTAAACCTATAAAGTATAATTGGAAGAAAGTTAAGAATACAATTAAAAATTGTATGAACCCTAAAAAGGCACCAGGACATGATCTTATTACTGGAAAAATGATAAGGGAATTGCCAGACAATTGCATAAAACTAATAACATTCATATTCAACGCGATCATGCGAACCGGTTATATTCCTCAAAAATGGAAAGTATCCGTAATCACAATGATTCTTAAGCCAGGAAAAAATGAAACACAAATTCCATCATATCGTCCAATAAGCATGCTGCCCACAATTTCCAAGCTATTCGAAAAAATGTTATTAACGAAATTGAAACCAGTGTTAACAGTGCGCCATATTATTCCAGACCATCAATTTGGGTTTCGAAACCAACATAGTACCATAGAGCAAGTACACAGAATTGTAAATGTAATCAAAAGAACCTTCGAGGAAAAGAAATATTGTTCTGCTGTCTTCTTGGATATCGCTCAAGCATTTGATAAAGTTTGGCATGATGGGCTAATTTACAAAATTAAAGAACTTTTACCTAAGAAATTTCACTCAATTCTGGAAAACTACCTTCTTGAAAGGCAATACATGGTTAAACAAAATAGTGCAACTACTTGCTTTTACGATATAAACGCAGGTGTCCCACAAGGCAGCGTCCTAGGACCAATACTATACTTGATGTACACAGCCGATTTGCCTGTAACCAACAAAGTAATGATATCAACATTTGCCGATGATACGGCCATCCTGGCGTCAAACAAAACTCCCGAAACCGCCTCAAAGGAATTACAGAATCATTTGAAAAAAATCGAGGGCTGGCTGAAGAAATGGCGAATAAAAGTGAATGAAAAAAAATCAACACACGTCACATTCACGCTGAACAAACGCACCTGCCCACCAGTGGTACTAAACGATATTAATATTCCTCAACAAACCAAGGTCAAATACTTAGGTTTGCACCTGGATAGACGGCTGACATGGAAACAACATATTGAAGCAAAGCGCAACCAAATAAAAATGACGTTTTCCAAAATGTATTGGCTGATGGGGAGAAAATCTCAGCTGTCATTAGACAACAAAGTTTTACTATATAAAGTGATAATCAGACCCATATGGACATATGGTATTCAGTTATGGGGATCCACCAGCGCGTCAAACAGAGAACTCCTTCAACGAACCCAAGCGAAAATACTTCGCAGTATTACCAATGCTCCATGGTACATTCGAAATAGCAATATACACGTCGACCTTGGAATTAAAACCATTAAAGAAACAATTAAAGAATTTAGTTCGAAATATTACTCAAAACTAGAAGCACATCCCAACGAATTGGCCAGGGATATACTAAAACAACCGCGATTTAGGCGACTAAGAAGAACAGATCCACTCGGATTGATGAACCTGTAAATTTATTAATGTTTAGGTTACACATATGTATAATCTAAATTAATTGAATTGTGAACACAAATAATAGGTATTAACATTGGTTAATATTTAAAATTTTAATAATTTTAGGTTAAGATTTGAATACTTCTTGTTAGTTTCTTTTGTAGAAAGATTCAAGAATAAAGCCATTGGCAGCATTTATAAAAAAAAAAAAAAAAAATTTTCAGGTTAGAAAACTCAATCATACATGTCGTAATTTAAATAAAAAATGTTAACTGGTCGTCGCGTAAAACATTAAAACAGTAAAACATAAAACATTTGTGGTGAATAAAATGTCAAAAATTTAACTCTTTAACTTTTTATGAAGTATTTTTTTCGTTTGGAACACAGAGTAATTGATATTTAGCAAAGCTTAATGTGACTTATTATTTTAGGTGGTAAAATGGAGAAGAAAAGCTGTGTTTTGATTTTGCTTTAAAATAATCTAGGGACATCTTATTATAAAAGCATTTGGACTTGTCGATTTTTATGTTTCATCCAGCATAATAAATAAAATGTTGACAAATGGGCACAGCAATAGATGGGAATTAAAATGGAAACAGCAATAGATATGATTGTATAATCAAGTCAAAACGCAATTAACTGCTGCTCCCAATCATGTACATTAAGTAGCTCGTAAAAATCCGAATCGGGAAGTTATAACATGTTAGGCTGAACTTCAAATAAAGCCATGCTACAAGAAAATAGATATATTACTAGAAATGTATACTAGAAATTATTGATTCATTAACTTTATAAATCTATTAGACGTTCATCAAGGTCCTATAGTTTATATAAATAGAGATTCTTTAATTAATCCTACGAGTGTACTGAATGTTGAATTAGATAGGGTTAACAGGCTTAAGTCATGTACCGCAAACCGATAATATCAAGGGTTTGGAACTTCTACCATCTAAATTATGTCATGGACATAGCCATAAAGAAATTAATTAAAAACCTCAATCGGCAGTTTCCAAAGCCAACCTATAGTCAGAAATTACTCCAGTTAAGTCTGATAATTATAAATATTCTAGGACCTCTTCTAAAATATTATACAAATTTAAGTTTCGATGGTATAGCTTCCGAGAACGTTTACTATATATCAGGCCGAAGGCTCCGTCCTTCGCTTTAATGTTTCAAAGGATTGTTTAGTCGATAAATTAGGTGCTATTTTGAAAAGAGAAGCATTAGAGTGGTACCGGCTCTTTCTTGAATGGAATAATTAGACGATATCAACGGCATTTGTCGGAAGTAGATATATGTACTTCAGGATTTGGACAATCGAAAACAACACCTGACTAACGAATCTATTTAACATTTTCACAGCCCCCTACTAAAAACTGCATACTCAAGGAAGATGAGTTATTGCGTTACCTAAAGAAAACTATGCGCAGCGGCCTTCAAATGACAGATAAAAAAATTAATTCTATTGATCAGCTCGGTTCTCTGTGCATGTTAGTTGGGAACAAATATAGTCCAGAAATGGTTAATATCCCAAAAATTGGAAGCAAGGGTACCGCAAATCAGGAGCTACTTCATGCTGCTACACTTCCTTATTTCAATTCCTCTTCTTCGCCAGAAGGTGACCATAACATTGAAGCATTTGATGATTTTAAAACAGACAGCAAGTTCTCCCAGGATAATTATAATTCTTAAATTCCAAATCAATATACCAAAGTAAAACCTTTAGAAACGCAAAATCACTTATATATTTACTGGAACTGTCAAGATAGTTATAGGTCATTTTTATAAAAACTGTATAATCCTTCCAACACATTTTTTGTTGTGGTTGTGGAAGATATAATGTGATTAAGTGTGACGGTTGGCACCTCACAATCGACCGGAAAATCGCATGTGAAGTAACCTTTGAAAAAGTTGAAATGCGAATCGCGATGCATGTTCAAATATATTTCATTGTAATATAACCATAATTTGGGAAGACAACAAGCAATGTTTGATTGTGCAGCTATATACTGGAGTAGTTGCGAAATACTAATATGTGCCACCGCACATTTTACTGTTAAACAAAGGCATTATAATCTAGTTTTTTACAAATCTCTATACCTAAAACTAAATGTTTAACGAAACAAGATTGACGGTTAAAAGTCTACAGCGTATGTTGATCACAATTGAAATTATCTAGTGACAAGCCACTAAGGAAAAGGAAAACAAATAGATTTCGAGAAATCGTAAATTGTATACGACCATTGGCCTGTTTTTTGGTTACATCGGAGTGACCAGAGAGATCAGAGAGACAATACTTATACCTAAATTACAAGATATTTTATAATTGGGAAAGAACTTTATCAGATTTTAACATGCTAAACTATTTAAATTGGCTAACCAATACTAATACTTACTATGACCAAAAAAATTGTTTACCTAATTAAAATTATTTACAAAATAGAATTTAAAAAATGAAAAGAAATTTCTCTGTACCACCTGAAATAAATTTCAAATCGAAAAACAGCAATTTGTGATTTTTCGGATATAATAAAAAAATGCAAAAAAAATTATCGGATCGATTCTAGAAAATAAAAAACCGCAATGGTTATTTACGTCACAAAGACGGTAAATGAGTTGATACAGTACGAGCACCATGTTTATAGACGAAGCGACGAAATAGCCGAATCCAGGATTTTGAAGGAGTACTGTGACTATCATTTAACGTACGTGTAACGTATAACGTTTTATTTCATAATACATGGGACATTAATTCGAGTTTTTCATTTAAAATTAAATTTTAAAATAAAAACATAAGATTGTAATTTAAAGAAAATCAATCCAAATACCCAAGTTACCTAGTTTAGTTTGTAAGTTTGGCTCCTTGATTCGTTTTCTGCGTTCAATATTGAAAAGCCGAATGTCGGAAGGCCGAATGTCGAAAGGCCGAACGCCGAATGGGTTGGAAGGCCGAATGGGTTGGAAGGCCGAATGTCGAAAGGCCGAATGTCGAAAGGCCGAATGGGTCGGAAGCCCGAATGTCGAATGGTCGAATGTCGAATGGCCGAATGTGTCAAAGGCCGAATGTCGAAAAGCCGAATGAGTCTTAAGGCCGAATTTTCATGAAATTTCCATTCATTTAATTGATTGAAATGAATACTTGAAACCATTGAATTTATTCCTTAATGTAAAACGATTTAAATAAATTGAAAATACGTGCTAATAAATCCTGCGCATTTAGCATATTAGATTATCAAATTTTGTCTTCTTTAATTTTGTTTTTGTTTATTGCTATTTGAAGTATCGGTTACGTTTTTTGTGTGTTTTGTTATAATAACTGGTGTTGATAGGCGATATGTTTATTTTTTTTTGTGGTCAAGGATATTATTTCTAAGCATATTTGTCCGCCGATTTTAATACTTGAGTAGGTAAGAAGAAATTATTTTTATGTTATGAATTTTCCGTATACATATTTTCCATTTTTATTATTTTGGTTTTTTCATTTTGCATTTTTAATGGCAGAGGACTTAAAAAGATAATAAGAAAATTTCGTTAAAACTGTATAAATTCAATTAAATTGAAGAATTCAAATTCTCTAAGGGTAGATTTTCTAACGAAGATTTGTTGCGTTGGAAATCGCCATTTTAATTTTAAATATTTGTTTTTTTTTATCGAACTAATATAGACAGATGTTTTATTGCACTTATATTTTCAGTAAGTAACCGCTTTCTAGTTTTATAGTTATACCAATGACAACCGGCGGTACAGAAACACTCAATGAAAGTAATATTAGTTTATATACAATAGTTAAAAACAATCATGAATTTTTAATGTTGGGTTTTCACTCTTCTGCTTCAATTAGTGAAATATAAAATAAAATAAAAATTTTCGAGAATTTTATCAATTATCAATAAAAATGTGAACTGTAAATCTGACTTTATTCTATTTTAAATGAAATATGCAAAACTAATAAACTTAGCAAAGTTAGTAAACTTACGAAAACAATACAATTGAAATAAATCGCATTCTTAATTTAATCAACATTTTACCGAAAAAGTTCGTCTTTTACTAGAAATAATGTCGATCAGTGCAAATTTTGTTGAAGGAGATAAGGATTTATTTTGCTGAATGATTTAAGGATTTAAGGATTTTAAGGATTTTCAAAAACCTGACACTACATTAATTGCTTCCTAAAACATCAAGTATCTACAATACTTACAAGGGTGAAAAAGAATAAATTATTATCTTTCAACTTTTTGGGTGGTTTATTGATCTACTTACGGCATTGAGTAAATTAATTCGTTCGATGTTGAAAGGCTGAATGTCAGAAGGCCGAATGTCGGTAGGGCGAATGTCGAATAGCCGAATGTCGAATGGCCTAATGTGTCGAAAGGCCTAATGTCCAAAATCCGAATGTGTCGAAAGATCGAATGTGTCGAAATGCCGAATGATTAAAAATACCGATACACTTGTGTGGTACATCTATCAGTAGAAGCGGTACGTCTGATACAATTCCTTTGATCTGTGTCTGTAAAGTTGACAGAGCATTTACAAAGCATTAAACCCAACGAATTTTTACAAACCCAACGAATTTTTTAAGCCAACCACAAAATAACTTGAAACATTTAAGTTAGAACTCTCAGTAGAAGCGATATGAGCGATACGATTCCTTTGACCTGTGTTTGCAAGATTAACGAAGCAATTTCCATTATCGTAAATATTAAGAACTTTACGGAAAAATTCAAATTCCATAGACATTTTATAAATTTTAATTTTAATTTGGTCCGCACATTTGCGTTTCTGGATTTTAGTTTTCTGGATTTTTGTCTTTCTGAATTTTTTGTTTCATGGATTTTTTTTCTGCCTAGCCAACTCAAAAAAAAAATATTTATTTTTCTTTCTTTATTATAATTAATTAATTTTTAATTATAAGACTAAACAAAATGTAAGAAGATTTTAATATTTAAGGTGATTTACTATTAAACATTTTTATACAAAAAGTTTGATAAAAATAATTTTGGTTTTCATATGATAAAAATAATAATTTTGAAAATTTTCATTCATAAAAAATGAAAAATTAAAATTAATTTCGACACAAGCGACCTCTCGACATTCGGCCTGTTGACACCATCGGCTTTTCGACAATTGGCCTTTCGACATATTCGGTCTTTATACATTCGGCCTATCGGCGTTCGGCCTTTCAACGTTCTGCCTTTCAACATTCAGCATTTCGGCCTTATTCCAATTAATTGGAGATGACCATCAAATTATAAAATCTCAGACTATCGAGCAATAAATGGTTTGGTTGCAATGGTTTGGATATTGCACTGTAATGAGGTTTCAGTGTATTATATTCTCTTATGTTTTTCTTTTGTTTTATTTTTATTTTATTTCGTAATTTTTAAGGATGAACGAAATTTAAAAGTATTACTGATATTTCTTTTATTATTTATTAAGAATATTTACGAGAACATATTCTTTTATAGTTTAAATTACAGCATTCTGTTTTTATTTTATAAACAGGATATCGCCGAACCTTAATTCGCCAGATCATTCATGAGTCAACGCTAAAATGCAAATAAATAATCGAAAATGCCTTTGTTCATTTTCCCATACCTATCAGGGGTTGAAGTAATCGAGGTTTCGCTATAAATTATTGTTTTGAATTTCATTGGTAACATAAGATCCGTTATTCCAAAATGAGTCAAATTGGCAATCACTTACCAAAACTGTAGTTTTCCTAAATTTATTGCATTGTGGATGAATTTATTGCACTTGGTTCGGACACACCCGTTATACAATTATTCTCAAAACTACGATTAACAGAGACCAATAATTTGCATTTATTATGTGTACCGAACGTAAAAACGCAGTTTAAATATCGGGTCTTGACTTGAGGGATCTGCTAATTAATTTTTTTTCTTTAGTGCGACTCTCAAGTAACAACAAGTAATTTGTCGTTTTTAATTATCAAATAATATTTCAAATATTAAATTGCAAATGAATTAGAAATTGTGTATTTGAAATTTGGAAATTCTTCATACAATTTTTTTTTAAATTTTGAAAAAGTTTTTGTGTTTCTTCTAAGTTATTAAATATTTTTTATTATTAGGTTTCGTTTGAAAGTTTGCTGTTTTTCAAATTACTCAGGTAACTATAAACTTAGAAGAATTTTGTTTTAAACATTTTTATCATTTTTAACTAATTTCAAATATTGACATAGGTTTATCTTTAACTTAGTATGGATATTTTTGAGTATAAATCGAATAAAGGAAGAATCATGTTATCCGTTCATAGTTATTTATTTGCTTTGAATAAAAAAGCGAGTTTAACTCATTATTGGGAATGTGAAAGACGATGGCAAATGTGACAAAGAGGAAGAACATTTTTGCAAGGCTCGAATTACAACTTTAAAACATGATAGAAGTTATTGCTTGAGAAAAATTCTACGCGTAACCATTCGCAGGCGACGTTAGAGGCGTAATAAAGGCAATTCGCAAGGATGTTAAAACAGCAGCCAAAATCCTTTTTTCAAACTTGGGATTCAACGGCGTTTTACTCCAACCAGAATTGCTAAATAAAAATACCATAACACAAATTATAAAAGGAGTACGTCGAGCTGAACTACCCCCAGAACCAGCTAATATATTTAACTGCCATGTTCCGGAAAATCTATGGCAAGGATTACTCGATGAATAATGACAAAATATTAGTTTTCGGGACAGTATGCAATTTAAAAAAATTTGGCGAAGCCAATTTTTGGATTGCAGATGGAAAATTTAAGACAGCTCTTAACCTTTTTCTTCAGCTATATTCGATATAATGTTCCGGTTTGTGGCTGCAATGCTAGAGTATTGCCAATGATATATGTGCTTATGACAAGCAAATCAACAGAATGTTATGATCGTAAATTGGAGGAGATTATAGAAGTTGCTTCCCAAAACAATATATTATTAAATCCAAAGTTTATTCTTACGGATTTTGAAATTAGCGCCGTAAATGCTTTAAAACGTGCATTTCAGTCAGCTAGCTTAGTAACGAGATATGGTACGGATATAAAAATCAACATGGAGTGTCGTGAACTTTTCGAAATAGAAGATATTTTCTGGAATTAAAATCCACAGTTTCATTCCAACTAAATACAGGTTTTTCGTTGTTCAAAGACAATTATGTACTAGGTCGTATGCTGTGTGGTCGGAGTATAAGAAAACCACCGCTCTTTTACCCTACTTTTGGTCAGTATTAATGATGTCGAGAACGATATTCCATGAACCACCAATAAGCCATGATTTCATCGTAGGTGGAACACCATTTTAAATTAAAAAACATTTGGGTGTATTTCATTTTATTTAATATTGAATAAACTAACAACATACAGTTGACGGCCAAATTGAGCAAATTTCAGCTGGAATGGACCTCCCACAAACGTCAAATGTTAAAGAAATAAATGATGATAAAGTGGTTAAAAGCACAGAAGCTCCTTTGATGAAATTAAACGGAATAGCGCATAATTTAAATTTTAAGATTATTTTAAGTTTTATCAAACGTTATGTTAATTGTGGCAGAGTTTTTTTTTCAATTGTTTTATATTTTTTGTTTCGTTCTATTTATTTAGTTTATAAAAAACATAAAATTCAAAAAATAAATCGTAAATATTGAGAGGACCCAAGATATGGGGTCATTTTTTGTTTTACAAATTTTATAAATTATAATTATCAATCACATTTTTAATTCACAACATATGACGATTTTTACCAAATTATGAGCCAAATTTATGTTAGTTGTCGAAGAAGTTCTCCGGAACATTTCCTATGTAGTGCAATATTGCACGTTGAACTTGCACATATAGTGCATCGTAACCTTGTTTCAGTTTTTTACACTAGTATGTGGCCATTTAGCTATAGAAATGTAGATGTTTTGGCAGTTTTCCCTCTCGATGCCAGTTTTCCATACCGAGCCAGGAGAGATATTGCTAAATGTCGCCGAAACTCGAGCTTATCCATTTTAATATTATACGATTCAGCTAAAGTCCACGCATCAGTTACTGCTAAATCGAAAAATCCACAAAATCACGGGCATGTAAATTTTTTTTTCCACGAAATTCATCCGATAATTTGAAATATGGTTATCCAAAATATCAATTTCAGCCATGTTTTATGTCGTACATTTTAACTACAGCTGGTTGGGGAATATCAAACTCTTTTTTTTTCTGAATGAACGTATCGTCGAGTTGTGGTGCCTACTGGATATTTTCCAAAATAATTGGATAATAAAGACATAGTTTGGGTCCATTGGGTCAAAATAAATAATTTGTTTTCTTTGTCTACGTGATTTTCGAAGTATCCGCTCGGTTTTTTATTTAAAATATTCTTATCCGTAGTTTTTATTTTTTTTAATTTGTTCACCCTCAAAGTCCCTGTGCCCACAAACGTCATTTCATTAAATGCGCATAAGAGGTTTGGCCCGGTAAAGAAATTATCAACATAAAAATCAAAAGGAATACCTGAAAAATGGTTTTGTAGTTTATATGCAAAACTTAGCACTACGGGTTCTCCGAGCCCGAAATTATTAGGACGTTGTTGATAATGGCCTTGATATAAATCGAATTGGTAGCAGTATCCCAATCTATGAGCAATCACCCATGCTTTATACCCGAAACGGACTAGCTTGTTTCGGATAAATTGTTTGCATGGATGCCTACCATAATACAGAATCATTGATTAATCGATTGCAATATTCATCTCCGTCGGAGCACATTTTAAAAATGATTCATTTAAATGTATTATGAAGGGGCGTATTTTGGCGAATCGGTCAGCAGTTTGTCCAATTGAACCGATATTGGTAAAATGAATATTTGTAAAAATGTCTTCAAATAAATTTCGTCTCATCCATTTTAATACTAATCCATTTCGTGTATCTTTGTGCCTTCGTGGTAATACGTTGTAACCAGATAAAATTATCACACCCAGAAACGCATACACGTCGTTAGGAATTCCTGCGCTTTCAGGAATTATTACCTCAAATTCATTGTTGCTTAGGTCATCTCTATTATGCCACAACTCAACACCATAGCGTGTAAACTGATATGTTGTAAAACGGTTAGGATTAGATTCATCCTCGTCACATGAATCTTCATCGATATCAATATTTAATTCAGGAGGCTCTAAAAATATGTCCGTTGGCAGTTCAACATAATCTGGTAAATTATCAATTATGTCATATATGAATTTGCGCCAAGGTGGTTAATGGAGTTTTCCTTCAAAATAAAAATATGTTGGTATATGCCCAAAGTTGCGATAGGGCAACACTCCAAAAACACAATAAAAAAAAAAACGGTAAAAAAATTATTTGTATGCAATTTGGCTACTAAACATTATAAAGTTTGATCTATTTTAGTTAAAATCGAATAATAATTTCAAACTAATAGCATTTATAACAGACTTATCAATATTTTTTAGATTCAGGATCCATAACTTTTTAATGACAAATACACTTTTTCTAGTTCACACAATTAAAGACACACAACTATTAATGATACTAAATACATTTTTTTACGAATCTTTATATACCTACAAGGAAAACTGTTATGCGTTTAACGGGAAAAATGTTGTTTGTTTTTTGATGTGAAAACATCTTTAGCGGCAGGAGTAAGTAAAAAATTGTATAGAAATCGGGTTACAGAAACAAAAATGCCAAACAAAAAAATATTGCATGTATGTGTGAATATCGACAACAACAAAAAAATAAATAAAACGTAAAATCAACGCAAAATCTACGCATACACATACAATATACAACATCATCCGGCATTTCAAAAAACATCGTGCATGATAAACCAATTGAAAGGTATGGTTGACAGCTGTTTCAAATTCGTCTTTTCTTGCGCATATCGTCATTCGGTGCGATAAAAGCACAAGGCTTCGTTGTTTTCACAAAATTTTCACAAAAAACTCGATTTATTTTTGTTTGCTATGAACTAGTGTTTATAAAAAAAAGTATATCAAGAAAAAAAGCACTGAATGACAAAATTTTTTAGTGAAAGAGATAGCAATACATGCGCTTGATCATACCTCTTAAATTGGTTTATCATGAACATCGTGAGCCGAATACAAAATAAATTTAAAAAAAACCGCCTACTTTAATTTATTTTGTTGTGAAAATATCTGCTATATATATGGCCGCAGCAGCAAGTGTTTTTGAAAATGAAAATTACAAACGAGAACAAGGACCACAAATTATGCTTGTTGCTTGTGTAGTGTAAGTAACTCAAAATAGTTAAATGGAAATCGGAAGCGAGCTGTGGGAAATTGCACATATACATTGATACATAATAAAATAATAATTTTAAAGTTGTTTCGCTACTGTCTTTGCAATTGGAATGATTTTACGGTCAACATTGCGCTCAAATAGAACCGCTCTATTTAATTTATTTTAAAACTGATCAGTGACAAAGCGATGTGATTTTGCTTTGTTCAGCGAGTTTGCCGTGACCATTTTACTAGAATCTTGAACAAGATTGCCGTGCGTGAGTAATGGTATATTTTAAAAGCGTACTTGGCAGGTTTAGGTGATTAACTTAACAGAACTGTACTTTTCTCATGCTCAATTAATGTCAGTAAGGTTCGTCCTCCAAATTCAAAATAGAATAACTTATTGACTTTTTGAACCAAAAATGTCACTTAGTTGTATGCAATGGTTTCTCAGCCTCATCGAAATAACTTGAAATTATTCATATATATGTACCTATACATAAAAGTTTTCACATAAATATTTTGCGAGTTGAGGGTGAACTCGCTCATTGTTTTTTTTGTAAATGGAAAAAAAAACGTAAATCATGTCCGGTGTTGCGCTAGTGTAACTCTCGTCATAAATGGGTTAAAGATATTTACTAAGTTAACTTATTTTAAATCCAACTTTCATTATTATAATAAAAATGAAATACAATTGATAGTGATAGTTATGAAACTTTCCGAATATCGAATGAAATGTGTGGAAAGGCTGATTGGGTCGAAAGGCCGAATTTTCAGTAAATGTTCATTCACTTAATTGATTGAAATCAATATTTATAACCATTGAATTTATTTTCTTAATGTAAAATGATTAAAATAAATTGAAAATACGGCTAATAATGTGATGAAATTTTGTTGGACAAAAACTTTATTTATTTTTTCTATTTTTTATCATAATTAATTAATTTTTAATTATGTGACAAAAAAACGTAAGAAGATTTTAATATTTAAGGCGATTTACTATTAAGCATTTTTATACAAATATTTTGTTAAAAATATAAATTTTGGTTTTCATAAAAATAAAAATATTGAAAATTTTCATTCATAAAAAGATGAAAAATTAAAATCAATTTCGACACAAACGGCCTATTGACATTCGGCCTTTCGACATTCGGATTTTCGACACATTCAGCCTTTCGAAATTCGGACTTTCTACATTCGGCATTTCGACACATTCGGCCTTTTGACATTCGGCCTTTCGAAACATTCGGCCTTTTGACATTAGGCCTTTCGACATTCGGCCATTCGACATTCGGCCTTTCGACAATATTCCCTAAAAATTTTGCTTCACAAGATATATTTGGCGCTAACTAAATGGTTTCCAGTCCATTTTTCTTTTGTTTGAAATAATCTTTTTTTAAATGTGCAGTAACTCATCAAAAACTATACCAATGGTCAGTAAATTACTTGGCCGATATATCTTTGTACTCTGCTGGTAAAAGAAATTTGACACACGTTCTTTCTTGCCTATTTTACTCTGTATTGTGTACGAAGAGAAATGTGCTGGAAAATTAGGTTAAAAATGAAAATTAAACGATCAGGACGTACTTTTGATCTACTGATACAATCATGAAGAAGAAATGTTTAATTATTGCTTCCGAAATTTTCGTGGTATAATTTTACGCCGTTGCAATTTTTTTCATACACCGATAGATTTTTAAATTATTAATCACACATTTTTTTTAATTACAGGTAAGCGCCTCCACACCATAGTCGTTGGTTTTAGAGAAAGTCTGGTGAGCTATAAATAAATATAAATATGTTGGTTGAACTTGAGATTAAACAAATTTAACCTGACAAAATCGTCCATATATAAATTTGTACAAGCGTTATTTCCAGAAAAATATGAAAGCTTAGATTGATTTTTCTAATCCATTATAAATATCAGAAATCAAAAATTTTAATATTATAAAAGCCAATTAGCATTCAACAACTCAAAGATATGTTTAAAGATTTTTTTTTTTTTGCTTTGCTTCCAAGTAAAAATAATTCGATTTGAAAATTTGACCTTGACTTGAAACCAAACATTTATAATCTCGTTGAAAAAAAAAACATTGAATAGATTGTAAATTCTTAGAATCAAAATTTATTTTAGATTTATGTATGTCTGGTCGGCTCTTAATTTCCTGGGAAACGTATTTAGGATTTGAGAGAGTAAACGAATAATTGTAAAATCAATTTCATAGAAATGAGTCTATAGTATTACGTGAATGGTTTTCCATAAAATTTTCTCGCGTACAAATTAAATATATCTGTTTTAGTAATTTTATTTAGCAATGCCTTTATACGCTTATACGCAAATAATCTGTATCATGAACGTTCGTTTATATAGTAACGTAAATCCTTTATAATCCATTCAACCAAACAAATTATTTCCTTTTCCATCTTGTTCTTGTTTTATTCTATATACTTAACATAATACTTAACTAATTAAGCCAAATATGTACTTAAATAAATTTTCTATATACATATCTTATGCCTTCTTCTACAAAACCCATCATTTGCAAAATAGTACTCGAAACGATAAAAAAAAACATTAAAGTGGAATAAAATTTAAAACTCAACTCATTTTCATCACTTTTTCATTGTGAACTGAGAAGAACGAACAGAACTAATAAAAACCAAAGCATCATCAAACAATGTACAATAAAGAAAGAAGAAAAAATCATTTCCCATCAACTCAACAAGAATTTTGTTCGTCTAAACAAACATACACACACACACACACACGCACACAAACAAAACAAAAAAAATCAATCTGAAGTGATTTAGGTTTTTTTTTTACTTCTTGTAACGAAAGGTTTGGTAAAATGATTTATGCCAACATTTTTTTTTTGGTTAGGTTGATTTCAAACTTAAAAAAAATAAAAAAGTTACAAACAGGCACTTTGAAAGGTTTGAAAATAAATTGTATTTTTTAGGTTTTTGGCAAAACATAATTTAACAAAAATAAGTTTAGGTAAGCACTTGAGGATTGTAATGCAGTTGTCTGTTATTTTTTTTTTACCCTTGTTAATATAATGTTGTTTTTTTTGTTAAATTCAATGAAGCGTCTGGTAATTTCTAAATGGGCTAAACTTAAATTTGATTTAAAGCTATAGAATCGTTGATCTAATTGATTAACTAACTATAAAATTTGTGCTGCCTCTAAGCGTTTTTGATTAAACAGCTATTTTGGTAATCTGTTTGTCCCATATAGATATCATTACGTGCATTTTTTGACAGCAACCTGTCTTCGGTCCAGTTTTAAAATTCCTGAATTGTTTTAATCAGATTCAATCCATTGTAAAGCCAAATTAGAATATAAATCGTAAACGAATTTTTCACTAAAGAAAGAAAATATTCGGGGCGATAACAATCACTAGAAAAAAAGGTGATAAGACTAAGAAATACTAAGGAAGCTTCTTGTCGACTGGAACGGTTGTTTTTATGATATTATACTCACGAAAGTCGATCTGATACCCTATTAGCGTATTTTTTAAATCGAAAAGTCAGCCAGGACAGCTATCTCCAATAATTCGTCTTAACTTTCCACTTTTCACGCATATTTTAGTGTTACCGCAGGAACGCTGAGAATGTCATTCGATGCGTCATCTGTTATAATTGTACATGGTAGTACCATTTGAAGCTTTTTTTGTAAACAAATGTATACAGTTGAAAATTAATATTTCTGAAAATGTTTCGTTTCATAAAATGTCTTTTATATGTATATTATAGTGTCCACTTAGTCTGGTAGAAATTTGAAGACCAGCCGTATGTTGAAATTTTTGCTACAGACCCATAGTGTCAAGACCAAAGATTTAAAATTTTGACATTCGTTTTGTTAACTACTACTGAAGAATAAACACAAATCATCTTCGGAATTCTTGAAAATAAATTCTAAAGTTGTAAGGCTCTTCATTATTTATTGTACGAATATTTTGTCTTATACATTGTTCCTTCGAGCCAGATCGGCATACTGTGGAATTGACATCAATTTATCATTGATTCTGTTACCAATCGATAGGGGCATACCTTGAAAATGACGTTATTTTTCGTTCCTGTTCCTTTGATTGGATTACAAAAAAATTCAGACCGAATGAACGAAGGAACGAAGGCAACCATAAATCCGCCTTAAATAATAATTAGGTTTATATTCAGATCCTTTATACGTTACTGATATTACATTCATTTTTATACGTTTATAATCAATTTGTTCAACGTAAATTATTTTGGAATAATATTCTTCTACATATTGCTAGATCTTTAATTTTAGACTGCTTGATGTCACAATAATTAACTTCGAACCCATGTGCATATTTAATTAAAATTTGAGAAAACTTTATACCTGATTTGACAGCTAGTGAATAAGACGGATTCAGTCTTGAAGTTATATTATTCAAATACATTTTTGATTCCTTGTGTTTGGCTTCAAACCGCATTGCCCGAAGATATTTTAAAGGACCACATTGTTTAATTGCCGTTAGCCGTCGCATATAGTGGACTAAAAAGTGATGCTTTAAGTATCTGGCCATAAAGTTGAATATATAATGCATGATGATTTTCAATTAATAGTTTCAAATTGTTTAGATTATTTAAGGAGTATTGTGATTGTTGAAATAAATCAATAATCTATTAATGCGTGAAGAGAAAATTTTGTACCCCTTTTACGCCGAAACTACCCAACCGATTTTCATAAAATTTACACCATTCCAAAGATTTAAATTTATTTAATTTAATTTAAACAATTTTTAAGTTTAAAAACACTTTCTTTATTTGTTGGGCCACAAATAAAGAAAATGTTTTTAAACTTAAAAATTGTTTAAATTAAATTAAATAAATTTAAATTTTTTGTGAAAAAGCGTGTGTTTCGAATCGAAAGATGTCGAGTTATATTCCAAAGATGTTCTTCTGTAGGTGTGCGCAATCTTTGTTAAACAAAAATCGGTTGGATGGTTCAGGAAAAGTCGGCTGAGGTAGTTTCCCTTACAAACACGTAAATGCCAAAAACGATCAAAGTAGTACAATAATACTTTAATTTTATTCTGCGAATGAATGAATGAAAATAATTTTGTTTGTATGTACAATATGTAAATAAAATAAGAGTAGATTTTTTATTTAATTACACTCATCAACGAAAATGTTATATGTGTACATGTAACTCCAATTATTACGTAATATAAAAGTTTTCTTTATACAGAGAAACCTCACTACAAAGGACTTCGACGGGACTAAAAATGGTGTCCTTTGCAATGAGGTTCCTTGAACTGAGGATTTGTGATTTTTTTATAAGAATTTTATTGGGTTTTTACTTAACCAATTTTGGTGAAATTCAGTATATAGTATACGATAGAAATGGGATTCTAAAACGATTTTTAGATGAAGTTCTGGAATGCGACCAATTAGATGGTAACTTGGCTATTTTTTATCCTATTTTAATGAAATTCAGCTTTTACGATGGAAATAGATTTCTAAAATGATTTTTAAATAATGTTCTGGAAATTGGCCAATTAGGAAGGTTTCTGGCTATTTCTTATCCGATTTTAATTAAATTCAGGAACCATTTATTGGCCATTTATAATCTGATTTTGAAGAAATATGTAATATACGATCCAAATAAAATTCTAAAATGAATTTTAGATAAACTTCTGGAATATAGCCAATTAGGCCATGGCCATTTCTTATCCGATTTTTAGAAATTCAGGTATTTGGAAATTTAGAATGTACGATGAAAATGGGATTCTAAAATGGTTTTTTGATAAAGTTCTGAAATATGGTCAATAAAGAAGGAAGAACTTGGCCATATTTTATCCGATTTTGATGAAATTCTGCATGGGATTCTAAAATAATTTTTATATAAAGTTCAGGAACTTGGCCATTTCTTATCCGATTTTGATAAAATTCAGCATGTACGATGGAAATGGGATTCTAAAACGATTTTTAGAGATACTGCAGCGAGCGCAGAAATGTACTCAAGTGATTTTTTTATGTTTTCCCCACTTTTAAGGTAGTAAAGCAATTTTTTTGACCAATATTATTTTTTATTTAATTAAGCAACTTAATTCTAGCATTACAGTACCATTTCTTGAATTCGAAGTTATAAGTTAAAAAAAATATAAAATAAAATACAAAATTTCTTAATATGTGATGAATCTGTAGTTTAAAAAAAATTATTTATTCTGTATCAGTTTTATACTGCAGTCTTAAAAAATTAATTAATTTTAAGTAGTCATCTAATTCCGAATTAAAAAATTAAAAATTAATCCCTCCTTTATTTTTGATGACATCCTTATTACAGTGTGGCATTGAATTCACTAAATTTTGCATAAAATTTCAGGGAATTTCACAAGCTTTTGGATATTTTATATTAAAAATTAGAATTATTTTAAAACTGATATCCAAACTGGAAATAAATGAAGGAAATTTAAATAGCGGCCCGTTGAAATTCACATACAAATTTTTTAGTTGTGAGTTAAGCGAACCTTCTTTACCACAAGCACTGTATAGTCAATCCGCTGTAGTAATATTTTGTAGTTAAATCTGAAATTTTCCTTTGGTAATCGTTAATTCATGATTCCTGGCCATCCACAATGGTAGCTTTTCTTTTGTTGCGACCGTCTTTGTTTATTTAAAGCAAAAAAAAGCATTTAAGATAATAATAATTAAGATTAATAACAATAATATTAAGGATAATTTAAATTCTAGTGTTGAAAATGGATATAACATATGTAGCAAAATTAATAATTTAATAAAATTACATGGTATTGTTAAATCAGTGAATTAAACCAAGTTCACAGTACATGGCTTAAACTGTACTGCGTTAAGTATTCATTAAAAAGTTTTTCTTTACGTACATTTTAAATGAAGCTATTGAACCTTCTTTAATTAAATTGGGTAGGTGATTAAATAATTGTTGCCCTCTATAGAATAAACTATTTTGTGAATTTTTTAATTTATAATGAGGTAGTCTAAAGTTCAGAGCATTTCTAGTATTTCGATTAGTGACATTGACATTTTGTAATGAAGCATAATTCATTTTTATCAAATTTGTATTAACTTTAAAAATGGTCAATAAGTAATAACCGCCGATGTTAATTGTGCGCTACATCCTAAGTTCTAGTTTGAAGATTTCGAACATTCATGTCCTCTCATCCAATCATTTATTTTACTGTCTGTAGAAGTAGGGTCGTCGTCAATTCCATACTAAAGTGATAAAAATTATGCAAATATCATCATTTCTAAATTAAAACGGTGCTGTTAAATATTAAACTGCCGAACTATTTGAAATTATAAATAATAATAATAAGAATACTAGATATCCTACAGCGAATCTCTAAGATTATCGATAAATCCGATATTAAAATTAAAGGTAAATACATAAAAATTTCCTCAAGTTTGGACCAAGCAAACAATTGTTCACGAAATATGGCTCTAGCCAATATGTGGTATTGCCTTTTCTATATCCACTTTGGATAAAACTTCTATAAGTAATTTTATTTGCTGCAATAAAATAAGTTTATTTTAATCAAACCGTAAACTTTCAAGAAATAAACGTTCATGCTATGTGGATAAGTGCTTTATCTAACATCAGAAACTATAAAAAATTGCACAACTTTGGTTCGCCAATAACATATGAGAATAAATGAAATTAAAAATTCTTTCCTTGAAATACCGGTAATCTCCAATAATTTATATGTTTTTGAAACGTTCAATAACACTACCCTGCAAAATGTTGCCCCTGGACAATGAATAGTTGCTTCCGAAGTAATTTTTCACACAACAAAAAACACTGTTCTATGGCATATTTGAGGTTATCTAATACCGCGATTTTTTTTTTCCAAAATTCCATGTATGGGATCTTATAGAACAAGTCTTCTTCTTTCAAATGCCGTTGAGTTTGCTCAAATATATTTTTTTTTCGCCGAGATATCGCATTTTCGAATTTGCATGTTCGTGAATTTTTCGTTATACGAAAATTTTATACCGTATTCAATACCGTATAATTCAATACAACTCAACTTCAACTCAATCCCAGCTCAAACCAAATGTCAACCTTTCTTAGGGTGAACTAAATACGAAAATCGAACATCTCAAAACTCTACTCAATATAACTTCAAACTAAGCATCAATTGGACCTCAAATTATCCCTAAACCGCACCTCAAACTCGACATCGACTCTACTTCAACTTAAATGCTACCCAACCGCACCTCGATCCTAAGAAGTCATAAATTCTCAAATCAACATTGTCGAAAACTGCATATTTATACATTAGTGGTAGTAAGCAGTACACATCGAAAGCTGTGCGTAATTAATATAAACTACAAAAATTAATATTAACCCTATCTCGACACTAAAATCAATCTCATCTCAACCCTTAACTCCAAATTCAATTTTGAGCTCAATGCTCAAATCAACACAGCCCGAAAATTATATGCGTACTGGAGCTCAACTCAAAACAACTCAACCCACAAGTCAACTCCAAATTAATTATTAACTCAACCTCAATGCAACCATAACTCATCGCTAGCCCAACTCCAACTCAAATCCAACGCGAGTCTCACATCAGCCTTTAATTCACGATGTTCTGAAAAGATTTGTTGTTTTGTTTGCAAAATCTGAACCGTGGATTGACTTTGATAAGCGGAAATTTAAATTCAACTTAAGAAATTTTATAAAATATGAATCGCAGTCGGTAAAATATAATTATATCCTAAAAATCTAAATTTGTACTTTCTAATTAGATCAGTGGAGCAGAGAAGATCTAATAAAAAATTTAACAAAAATAATCATAAATATTGTAGTAAACATTAATTCCCAAAACTAATTAATAATTCAAAAGGTTTATAAATAAACAGTGAACTTAAACTAAACATAATCAGACCAAAATTGACATTCTAGACATTATTTGTCTAGGTTACAACAATAAACATTGCTCATAATTAGCTATTTTCCAGACATTTTTTAACTTATTAAATATTTTAAATTATTAATTTTGTATTATATAGTATTTTTTAGAAGACTTTCATTGTTACTTAACAAAATATATTTGACCTTATTTTAAACTGGCACAATATTGTGTTTAGCTTTAACTAAACGATTTATCGAATAAAGAATATTCATTATATCGAAACATAATGATGCTAGTCATACATTGTTATATGAAATAAATTAAATATTATGATGTGTCGAACCAATGTTGATTAAAACGTGCATTTACTTTTAATATACTCTCGTACATAAGCTTTTTACCGCCTAATTATATTGTAAATAATACGAGTATAGAAGTATTAGTGTTAATACACTCAAGAATAAAAAGCTTTACCTAATTTAGTATTTAAGGCGGCGGTGACAATACGAGAAGCAAACATTTTAAAATCTCATTAGAAAAAGATTTTCGTTAATATTCATTCACGCACGCAGACATACATATATGTATATACTATATATGTATTTAATATACAAATGCAATAAAAGTTTAAAAACAAAATCCGTCGATAACGAATTTCAAAGAAATAAAGCACAAAATATATCTCCCCCATAATAATAATAATAAAAGTATGTACATACGTAACTTATTTTTTTGTGAGCTTTCATTTGTTTTTCCATTAAAAGTTTACTTTTTTATTATCAACACTTTTTTCGGTTCGGTTTTTTTTTTTTTGGCTTATACAAAAACTTTTTTTTTTGGTTTTTGTTTTGTTAATTTAAGCTTTGTTTTATGTTTAGTTTATCTGTACACAATATAGATTGAGGATTTTTTATTTTTTTTTTTTGGTAAAACATAAATTTTTAACGTGAGCTTTTATTTAGTTCATGTTAACGCGCTGATATGTCGAACATATAGTGAGGGATAACATGCACAAAATAATTTTTTTTTTTGTTCATTTCGTTGGAAAGCATTTTTACAACATGTGTACGTACATATAGTTTTACAATGTATAGGTCAATGTGGTACAGAGGTAAAATAATATGTTCGATTTGTGATTTTATTGAACATATTCATTTGTATTTTGATATCCTTTCAATTCATAATTGAAAATCATAATCAGAGTTCCAATAGACCACAGAAAAATTGAATGATTTTACAGCCTGATAATTGATTGGTTAAATATTTTATTCTATTCGTTCTTTACAATAAACATAGCAAATATTTTATATGGTAGAGAAATTTAACATTAAAGAAAGCGATTCTGATAAAATAAACACAAAAAAAAATTGTTCTCGTCACGTGCAAAATTGCTCCAAGCCAAAGTTCTCGATCCTTCCCGATCCAACAAATTTATTGTTCAAATTATTCTTGTCTGGTAATTGTCCTCTTAAACGTTTTTGTTTTCTTTTATGAATTATTTCACCTCTACTTGGCGAATTAAGAATAAACACATATATGATTCAAAAAAAAAAAATTAACTGCGACTTTTTGCTAACTATTGAACCGTTTCATATACTGGTTCTCACTGTATCACGTATGAGTCTTTCTTCTTTTCTCACATTTAAATGTTTTATTATAAAACATTTAAATGTGAGAAAAGAAGAAAGACTCATCGTTCAAAACGATCATCGTTTCATGTCACTTTTAATTTTAGTAATACAGTCTTAGTTAGTCTTTTTCCTAGTTTAGATCACATTTTTCTTTTACTTTTAAGAACTCATCTAAATTCGATAATAATCTTCAACCGACTAATTAAAAAAAAATTATTTTCCTCCAAATAAACATTTACAACCGAAATTTCAACGGAACCCGAAATTTCACCGAAATTTCCACAAAAATATCATTTACGTATGTCCATTAGCGTTTTATATTGTATACCTACATATAAAACGAATTGAATGTCAATAAAAAATATAAAATCTCCATGATTAACGTGAAAGAAACATTTATTGATCACAAATTTATGAAAGCTTGAAATACAGTCATAACCTCGCAATCAGTAACATTAATGCGCAGATACTGAAGTAAATGTTACACCAGGTAAACATACATTTCAATCCTAGGCAGCTATTCTGGCTTTTTATAATATCTTGAGATATTTTGAATTTTAAAAATATAATTCTGATATGAGTATTATTAATATTTAATTTTTTAGGTAATTTTGAGATGTAAAACTAACAGAATTAATAGTAATATTTAATTTTTTTTAATATTTATTGGTTATATTTTTGTGTGTGGTCAAAATTTCTCCTCAAAATTTTGTTAAGAAAAAAAAAAACTTGTCTTTGTCTATTATATAGAATTTCGAACTTTCTTCTCTTTTCCTATTTTTTTACTATTAGTCAATTTATCTAGTGCAATAGCATCTTAAATTGTAGTGAACATTCATAAATTTATATTTGTAAATGTAGTTGTTTCATATCACAAATACATATACAAATATAAAAAACAAAACTTCCTTTTGCCTATTATAATAAACAGGAAAAACCGTCATAATTTCTTTAAATTCTAAAATGTTTTAAATTCTTTAAATTTGAGAGATTTTTTTCTTTAAATTATTCTCCCTTTTAGTAAGGCATTTAATTAAATATCATAAAAAATTTTAAAAAGTGTAAAGAGATCAATTCAATGAATTTATATAATTAACAGCATTTGAACAATCTTTAAATTTTCACTAATTTATAGAATTTAAATAAGTAATCTTTAATTTTTTTAAATTATTGGCTTTAAACTCTTTCTATTTTTCTCTTTAAATTGTTAATAATTTTTAAAAAAATATAAATTCCTGAATTATTTAAATTTTTAACTTCATTAAATACTTTAAATTCTTTTATTTTTGAAATCAAATTCCTTGAATTCTATGAATTATTTGTAAATATTTTTTAATTCTTAAAATTTTTGAAATTCTTTAGATTTTTGCATTTCTGTAATTTCTATAAATTTTTAAATTCTTTGAAATATCTTTGATGATTTTAAACATCATAATTTATTTTTCTATCTCCAAATTTGTTAAATTCTTTAAATTTTAAAACTCACCCTAAAGTTTTCTAAATTCTGGAAATACGTATCTTAAAATTCTTATGATAGAAATTTATAAGTTATTGAATTGTTTAAATTCTCTAATTTTTCTAAATCGTTTCAAATTAATTTTTTTTTTAATTCTTTAAATTTTCCTTTTTGTAAATTCTCTAAATTTTAAACTATCTACATATCTTTACTTCCTTTAAATTTTTTGAATTATTTATAACTTTAAATTCTTTAATTTTCTAAACTTTTAAAGTCTTTATCTGAAAATTTTTAAGTTCTACAAATTTTACGAAATTCTACAAATTTTACACGAGGTTATACTTTATAAAATTCTTTCTAGATAGGAAAATTTAAGAAAAAATTTAGAGATAAGAATTCATTCATCTGCAAATTCAATAATTGCACAATTTAAAAATGTAAAGAAACTTTACAAAATTAAAATATTTTAACAAACGAATATTTCTTTTCTTTATTATTCCTTTAATTCCGTTTTTTTACTGTTCCAAGTCCTTCCCTTGTTTAAATACCCTGAATACTTAACTTTTTTAAGATTCTTGAACGATTTAAATTTTTTAGATTGTTTGTTTTCTTTAAGTTCTTTAAATTTTTTACAATCTTTTAACTGTTCCATTTATTTAAATTGTTTAAAGATTGATTCTTTAAAATTCTTGGAATTTTTCTTATATTCGCAAACATTTTTAAGAATTTATATTTCAAATTCTTAAAATTGTATACAAAGTTTCTTTAAATCAATAAATGTTTAATTTATCTAAAACTATAAAATTATTAAATTCTTGAAATTTTAAAATTTTGGAATTTACTGAACCCTTTTACCCATTTAATTTTAATCCTTTCAATTTAATAATTCTTAAAATTCCTTATTATTTTAAATTTAAATAAATTCTTTATAATATAAAAATTATTGAGATTCTTTATATACTTCAAATTTCCTCAAATTCTTTTATACATTAAATGTCGAAGTTCCTTACAATTTCATTTAAGTTTATTAAGTCAATGATTCATCAATGGAGAATTATTCTAAATTCTCTAATTGTTTATGATCTTATTTATTTTATTTTGTTTATAATTTTTAAAACTTTTTCTAAATTTATTATTTAAATTCTTTAGATTCTTTAAGGGGGGGGGGGGGGGGGGGGGGAACCACCTTGAAGCCCGATTTCATGAATTTTTTTCTAGTAAAAAATGAATTTTACAAAAAAAAATTTTACACACTTTTATAAAATAATCATTCAAGATTACAAAAAAAATTTTATTTTTTATCATAATAGTGGCGTGACAATCGTTAAAAATGAGTTAATTAAAACAGAACAAAAAAATTTATTGAAATAAAACGTTATTTATTATTTTATTTGAAGAACGATATTTCACTTTTTTAAAAAGCCTAAATATAGGTATTTGTTTGAAGAATCCAAATACGCATATACACCGCAATCTTGTCAAAGATTACAAAGTAGTAAATGGTTATGGCAAACTTGCTGAACAAAATCGCATCGCTTTATCATTGATCAGTTTAAAATAAATTAAATAGAGCGGTGGTTCTATTTGGGCGATTTGGGTTGACCGTAAAATCATTGCAATTGGTAAGACCAAAACCCCCCATAGCCAAACTCACCAACAGCATGACAATTTCAGAATTATGATTTTATTATGTATCAATGTATGTGTGCAATTTTCACAGCTCGATATTTCCATTTAATTTTATTACACTACACAAGCATAATTTGTGGTCCTTATTTGCTCGTATGTAATTTTCATTTGTAAAAACACTTGCTGCTACGACCGGTATAGCAGATATTTTCACAACGAAATAAATTAAAGTAGGCATTTTTTTTTAGATTTTTTTTTGTATTCGGCCAGAGCCTACTATATAAATAAGAGCCTCCAGTATCGACTGTATTTTTTACTAAGCTTAAAATAAGGTACACACAATTTTTTCTTTACTATGAAACTATATGGAAACACGGTTATTTTCATTTACAGATGAATATTATTTCTTAGTGAAAATCGTCATGAAAAATAAGGTACTTTTGAAATTTTAAATATTGTTGTTTTTGTAAAACACGTCATAAAAATAACTCGAAATTTATAAACAGTACAATAATCATCTCTTTCATTGCCTCCATTCAAATTTGAATTCGAATATGTTTCTATAGTTATTTTGAATTTGCAAAGCATACTAGATTGTTTTGATTTTTTGTTTTCTACGCACTCATTGCATTGATTTATTTTTTTCTGTTTGCTTTTTCTGATTTATTTTATTTTAATTGTTGAGCGCAGACGTGTTGTCTTTTTTCATATCATTAGTTTTAGATGTGGACATATGATGTCGTCATTAAACAGAATTGTCTCTTTTTAATACACATTGTTGTTGTTGTAGAATGTTTTTTAATTTAATTTCCCTTATTTTCTTTTGATTATTGCTGGAAAATAGGAAAATTTCAGAATCTGTGTTTCAAATGAGTAAGACATTGAGTTGTTTGTTAGCGATTTCATAAAAAAATATTTAACTAGGTTTAACTTTTAATTCATGTTTTATCTTCAATCGGAATCGCGTTTTTTCATACAAACACTATGAAAATAAATGAATTTTTAGTGTTTCTATATCCCTTATTTTAATTTCATTTTTCATATGCCGGCTCTATTCACATCAAGATGGTTCTGATTCGGCTCACGATATTTTTGAAATGCCGGATGGCGTTGTACATCACCACAGTACACACACAGTACACATAATAAAGATAATATACTCCGATATTTAATTTTCGTGCTTTCTTGCGCATCTATGTCAAAAATATTTTAATATGGTGGACATTGTGACCAACCAAATCGTGTTTGTTAGTTTTGCGTAATAATGTTGAGTGTTGAGTGAATATAATTAACCCTGCCTGTGTACACTATATTTTTTGAGACACGGTGTGTACACTGGGTCTTTTAGGGAACAGTTGGGTTTTCTAAGTTTTTTAAGCTTTCAAAAAATCTGAAAAAATTCTGGGTTACCACTATATGGCCCAGAAGTTGCCAAAATCCAAAGTTTAAAACCGTTGGTAATAAAAATTGAAGAATAGTCGAAAAAGCTGAAAAAATCGAATTTTGTTACAAAATTCGTAACTACACTAAACAAATATTTAAAAAAAATGGTTATAGGCTTTTGTAGTTTAGACTATGAGCTTTCAAAAAAATATAGTGTCTTTGGCGTGGGCTCCAAAAAGTTTAATTATTTAAGTACCTGAAAGTAGGGAATAGTT
Organism: Tipula helvola; assembly: GCA_963556165.1. Classification (NCBI taxonomy): domain Eukaryota; kingdom Metazoa; phylum Arthropoda; class Insecta; order Diptera; family Tipulidae; genus Tipula; species Tipula helvola. The sequence continues at coordinate 28,298,279 of OY744483.1, forward strand.
TACGGATTCAGGCATGTCATAATAAACGGAGCGGTAATTATTTGGCACAAAATGAATCTTTATTGTTGCAAATACAAAAACTATAAAATACTAATAATAAATAGCGACAAAAAAGGAATTTACAGTGCGCAATTGTGATAAAAGTGCGTTCGATGATTATCGCAAACCGGCGTTTCGAACGATGCACAAGAAAACGTTTTTTATTTTCCTTCCAACTGCAAACAAAATTAGTTTTTGTAAATAGTTTATTATTTTGAACAATTTTATATTTAACACCATCAAAACGCGAAACTAAAAATATGGCCGCACGGCAACACTATGGACCAAGTAAACTGCCAGACCCCGGCATCATTTCGGCCTTTAGTGCCCACTACTACCCAGATTTTTTAGAGAAGGTAACCGAAGCCCGCCGTCTATTCATGTGAGGGAAATTTGAGTTTCAAATTTCGACTGTTCCTTAAAAGATCCAGTGTACACATGGAGGGTTAAAATTGTGTGAAAAATTCTACTGACTTTAATTTAAAATAATTAACAATGTATCATTGTTTAAATAGTTCATACACATTTCAGTCAAAATCTCCGCCATTGTTGTTGTTGTAATTTTTTGACAACCTCCAAAATTAAGTGTCCTGAACATTCTTTCCAAATTTCCAGTCCTATTCAACATAGTACATCTGGAGATCCTCGCAACGCCAGGGTCAAAAATGTCATTTCGAGGAAAACGCGTTTAAAGTTTTAAGCTCTTTAAAATGTGCATATAAAAGATTAAAATCAGAAAATTATATTTTATTAAATAAGTCGAATTTGGCTTCCAAACTAATTTCAAATGATTCTTAATATTATATTAAACTATAACAAAATGAAACAAATTTTTTTTTGATTTTTTTAAAATTCCAGGGTGGCTCAAATTCATTAGTCTTTAATATTTTTAAATCCTTTCAATTTTTAAAATTCTGTAATTTTTAAAATGTTTCAATGTGTAACGACTGTTAATACACGTTTAAAGACATTTAGATGAAATAAATTTGCTGCAAAGAAAATAATACTTGTCTTTGCTGTACATAATGAACAGCGATTCAGTGAAGTGATGAGATACAAAAGCGAGATAATCGTTTTTGCTAACAGTCATATATTAAGGTAATTTTGCATGGCTGCGCTGTACTGAACGCGGCGCGACCAATTCTATGGTTTGAGCGCTGACACATGTTATGGTTTCCATTAATTTTAATAAAACAATTAGTGTTATAGAAATAATTTCTGGATATATCTTTCTAAAATATTTTTCTTAAGCATTTTTTTTATTATACGATGCAATTTGCATTCTTTATCAAAACGTTCACCTAACCTACATCAAAATAACTAATTTACTTTATACTCACAATTGAAAATTAAACATTGCTCTATGATTTACTTTTCTTACCACATAAAACCACGTTAGTAAAATCTGACATTTAAACTATAATATTGAATTGATTCCGAAATTCGGATATATAGCTACTTGTCTGCATTTTGTTTTGTTTCCTTTTCAAATGAAAATGATATTGTTGCGCAAGCGCGTTTTTTTCGTTACAAGCTTTGCAACAAATATCGTAGTAATTTGAATCAAATTAATTTTAATTGCCTGCCTTACATAAAAATAAGACTTAAATTGCATCAAAATCGGCTCGATGAACCGTAATTGCACATGCGCATTATTTAGTTGCAGCTTTACATCGCTTGAGGTAGTAGGCGATATAACAACTTTTAAAATCATCTAAAATTATTAAAAATTCCACATTCTGTGAAATATAGTATGTACATCACAATTGGATCTGCTTGGTGCCAATACATACATTTACAGCTATATGGGCTAGTTATTCTAGAAAATGTGCGAGACCTTCGGGACATCTCCAGGATGGGCGGTACACAATTATTTAATTATCAAAAATCAGTTAATTTTCAGCTATCTGAAAATGATGAAAATAACCTGTTGCCTTTGCAGGGTTCGATAGTACGAAAAATCCAAAATTACAAAAATTTAAATTTTCATATAATCTAAATTTTAATTGGAAAAATAACTAATTCAACAGTGTAATTTTTCGTTATTTTTTTTTAGCATAAACTTCACACTAATTGGTTTTTTACTAAATATATATGTATAGTCGTAATTCTTAATTTCTAAATTTTGATTTCAATTAAACTATAAATGAAGCTGCCTAATTTTCATGTAGTCCTAACAAAAGATTTTGTATTGTAGGTATACGTATAAAATTAAAAAATATGAATCAATTAATAAAGGAGGATTTGGCCGGCTCCAAGAAACTCCTTTAAATCGATTCACGACAAGCAAACGCCAGACACAGCGCGACAATCAAACGGCTAGGTGGTTCCCCGTAGGTCCTATTTGGTCCATTTTTGTTGATTCTATTAGGCCAAAGGATGTCACCTTTTATAAAATCGTTTCATTAAAGCTATAGGCTACAGAATGTGGAGGTGCAAGGGTAGAAGCATCAGCTTGATGTGAATATTGCTTTGAAATAAGAAAAGTTGTTGCTCGGGAGGAGAATTAATCCCGCCAGACATCGAGCAAGGTTTAAGTGTCCAAATATAATTCCCCCGGATTTCTTGCGGATTCTTTGTCTTTTCAGGCTACAGTTCAGTTTTGGATGTTGAGTACCTCTTGTTCTTTCCATTTCGATTATTTACGTCTGCATAGCCGATTGGACGATCCCCCCCCCCCCCCCCCCCCCCTCGCAGTCATGTACACATGGTAAAATTTGCATATTTCGTTGGCGTGTTACGATCTGCCGCATTTTTAAAATTACTTTTCATTTTTGTAGTCAAAGACTACAAACACGTCATTTTTTAAAAATTATAAATTCTCAATATACACAAGAATAAAATTATTGAATGTTTCTTTACAGTGAATACACAGCTAACAATAAGTCAACTTTCAATATAAAAATATGAAAAAAAAAAAACAAAGTGGAAGAATCAATATTTCATTCTTGGTAAATAAAGAAAACCTTTATTTTGGTAACAGAATGAAATTCAATTTCAATTGAAGCTTCAATTATTATTTATTTATTTATTTTTATATTCCCAATAAATACTAATTTAAAGTCATATCTAGCTGATCGACGCTTTCGTGTGAAACATGAAGAGGAATACTCCGAATTAAAGAAAATATCGGCGGGAGTTCCACAAGGGAGTGTTCTGGGGCCGATACTCTATATACTTTATACGCGAGACGTGCCAAGCACAAAAGGAACAAATATTGCAACATTTGCGGATGATACTGCAATCTTGGCAACTGGAAACAACATAGAGGAGTCAACCAGCAAATTACAAAACGCTGCTAATTCATTGAGTAATTGGACGAAGAAATGGCGCCTTCAACTCAACGAAACTAAATCTGTACATATAAACTTTACCAACAAAAATGTTAATTGGTTACCTGTTCGACTGAATTCACAACTTATTCCACATGCAAACACGGCAAAATATTTAGGAATGACCCTTGATGCTAAACTCAAGTGGAAAGAGCATGTTAAAAAGAAAAAAGAAGAGTTAAACATCAAATATAGAAAAATGTATTGGCTCATAGGAAGGAACTCTGAGCTAACATTACATAATAAACTGCTATTATATCGGCAGATATTGAAACCTGTATGGACGTATAGTATACAGCTATGGGGCTGTACCAAGAAAACTAACGTAAAAGTAATTCAAACTTTTCAAAATAAAGTCTTGCGTAGGTCCTGCCATGGTCAACGCACCATGGTATATAAGGAATGATAACCTTCATAAGGATCTAAAGATGGAGTACGTCAGTGAAGAAATTAAGAAATATGCTAGGAAACACGTACAGCGCCTCAGTCAACATGAAAATGCGGATTTGCGTCGTATGCTGAACAACCAAAATCCAGTAAGACGGCTTCGAAGAACGAAGCCCTTAGAACTAGGACAGATAAATTAATGAAGTATCCAACCTGGAGCTAACCGATGGGTTATTCTCCTCAAACAGTTAACATCATTTAATATAGATAAATTACTAGATGAAATTGTATTCAGTTGTAATATTTGTTAAATAAAAAAAAAAAAAAATAAAAAAAAAAATAAAAAAAAAAAAAATACTAAAACACCAAAAATTTCTATCGACACAAATTTCGATTCCTTTTTTTTACAGCATCACTGAGAAATGATTTACAAATACGTATGCAGTTTGTTGAAGCTGAATTCGCTATACACTAAAATGTTGCCAAATTTTTAATTAAAAAGTCAATTTCGTTTATTCAAATAATAAACTCAACCCTTTTATAAAGTGACCCACTGAAATTCCATATAATATTTGTGTCATTTTCGCCCTAACACTTTAATGAATTGGTTTTAAGTTCATTTTTAAAAGATTTTCTTTTATGTTTTTCACAAATCTGAGAACATTCAAAAAAATATAAAAAAACTAAAAAAAAAGCAAACAAGCCAAACAAAAAAATATCTGCTCCTCTTATAATTTTTATAAACAATTTATGGTATCCCTTTTTTATTGTAGCTCACATCCAAACAAAACAAAAAAGGATATTTCATCCTTTGATTTTACAACCTTAAATTTAATAATAAAAAAATAAAACGAAATGTTTCTTATGTTTTGCTTGTTTTTTATATATATTTTCATCTCCTTTTGTGTATGGTTTGGCTTAAAAACCGAAAATGAATAGAATCCTTATAATAACAATAAAGAATATTATTAAATTCTTGAAAAATTCAAATGGTTATTAAAATACAGTTTGACCTTAATTTTGCCATTAAAAATATATCTCGTTTTGTATGTAAGTTGATATGTACATACATATGTACGTAGGCGAGAGGAAAGAAAATTCGAAATCATCATTAAAATCATCTTTATTATTATATAGTAAGCACATTACCAACCCTACAACCCACCACTGTTTATAGATAAAAAATGGTTACATCTTCCTGATGTATTTATACAGTATCCAAATTATTTTCATCTTTTGGGGGTGTCGTTAAAAATTCATTTACATTTTTGGGCCAACCTAATTTCATTGTTTGCTGAACTGAACACATATGTATATACACACATGCCTTGATAATGAAAATCCCTTCTTGGAATACAAATATTTTATAAAAATTAATTAATTAAATTTTTCTTTTGTTCATTCGATGTTTAACATTCTTATATGTAGCCAACTATAGAGGGAGTATATTTTTGTTGGTAACACAATTCCAGAAGTTGGACCCGAATGACAAAAATAGAGACGATATCTCAATTAATTTTCGTTTATTATTTTTTTGTTTTCCTTAAGGATGTGTGGTGGGACATATCTTAAATGTTTATTAAATAATAATGATTTGGTTTAAATTTTTGTTTTTAAAAGAATTTTTGCAATTTTAATATTATTTAGGATACTCTAGGGGTCGAAATTCGTAAGTTGTTTAAAATTATTGACAATCTAATTTTCGTAATAAATAGAATAACGACTTTATGCCAGGAAATTATTTGAGATCGCTGGACAAAAAAGTAGCTAGCAGGGCACTAATGCCACGATAGCTATTCCCAATTATATCTATACTAATATTATAAAGAGGTAAAGTTTGTATGTTTAGATGTAAGAGGTAATCTCCAAAACTATTCCTCCGATTTCAAAAATTCTTTCACCAATATTGAGAATAGATCAGGGTATGGACATAGGCTCATTAATTATTACGTTAAAATAAAAGGGTTTTCGTGGAGATCAATTTTGTAGGATCATTTTTAAGATTATCGACGTTTTTTTATTTTTATTTTATTAACTAAATTTATTGTTTTCAATAACAGGTGAAATAAACCAAGAGACATCATGCCTAAAAGAAAATCACAACTTTCACGGCTAACATCTCAGACAAAAGTAGTCCTCCCCTGAAACTACGCAGCGTCTCGTGAGTTATAGAGAATACATATCACAAGCGGGTGCTAAGGAGTCCAATTGCAGGCCCGCGCTAGAGAATCTAACTTTGCACGTGCTAGGGAATCTAGCGCCGAACGCTCCCAGCGCCTAGCCGCAGAAAGACAACGAATATCTACGACTAGAGCGCGTAATCGAATTGTTGCTGATGGAAATAAATCAGTTTCTGATTATGATTCAAATATAGATTATGCTCAGCAAAAAATACTGTAAAAATTGGACGAATGTTGTGCTGGAGGTTCTCCCTAATATACAGGAACCACCACAATCAATAAAAGATCTTTTGTCAGGCAGTCACCTATTATCTATAGATATACGCACTTATAAGTAACATAAGCAGGTATAACACACTGTTTCAGATGACATCATTCGGTGCTAACGAAATTCGCGAAGGAAACTTTATGCCTACAATTAAAGTAGAAGGGCAGGAGTACCATTTGATTGGTCGTCTCCTCCCACTTTCAGGTTAAAGTCTGCAGTTTCTACAGATTTATTTCATATCTGATGCCGATCAATTATCGTTACGATTTAATATTGCTTCTATCCTAAATATATATTTAATCAACGAGTTGCAGATTGCATTAAGCAGCCATAATATTTACATTCGCAGTTTCAAATACACGGGACAACTTAAAATTAATAATTCACGCTGACCGCACCCCTCAACATCAACATCAAGGAAGATAAACTACACTTTTAGCGTTCTTCGAGCTCTGCAACACGGACGATTTCGCAAAATCTCTATTGTACCACGAAGTCCCACAAATCATTGAAATTGTGGGATAACTTCAAAGAAGATTTTTGTGAAGACATCAGACACAGAATTCGACAGCTAAATCAGATCAGAATTATACTTTGCTTTTCAATGACAATATATACAAAGAAGGTTTGATACAAATTGAAAATAAGCTACTGGAATTGAATGACAAAAGTTTAAGTGATTTCGGATTACCCTTTCCAGTTCGTTCACGAAATGATGCGATTGGTACAATGGTGGTACGTCAGTACAACGTCAGTGAGTTGACAGATTTTGTTAACGAAAATTTGACAAAATTAGTCACATATCAATTACAGGCATTTGATATAATAATTGACAGTGTGATGAATAATAGAAGCAAACAATTTTTTTTGAATGCTCCAGGAAGCACGGGTAAGACATGCCTCATCAATTTATTACTAGCACAGGTAAGGCGATCTGAAAAAATAACCCTGGCAGTCATCAGGTTTTACTACTACACTATTAACGGGAAAAACTGCACACTCCACATATAAACTCCCATTATCAGTATCTCTGGAGCAACAATCAGTATGTTACATACGCAAAAATGGGTCTCTTAGCAAATTGTTACAGGACGCGTCACTGATAATGTGGGACAAGTGTATACCATGAGTCACAGAGCCCATGTTGAAGCTGTGGACCGATTGTTAAAGGACCTAAGAAACTCGAGTGATAATAAGGGGGGAGTTACTTTTGTGTTTGCTAAACAACACTTAATATACATTCACCATGTATGATTGATGCTAAATGCTCTAAAAGGCAATCCAAGACAACAGTTGACAACGGTAGGTGAATAAGGTGAAAAGTACGAAATAATGATACAACACAAAAGACTTAGAGAACCAAACAAAATTGAAAAATATATCGGTAATTAACGCTTTATTTGTCTTAGGTAGTTCATAAGTTATAAAAACGATCCGCTATCACAAAATAGTAATTTCGGTCAGCAACGCATTTCGCATCTGATTAACAATTAAATTTTTTTTTAAAATGGTTTCACGGCGTGAAAATCAGTCCCTCAATTCCTCATTTGGCACTCTCCTGGATATAGTTTAATAATACGATCCAAAAACCATTTCAAATGCGGTGCATTATCATCATCCTGAAGAAGATCAAACTCTCCCTCTTTAATATTTGAATTTTTAGTTTGCTACTTGGTGACGCGTTGTACCTCAGACAGATACTCGCATATGACCACCATTTCCAGAAAATTTGTGTATAGTATTAAAGACGTTGGTATAAAGTCGGTTAAAATTTAAGTGCATTAATGTGGGATCAGGCAAACAAGAAAATGTTCCAGTGTAAGAGGCGCTAAATTAACAATAATGGACATAGGCCTAGTAGGCCGTAAATTAAGAAATGTTTCTATTTTAATACTAATTGTCAGTAGTTCTTCGATTGTACAACTGTACGTTCCCAGGGATGCTTTTAGATAATGTTTCATGGTTTTCACGGTAGCCTCTCACAATCCACCGAAATGAGATGACCGTGGAGGAATAGTCATCCAATTGTTGATTTCTTAAGCAAAGTACTTAGAGAGCCTGAACCAATGAATCTGATCTTAAATTCACAATCTCAGCGCTCAGATCTCGCGACCTCTATAGGAGCGACAAACCATCGGAATGCAAAGAAAATACTACTTTTAAACTCTACCTGTCATCACTCGATTAACGAGCAGTACCGAAAATTTGTCAAATATTTTGCGATACATATTACGATCATCTGTCCCAATATCGATCCAATAACTATTGTCGTACAAAGCTTAATAAGGCATGCGGACCTGTATGGAAATCCCGGCAGTGTTATTATATTTTTGTTCGAAGCCCAAATTCGAATTACTCAATTTTCCTCCAACTCGCAGCGGCATTGACGAATTAAAAAACGAATTGATATTTTTTAGTGGACTTTGCTTTGGAAAACACTTGTTCTTATTCAAATGATCAGTCCCTTCTGAAATGCTAATTCTAATATAATTTACATAAATATGCGATATTGCAAACATCTTGAAGTGGTTTCAAATCAAGCTGGTTTGGATCTCTTCACAATGTGCAATACGAAAAAGGATTTTTGATACATAACGAGAGCAAAGTGCCAATATACGAACTATAACTTGCTTAATACAGAATATTTTAACACACAATAATTCTTAGTTTGTATGTGCTGCTTGTCTCATTTCCGCTTCGTCGCATTCCATACGCGAAATACTCGAATCTATACTAAAAATGGTGGGCCAAGTCACCACATTTCAGACATGTCAAATTCCTTGACCTTTGGCCTTCTTGAAACATTAACACATGGATTTATTTTGCTTGAAATAATCTCCAAGATCATCTCTGTTCGCAAGGTCTTCAATTTTGAATAGTCGATTCGATGGAGGGTTATTTCTAAATCATTCCACAGCACTATCCGAATGAATTTTAGGTTAACTGTTTGACATATTTTGCTGCATGCTTTAGCCAAAAGAAGCGATTCGCAAAGCTCCAATCTAGCAATAGTTTGTTTATTAATCGATTCCGCCTCAGGTTTTGCACACAGAACATCGCTTGTTACTTTGACATATTCATAAATCACTCGAACGTATAGCACACATCGGTATTCCAGTTTGGTCGCATCACCGAACCCATGAAGCTCAATTTCTTTAATTGAGCAAAGTGTTAGTCTCGATCCATCCTGCGATTTAATCTGAAAGGACAATATCATTCCAGTTTAATCATAGGCAACACCAAAGATTCTGCTTAAATGGCTTGTCTATGTTTACCAACAAAATGGGATCGTTCTTGGACTCGGCTTGGACCGTGGTTTTATGGTTGTACCAAGTATCTGAAGGGTGTCATTCACATGACTCCAACAAAACCCAAGGATATTGTTTTTACTATCGTGATTTATGGATGGTGTTATTTCTGATTGAATAGAACACCATTTCCTAAGCTCAAACCCACCTTCTGATATTAACGAAGTAAGTTCCCGTTTCAAATTTGTTACGGTATTAATAGGCTCAGCTCCTGCAACAAGATCGTCAACATAAAAGCTGCTTAATGGTATGCGGGTACGGCATTCGTTATTGGCATACGGCATGTTCTTATTGCTGCAAATGGAGCACTCGCGGTCCCATATATTACAGTACAATGAAAAAGTAGCTTTCTTTGGCATTTATAACATTTGACATAAATCTTGGGTTACGAACTTTTTGTGAGAAGCCGACTCGAGCAGAACATGAGAGAGATAGTTTACACCACCAGCACTACATATCCACATTAGAGCAAATTTGTATAGTGCTGCCGCATTAGTTGGCTGTCTAAGAGGTTTCAGAGAGTGAAGTGTTTACAAGTGAAAACGAATTTTGTTGAATTATGCTTTATCGTAGTAGTCGAATAACGACTTTCACAAAATGTACTGCTTTGCTTTACTGTAGACTGACGAAGATATTGAAATTTGAACATATTTGCAAGCTTGGGATTGCTACTAATTAATTGCGGAAAAACTGGTTTAAAATTATTCTAGTCTGAAAATTGTCAATCAAATTCAGGTACTTTCATTTCGCACAGCGGAATTAAAACTTGAGTATGATTTTTAAATGACCCAGCTGAATTGGCAGAAATATTTGATTCGTTCGCAGTTGACTCGATTATTGGTTTAGTTTTGATCTCATCCACTTCATCAATAAAATCCAATAGTTTTGACTCAACTTCACCGTATGCTTCCTCGAGTTCACCACGATCAACGGCATCTGTGATTTTGTCATAAATTTCTAATTTAGTCTGAACTTCAACAAATCGATGATACATAGATTGCAAACGACTGAGCAATGATCTAGAAGTACCAGGAGAAAAATCGAAAGATTAATTCTCGAATCAAGCAAAAATTAAATTTTAACACCAATTGGATATTCACAACGTTAACAAAACGTATGATTCAATTAATGTATTTCATGCATCTGTAGGTATATTTGCTTCGTATAAGTGGATCTGCACTTCGATAATTGTTTTTATCATTTGATTACAATGAAGCGTAGTATTCTTTTGATATGATGCCAAAATGGTTGCGCACCTCGTTGTGTATTTTTCATTGTAATTTATCAGCCGATCATTCCGCTCGAAGGACCATTTTTAAGTTGCTCATGAACATAAAATTTTGTTAATTGCGGATTGGCAGAGCTAACAACAAGAGAAATTAGGTGAATAATAGCGATTTTGGGTCTTAAAATAATTTTGGACCATTTAGAAAGCTTGGAACTTGCATAACTTGCTTAAAATTCGATATTTGAAGAGGAAATTAAGAAAAATTCGAAAAATCTTAATTTTGTGACTACATTTTGAATCCAAAGTTACTGTTTTTCAAAGTTGTATACTTGAGGTGTTGACATTTTTGGGAAAATTAAAACTTGTTTTGACTGCAACTAGGCTCTGATTCTAAAGTATTTTTGTGTGACAACGGAATTTTATTTCTTTTCTTTTTTAATTTTTTCCATTATGTATTTATGTAATCGCATGCGTGCGCGTTTATCTTACACTCGATGTAGGTAAGTATTACTTTTACTTTCTTTTACGTTTCGAGATTTTTGCTGCGAGCTCCAGCTGGGCTGGATGGCAATTTGGCACTTTAAATGACTAAATCGAAAGATTCTGGACCATAGAGAATTTTGCTGCTGTTATCCGAAGAAGCTGAGTGTTAAATTCGCGACACTAAAGTTTGATTTTCACCAGAATTGTTCGCTTCTTATTCCAACTTCATAGGCGAATTCGAGATGTTATGACATATGATACATGCCGACCTAATAACAGCTGTTTGTTCACTGTACTTCTAATTTGTCATCTAGTGGAAAATCACTTAACTCAGTTTTGGCCGCTTTAGAGCCGATATCGCCAAAATATCAATAAGGCTACACGAGGATGATAAAAGATACCAGCTCATCCTGCGGGAAAACGCTCCTACTGAACCGCTTTCAACTTTTAAATTGAAGGCCGTGGTATACTATATGACGCATCCTTCGCACCGTTTCCCGCCACAATATGTCTTAGGCAATTGGCTATCGATTACAAGGGTACGTTACAAACTGCTGCTGCCAAAGCAATTGAGAAACATATTTAAGTTGCCGACATACTTATAGGTACCAATTCAACATTTACTGCTATCTGCTGGCATGAACTTGACGATCATAAATAGGTAAAAATCCATAGATTTTATTACATCCGTCCACTAAAAACTTTAAGGTTTTTGTCAATATTAATACAGATTCAATCATTTCGACCAAAACTATATTGTCTTAAATCGTTTGAGTTTCCGATCCGCCTGGCTTCATGGGACCGGTGGTCATATTGGGAAAGTTAACATTTTAATCACTAGGGCAACTGAAACTGAACCAGGTGCAATCACTTCTCCCGGAGTCTGCACACCTATTGACACACATTTCAAAACAGTCTTAGCTTGCTCAGACTCAAAAAACAAAAGAAATTTACGATCGATCTTAATCTGTTTAACACTAACGAACCACATAGCATCGAAATATATATATACCTCATGAATTCTTAGATTGTGTGCGGTGGTGTTACTTGCTCAGTTAATGCACGAAATACAACAAAATCTGAATTTAAAAGTAAACCAAATATTCTCTTTACTTAAATCAGTGGTGTTGGCATCTCAGAAACTCGTTCAATCAGATTAATGACTAAACGGACCCTGAGGATGTGCCAAAATAAAAAAAAAATTAATCTTTTTCCGCTGTTGCAATTAAATCTCCAGATGTGCTGAACAAAATCAAATTTCATCTTGACTTCAAAAAACTTACTCGTATATGCTGCACTTCAAACTTAAGCCGCAATTCAAATTTAGTGGCCGCTAAAACTAGAAGAAATGGATCGAGCCCTCAATACTGTCATCCGAGTTGTGCAGTAACAATATTTCCCAATAGAATGCAAGGGAACGGCTAATTTCATCGTCAAACTGCTACTAATTGGTGAACCTCCAAATATCCTATTCTCACATCATTAATTTTATTAAACTTCTCATAGGAAACTACTACATTCCGGTCCACGAGCTCTATTTGCCGCCACTAGACAATATTACTGGCCTTTGTACGGTACAACAGTGGCATACTATAACGATGTTTTCGAGCTCGACCGATTTGTATTACGCAAAAGATGGGACACCTACTGTCGGAACGAGTAAACGACGCACCACCGGTTCGTTTTCTGTACAATATCTTATCGGAGACAAACTACCAACGAAGACGTATCTACATATCTATGTCTTTTTATTTGTTTGGTCACAAAGGCAGACCACCTCGAGTTGACATCCGACCTCAGCTCAAAGGCATTTCTGGGTTGCGTTAAGCGCTATCTGGCCACCCGAAAACTTTGTAAATAATTTCTTTCGGTATTTTATCAGCGCTAACTCCAAGCTACGTCGGCTTAAGGTGCTGCTTTATTCATATCAATCAAAAATTAAGCTGTAACAGATTTGTGAAGAGAACTATATTAAATGGAAATTCAAACCGTTTGCCACACTCAATTTTGGCGGCCCGCTTAAAGCTGGAATGGTACTGGCAAAATTCCATCTGCACTGTACGAAAGGTTTATCAAAGTTTACAGCGGTTCTAAATTCACAACCTCACAGTGACATTTTTATTTTGAGGTATTGGTTTTGATTTTCCTGATTCTTTAAGGGTAGTTCAACGGCCTTAACGATATCTCATTTACTATTGTTATAGGTAACCCGGTTACAAATTACATGAATCGGTTGAGACAGTGTCAAAAAAATATTTTGATTTATTATCTTCAAAACCTTCAAAATAGATACGCTGTGTAAATCTCAGACTTTATTTCTTAAGTTGTAAATTTAAGATAGTCGTTGATTTACCAAAAGTTTTGTATTGTGAATAAAAGACGTTGTTGGTTTTTTATTCTTTTATTAATTTTGTATCGCTTACCGTTGGTCAGGGCGATGTTTTATTGAGTCAATTAATTTTTGAACTCAATTAAATCAGACAAATGTTTGATTTATATACAAAATGGTCATACATTAATTATACTAATAACAACTAATATCGACTAAAATTGCTGATTTTAATATTACAATTTGTATGTTAAAAAATTATATATTTGGTGTCAATGAACTGACTAAAAATATAAAAACGTTATATTAAGGAAAAATGCATAATATACATTTTTCCATTGTAGTTAAATTTCATTAATCAATAATAATAACAAGAATGACTATTTATACGATTGAGGCCATGCTTGCGCAGCATGGTGAGTTGGTATGTTCACGTGACTGAACATCCTCCGCGGCGACTTTAGTTGATATGAACCGGCGAGGTAATGGGAGCACGTTTGAAATTTGTTCTGATGACTGTGTAGCTGTTGTTTTCTTGCATCGATATGCAATGATAAGTGCGATAAAGGTGGCAATGATTCCGTAGAGTAAAACGTAATGATGAATATCGTGATAATTTAATTGTTGGTTTTCACTTTCTGCCAAATTTTTTAGGTGTGTAACATTAGTTGACAGTTGATCCAAATCCATGAGAATGTTGTTGAATTCATGACTCATCATAGTTCTGTTGGTGGTATTTTCGTATGTGGCATTTTTGGACCGGATAAGCAGGCTGCTGAGGTTTATCGTTGGTTGATAGAAAGACTTCATTCTTGTGTTGAAGTTTTCGATTGAATGTATAGTTGTCATTCCATCCGTGATAGTGCAGGCTTTATGTAAAGTGATAATTCCCGTTCCATTTATGATTGTGGTTGTCACTTCTTTATTACATACGATATTTATTGTACGCTTTCTTTCGGAGATAAAAATCCATGCGCTTGGATCGTGGGTTGGAATCCATAAGTTTCTTGGTAGCATAAAACGAATCTGGCAAGCATCTGTTTGTACTTCTTTATTCATGATTATATCGATCTCGCAAGATGTTTTATTATTTTGTATATTATGAATAACGTTGTGGATCATGCAGAGATATTCTGAAGATCTCATGGACTTGCAAGATGTGAGCTCGTCTTCTGACATGGAGTAATAGGATTCCCTATTCAAACTAAACAATAAGAGTTCACTTGATGGTTCTATATAAGCATACATATCTTTATGCTTGGTTGGGATAGCAATTGGCTTTAAGATCTGATATATTCTGTTGTTGAATAACGGCATCTTTATTTCAAAAATTAACGCGTTCTTTATTTGTCCAACTTTAGCCGTCATCATCTGGTACAAGCTTATCATGTTATTTTCTCTATATATGGTGGCATCAGCTGGGATTATTTCATGTAATTTTTGTAATTCTGCCCTGAGTTGATTAGGTTTGAGAATAAATGTGTTTATCTTTTTATGGTGAATGTCTATGACGACGTCAATTAGCTGCTGTTGCATTGAATAAAAGTTTACCATTTCCAATGATAGGTGAATCCATAGAGCCATGAACCTTTGTACTGCTATATGCTCGTTTTCGTTTCTTTTTATTAAGTTGTGTAAAGCCACTGTTTGCTTATCTATTTCTTGTAGTTGATTGTTTACTGCTATCCAGTCCCTTTTGATGATATTCGTTGTTGATTCCATTATTGAAATTTGTTCTTTTAGCAATTTATGAATAATGTTGATGCGGAGTTCGAGTAGCTGAAAAAAAAGAAATCCAAAAACACCTAAAACAAAACACCGCATATTAATAGAATTAACTAGCTAGCATTAGAATTAAATTTATCATTATTATAACTTATCTGAATTATCCCATTTTGCTAAAATTGACATTTCCATTAATTAAATAATTAGAAATAATTAGCTAGCATTAGAATTAAATTTATCATTATTATAACTTATCTGAATTATCCCATTTTGCTAAAATTGACATTTCCATTAATTAAATAATTTTGTTTACGTATTTAACTTGACAGCTCATTATTATTATTGTTGTATTAAAATAGAGCAGTTGCTGAATTTAATTAAACAAAATATTAACGTAAAGCTATTTGTTCAGAGATGCCGCTGAGATCAGTAAACTAATTTGAGTAGTACATGTTATTAATTTAGATGGCTTCATATGAAACACAAAAGAGTAAAAAAACAGAGCTTTAAAACTGGATTGAGAATGAATTATAAAATTAGATACAAGCGAGCCTTCATTTTGTGCAAGTCATAATAAATTAAAGAAATAAATTGTTATCAGTTTTATAAGATAGAGTTTGGTTTTTTATTTGTAAAGCTACAAACATTGTGCAATATTAATTTTGATATACCGGAGTAACCAAATAATTACCAACGAATAATTTGTACACCAGTTAGTTAGGAGCATCATATATCAAAGGAACATTGGCGCCGAAACAGGGACCGGAATATTGTGTATTCTGTGGAGATCAATCAGCATAACGGAATTACAGTATTTGGGGTTCAGCAACATAGCAAAGCGATATACAGACAAACCTAATAGCGGAGATTTACAAAGCGACAGTGAAAAAAAATACGTGAAAGTTAAGTGTTCAGTTGATCTTCTAGATCTTTCAAGGCCAGTAGTATAACTGAGAATATCATCAAGGCCTAACATTGTGATTAAATTGTAAAGGTAAAACAAATATAGTTCGGTGAATTACCGGTCGAAGAAAATAGATTGACAATCAATCTCATTAATACGCAACGGCTTATATTTAGTGCGATCATTCATAAATTGCAAAGTGAAGTGAAAGTGCAGATAGTGAACGGTAAATAATCGCAAGTGATTAGAAACCGCCTCAATAATTAACCAGGTGTAAAATGGAAAGTTTGAAGAAACAAAGAGCTGCTATCAAAGGTTCCATGACAAAATTAGTAACCTTTGTAAAAGGAAATATGGACAACGCTAGCGAGGACGAACTATTAGTGAAGCAGGAACGAGCGCAAAGGTTATTGAGCGAATTTATGAGCATTGAGAAGGAAATGTTTAATACCGACAGCAAGGTAGAATCAGATCTGTCGGAGTTTGAAGATAGTTACTATGTGGTTCTTGCAGGACTAAATGCTACTATTCGAAAGCACAGCCTTACTTCAAACAGCCTTACTTCAAATAGAACGACATTAATGGATGGTACGATGAATGCGACACAGAAGCAATCAATTGAGGTGCGTTTGCCGAAACTCAATATTCCAAATTTTGATGGGGATTATATGGAGTGGCAGTCCTTTTTTGATTTATATAGCTCAACTATACATGAAAGAGATAATTTAACTGCAGCCCAAAAATTTCAATATCTCAGAGGGCTTTTAAAAGGAGAAGCGGCAGCACTTGTCCGTCACTTAGCCGTGACTGACTCAAATTATAACGAGGCATTCCAGAAGCTGGTTCATCGATACGATAGAAAGCGTCATACAGTTAATGCTTTCATAAAAACCTATATGGAACAGCCGAATATTCTACAACCAAATGCTGCTAATATTCGGAAGTTAACGGATTCTTTCGATGAATCAATCAGAGGGCTTAAGGCACTAGGCCCAGATGCCGAGAGGAGAGATCCATGGCTGATTTATATCGCATTAAATAAGCTAGATAACGAAACCAAATCCCTCTGGGCTCAAGAAACTGCAGACAAAGATTTTCCCACCTTCGATGAATTGCTCAAATTCCTTGGGAAACGAATCGATATGATGGAATCTTTGAAGGGATACTCAAGGAAAAATCATCCTGTTCGAGCACCAGCACCACGAACATATGCAGTTACCACTTCTACAGGGATGAATTGCCCAATATGTAAGCAAGATGGACACAGAATCTATGAATGTGATACATACACCCGTTTGCCGTCGGATAAAAGATCGGAAGTTATTCAGAGCCACAACAGGTGCTTTAATTGCTTAAACGGAAATCACAGAGTGCATGACTGCAGATCAAGAGCGAGATGTCAACAATGCCAAAGAAAACATCATACATCACTACATGATTCATCAGACCAAAGGAGGTTATCTAAGGATGATCAGCAAGCAAAGCCGTCAGCTTCGAAGGTTGCATTGTCGACAGTCGAGGAAACAGAAGAAAATAAAGAAGATACGGAGATTCAAGCGCATACGACGACGCACGCAAATTCCTGTAATACTATTTTACCAACCGCCATGATAAGGGTAAGAGATAGTAATGGCCAATTCCAAACTTTCAGGGCACTTCTGGATTCCGCCTCACAAGCAACGTTCATATCAGAATCATGTATGCAAGAATTGAATCTCGATCGTCGTAATGGCAGAGTGTTGGTAAAGGGACTTGGTGAAGTCGGAATGGGAGCAACCAGGGGTACTACCGAACTAACCATTTCGTCATTGGACAACGTAAACACCTTAAAGGCAGAAGCGTTTATTATCCCAAAGGTATCCACTACACTATATGGGTATTTACCTAAAACGGACTTGCCGTTATTAAATGACTTGGAATTAGCTGATCCAAGCTTTAATAGGCGTGGCAATATTGACATCCTTTTAGGGGTGGATATATTCTTTAAAGCGCTTTTGCCCGAAAAGCTAAAATTATCAAATGGCCTGACAGCAATCAAAACCATTTTTGGTTGGGTAATAGCCGGTGGAGGTGCAAACACAAAGCAAACCGAATACGGCAACTTTAATATTCTGCTAGATATAGATAAATCTCTTCGCAGGTTCTGGGAAGTCGAAGAGATGCCAAAAATCACAAGACGAACACCAGAGGAACGGACATGTGAAGAGATATTTCAAACGACTACCAAACAAGCGGACGATAATAAGTTCACGGTCAAATTGCCATTTAGACAACCAGCAGATATGATTGGGACATCATTTAATTCAGCTTTAAATCGTCTCAAAGCAATGGAGAGGAAGTTTGAGAGAAATAAAGAATTTGGGCAGCTCTACAAAACTTTCATGGCAGAATATGAGGCCCTTGGGCACATGGAAAGGATGCCTAGGTGCAACAGCTCCAATAAATATTATCTTCCACATCACGGTGTATTGAAAGAAAGCAGCACCACAACGAAACTCAGGGTTGTATTCGACGCATCTGTTAAGTCATCCACAGGGTTGTCACTGAACGATGTTTTAATGGTGGGACCAACCGTACAGCCAGCGCTCATCGATATATTACTAAGATTTCGACAACATCAATTTGTGTTCTGCGGAGATGTTGAAAAAATGTACAGGCAGGTGTGGGTAGCCAAAGATGATCGACAATTTCAAAATATTTTATGGCGAGTTAACCCGAAGCAACAACCGGAGAGTTATCAATTAAAAACGCTCACATATGGCACAGCATCGGCAGCATTCTTAGCAACGCGTTGCCTGAAGGAAGTTGGAAAACGATTGCAACCCACCCAACCGGAAGCAGCAAGATCCATATTGCAAGATATGTACGTAGATGACATGATGACCGGGGCCAATTCCTTAGTACGGATTAAAGTCATAGCAGTGCAGATAATGAAATCATTAGAGGGTTATGGTTTCAGCCTTCGAAAGCTGTTAACGAATAACGATGAGTTAAGATCAGTCATTGAAGCCACCGAGAAAGATGTCAAGAGTATAGGAGATCAACCAGATACGCCAAGAGTATTAGGCCTTCAATGGGATCCGCATGTCGATGCTTTTAAATTCAGCGTACGCCTTCCGGAGCGAACACTTCATACTAAGCGCACGCTATTATCAGATGCCAGTCGCAACTTCGATCCACTTGGCTGGTTGTCGCCTGTAATAGTAAGAGTGAAGGTTTTATTCCAAGACTTATGGATGCAGAACTTAAGTTGGGATGATGAACTGCCTCCAAGCACTCAAAAGGCATGGCTAGACATTAGAAGAGATTTACTTGAAACATCAAAAATTACAGTACCAAGATGGTTAACGACGCACGACCAAGTCAGCTTGATAGGCTTCAGTGATGCAAGCGAACACGCATATGCCGCTGTGATATACGCTGTAGTTAAAACCGACGATGGTTTTAAATCTAATATTATCGCAGCCAAATCACGAGTGGCGCCGGTCAAACAAATAAGTATTCCGCGACTGGAATTAATGGGTGCTTTGCTGCTGTCGAATTTAATGAAGTTGGTGGAAGAATCATTAACCATAAAAATTAAAAAACGAGCATTATTTACAGATTCTCAGATAGTATTAGACTGGCTATCAACTCATCCGAGACGCTGGACCACATTTGTAGCCAACAGAGCCAGTGAGATAATGCAATTGTATAGTCAGGAATACTGGTGGCATGTGGCATCAAAGGATAATCCCGCTGACATCGCATCTAGAGGTATTATCACGAGCGAACTACAGAGTAGTAACTTATGGTGGCATGGCCCGCAATGGCTAGTGGATGAAGAGCAATACAGGGCAATACAATCAATGAAACGTCGAAAGGAAACACCGACTACAGAGGAATCGAGGCCTGCCAAATGTGATGCATTTATAGTCTCAACAAACACCTTTATCGATAACTTCATAGCAAGGTACTCCAACTTCTACAAGATGTCAAAGGTATTAGCGCTAGTAATGAGAGTCTTTAAAAACCGCAGAAACAGGAGAGGAAATAAGAAAAATGAGGCCACGGAAACAATCAGAGAAGAGATAGAAGCCGCTGAAATGGTCCTAATTCGGCATGTTCAGAAGCTAGAGTTTTCATCTGAAATGGCCGCACTAAAAAATAAAGGTACTTTACCTCGAAGTAGCAAATTAATCACTTTATGTCCATTTTTAGATGATAAAGGCATTATCCGAGTAGGGGGTCGTATCCAGAAATCGCTTGAGCCATATAATGTAAAGCATCCTATCATCTTACCGATGAAATCTCATTTGGTGAAGTGTATAGTAAGAGACGCACATATCCTCCACAATCATCCAGGAATTAGCTTGCTTACCAGCATAGTTAGGCGACGATTTTGGATAATCAAGGGCAGAGTGGTGTCAAGAGAAATAGTTTACAGGTGCGTTGGGTGCATCAAGCAAAATCCCCAGCCAGAAAAGCAGCTAATGGGAAATCTACCACCAGAACGAGTTCAATATGTACACCCATTTCATAAAGTTGGTGTTGATTACTGCGGCCCATTTAAAGTGCAGCCAGTGCGACGAAGAGGACAGGTACCAATGAAGGTGTATGTTTGCATATTTGTTTGTTTAAGTACGAAGGCAGTACATATCGAGACTGTATGCAATCTGACAGCGGAAAGCTTCCTCGGCGCCCTAAGTCGATTTACTTCACGGAGAGGGAATTGCCATACAATCTACAGCGACAACGGGACCAATTTTGTAGGAGCAAACAATCAGTTGAGAGAATTATTTCAATTCCTTAAAGGCAAGGCTTCGGACATAACCGCGTCTCTTTTAAAATATAAAATAGATTGGAAGTTCATTCCCGCCGGGGCACCACATATGGGTGGCATATGGGAGGCAGCAGTGAAACAGGCGAAGATACACTTAGGCAGAGTGGTTGGTGAATCAATACTAACCATTGAAGAATTCTCCCCTTTATTGACGAAGATAGAAGCGATCATGAATTCGAGGCCATTAGCGATAACGCAAGCTGATGATATCGATTACATAACACCAGCCCATTTCTTAATTGGGCGCACCTTCGTAGATATCGCAGATGAGGATTTTACAAACAAGCATATCTCCCCATTGGCTAGATGGCAACTAGTCAAAAGGATGCAGCAACACTTCTGGAATCGGTGGCATCGGGACTATTTAACAATCCTACAAAAAAGAAAGAAATGGACTAGCGAGTCGAATAATTTAACTACAGGAGACATCATATTGGCTGCTGAAACAAGCTTGCCATCAACATGTTGGGCACTAGGCAGAGTGGTCGATACGCATCCAGCAGAGGATGGCAAAGTTCGGATTGTGAGCATACGTCTGGCGAACACTAATAAAATTATTCAACGACCGATACATAAGCTGTGCAAACTACCAATTCAGTCTTATGAATCAGATGATTCATGGCCGGCGGAATGTTGATGCGGAGTTCGAGTAGCTGAAAAAAAAGAAATCCAAAAACACCTAAAACAAAACACCGCATATTAATAGAATTAACTAGCTAGCATTAGAATTAAATTTATCATTATTATAACTTATCTGAATTATCCCATTTTGCTAAAATTGACATTTCCATTAATTAAATAATTTTGTTTACGTATTTAACTTGACAGCTCATTATTATTATTGTTGTATTAAAATAGAGCAGTTGCTGAATTTAATTAAACAAAATATTAACGTAAAGCTATTTGTTCAGAGATGCCGCTGAGATCAGTAAACTAATTTGAGTAGTACATGTTATTAATTTAGATGGCTTCATATGAAACACAAAAGAGTAAAAAAACAGAGCTTTAAAACTGGATTGAGAATGAATTATAAAATTAGATACAAGCGAGCCTTCATTTTGTGCAAGTCATAATAAATTAAAGAAATAAATTGTTATCAGTTTTATAAGATAGAGTTTGGTTTTTTATTTGTAAAGCTACAAACATTGTGCAATATTAATTTTGATATACCGGAGTAACCAAATAATTACCAACGAATAATTTGTACACCAGTTAGTTAGGAGCATCATATATCAAAGGAACAGTGCTGTTGATCATTTTTTAATGAAGTGATTTCGTTATCATACCGTTGTGCGTCGTCTTGGTCGAGAATTCCAAATAGTTGATTTGTGAGAGTACCAACTACGTTCACTAAACCTCGCTTCGTCCGAACATGATTGTAAGTGGGTTGGAGTATTTCATTGTTGAGGTTTATATTGGAAAGTTGTTGTTTCATTTGTGTTATTGCGGGCTTGCAAAGTTGTCTTAGTTGCAACCATCCCTTATCCTCGCTACAGGTTTGAGTCATCCTATCAACAGCGGCTTTGTATACTTCAGCCTCTAAGAACATTGCCGATAAATTAAAGTAAGATATTATAGTCCATTGTTGGTGGGAGAGCTGAGCTATCCCAATGTTTTCAAAATATATTCCCATTGTAGAATTTAGAGTTGTAATATCAAAAGTCGTCTCCTTTAAAGTTTCTGAGCATATGCCGAGTACACTTATTAATGGAATCATAGTTAATAACATCAATTTGGATTGGTAACAAGGTCTAATTGTCCTTTTTTTCTTTTTTGGTTGAGGAATGGTTTTTACTTTTTCTGCAGCTATTTTTACCACATCGTCTATTTGCCCTCGCAACCATTTCCTTGGTGGATTTTTCCCTTCATGTGTTTCTGTTGACTTACGTTTCCTCGTGGTGATGGTGTTGCGAAACGTGGTTGACAATACGGTGATGGCCTCGGTATCCAATTCTGTACCTTGTTCTTGTATGGTGTTTTCAATTGGGAGAGGTGCTAATTTTGTCACTGGCCTTTTTATAAAGGCCCTTCCGGGGGCCGCGGAGTGTAGCTACACGAACGATTCCGTCTTGTCCCGGGTGAGTTTGTACAACCCGTCCAGTAATCCATCTGGATGGTGGAACATTGTTGTCTCGAATTAAAACAAGTTGTCCAATCTTCAGATCTGGTGTCCTCGTGGTCCATTTTGCTCGTTGTTGTAGTTGATGCAAATATTCTTGGGACCATTTTTTCCAAAATTCCTCTTTCATTTTTTGGACCAATTTCCATCGAGTCAATGAGTTCATGTTGTTGTCTGAAACTCTGACTTCAGACTGGGTTATGATAGCATCTTCAATTAAAAAGTGACCTGGAGTTAAAACGGTCGGATCACTTGGATCATTGGTCATTGGTGAAATTGGCCTTGAATTAAGGCAAGCCTCTATTTGACAAGTTAATGTTGTTAATTCTTCGAACGTCAAAGTTGCTTCGCCTATCACTCTTTTTAAATGATATTTTACTGATTTTACTGCGGCCTCCCATAATCCCCCAAAATGCGGTGCTCCCGGTGGAATAAAATGCCATTTAGTACCATGTTCCGTAGTAGAATTTACAATGTTTGAAGCTATTTGTTCTACTATCTCTTTTTTTTGTAATTCCATTGTTTTACTAGCACCAACAAAATTAGTACCATTGTCGCAAAAAATATCGGAACATATTCCTCGACGAGACACAAAACGTTTGTATGCCGCCATGAACGCTTCGGCTGTTAAATCACTGACCACCTCAATGTGAACAGCTTTTGTTGCCATACAAACAAAAATTGCTAGGTAGCCTTTATACGATTTGTTGCCTCTACCTTTCGATACTCTTACGTTGAAAGGTCCAGCGTAGTCAACTCCTGACTTTAAAAATGGCCGAGCAGGAGCTATTCTTGCTTCTGGTAAATTACCCATTAGTTGATTGGTTTGTTGTTCCTTAAATTATGAATTTCATTCCTATATTGGGTTAGTTGAGCCCTTCCAACTAACTGATGAAGAGCTTCTTGCATTTCTTGAGGTGATATAATGTTACTTATTTCGTATTTCATTAGTTTTAACTTGTTGATAAATCGTCTACAATATGATATTATTCGTTGAATCTTCTTTAAACTTGAATGTTTTATGTAAAGATGATCAAATGGGTTTTCGTCGTCCTTTATTTCCGTTGTTTTAGCTAGTGCTACTAACCTTTTCTCTGGAATATTTTCAAATTTTTCAGAAGAATTATGAACTGGCCAATTTGTTGGAGTGTTTGTTAACCAACTTGGACCATTCCACCATATTTGGTGTTTTTCGAGACAGTCAGCTTCTATGCCTCTTGAAGCACAATCAGCTGGATTTTCAGACGACTTAACATAGTTCCATGTTGTTGGGCTGGTTAGACTGTGGATCTCTGTTACTCTGTTTGCAACAAATATTTTAAATCGATGTGGTTCTGCTTTGATCCAAGCGAGCACTATCATTGAGTCAGTCCATGCGTAAGTTGTTATTTTGGAAATTCGAAGACTTTTAGTTACTTTTGCCATCAACCTCGCAAGTAACAACGCTCCACACAATTCTAGCCTAGGAATTGTTAGTTTTGATTTTATTGGTGCGACCTTTGTTTTTGATATTAGTAAATAAGGTCGAGGTGCACTATTTATATTATCTCTTTGGTAACAATATATAACTGCTGCATATGCATGTTCAGATGCATCGCAAAATCCATGCAGTTCTATGGGCGAATTGTTGGAAGTGTTCACCCACCTCGGTATTTTTATTTGTTCGAGCGCAGGCAATGAATTTTTATAACTGTTCCATCTCATTGAGATGTCTTGAGGTAATGGTGCATCCCAAGACAATCCTGTTAGCCAAAGTTGTTGGAGTAATATTTTTGCTACTATAATGGTTGGTGACAACCATCCCAAAGGATCAAATAATTGTGATACCTCGGATAATAATTTTCTTTTGGTGGCGATTTCAGTTTTCTTCTCTTTTATATTTATTTTGAATCCGAAGGTATCAGTGTCAGGGTTCCAAGATATGCCCAGAGTTTTTATTGTGTCATCTAGTTTGATATCCATTGTACCGATTGCCCGTGATTCGAGTTGTATCTGTTGTAATAGATCTGGCTTGTTACTAGTCCATTTCCGTAGTTGAAATCCTCCTTTACTTAGCATTGTAATGATTTGACGTTGCTGTGTGTGTGCTTCTTCTACAGAATCACTGCCGCTTAGTAAATCATCCACATAGAAATCGTGTGAAGTTATATCGGATGCTATGGGAAACTCCTTTTTCTCATCAATGGCCAACTGTTGTAACGTGCGGATGGCCAGGTATGGGGCACTAGCTGTTCCAAAGGATACAGTTGTTAATTGATATTCACGAATTGGATCTTTCTCGTTTGATCTCCATAGTATCTTTTGATACCTTTGGTCATCTTTATGTATTCGTATTTGGCGATACATTTTCTCGATGTCTGCTGTGTAGACCACCCTATGTTTCCTCCATCTTAACAGGATCGAAATCAATTCCTCCTGTAGTGTAGGCCCAACCATTTGTTGATCGTTGAGGCTCTTATTATTGCTGGTTTTAGCTGAGGCATCGAAAACAACACGTAGCTTTCTCGTTGTGCTGCTTTCTTTTACTACTGCATGATGTGGTATGAAGTATTCTTCTGATGGACTCATTTCAATTTCACAGAGTCGCATGTGACCTAGTTCAATGTATTCGTTAATGCATTTTTTGTAGTCATTGGCATATGTTGGTGATGCTGCGAATTTCTTCTCCAACTGCAGGAATCTGGCTAATGCTGTTGTTTTTGAAGCCCCAAGTATTGGTGGATTATGATTAAATGGGATTCGAACTGTATATCTCCCATCAGCGTTACGGCGATAATTTGCCTCATAATGTTCCTGGCAATTTTGTTCTTCTTCTGTTAATAGCCTGTCTTGTTGTACTTCTTCTATTTCCCAGAATGATTTTAACCTGTTGTCAAGTTCCGTTTTTGTTATCATGCACTGAACCCTTGGTGGCTCATTATAGTTTATTGGTCCACATATTATCCATCCTAGTTCTGTTTTTTGTGCCACTGGTTCTCCTGCTTCGCCTTTTACCACATCATTCATTACTATCGCTGGGTAGTAATCTGCGCCCAATAATATATCGATCTTATTAGGCCTATTGTACTCTGGATCTGCCCATAACAAATTACTAATATGTGGCCATTTCCAGGCATTAAAACTGTATTCTGGTAGATCTCCCACTAGTTGATTTACTATTATGTGTACCGAATGAAATTTGTGGTTCCCAAATTTATATTATCTCATAGGTTACTACGCAAAAGAAAAAAACTGGTACCGTTATTTTGTAGAAAAACAATTTAAAAAACCGAATAAACGTCAAATTGGGCATTTGTTTTATTTGTTTCGAAATGGACGCATCATAAGGAGAAAAATGTGATTTAATAATTAGATTGTGCAATGATCATCCCGAGTCTGCCAATAAAAAAATTGGTAAATTGGCCGGTGTTTCCAATAATACGGTAACAAATGTAAAAAAAATGTCAAATCAATCTTTCTGTATCACGCAAGCCCGGATCCGGAGAAAAATCAGGTGCTCCAAATAAAATGTTGGATCAGAAAATTGTAAGAGTCATTTCGAAACATCCCTCGATGTCTGTGCGAGATTTGGCCAGAAAAACCAAAACAACCAAATCGATTGTGGAACGAGCTAAAACCAGAAATAATCTACGGACATACAAGAAGTCAAAAATCCCCAAAAGAAGTGTTGAACTATTTAATAGAGGGATCGATCGAGCAAAGAAACATAACAAATGGTTGAACGAAAGAAAAGATTCTTGTTTCGTAATGAACGACGAGACCTACGTCAAAATGGATTTCTCGACACTTCCAGGTCCCCAATATTACATCAAAAAGAAAGGTAAAGAACTGGACGGAGCAATTACTACCATAGCTGTTGAAAAATTTGGCAAAAAAACATATGGTTTGGCAAGCAGTTTGCCAATGCGGCTTAAGATCACATCCATACATAATAAATGGGATTATGAAAAGGTGAATGTTTGCCGTAAAATGAACAAAAAATTTGAATGAATACGATTATTTAAAAACTGTACAATATGTGCAATAGAACAAGTACAGAAAAATAATGATTATATATTGCCGTTTAGTTTTAATTCTTCATGTACAAATCACAAATTTCATTCGGTACACATAATATTAGCGCGCTTATTTGTGTTTTGAATTTCGACGGAAATCTCGGCTCAATATTGAATGTCATCCGTTGTTCTGCTACTCCGGCTGTCACTCCTCCTACTCCTTTAAATTCTACATGCGTTTTCTTGCTCTGTATATTTAGTTTTTTAGCTGCCTCATGAGTTATGAATGATGCTTGAGAACCTGGATCAATCAGCACTCTAAGTAGTTGTGGGTGACCTCCGTTGCTTGGAACTTTAACTAATGCTGTGCTCAGTATTACCTGAGCTGCTGTTGTTGTGCTGTCTTTCATGTGTGTTTCCACAACTGGTATGCCACGTTTTGGGTTTTGTCCAGGTGGATTTATTTGTCGGCATTCAATTTTGTTAGTTGCACCTTCTTTGGTGTGAAGAAGAGTATGGTGTCTTCCTTTGCATACCGCACATTTCCCTTCTGTTAAGCATATTTTTGAAAGATTATGTTTTCCTAAACATATCCGACATAGATTATTCATGTTGCATATTTTGCTGCGATCTATTGTTGACATCTCCAAAAATGATTTGCATGCTTCAATCGTATGTGATCCTTTACAATTGACGCATCTGTTTGTTGTTGCTGCTAGCGTTGTCATGGCTTTTTGTGGTTGTAATCGGCCGGTTGGTAAGGGTTGTCGATTCGGTTTACTTCCTAGTGCTTCTAGTGATTGGAATCTTTTTTCCAAAAACAACAAAAAGTGATTCAAATTTTTAATCTTTTTTGGGTCGTCTAAAGTTGTCTCATAGGCTCTGATGGATTCGTTGTCTAATTTCTTCTGAAGTATGTGTATTATCAGGGCATCATATTTGTCTTCACCATTCAAGATATTATTGATGTTGTGAATGGCTTCACTTGTTGTGTCGTGCATTGTTCTGATTCCTGCCGCGGTTTCTGTCATCATATTTGGTTGATTAATTAGTTGATTAAAATATGCTGCTGCCAGAATTCTTTCGTTGTTGTAGCGATTATTTAATATATTCCATGCCACCTGATAATTTTCTGCGGTTGATTCAAGATGGCTTATTATTTTAGCGGCTGGACCTCCTAAATGACTTTTTAAGTAGTTGATCCTGTGGGTATCCGTAAGCACTTGGTTTGTATGCACGAGTTTCTTGAATGTATCCGCGAAACCTTTCCATCTCATGATTTCTCCATAGAAATGTGGAATTTCAATATTTGGTAGTCGGATATCTATTGAATTGTGTTTTGATTGTTGATCATTCTCAATCTCCATTGTAATTTCAATCACAATGTCATCATGCGCCTGCTTAATATTATCGAAGTAATTCTCCATGAAATATTTTGCATTGATTTCATCTTCTTCTGAAACTTCTATGTTTATTTTATCGTCGAGGTCCATGATTTGTTCCATCATCCTCTCCATATGTTTCAAAACAAGTTTTAGTGCTTGTTTTGATTTTTTTTGTGCTA
Organism: Tipula helvola; assembly: GCA_963556165.1. Lineage (NCBI taxonomy): Eukaryota > Metazoa > Arthropoda > Insecta > Diptera > Tipulidae > Tipula > Tipula helvola. Next base: position 28,326,962 of record OY744483.1, read on the forward strand.
ATGCCTCTTTAGCTGTGTTTATCTCTCTATATAGAGCCCTCATCTTTATATTTTGTAGCTTCATCATCTGGTCGAACTCCTTCCTGTTGGCTGTCGCGGAAGTTGGAATGCTATTAGATGAGCTTTGTCTTTCTTTTGGTGTTGGTTTACTGCTGTCATCTGTACTTAAGATTGTTAAGGATGTACTTTGCGAGTGTTCCGCTGATGTTGTTGGTGTCGGTGTTAGTGGTGGCCCGTGGTTTAATCGTTTTCGCATATCATCGATTAGGAGGTCGTAAATCTCCGCTATCTTCTTTCGTGAGTCGAAGTAGGAATGATTATGCTCTAACGGTGGCTGCATCTGTCGGATGATATCATCCGTTGCGACATATTCTGTGTACAATGCTTTTAAAGCAGCTATTTTTGTTTCCAGATATGTCTTCGTTTTCCGAGCATTTCCATCTTTATTGTAGTTTGTGTGCATCTGGATTATCTTGCCGCCTACTTCTTCTTGTTTGCCTAAGGTCGACATTGTTCCGCCGTTTGTTGGTAGTGTATTGCTGGGTATGTCGCTGTTGTTTGATGGCTTGAACTTGTAGGTGCTGCTTGGTTGTTAACTCTGTAGATTGCCTGTTGTTTGTTGGCTTGCTATAGATGCTGGTTGCTTGATGACTCGAATTTGCAGATCGTAAATTTCCAGTTGGTTGTTGGTGTTTTTGATGCCGGTTGTTGTTTGGCGATGTACTTCTCAATTGGTGCCAATTTTTTTAGTGGCTTCGAAGGACCATGTGTAAATCTCAGACTTTATTTCTTAAGTTGTAAATTTAAGATAGTCGTTGATTTATCAAAAGTTTTGTATTGTGAATAAAAGACGTTGTTGGTTTTTTATTCTTTTATTAATTTTGTATCGCTTACCGTTGGTCAGGGCGATGTTTTATTGAGTCAATTAATTTTTGAACTCAATTAAATCAGACAAATGTTTGATTTATATACAAAATGGTCATACATTAATTATACTAATAACAACTAATATCGACTAAAATTGCTGATTTTAATATTACAATTTGTATGTTAAAAAATTATATATTTGGTGTCAATGAACTGACTAAAAATATAAAAACGTTATATTAAGGAAAAATGCATAATGTACATTTTTCCATTGTAGTTAAATTTCATTAATCAATAATAATAACAAGAATGACTATTTATACGATTGAGGCCATGCTTGCGCAGCATGGTGAGTTGGTATGTTCACGTGACTGAACATACGCTGTTAAAATAAAAAATTACCAAGTATACCATTAATAATGTATAATATGTATTGTTTTGAAAACTATGACAAAATTATATATCATATTAAATATTATGATTTTATGACAAATCATTTTTGACTTATCAAATCTCTCAAATTGTAGGCGATAGGGAAGTGAAATGTTAACCCACGGTGAAAATTTATTGAAAGTAATGGATGGCCAATTAAAAATAAACTACGATAATTTGATTTGTCATAGTATTAGTTAAATTACCCATTTTGTAACTTCCTGATATGTGTAATCCCTAAGCTGTTTGTATTATTTTTCATTTCTTGCAAAGTTGCAATTTCTCTAGATTAGGGTGAGCTGCCCTATAGATTCGTCTATTTTTAGGTCACTAAGTTTTAAAAGGTTGATTCTGAAAATCTTTAACCATCATTTAAAAAATAATAATTCTATGGTCTTTGAACTGTCTACGAAACTATTCTTATAAATAAGACAAATAAAATATTCCATTATGGAATGGTTTCTGAATTAATTCCGAAAAGTGTTAAGTATTCACTAGAAGGTATATAGTTTTACGTGCAAACACTTGCCTATAAAAATTATAGTTTCCATGCATTTCCATGAATACATTTTTTGTGTTGTACAAAATCCACCCTAATTAAATTTTTTACCAAATTCTTAAATATTTCTGCTTCGCCTCATATTCAATAAACATCTGGCTTTAAAAATAAAAAAAAATCTCATTTCACTGATCATTAGCCTCTTGGATCAATATTAAATTCTTTATGCGTATTCATCATCTTTGCATAATGAGTGTGTATGTACAAATTCATCTTCCGATAAATTTATGAGAAAACACAAAATTACCAAAAATAACGAGATAAAATAAAATAAAAATTCGACAACTCATTGCGCAACCACTTACAATATTGTGTATGTGTGTGTGTATATATTTTATGTACGTAGGATTACAACCATTATTACGAGAATGTCTGTGCCATGTTTTATACATTTTGGTTCGTATGTTTTTTTACAAACTCATCAGCTTTTTGTGCTTTCCTGTATACATAGAGTGTTATTATTTTCTATATACCAGAGATACAGTGAAATGAAACTTTTTTTTTGTTTTTTGTATTTTTCCAATGAAATACAATTTACAACATGAACCAAAGCTAACAAAAATTATATAGATAACAATTAATATATTGTTATATACATAACAGCAACAACAATGTACACACATCCAGTTTGTAACATATAACAGCATCATGTAGGTACGTACATAGACAAACGTGATAGAATAAACAGACAATAAAATATAGGAGCTTTTTTCTATTTTTTTATTATTTCGTTAGACAATCGACAGTTGTTGTTTCTATGTGTACACAGAAAAATATAGTATTTGCACTATAAAAGCTCAAACTATAATGTAATCAAAAGAAAAAATGCTTACGGCTAACAAAATTCTATATTTGGATAGATATTTCTGGTATTTTGGTTGATAATTAAATATTTTGTTGTATATCTCTCCGACTTGAAAATTAATGAACGAAGAATGGTGTGTCGAGTCGATTTGTTATTATTTTTTTTTCTATAAGGACAGGCTTTAATTTTGGTATCAGTGAAATGAGCTTAAAACTTTTCCCACGCAACAAAATATTTTAGTTGACAGACATTAGGGCAGGACATTTCAATAAATAAAATATGAAAATTAATCGTCCTTATCGGAGCTGTCAAACTTGTATTTTATTATTAAATTGGGTATGAATGATTATATTGTAGAAGTGTGACGAGGCATACAAATTCACCCATTTTGTTGATATCACGTTTGAAACGTATAGAAAAATTTTGATGGAGGTACCATAACAAGAAGTTGATTTGTTTTGTCAACTATGTTTAACGATAACGCAATGGTTAAAATGGGAGATGTAATGGAACCCGTGAAATACGAAATTTAAGTACAATTTATCGCCTTGTCTGTATGTATTTCACTAAGTATAGGAAGTATAAGACCTCAACTGTAACTCTACTTCTTTCACTATGTATATTTGTCTACATTTTCAATAAATTTGTTAGCAATATGTCCGGAATATTCTTTAACCAAGCCAAACACGACTTAGTAGGTAGTCCTTAAAAAAAAGGGGAATATACGGGCTTTAACCAACTATTATCATGGGAAAGTAACCATGACAATTGCTTTATTAAGTTAATTAAAATGTTTAAAATACGCTTAGGTATCTACCGGTTGAATACTTCTACCTATAATAACAAAATTAGCACAAAATATTTGTCAGATCTTTACTAGTACATACTCTTAACCTGCCTCCAATCTCTCCAATAGGAGAGTTCCAAGATGTTCAGGCGCCTTAAGAATTACCTACGATACTTTTTACACTTTCTGCAGTAGGCATTTGGCGAAACACACTTAATACACACATTTTTAATTTTTTTTTAAAAAACACTTCTTAAATATCTCGCAAAATTACAAAAGTTTTAAAAAATTACTCGATCGATTTCGGCTTGTTAGGCCATCAGCAGGAGTATCTACTAAACTGTAAAAATAAAAATGTAGTTATTTATATATATATAGTTGGGAAAAGCAAAAACTGAAATAAAAATATACAAATAAAAAATGTGGGAGTGGTAAACAATAAAAATGGTGAGAGCAATAAACATTAAAAATTAAAAGGGGATGAGTTAAACACAGGTAAATGATTATTGATTAGTCAACGGCCGAATAACAAAATTCCAGATGTTGTTGTCTTTATTTTTTATTTTTTTATTTATTTTATTATAACCCGACGTATTAGTCATTTTATGGGATGGTATGAGTATTGGAATAAAACAGTGCGGGGTCGGTAATTGGTGAGAAACGGATTTCTCTCTGTTCGTTGAGGATTTTTTGTTTAAGAAATATAGCTTTTCGGATTTCGTAAGATTCTAAGTTGTCTAAACGTCTGCTTTTTGGTTGTACATGTAATATTTCTAAATTGTTTAAACTGGATGTGTGATTTTCTAACGTTAAATGATTATAAAGGGATGATTCATGGCTACCAGATAAATGTTCTTTAACTCTAACTTCAAAATTGCGCTCAGTCTATTCGATATAAGAGGAACTACAATCATTGCAATTGATCTTATAAACGTCAGACTTGGAAGGGCGATCAATTCTTGGTTTGTTGTTAAAAATCATTTTCTTAATTGTATTATTGTTATAAAAAGCAAAGCTAATATCTGTATATTGTGTCACGATGTTACTAATCCGTTCGCTAGTTTTTCCTATATATTCTAAGTGGCGCCAATTTTTCGGCATTAGGCTATCAGGTGGATAAATGTTAGCTAAAGCTCTATGTTTCAGTTTTCTGTTTACCAGTTCCATTCCATAGACAAATTATGTCATCAACATATACATATGTACCAAAAGATTACATGACGGAATTAAGGATTATTGCTTGATACAATCGTTTGTTCGAAGAATTTCATGAAAATTTCTGCTAACAAAGTGACAGAGGGGAGCCCATCGGTAGATCATCAGTGAATCTGAAATACTTATTATCAAAGCAAAAGTAATTTTGTTTAATACAAGTTTCAAATATCAGCTTCAGTTCATTGCGTAGGCTCCCATGGGTTGGCCGAATCTTTGAACTGGCTAGTTGTGTTGATTCTAAAACTGGCATTTTCATAACATTTTGAACCATTACGTGGGAAATAACTTTTCGGCTGTAAAAAGCTCGGAAGATTTTAGAAATAAAACTAAAAATGTGTCTCTACCAACAGGTTATATATTAGTGTCGTAGATGTGGTCTCGTTGTTTACAAACGTTGACTCATCTTTGGTAATAATTTTGGTTAAAAAATTGTGGAATAGCATAAAAGCATGTAGTAACACAAATTTGGAGTCGAAACAATTTGTAGAATTGTTGAAATTTGTGTTAGATCATACTGAATTTAGTTTCGGAGGAAGATGTTTTAGGCAAGTGTTTGGTTCACCGATGGGTTCGCCAGTTAGTCCAACAGTGGCTAACCTAAGTAGTAATGGAACACGTTGAAACCGAAGTATTAAAAACATCTTCCGTCAAAACTATCATCTTTTACCGGTACGTGGATGATATTATTGCAGCTATTCCAAATTCGAAAATTGATAATTTTTTGGATTCATTTAATAGTTTTACTCCGCGAATTAAATTTACATGTGAAATTGAAAATCAAGGTCGTTTAGCCTTTCAGGATACTATGGTAATACGTAATGAGGATGGAAGTTTAACTACAGATTTATATCATAAAAAAAACCTTGTCGGGTCGGTATCTAAATTATAACTCGTGGCTTCCATCATCTTACAAAATTAACGCAGTGTTTCGTTGGCTGAAAAAATTTTGAGATTATCGGATGAGGGTTTTCATGCCGAAAATTTCAAAATTTTAAGTAATGTTCTAACTCAAAATGGCTGTCCGAGAGGTGTAGTTACTAGAGAAATTAGAAAAGCTATCGACAAACATAATTCGGGAAATATTTTGGAAAATACGCGCTTAAATTCAAATTTAATCGTTGAAAATAATCGCAAACTTTACATTTCGGTCTCGTATGTTAAAATTCTTTTCGAAAAACTAAAATTTCTTTTACAAAATTATGATACACAACTGGTTGTTAGAGCATTTCACAGTTTGGACCCTAAATTAAAAGACAAAATTCCCATAGAGTTACAATCAAATCTAATATATAAATTAAAATGTTCGTGTGGAAAAGAGTATATCGGTCAAACTAAACAAAATTTTAAAAAACGAATTCGTCAACATATTTATGATTCTACGTATGAGTTTAAACCGTCACACAGTGCTTTATCGAATCATGTACGTGGAAGTAACCACTCCTTATCTATAGATGACGCTGAGATACTTGATAAGGAGCAAAATCTCAATAAAAGGTTAATTTTGGAAAGCATTTGCATCAAAAAACAACAAAATTTATCTCAAAATTTATTAAATTTCCAGGAAGTTTCAAAATATTTATTAAATTATTACGACAACATTTTGTAGATTTTCTAAAAAAAAATTTTGTCACTCAAATTGTACTTTAAAATTTTTTTCGGTTAAACTGAGTAATTTGTAAATTTTAATTTAAACTCTAGTTACATTAGGAAAACATTCGTTATTAAAAAATAAAAATTTTCTTTCAAATTGTAGTAAAAATTGTAACTGAGAATGACGGAATGTACCGTCGAAACTTCGGGTTTTTATTAAATAATTAATAAAAAAATAAAATATTAAGCTAAAAACCAAATAAGATTATTTTATTATAACAAAAAAAAGCTTAAAAATAATGAAATAATCCTGTTTTTGTGAAAATCGTGCAATGCCAGACAGACAAAAATCCTTTAATAATCTAGAATTCCCGGTTATTTGGTTTGTGTCTGCCTACGGAATAAAATATACAATTCTGACATTATAAATTCATATTCTGACATCTCATATCGAATTTTAACGTTTTATATAGAATTCTTATATATAGAATTCTGCCACCAAAAATTCAAATTCTGATTTCAGACATATTCAATTTAGACAGAACTATCTCTAATTTTACAGGACAAATCGAACAGCTACAGTTCAATATCAAATTTTGAAATTACATACATAAATGCGAATTCTGATATGACATATCGAGTTCTAAAATTATTTTTTGAGTTTTCCCTTGTTTTGTGAAATTCTGACATGATATACCGAACTCTGACATCATAAATTCAAATCCCGATTTGACATATTGAACTATGCCATGATGACCACATTTAATACACAAATTCCGACAACAAAAATGTAAATTGACATTATGTATCATATTCAGACGGAATACCTACATACATCAATTCTGACATCATATTCAAATTCTGACACGACATATCGAATTCTGGCTTGATATCATGATATATCGAATTTTGACATCTGATATTTAATTTATGACATAACGTATCGAATTCTGACATGAAGTAACGAATGGTACATTTTATCGGATTCTGGCATAATATCTCGAATATATGACATGTCGATTTAGGTATGATATATCGAATTTTGACATGAAAGATTTAAATGTTGAAAGACATATCGAATTCGCTTATGATTTTTCGAATCGGAACATCATGTCAGAATTCAATATTTCATATTGAATTCTGCCATGATGTACCGAATTTTAATTCTTCTAACATCAAAAACTCAAACTGACATATCAAATTCATATATAATATGTATATCGAGTTCTGACATCATAAATACAAATTCTGATATTGTAAATCCAACTCTTACATTATTTATCGGATTCTGACATGATAATTCAAATCCTGGCATAAAAAATTCAAATTCTGTCATGACTGGGATTCTGGCATAATATCTCGAATATGTATGACATAGCGAATTCTGGCATTATATACAATATCGAATTCTGACATAAAATGTAGAATTTTGATATCATAAATGGAAATACTGATATTGTATATTCAATTATGAGATGAAGTATGGAATTCTGACATGAGATATCAAATTTTGGCACCGGAGATTCTAATTCTGGCATGGCATAATACTTCGAATTTTGATATGATACGAGTACGTCGATTTCTGACATAATTTATTGAATGGTAGCAGCTTGGATACATATCTCATTGGGTTGATATAACTGTCAGTTAATTTCGGTTGGTTTTGTGGCCGCAGCCGTGGTTGGATAATATCAACTTAATTTTTACATTAGAAAATTAGTTAAGAAAATTTCTTTGCTTACCTTAGGTATGTGGCTCTATTTTAATATAGCAAAAAGTTTTCACTTTTTAATTTTTTCAAGATTTGTCGAAAAGGTCACGATGGCGATGGTTAGTTTTAACGAACATTAGCATTTTGAATATTATCAAACAGATAGGGTATTGTATTATGATAATAATGTGTAACAAATGAATTTTAAATGTAAAAAACTAAAAACTATCTGTAATTTCTATAAAACGTAATTTACACTTTAATAAAGTTAAAATTATAATTTTTATTAACTTTGTACAATATCTCAAATTTTCAGTTAATTACTTATTATTATTTGTTATTTTTAAAATGTAAATTTGTAAAATGTGAAAAATGGATTTTTACACAAATATGCCCAACTGTGATGCTGTCATTTTTATGCTTTAGGCTAAATGTTGATTACCCGTTGTACTTAATTGTTTTAAAATTTCCCAGAAAACGTGTCTTAACGTCTTAAGTAACACATGCAAGGCAAACTCAAGACTAGGTATGGTAACAAACCCAAGACAGTCAAAAGACAACTTCATGTATTTGGGCCGAAGAGCCTTCAAAGAAATGTCTTGTGGTTGTTATTGGTAACATGTATACAAGATGTCTTGGGTAACATATCTTAAGGTCTTCATACATAACATGTATTGTGGTCGTTATTGGTAACATGTCTGGATGTTGACTTTTGTAACATGTTTGGTGGTCATATTAGGCAACATGTCTTGCGTTTTTCATTGATAATATCTTCTGGGTTTGTCTTTAGCAAGATGTATGACGACTATCTAAGGTAACATGTTGGAAGCAGTCACACTACTAATCTACCCAGGAAAAAATAGAAAATATTATTCCTCTCCCATTTATTTACCGCAGAGTCAATACAAAATATACAACTCTCAAAAATGTGTAACCTCTTTGAGATTTTTGTGTTGGTAATTCGGTTTCGTACTGATAAGTAAGGTCTACTCCTCAGGTAGCTACGACCGAACTACAAAAATACAACTATCGCTAAACACATTAAGTATCTAACCAGGGAGTATTGACTTAGCGAATTTTATTCACTAAATCAAAATCAAAAAACTCAAGCAGAAATTTCATTTGTGTGTGTATCATGCCCTCACGAATAATTACGAAGTTAAAAATTTGTATGATTTAATATGAAAAAATGTTTTCGGCAACATATTAGGGGTACCCATAAGTAATCAATTATTTCAAAGTAAAACACAAATATGAGCCAAAATATTTTTTTATTATTTTTCAATCAATTACACATTCACCATCATTATCCAAAACCTTTGCCATCTCATCGGCAAATGAGTGAGGTCTGTCATTATCGTGTGGCAAAATCACATGTTTTCTTTTGACAAAAGCCGGCCGTTTTTTCACTAATTTATTACGTAGACGGTTTAATTGTTGGCAATAAACATCAGCTGTAACTATTCCGCCCGGTTTTAGTAGCTCAAAATGATTTTTTCCAGTTCAGTCCTACCAAACGCACAATAAGACCTTTCAGTGTCAGACCCTGTTTAGGTGTATGTATAGCTCGTTGTTTTGGAGAAAGCCACTGACTGAAGCATTTCAAATTGCTGTACAGCACCCATTTCTCATCGCCAGTCACAATTATGTTGAAAAATTGATCCCTTTGTTGCCTAGTTAATAACGATGTGCAAATGGTTCGCCGCTGGTCTTTGTTTGAAGTCGACAATTCAAGTGGAACTCAAATACCTGGTCGGGATACTTTTCCAATTACATGGAGCTGTCTTTGCACTGTCGACCAGGTAAGCCGAAGTTTGTGGGCTATTTCTTGGACGCTCAGTTTTGCATCCGATTCAACCACTAATCGCAAAGCATCATTATCAAATATAGAAGGTGTCCCACTTCAAACATTGTCCAATAGGTCAAAATCACCATTAGCGGATTTCTTAAACCAACACTGACACTTATTGACCTTCAAAACAAAAATTCAATTACAATTTCCTTTTTTTTTTATTTGTTACATTTTTAATTTTTTGAGTATTTTAAAATTTCCAACAAACACAAATTATATTGGACATTATATACAACATTATCCGTCACAACTATCCCCGTCGATGTTATTCCTTACCTTGGGGTTTCCGAAACTTTAACTCGGAGTACATCAGAATCAGTCACTCTGGAAAATGCTTTATATGTAAAACATGGCTGAGGAAGAAATAAGCCGACTGTTTTTGAAAGCTTGACCCTGTGATTTATTTATAGTCGTAGCGTAAGAAAGCCGAATAGGAAACTGATGACGATCAAAATTGAAGGGTAGAGATAAATCATTAGCTATGTTTAGTGAAATTCTTGGGATAAAGTTAACTGTTAACTGTAATGTTCCCCATTAATAATTTCCGCCTTAATACAATTTCGACTAAAATCCTTCACGACTATTCTAACACCGTTGCATAGCCCATTTTTAATAGAAAGATTTCTTAGGAGCATAACTATGCAACCTTTCTTTAAATTTAAGATGTGGGGGCGGGGAGAAGGGGGAGGGGGCTAAAACAAAAGATGGGTTCAAAAAATGTAGGTATTCAACTGGGACATTTACTTGCAAGCCAGAGTCAATCAATCGGAAATCAATTTTTCAAGAGCCTTTTGATTGAGGTTTCGGACTTCATAATTTTTTGAACACAATATATCTTACTGCGATACTGAAGAAATATCATTGGTTGTCAACGATTCCGTATTTATTTGGCACTTCACACGAATATTGTGTTTTTTTATTTAATTCGCCAGATACTTGGTTACCATTGTCGACATTTAATAACCATTCACTAAATTCAGGATCAATAATAATAATAATAGTATTTCTTACTACTGATAAAACTTGCCGAATATCACCCCCTTACACAATTATCTTTCCACCAAACGGCAAATCGATCTACAATTTCATAAGGGCGATAACTGATGCCATCGGTGTTTCATCCAATATAAGACAGTCAATTGATGTTAAGAAATGTCTATTTTTAAGGATATTTGAGGATATTTAACGATATCCATGTTAAGCGCAAGCAAAAATGCTGAATGATACGTCATTCCATCGAGGAGCAGACTCGTAGTAATCCCAGTCCAAGCTACATACTTTACTTTTTTAGTACTATTAGAGATCTTCTACTTCCATGTCAGATACTACGCTATAAAATCGAATTTTCCGATATATCCCACGGGAAACTTGATTTGAACTTTTTCCTGCGATAGCTATTGGGAAGTCATATTAGTGTAATCTATCTTAAGACATAACACTCTAGAGGTTGCTTTTATTACAATTAAAATATTTTTTTGGGTTCCACTAGTTTTCCACAATTTTCCACGAAAATCTAGAGCCAGGTTTTACCCTATAAGAATATTAACAAACGACGTGCAAACGACAAACGAATGCATCCTTAGTATTTTTTAGGCTAAACACGACCGATTGATATTGACTTCGTTTTTTATTTTTGGCTGGGTTAACTCACTCTGAATTACCGTTTTTTTACTTTCGCCTGGATGATGCAATCTGCATTATTGACTTTCCACTTTCGGTTAACTTTAACAGTATATGATAATTTATTCTAAAAAAAATTTTTTTTTGTAAGCTTTTTTCTTAACACCACCTCACTTTACTAAACTTGCACTTTATTACAATATTCCTGAAAATCATATACTGACTTATCAGTTATTGTGTATGCTACTATAATATAGAAGGCTACTATCGTATAAAAACTGGCATGTGTCTGAAGAGGCCTCCTTATCGGATCACTTGCACATTAGATTCGATTTGGCGGCCGAGACCATGCAGCGCCAGGAGATTAGAAATCCAAAACTGACCGATTGGGACTTTTATAGAGTTTCACTTGAATCAGGAATGCCCTCGGTTATGGGGAAATAGAGTCCCCAGAGGGCTTGGAATTCTGTTCAAACCAGCTGCATAATTCTACACACTTGGCTTACGAGAACAGCAGCCCAGTTAAGCAAAGGGATTCTACTAAGATGGGCCCTTGGTGGAACAGGACGCTGGGTAAGCTGAGGAAAAAATCGAGAAGGTTATTCAATAAGGCTAAACGCACTGGTGAATGGGGCGAGTATAGGATGGCTTTAACGGAATATAATCTCGAATTAAGAAGGTCCAAAAGGGCTACCTGGAGAAACTTCTGTGAGGGAACCAATGAATTGCGCTCTGCACCTCGTCTTCAGAAAGTCCTTTTCAGGGATCACTCAAATGGTTTAGGGCTTCTTCAGAAGCAAAACGGAAGTTTCACTGAAAACCGGAAGGAAAGATTGGAGCTACTATTAGGTACCCACTTTCCGGATTCCGTAGTGTTTGGAGCCCAAGAGGACCCGAATGACCCTTCAAGTGACGTAGCCTATGCACCTCACAGTAGGATCTGGAGTCTCTCTGGGAAAATGTTCACACCCAGCAAGGTGAGATGGGCTATTGGCTCTTTCAAACCATTTAAATCCGCTGGAGCGGATGGTGTTTTTCCTTCTTTACTCCAAAAAGGTATTGAGGAAATACTTCCCAGCTTGGTCCAGATGTTTCGGGCAAATTATGTTTTTAACTATATTCCAGAACTATGGGGGAAATCAAATGTGGTCTTTATACCAAAGGGGGGCGGGGGGTCGTTTGGACACCCAGGCCAAGGCTTATCGGCCAATTAGCCTCACATCGTTTCTATTGAAGACGATGGAAAAAATCTTGGATCATCAAATAAGATGTGAAGTCCTTGTTAATAATCCGCTGCATCAGGATCAGTTTGCTTATCAAACTGATAAATCCACTGTGATGGCTCTTAGTGGTCTAGTCACAAGGATTGAAAGAGCAGTGGCGTATAAGGAAATTGCCCTTTGTGCCTTTATGGACATTGAGGGGGCTTTTGATAACACCTCCTATGGATCGATAGAGAGGGCAGCAATGGATAAGGGGATTCCGCCTTCTACAATTAGGTGGATATGCTCCACGCTGGAACATCGCGAAATCACAGCCAGATTAGGTGGCGAGTCAGTAACCAACACGTCTCCTCTTTTATGGTCATTGGTTATTGACAGACTACTTGTCCTTCTGAGTAACCATGGGTTTGATGTCCAGGGCTATGCGGATGATGTGGCTATCATAATTAGAGGTAAGTTTCATGGGTCATCTCTGACCTCATGCAAAATGCACTAGATTTAATATGGCAGTGGTGTGACCAGGAAGGACTCAGTGTCATTCCAAACAAAACTGTCACTGGCCCATTTACGAGGCGGAAAATGCTCTCGCTTATAGCTCCTCGTTAAACGGTACTACTGTTTGTTTTTCCACAGAGTTTAAATATCTAGGGGTTATCCTAAATCAAAGACTGAACTGGAAACAACATTTACTTAAAGTTCAAAATAAAGGCCACTAATGCTTTTTGGGCCTGTAGTGTGGTGGCCCAAAAACTGAACAGAGGACAGCGCAAACTTTATTGAATAAGGTTCAGCGTATAGCCTGCATTGGGGTTACGGGGTCAATGAAATCATGCCCAACCGCAGCGATGGAGGCTCTCCTAGGACTGACTCCATTGCATCTGCATATTAAAAAGGAGGCTACTATTATGGCCCTTAAGATGCAGGCGGCGGGAAATATCCAATCCGGACAGACACCCTACCATAGAAATGCCTTCCGAATGTATGCCAGCTAAACTGGTCTTCCACAAACCATTTTCTGTTAGGGGACCTAACCGGGATTTGTGAGAACAGGGGGACCATACTTTGAATGAGGGTCAATAGTATGGTTTACATATGGATCAAAAACGGAAGACGGGCCGGGGGTAGGAATATACGGGAGCGGGACTGTCTTCTCGAAGTTCTTGGTAACAACGCTACCGTCTTTCAAGCAGAAGTACATGCTATAGAACTTTGCGCTAGGATAGGCATTGCAAAAGGCCTAAACGACGCAAAGGTATATATTACATCAGACAGCCAATCGGCCTTAAAGGCTCTTAGGTATTTTACCGTTGAGTCAAGGCTGGTATGGGACTGTTTGAAGGTTATTTAGCGTTTGGCAAGCTCAAATGGTAATACTTATTTGGGCCTAAGTACGACAGATGGATGCCGTTTCTGCGACCTGGATGCGGAATCAGCGGAACATGTTCTGTGCTATTGCCCAGCCATTTTCCGCCGAAGACTACAACATCTAGGAGGGAGAGTAATGAGCCCGGATAGTGTGTATCATATACCGGCCGGCATATGATACACATTGTTAGGTTCATTAAGAGCCTGAATATTGACTGGACGGATCATTGAGCAGGGTCCATGCACAAAAGATCTTTTAGGTCGCAGTGCGATGTGGCTTAACGCCAACATGGCCCTACAATTAATAATAATAATAATAGTATAGAAGAGGGTTGGATGATTCTTTTAGAGGCAATAATATTAAACTTTATTAATTTTGAGAGTATAACTGTGTTCTCAATAATATTGCCTGTAACAATCGGACTGAATGAATGAGTATATAAATAATTCGTTATAAAATATTTAGTTTAGAAACTAATTATTTTTATTCTGTATTTAATCAATCGAATCAAATTTTTATGTTTCAATAAACATACTTATAATTGGTCTGCATTTTATTGATCAACAATATATTGAAATTCGAAAGCAAACAAAATGCTTATAGAATATTTAATAGAAAACATAAAATCAATTTCTTTTTTTTTGTATACTTAGTTATGCAAAATATTGTGTATAGATCAAAAGCTCGTCTAATATATAAACAGCTTAGTATATGTATATATAAAAACAACTTTAACCTATAAACTTTTTGAAATTACACAAAATATATTGAAATAACATGAAAGACTTCGTGACTTTAAATGTATAAAATAGATTAAAAAACATTTTTTTTTAGTTTTATAGTTAATAACCAAACTGTATTTATGTAAGGCGGCATTATAGACGTAAAGTGCTGAAAAAAACAATATTTTGTTATAAGTTTTATAAATAATAATAATAATAATAAATAATAACAGTTATAATATAAGGGAAGAAAATTATTTCGTTTATCTTGAACTTCCTTCTTAAAGTTTTTTCCGGTATTAAATTTTTAGTTCGTTTTTGTACACTATGTTACTGCCTTTTAACGATTATTACACAAAGTGACATGCATGCAATTATTAACATCCATTGTTTTCTAGTAACGCCTTATCGTATTTTGTAATGTATTATATGTATTTATATACATACACTGTCAAAACACTTGTCCGCACCAGTCATCATCAACGGTTATATTGTATGTGAAATCCATTTCCTGGAATTTTCTTTTTCCGAATTTGGATTACAATCATATAATATATTTATGCTCCAAATAATAATAATAACATCCAGTTTTGATTATTTAATTCCCTAGAAGACGATAGAAATGATATTAATATAGAAACAAAATTATTTCTCATCTTAGTGTTTCTATTATTATACATTTCATATCAAACAAGAAATTAAATTGTCAGCAAAAATTTCTGGTTGCTCAATTTTGGTCGACTTGCTTCATAAAACTCTGCGTTGAGATATTTTCGTATAGAGATATAAGAATTAAAAGGATTTACTTGAATTGCGTAAATTTTATATGCTTTTACCGAAAAGGTAAAAATTATTTTCTTAATTTAACATTAACCAATCAATCATATATTTATAACCGTATCGTTGACTATAGGCTCAAAGAGTTCTCCGCCAAATGATCCTTCTAATTTTGGTATTCGTTATTTCGTAGAATTAAAAATGTTTTTGTTTGCTTTTATACTATATTGTGATTGACGGCAACCTTTTTTCCCATTTTTGTTTATATTTTTGTTGAGGTAGCCACTTTTAATTTTTATTTTTCGACGAAATCAATTAATTTTTTTAGAAAGCACACAAAAAATGACAAAAGCTTTGATAAGCAACCCGTAAAAAAATTGGGAAATTTTAGAGCTGAGTATTTGACATTTTATATAGGATTAATTATTAAAATAAGAATGATTATTTGTTTACGATTTGTTAAACATTTGAGTGGATAATACTTAAGTTAATGGTATGTCAAGCCAATGATCTGTGTGTCTGCGATAAATTAATATTGGGTTGATTATTTTTTTTTATGAAGCATAATAATTGAAATGCCAATTAAAATCAAACAAAACAATTTGCAATTAATATTTCAAATAATATAAAAAAATTTTTTGATTGGAAGTTGATTTTAATTATATGACTGTAACAAGCTAAGTTTTTGTAAACGTAAGTAATGGGTCCATAAAAAAAAACTAAATAGTTAATAATAAAAACATCGTCTATCAGACCGCATTTTGTTGAGGCGCAAGAAGTAGAATAGGGCGATACAATATCCTCCAAATTTTATTAAAACATTCCTTAAATCAATTCCAACAAAATTTGATTGTTTTAGTTCAATTCTGATAGTAATTTTAATTTTTCAAATACTCAAAATTTTTCTTTAAAATTTGTATTTGAAGGAGCAGATTTATTATTGAGGTTCTATATAAATGGGCTTGCTGCAAGAATTGAAGCGTCAATAATTAGGTTCCAGTATGTGATTTCTTGGGTATTGAAAGTCACTGAGCGTTAACGCTTAAATCGCTTAAGTTTAGTAATCTCCAAACAATTCATTAAATTTGTCTTCTTCACCAATCTATGAGATGCAGTACTTGGGCAATAATGGGGGTAATCATTCTGAGAATTTTTGACTGTATTCTTTGAACAATGCCAATATGAATTTGAATTTGGAGTTGATTGCCATAATTAACAGCCAAACGACCAGATTGGTTTAATCATTGTGTTATACAGGAGAAGCTTATATTCTAAATCAAGGACTGAATATTTCCCCATCAACCAGTGCATTTTATCCATTTTTAATTTGATATGGCCTCGTTTCATTTCAATGTGTTTTCGCAAGGTTTATCGTCGGTCTAGATGAACGCCTAGGTATTTTGCTTCGTTGGTCTGAGGGATTTGTATTCCGTTCATTGACACGTAAGCTTATTTAAAGTGAATGTTACGTGAATCGATTTTTCTTCATTGACCTTTATCCTCAATTTTTTTAGCCAGATTTCGATGTCATCTATATGTTATTGCAGGGTTGTGGACGCTGTTTGTGGATTTTTATGGGTACATACGATTGGTGTGTCATCAGCGAAATTAGACGTCATAATTTTCGAAGATGTTGGTAGATCAGAAATGGAAATTAAATACAAGGTTGGGCCAAGCAGACTGCCTTCCTTGCGGTACTCCTGCAGGACGTTTTACTCGCCCGATTTAGAGGTATTATGTTTAACATAAAATCTGCGATTTGACCAATATGACTTCATAGGTTGGTAGATTTCTGGCAATTTAATAATAATTTTATAAAGCAAACCCTCGTGCCAAACTCGGTGCACTTGCTCAATGGTTCCATGTTCTGCTCTAATACCAAATTGATGATTAGGGACGATATTTCGGAGTTTCGGTTTAATCTTTTCGATAATTATATTTTCGAAGACTTTCGAGATGATTGGTAGTAGGCTTATTGGTCTATATGACGAGACCTTGGCTTTGGGATCATTTTTATACTTGACAGCTTCCAGCACTCAGGAATACATCCTAATTCATAGATTAAATTGACTATTTGAGCTAGTCGACCAAAGGCACACTCGTGCAATTTTTTAAGCATTTCACCTGTAGGTAATTTGATTATACCCAGGGGCTTTCTTTAATTAAGTTTGGTGATCAATAATAAGCTTAGCTAGCGGCTTCTTTATCTTGAATTTACTCTCAGGTTCGATTGCTACATCTGTTTGAACCACCGATAATCCAGAGTTGGGAGTGGAAACACTTTCAAGATGATCAGCGAAGGCTTTAGCTTTATCCTCGTCACTTCTAGCCCAGTCACCGTTGGACATACGAATTGGCGGGTTTGGTTGCTGAGGCCGTTTAAGGTATTTAGTGGCCTTTCATAATGAATAGTTTGTGTCAGAGTGTGGAGATAGCTGCTTAAGGTAGTTTTGCAAAAAATCCATTTTGTTTTTTTGGAGTAGGCTTTGCAGTTTATTTTTGGCCTGTGGCACTATTCTGGTTTTCCCAGGGAATTGGGAATTAGAATTTTATTATTGTGATTTTTTTAGTGTATTTTGGTATTATTTTTTCCAAAGCATACTGTGGCAAATTTGCATTTTTTCAAATTTTGGGAAAAAATAATTCCACTTCATAGCATTTTTTTGTTTATTTTTCCCTAAACATTTTGTTGGGAATTATTTAGTAGGCAGTAATGTTAAAATGGAATTATTTTTCCCAAAACTTGAAAAAATTTCAAATCACCACAGTATGCTTTGGAAAATATAATACCAAAATACACTAAAAAAATCACAATAATAAAATTCTAATTCCCAATTCCCCGGGAAAACCAGAATAGTGCCACTGGTTAAAGTTGTAGTTTGCATCAGGCGATCGATTTGTTTGCCATAATGCGTCTTAAACAGTATTTCTATGTTAGTAATTTTTCTATTTCAGCGGATGTTATAGTGTGCATTGTATGTTTGCTGTTTTGTTTAAGCGAGGCTGAAATAGCTGCGTTGATCAGTAATATATTAAAGTTTTCCATTGCCATATTTATATCGTTTGCCGTCTCCAGTGTAGATGTCAAGTTGATATGCGAACTGATGTACATCTTAAATTACAACCAGTTAGTGAAGTTGTTCGTTAGGAAGTTGATTATACGATATGGCTTTTGGTCAGTCCAGTATGGACTGAATGGTCAGAAGATAATTCTGAGAGTGGTTTGGCCTCGATGATTTACCGGTTTTTTTACTCGTGACAGCAAAATCAAGGATGTCAGGAATTTTTTTCCGATCAGTAGGCCAATAAGTTGGATGGCCACAAGATGCAACATCGTAATGATTTACCTGAATAACAATTAATGTCCTCTTTGAGTAGTCATTCTTGAACCCTAGTTGAATATTGAAGCTATGACTAAACTTTCTTTATCAAGGTCAACACATACAGAGGTTGCTTGAATTGTGATATACTCATTCAGAACATAATGGTAAATACGATTTTTTATAATGACAGTAGTTCCTCCTCGACTTCTGCCCAAGGGATGTTTAGTATCATAGACTTTGTAACCATTTATTCTAAAATTTTGTTGGTCGATTAAATGGGTTTCAGAGACCAGCATAACATCAATTTCGTGTTTTGCAAGAAAATGTTGTAATTCTAGTTTGTGTTGGCTTATACCGTTTGCATTGCAGTGGCAAGTTTCTGGATGATAATGGTTTGATTTTGCAGCATTGCTTGTAGCATATTTTGCATTGTTGTCATTAACTGCGTCATCAGTTGGATACAGTTATTCAGATTAGGTTCAGCATTTGAGGATTTACCCCTGAGAACGCTTGCATATGTTGGTTTCCTGGCTGATGTTCTTGGCGAACGAGATTCATTTGGCGCATCCGAAGGTAATTTATTCTGCGTATACGCAGGTGTATTATTGTGCACATCATAGGTGTAGTTTTATACTGCTGCCTTGGAAGTGACATTTGAATAATATTTCTGTAGACTGGGCATCCCTGGTAGTTTGCAGTGTGGTTTCCGCACTGCATTTCTTTATTGTTGAGGAATTTTTTGGTTTCGGACAACTCTTGGTTGTGTCTTGCTTGCAATAAGTTTTTGAGCGGCCATATTCTTGGCAGTTTAAACACTGAATTGGTCCGGACCTTTTATTTGGTTCTTCAACAGTTATGCGTCTATGCAAGAGGTACTTTATTTTATATACTTGATGAATTTCTCCCTGTTTCAAAGTACTTTCGGATGGTCACAGCTCAACTTTGACCATTGCTTCTGGTTGCTTCAAGCGGTTCATGATCCGAAATAGATTCTGTATTTTAAATCCATCTTCAAAAAGCGCGGCCTGGATTTCAGTTACATGAACTTGGACATCGATGCCTTTAATAACGACTCTGAAAGACTATTTGAAGACTTCAAACGGTACGTATAATAGTTTCTATTGTGTATATCGTAATAATTAATGACTTCTATATAGTCGTTGACCCCGTGTGTTTGAATTTTTACTTCGTGTATTTTGCCATGAAGTAAATTTGTTACGTTAAATGGTTTTCCATTTGTTAGCACGCTTGATTTAAGTTCTTGCACCACCTTGTGTGTATCAGCTTTACGCAAATAGATTGGAGGTGGCTTGTATTTTCGATTTACCTGTTCTTGAATGTTTGCATTTCCAGGTTCGCTCTCTTCCACATCCTTGTCAGCGAATACTTCAAATCGATTTTTTAGCGGTAATTTTCCGACATTTAGTTTCTTATTTGCCAGTAGTTTTTCATTATTTGTGCTATCTCTTTTCCGTTTTACAGCAATATATCGATCGATTCCAGTTTGTATCATATGTACATTACGTTTGGTATTCTCTATAAGGCTAGTGTTGCTGCTGTGCTTTCCAGGGGGTATTTTATTTTGCGCGATATATGAGGAGACTTGAAAATTTTGATGTTGGCGTAAAATGCTCGGTAGCCTGTTGCGATCCTCGATGAAATGTCCACAGAAACGGAGTTTTGCTCAGTGACCAGTGATGCTAGGTATTTGAACTCATTCACTTTTTCATATTGAGTATCTCCTGAAATGAAGTCCCCACGAGTCTGCCCTCCGCGGTCACCATGTATTTGGTCTTCGCTTCATTGATCTGAAGGCCTATTTGTCGGGCCGTTAATTCCAATGGGAGTAGGAATTCTTTCAGAGTAATCGTCAGCGTATGCTAATAGCTGGGTTGACTTATAATACAGGCAGCTACGCTGCGCGATATTGAGCTGACGAATGATATATTCCAATGATAGATTGAATAGAGTTTGAGCTATTGGGTCTCCTTGCCGCACGCCAGATGTTATCTCAAAGGCATCCAAAATTTTGCCTTCTATTAGCACCTTACATATTGAGCCATCCATTAAAAGCTGGCATATTGAAACCAATTTTGGCGGTATGCTCAGATAGGACAATACGTTCCATAACGTATTCCTCTTAATCCTGTCGTACCCCTGTTGAAAATCTATGAATAGACTGTGTACAGGGATGTCCTTTTCATAGCATTTCTCCAGCACATTCCTCAGTGTGAATGTTTGATCGGTCGTTGATTTATTTGGTCGAAAATCACATTGATAATCACCCAAGGTCCTCTCGCTATAAGTTGATAACTTTACTGCGACTACGTTGGCCAAAACCTAGTAGCCTGTGTTCAGCAAAGCTATACCGCGATAGTTGTTGTAGTTCAATCGATCTCCCTTTCTATGAAGTGGACAAATAAGAGCCGTCTTCCACTCTACTGGGATTTCTTCTCTATACCAAATTGTTGATATTAGCTCAAACATGCGGTAGAACAGATAATCACTGCCATATTTGAGCATTTCGTTGCTTCACACTATTGCTACTATTATTTACATAAACACAACTAGTATAATTATACACAAATAACTATAAAACAAATACTTACCTCCAAGCCGACAAAGAACCAAGAAAACTTTTAATTTTTGATCTAGTAGCATTTTCGATACACTAACGGTATATTATAGTGTTATGTTGCTGTTCATTTTTTCAAAGGTGTTCTATCTAAATGAAATTTAGACCTAGAGTCTGGGCAGACCTCACAGGTCTCTTTAAAATACAATCACATTTAAAAAGCTAAATTCTTCTACAAAAGCAACATAATCTCCTCGAAAATGATCTTGTCGGACTCTAAGAGTCGAGATTACAGAAGTCAAAGAATATCATTCTAATTTCCAGAATAAAATTTTTTTCATTGATTTGGGAATCTATCCAGACCTACCAAATATAAAGAAAATTTTTAGCTTTAACCTTAGATAATCATTTTGTTATGTATTCTGATCCACTATTCAGTGGTCTGCTCCGCCTAGTTGAAATATTTAGTTCCGAAGTTTTTACAGTTATATCCAATTTTTAATAGTTCCTTATTCCGAATCATTATATGTTTTCCAAATGTTTAATAATTTTCTGAAATTATTGAATTTTTGCATTTATACATTTTTTAATCCTTCAAATCGATTGAAGTTGAAGGAATATTTTGTTTGGCAGAACATTTTTTTAATGTTGTGGAACACGGATATGGATTACTATTATCTTTGAACCTAAAATCTTTCAACAGGAATGCCCAAAATGCTTAGCTGTAAATTCTTTATATTGAATAAAATTATTGGGGGCCCTGGATTTAATTTTTCTGATTTCGGGGGCCGTAATATGAATAAGTTTGAGAGGTTTCTACCTGATGAAGAGTTTACGCATGATTTACAATTATTGTTTGTTTTCATTAATAACCCAAGATTTTCTTTTACAGCTTTGACATTTTCTGGTTCAAATCTCCAATGATTATATTAATTTTTTTAAATTGTTGTTGCTTGATAAAGGGCCATAATTTTAACCATGATTTTTTTGTCCCGCAGATCGGGTTTTGTTATCTGAAATTCCTATTCATATTTTCATTGTAGAATATGAACTTGCCTACATCACATATCTTACAAAACCATTAACAGGCCACAAAATTATAGCTGCCATAGATAATAGGTAGATTCTGATATTTGTATGTGAGGAAGTTGTGCAGTTCATAAGAGATATTAAGGAAAGGTTTCAAGGCTCCCCGGCAACAACTTTCCGGCTTCCAAGGAGGCAGCGGCCAACAGTTTAAAAAGCACTGGTTTAAGGTATCCAAACTGGGACAATTCAGCATTACACTTAATTATCATTCCAGAATGAAATCCAATGTGGTAAATGAAAGACTATTTCCTCCTAAACTGTCCTCCAGCAAATATTTCATAAAATACCTGTAGAACATTGCACAGCAATAAACGATTCATTTTAAATTTCAAATTATAATGAAATTGGAATTTATCTTTAAGAAACTCCAAATCATTCCAGTCGCTCTTGCCTAATGAGTGGATTGGTTTTTTGACAATAATAAAATTATCAGCTCGAAGAAAGATGTTTCTCTGACGATTTTCAGAATATTAGCTTCAAAATTAAAAGCATAATAAAAAGCTTGCAAGAATACAAAAAAAGATAACAATTATTTTCAAGCAAGAGATGAAATTATTAATTGCCCTAAACCAGTTATGCTGGTAAAGCAACTTACAATTTAGTTACTTGCGATGTTCAGTGTTTGCCGTAAACTTATACAATGTTTCCAGACAAACCAAAAAATCGCAAAATGCCTTCAATTGAACAGCAGAGGTCAGTAACGTTTTTGATGATTCACAGGTGGTTCTCTTTATCAAATAACCAATGATCAAATCCATTCACATTGGGTTTGATCATTACCTTGTAATTATATTTTAAATAGGGCAATAAACCCAATTTGGGATTCTGAAGAGGAGGAAAATGTACAAAAACATAGTTTTTCAAGCGAGTTATTTCTGATTTAGACTTTTCAGGTATAACCTATTTATTTATGTGTTGCTGTTTAAATTAAATGTAATGATACTTATCGTGCCATCTATAGTTTGTCGAGGAATGTAGGTTACTTGCATGATATATAGTACGAAGAAAAAAGTATTAGTATGGCTATAAACGATGAATTTCGGAAGGTCGAGTACTTAAATTCAATATTACCCCAGTAATGATTTTTTTTCTTAAAAACATAATTTTTCGTGACTTTGCGTATATATAATTTTTGTTTTGGTAAATTATCTTGATATTGGCTCTTGTAAACGATATTAGAAATTGAAAAACATGTTTCAGAATGTCCATGAATTTTTTGGAGTCTCAATATTTTGAATTTGCCTTTCTAGACCGATTTTTTTGACTGGGTGAAAAATCACCCCAGTATGGCCGCTATGTTACGGGAGCGAAGTGTGGCCGTTAAGGGTTAATTCAACTTGTTTTCTTTTTTGATTTCTAGAAGTGTAAAACGAAAAATATAAAGGGCTGAAACCTCACGAGGTGATCAGAACTTCGGTGTTTGGTATCTCCAATAATGTCATAAAGTTGGCGTGACAGTTTTGACATTATTGATTTCTATTTTAACCAACATATATTTATTTATACAACAACAGCCAAACAGGTCAAAAGCTTCAATAACATGGGTACAGGCATCCAATTTAAAACGAAAAATCGTATTCTAGAACTTTATACCGAAAATAGTATAACAAATTTTTCCTGATACTTCTAATCGTTTAACTGACCATATTCTAGAAACTTATCCAAAAACTCATTTTAGAATCCCATTTACAACTCGCATGTCAAATTTCATAACAAACGGGTAAGGAATAACTAAGTTCCATCCTACAAAGCCATATTTCAAAGCTTTATCCAAAAATCATTTTATAATCCCATTTCCAACACACATATCAAATTTCATCATCATTTTATTTATTTATTTATTCTTGACTTATTAATTTACATGTTAATCTTTCGGTACACTCCATTTTGAGCACAAGCTCAATCATAATGGGGAGCACCAAAAAACGTCGATAAATAGCAGCTCATCGCCAACCCTGCAACTTTAAATGGATCTTTGCTAAATACATGTAGTACCAGTCACTGATCTGCAGACTGCCAATATCATCAGAATGTAATATAAACTTTGAACGACTTCTCATTTACACAATCGAATGAGCTTTCATAACCCGAATATTCTAAAAATATTCGAGCATCCAAACTACTTGTGTGACACTTGCTGGAATATTATTTACATAAGAAAATATCTCCTGGTTTGAACATTTGTTGGTAAATTAAAATTTAGAAAATAAAAAATATTTATAGAAATTAAATAATCGGTTAAGAAATAGCAAAGTTCTATCATACTTGGCCATATTGCTGAACTTCGTCTAAAACTCATTTCAGATTCCCAATTTGAATACACATGTCGAATTTTATCATAATCGGTTGAGAAATGGGCAAGTTCCATCATATTTAGCCATATTCCAGAACCTGATAAAAAACTAATTTTAGAATCCCATTTCCATTACACATGTCGAATTTCATCATAATCGGTTGAGAAATAGCCAAGTTCCAACATACTTGGCCATATTCCAGAACTTCATCCAAAACTCATTTTAGAATCCCATTTCTAACATACAAATTAAATTTCATAATAATCGGTTGAGAAATAGACAAGTTCCATCATACTTGGCCATATTCCAGAACTTCATCCAGAAATCGTTTTAAAATTCCAGAACTTCATCCAAAAAACATTTTAGAATCCCATTTCAAATACAAATGTCGAATTTCATCGTAATCGGTTGAGAAATGGGAAAGTTCCATACTACTTGGCCATATTCCAGAACTTCATCCAAAACTCAGTTTGGAATCCCATTTCTAACATACGCATTGAATTTCATAATAATCGGTTGATAAATAGGGAAGTTCCATCATATAAATAATTTGTTAACTATTCACTACATCCAAATCCAACCCCAACTCAACTCCAACTCAACTCTAACTCAACTTCAACTCAACGCGCAAATTGACCCCTAATTTAACCATCAAATCAATTCCCAATTCAATGCCCAATTCAATAATCAAATAAGCATACATATATAAAAAAAATCGTAAATATTTATAAAAGCAGGTATTTTGGGTCAATTCGTATGGCAGGTACCCCACCCCTTGGCGTACAGTCTCCAAAAGCTTTTCAAATCTCCGCCTTGACCATAGAAACAGATTGGCGAAAAAAAATCCTAATCGAACAAGCCGTTCTCGAGATACCATGGGTCCAGACACACAGACATCCAGACACGCAGACATCCAGAAAGACGGACGGACATTTTTTTTTTTGCATTTTCAGACTCAAGGACTTTCAAAACGTCGAGAAAAGTGGTTTGGACCAACCAAATTTTTCGTCATTTTGACAGGATTTCAATACTTTGGTCTTTTTAGACCGAAGTAATTTAAACCCTTTGATAAAAAATGGTGGGTAAGATGAAAACCAGAGAGTTTTGCACATCTCCGAAACTTATACGAGGAAAAGACAGAATAATGCAGATCTTTGGAAATCCAATGTCAATAAAAAATTGAAAATGACAGATTGAAATGTTTGAACATTTTTGGAGTATGTTATTTGTCAGATGATGATAATGTCAAATTTTATTTTAAATTTGTCAAACGGACGACTATTAAGCAACTTTGAGTACCGTATGAAGTAAAAAAGAATTGTATTCAAATTTTTCGGCAACTAATCCAGCACATATGTAATTCGTCTTTTTAGATTGTTCTTTTTGAATACTTTGAGCATAAAGAAACGAAGAATATGTATATAAAAATACAAAACGTGTGACGCTTACCGCAAAACTAAATAGAGTACAAAGTCATATATTAGCAGATTTCAAACAGTTGATTCCCATTATTGACGCGCTAACTCGAAAAAAGTTTTGGAAACCCGCCTTATTTCGTCAATGGATCCATACAAATTTAATTTTATTCATCATTTTTTTTCAATATCCTAAATATTGTAAATAATCACAGTTTTTCATTTTGCTCTTCTTTCGTCCTTTACTAAACAAAGGATTAAAAAGCTAAGAAAACGTACCCACTATAATCGAACGAAAGCTAATGATTCCGTGAAGCAATAGGCTCATTGAAATGGTAAAATCAAATTACTCTAAATACAGCTACTCCGCTAATATAAATAAGGAGCTGTCTTCAAACGCTTTATCAAAATCAGGATGTTTCACAGGAAAAAAGGATCAACAACTTTTTCTCGGTTGAAAGTATTGAATGTTTGAGTAATTATATCTGGTTTTGTTAATTTGTAGCATTGCACGAAAATTTGTTAAACCCGTTTGAAAAAAAAAAAATACTTTCGGCATCAAAAATAACAGTTTTGCGTTGGAGATCTGACCTACACTTATGATAACAATTCGGTGTTTGTTCAAATGAAATCAATCAACGGATCAACAAAGCATGATACAAACGCAACATGCTTTATTATTTCTGGAATGTGGTCTGTCTGTTACAGCAAGGGAACCGAAAAATGGGAAGGCCAGCAATGACCTGGAAAAGAACGGTGTTAGCTGAAGTGAAAGAACTTGAGAAACCATGGAAAGACTTACTATCAATTTTGTGCCGTTAATCTATTCTTCGCAGAAATTCAATTGCGAATCAAGAGCGCTCAGTACTCACGTTAAAAAGTAAATTGTAATAAGGAACGGCGGCTCGTGATACTACTATCTTTAGTATTTTCAAATTCAAATGTTTGTCAGTGCTAAAGATGTTCGTTTCAGCCAAAACTACTTGACTACGAAAAATTATAGAAAATACCAAATTCAATAAAGTCTCAATGGAAATTTGGTAAAGATTTATTAAATCAATAGCTACATCTAATCGAAGTTGCATAAATTTACCTTAACCAAGTTTGAGAATGAACTTAAATTGTTTTCAATTTTTTCTATAAATTGTCAAATTAAAAAATACTTTTTGTGGTTGTTTTATATGTGTATACAGACCTAAAGAAGATATAATATATATCGAAACGTCGTCATAAAAGCAAGAGTTTTATTTTTAAGGCTGTAAACCCGAAGGTAGCATATGAACTTAAATTGGCTAAATCCAAATTACGCCGAACTTCGTTCAGAATTTGTTCAATTAAAAGATTGAAATGATCCTAATGCAAAAAGCACCTGTAATAATAGAAGAAATTTTTCGGAAATCACCCGATGATAATAATGCCCACTGGAAGTGCAAAATGAGGCTATTATGATGAGAAGCACTTCGCTACAAAAATAGTATATTCTTCATCATTCGGCTTTCACTTTGACATTGATCCATTCCTCACTAAGCAATGCTTTGAACTGACGGACATATTACTTAAAATTTAATTTCTAAAAGGGGTATGTCTACAGTGATGCTAGCAAATGAAGAAAAAATTCCTACAACGCTAAAAAAGAATTCCTATAGACTATATGTTTTGCTAAAATTGGTTATTCTCAAAAGTTTAAAAATCTTTTTGAACCAGTTACATCGTTTTTTTGCTGCATTACTTATCTTACCCCAATAGGTAAGATCAAGATGCCAGAATAAAAATTTGTTGTATTCTTTACCTGTACGGTTACGGGTGCTTCCCTATATACATTCAAACTTGGATATTCTTGATATAAAATTTCTTTCTTATTACAAACAAAATTGTTAGTCCCTTAAGGTTCGTATACATATAACTTCCAATCTGAAACATTTTTCTAACATGACACTTTGAAGATTGAATTTATACAAAAATTTTAATTTTCAATCCAACAAATTCCGACTGCCCACATTAAACTTGATCTAATAATTATTCTTGAGACCTGTTGGCTAGGCACCCTAGACATTTTATAAAATGTTAAGTACAGTTAAACCTCGATATAACGGACTAATTCCGTCCGTTATATAAAATATTTAATTTTTTTTTAAAACTATTACTTGTGTGATCTAAATTGAAATAAATCAACCAAATCGTATTTTAAACTAAACAACCCTAAAGTAAAAACTCCTTACTGATGCAATTGTTTACCATCTACTCATCTTCGGATGAAGACATATTTATCATACTCGTATGTTGCTGCGGTGACATGATGCTCGACTTTTCGCTGGCGTGAAGCGATACAGATTCAAAAGACTATTAATTTTGGATTTCATCTTTGATGTCTTTTTCTCTAAACTACCTAAAATTCTGAAAATGGATGAGATGAGATTTTAAAACTGATCATTTTGTGTTTGACCAAATTGTTGCTTCTTCATCGGTATCATCTCACTCTCATTCCGAACTTCCAATGCCATTACCTCACCCGCTATTTCTCTTTCGGTCATTGCATGATACCCCGGATCAACTTCATATACTTTCAACCACTGCGACACATCTTTCCGTCCATGTATTCACCATTATTCTGCTGAAATCAGTGCCCTTCTTAATCTACATCGGCTTCTTCATTATTAAGCAATTTCTTCCAGCCATTTTCTATAAAGTTCGAACTTTCACTTCATTCCAGGCTGCCGCAAAATCAAAAACTGCTGATTTTTCGCTAAAGTTTTTTTAATGGTATATAGGTAGCCGAGGAATCACGAATTGCTCATTTACTATTTGCATCTAGAAAACTCTCAAACAGGGGAAAGGGAAAAAGGTAATAGAAAAGTATCAAATTAGCACACAGCTACTTCAATGATATCGATGAAAATAGTAAAGCTGCTTATCAAGAAGCTAATCGAACATTCAAGATCACGTCAAAGAGTTCGGCAATATTTTAAGGTGAGAGTCGCGCTGTAATGCGCTTATTTGCCAAAAGAGGCTTATATTATTTTGGACTGAATGCATTTGGATAAAGCAGACTGAATTATATAATTTCAGCAACCAGAGATATGTATTCAATAAATAGCACTATCAAACTCAAGGTGGCATGCGAAAAGGCGCGTCCACCTTCAGAGGGTATTTTTGAATTTGATTATCATTGAAATTAGAATTACTATAAAATTGTTTGTGACCATTGTAATGCAAATCGGACTGGAAGGTGATAACTTTTAATTTACATTAGGACATTTGAAGTTATTATGATTTTATTCATAGAAACCAAACCAACGAGAATCAATTTAGTGATAACATGATTGATAGCATTTTGGAACATTTTAAGCATAACTGTCTTGACAAACATATTCTTGGCACCATCACCTTGACTTTAATTGAAATTCTTCTGGAAAAAGTCTGAGCATATAATGGGATTTTGCTGAAATTTTAAGAACGTACCTGGCCGCATTTAATGACTTCATAAAATTAATACCAAGCACTTCTTTTTGCCGCACCATGGAGGGATTGATGCCTTAATGTTTTCTAAACTTTCATGTCAAAAAAAAAAATTTTTGAGAACAATGTATTATAGGACGTTCCAATTTTTTAAAGCAACTTAATCACCAAAGTGATCATATAGCATACTGCAAGATTGGAAGTTATAGTTTGGGTTGAGTGTAGGATATCTCTCAAATAATCCGCGGAATCTTTAAACAGATAGGAAAAGTCTGTGAAACATAACAGTCTCTCACACAAGAAATAAGTTTATAGCTTACATGTTGCGTAAGTTTATGTTACGCAAGGGTGCTACTTGCATTAATTTGAAACCATCCTTCTTCCTAATAGACAGCAATAAGTCGCTTGTTCACATGCTGAAAATCCTCAAAATGTATATGTCAATTTTGGCTCCAAAAGAAAACCTCGTCCTATACATATATGTAGTAAATCAAACCTAAATATATATTTTTGATTACAAAAAAAGTTACAAAAAAGTAACTAACGATATCAGTCGAAAGTACCAGTAATCCAGCAATCCTATTAAAATCCATAAATTAAATCATAATTTTCCCGTTAACTAATTATCATCGGCACTGAATAAAATTACAAAAAAAAGGTCAAAATATTTGACACAATCTCCCTACAAAAAATGAATTAAAAAATTTTTTTGTATTTTATTGAAATATAAATTATAAAACAAAATCCACCCTAAAAATGTGCTGAACGAGAAACACCGACAAAATGAACAAAAGCATTATTTATTATTACCAAATATGTTTTTTTTTTTTGTGCCCCAAACTAAGTGAAAAATTTTGAAAATAATTAAAAAGGAAAATAAAACATAAAAATTAATATTTTGTTCGACAGTTTTATTATATTTTCCTCGAATTAATTCAATAATTTATATAATATTTTAGACGGAGCTTTTGTTGCGAAACATATATAAAAGGATTTTTTATTTTGTTCATTGTATATAATAGAAACTTTTGCGCTAAATACACATAGCTACATATACATATATGTACCAGGATTGGAAAATTTTGAACGAGAACAGAAAATCGATCGATCACCAGGACTTATTATTAGGATTTTATTTTTAATTAGGTTACCGTACACTAGTAAACGTACCTACACGTATATACGATAAATCGCTTGCAATTTACAATTTATAAAAATACTAGCAAACACAAAAATTGTTTATACTTGTGATTATGTCAAATAGAATTATGAACAAATAACCGAATTTAATCGATACACTACACCAGTGAATTTATTGTCCAAATCATGTGTACGCGATGATAAATAAATTATTTTAGCCGCACACAAATTATAATGGCATTAAAGCACTCCTCTTGTCATTTTGTTGTCTCAATATAGTATGGTGTGCACACACACATAAAAATACATTTTTTATGATTTAATTTTTATTTTCATACTAATAAAATCATATTTGCGCTGTGAATTGAAATTGCTGTCCAAAATAATACGAAAAAGCTCGTTTGATTGCTTTAAAAATTATTTCACTCGATTTAATTAAATTTTTTTTTTTGTATACATAAAATTGATAAATATTTTATCAAGAGTACCATAATTGCGTGCCCACATTTTGTATTTTTTTGATATTGTGAAATTCAAGTTTGTTCGTGGATGCTTCCGGAATCACTTATGTGGTATCGGTTTTAAAAATATTTTTTTAGTTTATTTCACCTCTCTAATTAGGTACCAAACCGCGCACGTAATTTATGGTTTTTTATATTAGTTAATGTAAAACAGTTATGAATTATAAGCGAATATATTACTCGTATACCATACATATATACCCAGTTTTAATTTAGATGAAATTTATGGTTTTGTTCACACGATAGGAAAATTAAAAGTTTTTCGTTTTAATATTTTATTTTACTTTTGAAAGAAAATTGATTGAATTTGTGTGACTTGAAACATTTATTAGGCCTTTAAGGGTGGTAATTATTCGATCATTGTATTTATATAAAGTTTTATAAAAGAACAAATTAACCGCATTTATAGTTTGATATAGTTTTATGTAATTATTCAAGTAAATATATGTATATGTATTGTTTTATTTGAATGTCAGCCCGGTCATTTATGGTGTAGAATAATTAATAATTTCATAATGAGTTTTCAAATATATTGGGCGATTTAAATAAAACAATTTTTAAGACAACTAGACCGTTCACCCTTTTTTACATTTACTTGGAACAATTGGATAGGATTGTTAGTATAGGGTTGAGATCGGGCCGGTTACAAACACCTTTGCGGTCAATTGTTAGTAGTTACATTTGTTTTCTATTAAATATTTACTACATTTTTTTAAAAACTGCTTTCCTACCTTAGCATCCTAAAGTCAATATTAATTAGTTATCAATTACCTTTTATCTTTTTCCAACCACCTTACTTCCTCCGGCCGTTTTTAATTGATTGATACTCTCAACTTATTAAGTTGAACCTTCAGGCTGCTTCAGCTTCCAGAACCCGCCACCAGACATTTGTTGTTGTAATATGATTAAAAGCTGTCTAAATCTAATTATTAACTAACTATCTAAGTCTAATTTTTTTTTTTTTATAACCACTGCATTCTGAAATAACATTTATTAGTTTGCTGAGTCCGATTTCTGAATACTTCTGAAAATCGTAATTATTATTAATTTAAATGTCATTTAAATAAACCAGTAGCTCAGAGGCGACCTAACATAATAAATATAATTAGTCTCAGCTACTTATTCAAATGAGTTCCGCCATATGTACTGGTCGCTGTCTCAACTTGAAACTACAGTTTAGCCCAACCTACTCTTATAAAAAAGAAATTTTCGCGTACCTGCCACTAAGATTATAGAAGTTTGGATGGACGCTGTTCTGTAATGAATTACAATTTTATAGGCCTCCAGTGACCAAATTCAAAATGATAAGACGTTAATTAGTTTCTGAAGTATGAAGTCTGAACGGAATAGGTACGAAAGGCCGAATGTCGAAAGGCCGAATGTCGAAAGGCTGAACGCCGAAAGGCCGAATGTCGAAAGGCCGAATGTGTCGAAAGGCCGAATGTGTCGAAAGGCCGAATGTCGAAAGGCCGAATGTGTCGAAAGGCCGAATGTGTCGAAAGGCCGTTTATGTTGAAATTTATTTTAATTTTTCATCTTTTATGAATGAAAATTTTCAAAATTTATATTTTTATGAAAAAACAAAATTCATATTTTCATCAAAATTTTTGTATAAAAATGTTTAACCTTCACTCTGTGTATAGCTTTCTATCACGTTGTCTGTGTATAGGGGTCAATCTGACCCCATGGATATCTTCATATATTTCATAGGGAATGTAATTAGCCGCCCCGGTGGCACAGTTGTTAGCATGCTTGCTTTAAGCTCCGGAGGTTCCGGGTTCGATTCCCGGCGGGTGATGAAAAAATCACGGCTGGTTTAATGTAAGGACCAATGAACTAATCACTCATTATCTGTTGTAAAACTGATTACGAAACTTCAAAATGAAGCGGCCAAATCCCTCCATGGGATGTAGCGCCAGCGAAAAAAAAAAAAAAAAAAATGTAATTAAAAGTTGTTTATTTTCCTATTAAATATTTCTATTTTCTTGAAAAAGTAATTACATTCACAAAAATATCACATTTTAATTAGTCAAATTTGTGTTTTAACCAGATGTGTCATCTGAAACCACTTAATCTTAATCCGAAACCATTTCTTATTCTTTGATGTATACTATACATATGATTTTTTTGTGGTTTTGACAAGATGCTCATCACAAAAATGACATCTTGTTCTGGTTTTCATATCAGATGATCGAGAGCGCAAGTAACATATTGGTTGTTTGCTAACGGTATTAGCCGTCACTTCTTCGCCTGTTGATTCCCGCCTTATTAACCTATTTATAATCCCATTTTATAACCTATTGTTGTTTTTACAGTTTTTTTTTATCTTTCGAGGGTAAGCTGGCTTGCACCAGTTGCATAAAAAATTATTTTTGAAACCATTTTCTTTAGGATAAAATTCTCAAGTGTTAGGCTGCTATCAAAGCAAAATGTTGAAGATTTAGTTCTCCTTTTTTTTAATTCCGCCTTATTAGTAAACTCTTTGGCAAACCGGGTTTATTCTGTCTAATTGTTCCAATTAGTGTAGTTTTTTTCTGTAAAAATTGATCGGCTAAAGTACAAATAGTAAAAAAGTTGTCCATGCTAATTTTTCTTTCTATGTTGTCGTACGGTGCGGATATCCGATTTACTAAATTCAAGGTGTAATCAACCGAATGAGGCTTCCTTGGTTGCCCATCAACAAGTACTTATGCGTTCAATAATAAGAGTTCCTTGCGTCGCGTGGCCAGAATATTTTAATCCCATACTTCCCTGGTTGACTGTCGTGAAGAGTATCTTCCTCGAATTAGAACCAATTGTTCATCAATAGTTGAATTTGATGATGGTTTATAAGGTTCTCATAGAATATCATAGCTCGATGAAATGAACTGTCGTCAAGATGGTATAATTCATAAAATCGCTCGTCCCAGTTCTTATGAGCGCCGGCGTAAATTAAAATGTCAATCAGAGTAAACATTTCCATCGAATTAGTATCATAACAAGCACGGTGGTTTTCTGTTATTTTACTATTCAGTGTATAAAACTGCCACGCTTTTCTATTGGTCTGAGCCACGAAATATTCACCAATGTTTCTGGGATGATTTCTTGGAAAGCTAGTAACTGAGTGGTTAGATTGTTTGCTGTTTGCACCGTCAAGCAATCCCTTTCTCGCAGTAGTAGAACGCGTATTCCAACATGTTCTTGTTCATTTCCTCGATCGTCAGTGCAAGGTTCTAAGTTTTCATCAACATCAAAATTTATCGACTGAATATGCTCATACTCATCGGATTCACAAACATTTATCGGCTCAGCTTGTTCACCCTCGTCGCAGTCGGAAAAATCCACAACAATATTGTCGTTCGCTATTTCCTCATCATCTGACACCTCAGGAGTAGAAACTCTATCGAAAAATTTACGGAGCTCTTGGCTGCTCTGTCTTTTTCGAGGTATAATAGCTATATTTACAACCAGGACTAACTACTTTTACTGGTAAGCATCTTGAATTACAAACACAAACTAAACCGGAAATATCGTTCATTGATCGTTCGGAGCAGTTTCTATCTCAATCTCACTTATTAATTAGCAGAAAAATTGCACAAAATTTCACAGACATATACAATACATTTGCATAAACATAGAAAGTAAGTAATTTTTTGATTTATATAGAAAGTAGCACCTGAAAAGAGCTTGGGGCTATTTTGACCCCAGTACACAGAAATGTGCTTGGTTTATTTCAGACTATCGTAATTACCAAATTTACAAGTAATTTGGGCCCGCTTTTCTTTGTATTGCGTGTATAAGATATTAGTTGAGGCTATCTTATAGGACATGGGCCATTTAAATAGTAAGAACGCAGTTTTTTCATTTTAAAATCGACTGGGGTCAATTTGACCCCAATGCACAGGGTGAAGGTTAATAATAAATCGCCTTAAATATTAAAATCTTTTTAAGTTTTTTTTGTCAAATAAAAATTAATTAATTATAATAAAAAAGATAAAGAAATAAATTTTTTTTCGACAAAATTTGATCACATTAATATGTATGCTAAATAAACAGGATTTACATTTTACATTACGAAATAAATTCAATGGTCTTAAATATTGATGTCAATTAATTAAGTGAAGGAAAATTTAATGAAAATTCGGAGTTTCAACCCAATCGGCCTTTCCACGGGCTGGCCACGTTTCACTGTTTTTCAAAAGACTGTTTACAAAAGACTGTTTCTAAAATCTTTTCTCCAAAATCTTGTTTTACAAACTCTTCTTTCCTTAAAGGCATTGCAAGTAATATAGCTCTTCATTGATTTATAGCACTAATCCATTAAATTTAGTTTAATTTTTATTATATTTTTTCAAACATATCTCAAGAAGAGAAACTTACTTCTGAAATTATAATTTTAAATAAAATGTGTGTATGTACCTAAATTTATTATTAAAATTAAAACAAATGCCTGCTCATGTGAAAAATAAACTTAAAATAAGGGACATAGAAAAATTGGTTTGGGTATGTAATCTTGCATTACAAAATATTACATTATAAAATTTCGCATAGAAAATTTTGCATTACAAAATATTTCAATTAAAAAATGTTGCAATTATTAAATATTGCAATACAAAATCTTGCATAACAATTTCTCATGTATTTCTTTTCTCTATTCTGATGAACATAAATTGAAGAAAAATGACATCGACTAATTTAAGTTAGAATTGTAGAGGATAACGGCTTTGATAACTCTCACGGGCACGCGCGAGGTCGCTGCGCTCCCCCCACTTAGCCCTCTGAGGGGCTTTAGATTTGAACTTCGAGGGATGTAGGAGCCGGGATCAGCAAACATGTCGCACTGCGTGCCGCACGTAGGAGCGGATTATATAGAATCTATTAATGACACCTACTAAAAAGCAAATAATTGCACTATTTTGTTATGCAAGATTTTGTAATTGAAAGATTTTATAGTTGCAAGATTAATAAAAAAAGCAATATTTTGAAATGCAATATTTTATAATAAAAACACGTTTAAATTTCGTTCACCCTTAAAAATTACAAAATAAAGAAAAATAAAACAAAAGAAGCACTATTATGATAATATATATGTGCTTACACTGAAACCTCACTACAGTGGACATTGATGCAACCAAACAATTTTTACACGAGAACGAAAATATTTTTAAAATTCGGCCTTTCGAAATTCGGCCTTTCGAAATTCTGCCTTTCGACACATTCGGCCTTTCGACACATTCGGCCTTTCGACACATTCGGCCTTTTGACATTCGGCCTTTCGACACATTCGGCCTTTCGACACATTCGGCCTTTCGACATTCGGCCTTTCGACATTCGGCCTTCCGACCCATTCGGCCTTTCGGCGTTCGGCCTTTCGACATTCGGCCTTCCGACATTCGGCCTTTCAATATCGAACCGTCTGAACTATGGAGTGCCTGTAAATCGACAGAAGGCAAAAATCAAAACAACCCAATTTCTAAACGACCTATGTACATCCATTGGATCCATGTTTCTAAACGATCTACATCCATGTTTCCAGAAATCCGGTCATGTTTCTCACTTGTTTCTAAATTAAAATAAATTAATCGGTTATTTGATTACGGCACCATTCGTTTTATATTCTTTGAAAATTAAATTTAAAATTATTGATTTAAAAATCAGCCCGGAACTCCCTAAAAATAAATTAAATTAGGCATCTAGACAATGTCAGGACAGCAAATTAATCACTAAGTTTGACAATCCTTAAAATAATAACCAGCACGGATTATAGATTGTATCATAGGTATTCCAGCATAACCATAAACCACCGCAGCTTTATTCTTGTACGATATACTTCCTTGGCATTGAATAGTTCGTATTTTGTGATATAGTGTTCTATTTACATATATGATAAAGATAAGGATTAGCTCAAGAAAGCACATTTCCAAAAACACAAATCGGCTAGATGAAATAAAATTTGAAAAACCGAATTTTTTGTTATGTACATATATTATAGTATGTTATGAATATTCTCCTGTACAATTATATTGGAATAGAACGTACTACCTTTGAGAATCCCAAAACAACAGCACTGGTTTACAAGCCTTCATGATGTTGATTATACCGTTATCAAAGTTCAAAATTTATCGAAAACTCACGTATACAGACGCCATTATACCTTGTGGTGACTTGTCATGCATCGCATAATTGAAATTAATATTTGTTTCAGTGGTGACCAGCGACGTTTCTAGGATCTGTTTTGTTTCTTGTTCTTTAAAAAAAAAAAAAAACTGTAAGTGAGTCATTGTAAAAATTTCTATAATAAAATAGAATCAAGGTCGTTTGGTGCTATGTATCGCAGCAAGTAATTGCGTACCGATACAGCTTGCAAAACATAATAAACATTTACAAGTAGAAAATTAAAAGGCTACAACAAAGCTCCGCAAATCCGATAGGGGCCCACGAGGGAACCATTTATTTTGGTACATCAATTGGCCAAGCTGAAGAAAATTCTAGTGTAGCAGAGTTTATACTATAAAGCGGTATTTTGTCATCATTACAACGGTTTCCAGAACAACGACGCCTGACAACATGGTGAAATTCAACATAGCTGCAGAATATACAACCTTGGATAAACATTAACGGTCAACCGAAAATATCAGATGAGTACAAAATATCAATAACATTTTTTTTTTTTATAAAAGACATTCAACAATAAAAAAAAAGAAATAAAAATAAAAATAAAAATTTAATTTAATGAATGACTGGTGCATGCATGTATTTTATTCTATATTTATTTAATTTATTTCTAAATATATTTATTTCGTTATTCATAAAATTTTCAATACTTGTAAAACTTTATTTTATCTGGTTCGATTTTTCCGTGATTCAAATTTGAGTTTTCTATTTGTTATTACTTTTTTATTTTCGCAATCGTTTAATCGGTATCGTTCGCAAAGTGTTAAATGTTAATACAACCGTTTGTTAAATTTGTTTCTAATTCTGACGGATTTTGAATATTACGTTTTATTGTAAATAGTGATATATTGTATAGGTACATTTATTTTTAATAATGCCGAATACTCCGACTAAGGCAGAAAGTGAAGTGGGTGATGTTGAAGATACAGTGGTTCCGAATTTGCAAGTGGATACAGTCAATTCCTCTCGTTTAAGAATACTTTCTTTTTGGCCGCGAAATCCCAACGTATGGTTTGCGCAAGTCGAGTCGCAGTTCGAAGCCTGTCTTGTTAAATCCGACACAGCAAGATATCATCAAATAGTCTCAGCATTGTCCGAAGACATTTGCGAGACCATTTCTGAACTTCTTATCAATCCTCCAGCAAAGGATAAATATGAGAAGCTGAAGTCGGTTTTGGCAAAGCGGCACGCCCAATCCGAACAAACCCGCCTCAAAAAGTTGTTGGATGGGCATGATTTTGGCGTCCGAAAACCAAGTGAGGTGTACTGGTCTATGGTTAACCTGGGGGTACATCTATCGACAAAAAGTTTATAGGAACGCTTTTTTTCACAAGTTACCCGAACCGGTTTATATTGCGATTCAAGCCATTGGTGAAAAACCTATAGATGAACTTTTGCCAATACCAGATAGGATTTATGAAGCAACAACAGCAGCTCGCGTATCATCCGTGGCAGTGGACAGACCATCAACTAGCCAAGTAGCACAATTAACAGATTCTGCGACCAGCGTAGAATCGAGACTCGCACGAGTAGAAAGCATGCAGTCTCAACTAGTTGTACGTGGACGAAGCCCCTCAAACCAAACATTCCGGAACAATTCAAATTATTTTTGACGGAGACGCCGGGGTACTAGCAGACGTCGTTTCATCCAGGATAAGGGGAACTGCTATTATCACCATAAGTTCGGCAAGGAAGCGAGAAGGTGTTACCTTCCTTGTGTTCAACACCGCAGAAATACCATGTCTACTACTGATTCGGATTCAAAAAAATAATTTTTCCGGTCGTGCATGCGGCGAATGATCGGAGACTTTTAAACCGCCGCCTTTTCATAAGAGATAATACCAATAAAATCACCTTTCTCGTAGACACTGGTGCGGATGTCTCAGTTTTGCCATTTTATAATTTCAAAAGAAATTTATCTTGTTCTGACCCTGAATTAGTGTTGTCAGCTGCTAATGGTTCAATAATACAAACTTATGGCACTAAATTATTGAACATCGATATCGGTATTAAGCGACAACTTCCACACGTTTTCATTTTAGCGTCAGTTGACAGGCCAATTATTGGTGCTGACTTCTTAACGAAATACGGTCTCCTCGTCGATTTAAAAAGAAGACGAATTCTTGACTCAATGACAAATTTAGCTGTTCAAGCCATGACAGCTCAGGTCGAAACGCCCTCGCCTATCCACACAATTGTAGATAACACGATGTGGTACATCATATCTTCACCCAGAATCGACTTCCTTTTGCAAGACCACGTCGTTTGGATCCAGTCAAGCACAAGACTGCCCTTGCAGAATTTCAGCATATGGGCCAGTTAGGAATATGCAGACCTTCTCCCTTCTGAGGTTTCTTCTCCGCTTCACATGGTTTAGAAGAAGGGCAGTACCGATTGGAGGCCATGTGAGGACTATCGTCGATTGAATGCCGTTACCCAACCCGATCGATATCCGATTCCACATATCCAGAATTTCTCGATGTATCTTCACGGATGCACCGTATTTTCTAACATTGACCTTGTAAGAGCATATCATTTGATCCCAGTTGCACCCGAAGACGTGCCTAAAACGGCAATTACTACCCCATTTGGGTTATTCGAGTTTACTCGAATGCCTTTCGGACTTCGGAACACTGCATAAAGATTTCAACGCTTCATAAATGAAGTGGTCAAAGGTCTTGATTTTGTTTTTACGTATATTGATGATATACTTGTGGCGAGTAAGAATGAGGAAGAGCATAAAGTACATCTCAAGAAACTATTAGAGAGATTGTCCGAGTTTAGAGTAAATATACAAACTTCAAAATGTCAATGAGGTGTTCATGCTTTAGAATTCCTCAGCCACCAAATCACTGTAGATGGCATAAAACCTTCGCCACGGCGAGTAGACGCCATTCAAGAATAAGTATCCCCAACATCCATCAGAAAAATTCAACAATTCGTCGGAATGGTCAATTATTGCCATCGATTTATTCCAAAGTTAGCCGAATTGTTGTCTCCAATTCATGCGCAACTGGCAAAACTTAATAAGATGCCTAATTCTCAAAAGAATTTTTCATGGCCAGAAGACTACGAAGCAGCATTTGGCAAACTAAGAGCGCACTTGCTAATGTAACGATGTTAGCACATCCCAATGACGACACTAGATACAGTATAGCATCTGATGCATCAAACGAAGCTGTAGGAGCTGTATTACAGCAATGGTATAATGGATGTTGGCAACCTTTAGGATTCTTTTCCCGCAAGCTAAGTGAAAGAGAAAAAAGTATTCCACCTTTGACAGGGAACTTTTGGGAGTTTATCTTTCCATTAAGCACTTCAGATATTTTGTGGAAGGTAGACAATTTATTGTTTTTACTGACCACAAAGCGCTTACAAGAGCAGTAGTCTCCCTGAGTGATAAAAATCCACGGCAACTAAGACAACTTGGCTATATCGTTCAGTTTACGACGGACATTAGACATATTTCTGGCAAGGACAATGTGGTTGCAGACACTTTGTCGCGATCATATGACCACATTGAAAA
This sequence comes from Tipula helvola, assembly GCA_963556165.1. Taxonomy (NCBI): domain Eukaryota; kingdom Metazoa; phylum Arthropoda; class Insecta; order Diptera; family Tipulidae; genus Tipula; species Tipula helvola. The sequence goes on from OY744483.1 coordinate 28,367,980, forward strand.
TGTGCAAATCGCCTCACTAGATCTGAAGGATCTAGGTCAGACTCAGCAGTCTGACGATGAGCTGCAACAATTGTTAAGTTCATCGCGCCCCACGAGTTCGAAATTTAAACTAGAACTTATCATCCTTCCTGATTAACAACTATATTGTGATACATCTACAGGTAAAAATCGTCCGTTTGTCTCAGCTAACCAAAGACGTGCAGTTTTCGATGCATTGCACGGTCTTTCTCATCCAAATGTCAGAGCATCTAGGAAATTAGTTTCAGCGAGGTATTTTTGGCCAAACATGAATGCGGATATTACGAAATGGGCAAAAGAATGCGTTGGTTGTCAAAAGAGCAAAGTTCATCGACACACAAAATCGGAACCAGAGATGCACAATATATTGTATATGCCTCATTGTAAAATATAATTTGGTCGATCCCTGGAGTCGGCCATATAAATAACAGGCAATATGTATACGGAATGTTCATGTTTCAATGAAGAAATCTCTGCAACAAAAATCAAAAAACCAAAATGCGAGTATGGTTTATAGGATATCTGTTTTGCTGCAACATTCCGTATACATATTCCCTGTTATTCATATTGCCGACCACAGAGATCGATTATTTGTAATTTCCAGTATAAAGCCAATACAACAGATATCCTTGAAACCATATTCGCATTTTGGATTTTTGATTTTTGTTGAAGCGATTTCTTCATTGAAACATGTTGCAACATTCTATATATAAATTTCCTTTTTACATATCGCCGACACCAGCAATCCCCCGTTAGGCCTTTTATATAAAACCTAAACAGTAGGTATTCCAGAAGCCCTTATCGTAAATGATTCTCTTAAATTTTGTTGAACACATTTTTCGTTGAAACTTCATACATACCTATATTGCCTGTTATCGTCCATTTGACATTTTTATTTCAAAGCCTATAGGCTTGTTGGCTTTTAGCCAACCCTAATATTAATTTTTTTGTGATTCTTATTTTATAAGCAACTTTTTTGGGATATATATATGCAACTTTTGTTGCACAAAACATCGCCTGAATGAATGCAATTTGTATAAACACATACATACATATTTTTTTGTTATTTCGGAAGAATTTTACTTCGGTTTTTTAACAACAAACCAAGAATTGATCGCCTTTTCAAGACTGGCGTTTATAAGATCAATTGCAATAATTGTAATTCCTCTTATATCGGACAGACTGGGCGCAATTTTGAAGTTAGAGTTAAAGAAAATTTATCTGGTAGCCATGAATCATCCCTTTATAATTATTTAACGTTAGAAAATCACACATCTAGTTTAATCAATTTAGAAATATTACATGTACAACCAAAAAGCAGACGTTTAGACAACTTAGAATCTTACGAAATCCGAAAAGCTATATTTCTTAACCAAAATATCCTCAACGAACAGAGAGAAATCCGTCTCCCACCAATTACCGACCGTATACTGTTTTATTCCCATACTCATACCATCCCACAAAATGACTAATACGTCGGGTTATAATAAAATAAAGAGGGAAAATAACAACATCTGGAATTTTGTTATTCGGCCGTTGACTAATCAATAATCATATACCTGTGTTTAACTCACCCCCTTTTAATTTTTAATTTTTAATGTTTATTGCTCTCACCATTTTTATTGTTTACCACTCCCACATTTTTTATTTGTATATTTTTGTTCCATTTCTTGCTTTTTCCAGTTACATATAAAAATAACTACATTTTTATTTTAACTGTTTAGTAGATACTCCTGATGATAGCCTAACAAGCCGAAATCGATCGAGTGATTTTGTAAACCTTTTGTAATTTTGCGAAATATTTAACAACTGTTTTTAAAAAAATTTAAAAATGTGTGAATTACTAAATGGTAATTAAATGGTGACAATTGGATAAATTGTGAAACGGTCGTGGATTTCCGCTATTATTAAAAAAAAGAAACGATAAATATTGGCCACAAATCATCTCTAGATTGTTTCAGTAAGCCCTAGTCGATTGGGAATCAGAAACTAAATGTAATGTTAAATATGTTGTTAGAAACACAGCCTGATAATACCTCTAATAATGCATGTCTGGGGCCATAACCCAAACACCACTCAACAATTTCTATTTTGAGTTGTGCCACTCTTGCAGCAAATGAGAAACATGGTTTTTTTTTCACCGATAGAAGAACATCTAGAATTTATGGTGAGTTGAAGTTTAATTGAATCGATGTATTGTGCATTCGGGTTTTGTTGAATCAGTTATTTAAAACCCTAATTTTTATTTATTGGTTGACTGTTTTTATGAGGCATTTTTTCTGAACGCAAGACCCCCTGTTGTCCAAAATTGTGTTGACATAATAGAGGTTTATAACTGCTCAAATTAAAGGTCTTGAGCTCTACTTTCCAAATATGAGTAGCAAAGATAATAACCTAGAAAATCACGACAAAATTCACAACATTATCTCCCAAAATTAAACCAGTAGTTTTCACTTAATATCGATTAAATTTAATAACCGCCACTTATCGCACTCAGTTAAACTCCCTCAATATTTCACTATAAAATAATTATTTCCAATTACATATCTATTCGACTAAAATACAAAATCGTTAAAAATTAATAACAAAAAAATGTGCATTAACTTCACCCATTCAACGGATTATAATCAAGTTGACGTATGGATGTCCAATACAATCCCATCCTACTGTAATAAAAATTTAATTTATTTTCCAGATCGTTAAAACAATAAACCCATAATACGAGTACTAAATAGATAAAAATCAGTTTTATTGAAAATTATATTTCTTCGGCTATTAAAATGATAATTTTGTTATTGTTGGTTAAAAAAAAAATACCAATAATAAAAGCTCTCGACCAAAGCTTGTTTTTTTTCTGTATTTTGTGTTTGGAAATCTCATTTTTATAACATAAAATTGATATGATTGCAAGATAATAAAAATTGATTACAATGGACTACCCCATGTAAAAGCGGGAAAAATTGATTTGACATCTACTTGAGGAATGTATTTTACCCTTTTTTGGGCACAATGTATTCAATTTTAATGAAGCAAAGTATTTTACATATTCGATTACAAATTTTTATTATACTAAGAACGACACGCAATCTACAGTTGAAAACAGTACCGCACACAAACACATATGTACATAATATGTAATCGCTTTACATTATTTACCATATCAATCATCATAACTGTTCATCACTGTTGTATAATGTATTATGTTACGTACGATATAACTGGGAATACTCGAAAAGGAATTATGTGGAATATGTGTATGTTTGAACTTAGCCAATAAATGCCGTGAGTTGGAATATTATTATTATTTTTGAAAGGTTGCCGTGTAATTTTCAATTATGTCATTTCGTCAGGGAATTTTAATTCGGGGTATGTTAGATGTTTATACGGTAAAATTACTGTGTCTTCACTGTTACAAATATTTTCGTAAAAATGTATTTCCTTCAAAGCTACATGAAAGACTGTAATTGTTATAATCTGTTAACTATCAAATTCTATTTTCCACATAATCTTTAAGAGAGCATGGGATTAGCAAATAAATGTTAATAGCTTGTGGACGCAGAAGCCATTGGTGGCGGGTTAATAGGCATATGAGGCGTATTTCTGTTTAAATTTAATAGAAGTTCCATTGCAGGGGTAATACGAAAGGAGAAGAAATTATTTTCCGTCTTGCTTCCCAAGCGTTGATAGATCTGAGAATTCCCGGCCACGCGTGTTAAGCAAAACATGTCTAAGTAACCAAAGAGACTGTAACTTGAAAAAAATTTTTTACTTTTTCATATGATATGATTTGATAAGATAACATATCATATCATGTCACATAATACATATCATATCATATAATTTTTTTTTTTGTTTTGTTAAGTTATACACGTTTATTTTAATCTGGCGTTTTGAAATGTTTAAAATGATTGTTAAGCACCCTTCCATTTGGACCGACTTTAATTTCTGAATTTTCATCTGACAAAATATCTTGTATCGTGTATGGTCCCAGCCATAATGGAGATAGTTTATTTATTCATGCTTCGATTTTAAAAACTACCAAATCACTTGAAAGTTTATTTCAACCTTAATAAATTATTACTGGCTATTGAAAAATAATTTTGTAATCTGTATTTTAAATGTAAGGTGTGGTTAACGTCGACATCTTTAGCAGGTGAAATAGGTATATTTGGATTCGTTCCGTAAACTGTTTTGGTTGGTGACACGTAGGACAATGCGGTGATTCTGCGGATGATAAGCAGTTGTACACAGTTTTTTTTTAGTTTAGGAAATTTGCAAAGTGGATCTCATGAAGTTTGCAAACTAGTTGTTTAAAATTTCATTCGAAATGCCGCAAATACAATTAAAATTTTCCACAAATGATTTTGCTATTGTGTTTGCTCCTTGATTAGGAATTGATTTGCAATGCAATATTTCGAAAGGCCATCTTACATAGTGAGGATATATAGATTATTATTGTGAGACACGCATAGAGTGTTTATTTGTCTAGCATTTCGTGCAGGAAGATTTGAGGTTTCTTATTGGTTGAACACATCTGAAGAAAAATTTCATCATTTTGAAGGTTATAAATGGGGTATATACCATGATGACCCTCCTCTTGGAGACTTTTGAAATTCGAGAATAAGTTGGTCAATTTCTGCTTCATCATTTAAATATTTTATAAGTTCATCCTTTTCCAAATGGATTCAATTTTCCACAAGATTATCCATTTTATTTATTTTATTCCCCCGTTAAAATGAAAGGTTCGGAAAATTGTAACATTTGTAGTATCTAATGGCTAATAATTGCTGTTTTAAGTTTGACAAAAGAGTCTTGACATAACGCATCCCACACGAAATTTTGATTTTTCCTTAATAAGGTGGTAAGTGGCTTTACTACACCGGTAAAATTTGAAATAAATCTACGATAATCTTATCAAACCTGAGAAAGACTTAATTTCTGTAAAATAAAACCAAATATGTATTCTCATCCGGCCTCATCTAGTAATTGGATGTAACCACATGGTATTTTTGTGGGTTTAACTTTAATTTGAATTTTGTAAACGATAAAAAACTTCTATAAGCCTTTCATTTTGTTTCATAAGTGATAATCTAAATATGACAATGTCACCATTAAGTCAAAAAGGCCATCTTATGACATGACAATAGAGACACTAGTCAGTGTATAACGCAGTTTTCAGTCCATCAAACTTTTCAAGGTTTATTTGATGGTAGCCGCTGTATAAATCGAGAGATGGGAAGGATTAGACACTTCCAAGTGTATCCCAAATGACCGTCTCGGTCTTGATTGTGGTTGAATGGACCTAGCTTCCGCAACCATTGTTGTCTGTTTTGGCTCCGATGTAGGCTGAATTGTAACTTCCCGTGTTGGAGTTTGTTGACTTGTAATTCCAGAGCTTACCACTGGAATGAGGTCTCGATTTTTCCTTCCATCGTAGTGGTATGGAATCGTATCAGCTGTAGGTTGTTGAATTTCTGATCCAATTCGATGTATTTGGTCAATGTGTCAGATAGTGAAGTGAACCCAGCACTTGTACGATTGTTCCGAATTTGTACTTTCCGTCGCCACAGTAGTTACGAACAGACGCACGGTCATTACCGTTTAATTTCCTGATGTTAGTTTGGACTTCTTTGCATCTATTTTGTTTTTCCCCGTCTTTTGGCAACATTATGTCAAGACGCGAACGGATTTGTCGGTTGAAAATTCGTAATGATGGTGAAACGCCAGTTGTAGCATGGAGTGTACGACGGTAATTTAGTAAGATCTTGCACAATTCCTTACTTATGTCCTCCCGATCACAATTTATGGCTTTCAATTTATTTTTGAATGTTTGTATGTGCCTTTCCACCTGGCTATTCGTTGCTGGATGATACGGAGCACTCAACCTGTGTTGGGATCTATTCACTTTCATGAAATGTTGGAAATTATCCGACGTAAACTGAGTTCCGTTATCACTCACCAACATTTCCAGAATCCCGAATTTTGCAAATATCTCCCGGCATATATTAATTGTACTCTCCGTTGTAATGTTTGGAGTAATATTTACCCATGAATGGCCCGGCAAAATCAATATGTACCCTTTCAAATGGATATTTCGCTGCTTCCCATACGTGTGTCGGAACTTTCTTTGGATTCGATCTTGTTTTTTGACATTGTAAGCAGTTTTTCGAGAAATTTTCAATGTCGCTATCCAGTTTTGGCCACCAGCAGAATCTCCTGGCCAATGACTTCATCCGCGTAATCCCAAAATGTGCTGTATGCAGTTCTTGCAACACTTGCTGTCGTAAATTTCCTGGAATGTAAACTCGGAGTCCACGTAGAAGGCATCCACTCTGAAGTGTAAACTCCATTTGTTCGATGTTGAACCTTTGATCAGGCTTGACTATCTATCCTGTCTGTAGTCCCTCTATCAAATGTTTCACCGTATCATCATTGGTCGTAGCCTCTCGTAGTCGATCGACTGTCACCGGTACCGTTTCGATTGCGTTGATTTCGATCAGGTCGATAAGTTCGATACTTGTATTTGTTTCGGCACGCGGCAATCTTGACAGGGCATCCGTGTTTGAATGACCCGATGATTTGCGATATTTTATTTCGTATTCGAATGCCTGTAGAAATATTGCGTAGTGCTGCATTCGTGTAGCTGATAATGTCGGAAGTCCCTTGTCCGGTGAAAGAATTTGCATTAGAGGCTTATCAGTAATCAAAATAAATTTACGAGCGTAAACGTACTGATAGAATTTCCGAACGCCGTACATGATGGCGTATGCCTCACGGTCAATCTGTAGGTATCGTTGCTGTATATCCGATAGGGTTTGCGATGCAAATTGTATAGGCCTTTCACTCCCATCCGGATAAACGTGACTCAGTACCGCCCCCACACCAACTGGACTGGCGTCAGTAGCCAATACTAACGGCATTTTTGGATCGTAGTGTACTAAGTGTATTTCCTGTTGGATTAGCATTTTCATGTTGTGAAATGCTGTTTTGCATTCCTCGTCCCAAACAAATTTGACTTTATCTTTCAGCAGATTATTCAGAGGGTAAATAACCGTGCTGAGATTTTTAAAAAATCGTCCGTAGTAATTTTTCAGTTCAAGGAATGCACGAATCTCATCCTTATTTTTTGGTTCTGCCATCTGTGTAATTGCCTCGATCTTGCTTTGAATTTTGTGAATACCATGCCAATCGATTTTGTAACCACAATATTCGATTTCAGGTGCCATGAACTCGCATTTATTGAAATTTACTCTCATGTTGTACTTGTTCAACCGCGCCAATACTTGCTCAAGTCGTTGCATATGAGATTCGTCATTAGGCGCTGTAATTTTGATGTCATCCAAGAACACTGATACTCCATCGATGTCCTTCAGAATTTGCTCAATTTCTCGCTGCCATTTTGCTGGTCCAGATGCAATACCATATATAAGTCTCGTTGGCTGAAACAAGCCGCGATGCGTACTTAACGTCAATATTTCCCGATCATCTGGATGTACTTCCATTTGCAAATATGCTTTATGTAGGTACATTTTTGAAAATTTGTCACCTCCCGCCATCGACGCAAAGAGATCTTCCATCGTAGGAAGTGGATGTTCCTCGAAGAGTATACGAGGATTCACCTTAATTTTATAGTCCTCACATAGGCGGACTTTATCACCCTTCTTTTTGACAGGAACAATGCGTGTAGCTCATCTGGATGAATCGACATTCTGTAAGATGCCGTTTTGTTTCAAATCCTCGAGTTCTTAAACGGATACGCACTTGTAGGTTTTTAATTTTACCCATGGAATCTCCGAATACCGATATATATATTTGTCTTTGAGCTGTTGCAATTTTGTATTTATGTCCACTGATTTGATTAAAGCCACTTGTTCCCCCTTTCCGTTTATTATTGTGTACCAGTCGAGTTTTATGTTGTGTAACCAATCATGGCCAAGTATTGGTTTACCATTTGATTCGACTACGTAAAGTCTTAGATCGCGACACTCAACACCAGAATTGACACCCACGACAATGTAACCAAACACTTTGATCTCCGTACCACAGTAACTCACTAGTTTTGTGTTTGTTGATTGCAATTGTTCATCCGGGAAGTACCTCGTCCTGTAATTGTTGTTAACAATCGTTACCGGAGACCCACTGTCGACCTCGAAACCCAAAACGATATCATTTACTTTTAGGTTAAAAAAAAATTTTGGAACTTTGCTTGGGTTAGAAAATTCGGAAATATTAAAAATATCTTCAGTACAATCCGTTGTGTCATCCTCGATGTAATTTGTACTCTGGTTATCTTTCCTCGCTTTGAAACACACAGATTGAAGATGTCCCTTGATGTTGCAAAATGTACAAACTGTATTTCGGTGTGAACACGTCTTGGCTCGATGATCTTTACTACCGCAGCGATAACAAAAGCTTTTTGACGTTGTGCTGTATGTCATTTTGATTCCGCTCTCATGATGTTACTTTTCGATGGTTCAACTTTCGACTTCCTTACACTTTTTTGTGCGATGAAGTTGAATGACTGCATTGATTCCTTCTGCTGTTGTATTTCTGCTCCCCGTTTTCAGACAATTTCATTGATTTAGCTATAGTTAAAGCGTTGTCAAGTGTAAGGTCCGCGGTTTCCAACAAGCGGCTTTGGATTCGGGCGCTGCGTAGTCCAAATACAATAGTAGTCCTCAACCGATTCATCGTCAGCTTGTTTCCTTAGATGGAATCGGTAATTCTCCATGATCTCCAGTGGAGCTAGATCGTACACTTTTGTAAGCATGTCGACGATTTCTTTGTAAGTTTTTTCCTTTGGTTTATCCGGTGCAATTTTATCACAAAGAACATCAAATGCTTCTTGACCCATGTAATGGAGTAATAGAGGCACTTTTTTCTCATCTGGTGTAGCCACGATTTACATTGCTCCCTCAAAACGCTCAACCCAACGCGACCACAATGTCTTCTTTTCGTATTTCTCAAAAATTGTATAATCTGTCATTGTAAATGGAAATGTTTAATGGTGTACCAACAGAAACGTAACGACAGATAAATTTATTTTTTACTAATGTAGGTTATGTTCCCACCACATGTGCACATAAACTTGTTTTTTTTTTTTTTTGAAACATTGACACTGTCAGCCGCAATTGTCGACGTAATTTGTTTTTTTTATTTTATTTTATTATTATTTGAGACTATTCTTATTTAGCTAAAGGCTCTCAAAACCATTATACTTCTGCCACTATGTATTATTCAAGATGAGTGTTGGGTTTCCACCACACCATAACTCGCTCATCTAAACCAAAACCGTTAAATTTACTTTCTCCGAAGCAATAACATGTTCCAGAACTCTTCGAACAATATTCGAAGTGTTTCCTATTATTTTTTTGTTATTATTATTATTGTTTTACTATTATTTTGCGTATTTTCTGAGATGTTATCGCGCTTCTTTTTCGCGGTCATAAACTTTGGCAGCGATCGTTGGAGCACTGAGCTTTGAATTCTGTTTTATTTCCCTCTCTATTAGACGTTTTTGACGTTCGTTCAGCTTTCGGTTGCAACCACGATTAGCAACCATCTCTAGCGATTTAGTTTTTTCGAAGTTCTGTGTGATCAATAACAGTAACTTAATATTTTATCACCTTTGCCTACACCTAAATCTCCTAGAGTTCAATTACAATAAAATATACGTTGCGGTAAACCTACAGGCTCTAATGGGCATGATTACTGGTGATGGATCGGATTAAAATGCTGTATACACGAATTACACCGTTTAGTTACATAATTAAACAACTTTATTTATTTTATTAAAGTTTCATAATTAAAAATAAATCTATAAATTTAATTAATATTTTTATGTTTATTAATAGATAACAATTTATGGTTTGTTTATTTATTATTATAGTTTAATATTGTATATTGTATAATATTTTTGTGGTTAGAAGCACGATGGCTTGTGATGATCTGGCTTTGTTAACTATTGTTTATATAATCCGATCTTGGTTGGATATTGTATGTATATTATTATTCATATGGATTGGTGTTTAATTACGGTGAATCACAGAAATATTCGCAATCCAAGAAAACGAAACAAATTGTTTTTCTATATATATTTATCTTAAAAAATAATAACAATAACAAAAATCATGTTTTATAAAAATCATAAAATTAAAACATGACTTCCTTTTCCACATAACGAATTTCTCATTTTACGTATTTTTCACTATAAATACATATTTTAAGATTTGCCTCTTCTCAAAATAATTTACGTTGGACGCAGGACCAATCGATAGTACCCGATTATTCTATTGTGACATTATTACACAACTAATTAAATAAATCAAATTAATCCTTTGCTTCCGTATTAAGTCAGCCCTTTTAATAATATACTGCGGTAAATTGATTTTTTGTTCCTCTAATAATAATAATTATAATAATTACAGTTAAGAACCAAAAAATTAATTTAATCTACCATAAACCCTTAATAAATTAAATGATTTGAATCAACAAATCCGAAACTTTTTTCCCCTATCGAATTATTTATTTTCTAGATAAGTCATTAAATATTAATTTCTTACAAACTATTGTATGTTAACCCAAAACAAAAACAATCAATATTTAATTATCATGAATAACTGGGAAATCATAATTATACAATAATTTTAATTTCTTTATGTTGTACACATACCGTATGTATATAGACCAAGCACTATTTACCTGCCGAAAGAATCCAATTGGGCATTCATAATGTTTGTTAGTGTTTTTTTGATGTTTTCCAGTTATGCTTTTTTTTCTACTGTTGTATTGAATTTATTTGGTTGTGTTGGTTTGGTTGCGGAAAGGTATTACAGCAATAAAGCTTGAAGAAAATGAAAATGAAAGGTATGTAGAATTTTATTAGTATTTGAACAAATATAAAACGAAATAGTTTTGGTTCATGAACAATTTCCAAAGGTACAATTGATTTTTATTTTTTATTTTTATTTTTTAATTCATTAAGGGTGGTTGGTATGTGTACTGGTAGTTAGCTTTTAAAGCCGTTATACGTATATATATTTATGTTCGAACTATTTAGTTTTAGTTTAAGAACTATGGACTTTGGAGATTTTCAATTTTAATAAACTGGAAAATTAAATTTCTGTTTATTTTTGTTATAATAAGCGTATTTTGTTGACCAAATTGAATTCGAATTATTTTTTGTTTATTTTTTTCCCAAGAAAATAGCCAGTTTGATTTAATCGGCAAAAGCCAACTTTTCGAAATAAAATATAAATTTACTATGTATTATGATCTGGTGGCAGGTATCATAACCAAAAATTAGAATTGGGTTTAATTAGACCCAATTTTGTTTTGGGTTAATGTTATTCTAGCGGGGGTTTATCCTATGCAATTGTTGTTGTAAATTTGTCAAGGAAATACGCTAAATTATTACTACGATTACTATTTTTTTTGGGTGGTATACAACTTCTGTACATACCAGTAGTTAAGGAATAAAAATAATTGAAATATTTAATAGTCTGGAACTGGATATAAAAAAATTCAAAACAAAAAGGTATGGATGGAATTTAACCATGAAATGATTGGCAAAAAAAAAAACTTTGGTATAATGTTTGGAAAATATTTTAATTAACTTGAAAGTAAAAAACAACAACAACAACTACCCGAAAATGTACATCCCTTAATTACTTATCTATATTACTGTATACAATGTACAACATTAATATAATGAATCACTTTAATAGTGTTGGTTTCTAGATTGCATCGCACAGTTATTATAAATATTTTGTGTAATATAGAGAGATGAATCTCATTCTTGTGTGAAAATTGTAGTGCGCATACATTGTTTTACAAACCAAACAAAAAAAAAGAAAAACAAACAAGTAACCAACGGCACCAGCAAACATGATACACAAGTAAAACAATACCAAAAGCTCTGGGATGCTTTTAATTTTAATTTATTATTTTTTATTTCATTATTTTTAATAATAATTTTTATTTTTATATTTATATACGAGTACCCATTATTTATTTATGCTGTTTCATTTTGGTTGTTGTGTAAATAAATACATAAATAAATAAAAACCAGCAACATCACAAAACAAAACAAACAAAATATTTACAGGATGGAGCGAAGTACTGAAAAATTATATGTAGGAGGAAAAGATTCCTTGGAGAGATTTGCTTTATGTTGGCATTGGTTTAATGTTTTTTTTTTTTTGTTTAGTATGTTGTGGTTAGGATGTAAATTAATATTCATTTTTTTTATTTTTGTTTAGGATATGAATTTGGATCAACATTTTTTCCGAACATTTATTTATCTCAAAACCTTAGGGAATCTGAATATGTAAGAATGTTTAAATATAGACATTGTTGACATATAAATGAAGATATACGGTCATTTGACTTAATCAATTATTAATTAAATACAACATAAATTGGATTGTGGATGTTAAATGAGTTTTTTACGAATTTACTTAATTTTGAGTCTGCTAAATTGATGTATTAATTTAAAGCTTGCCCCCTAGGGATATGCCCTAAGTCAAGATTTTACATGCACATCGGTTTATCACCAATATCACACAATATGCAAGATATTGACATTTCAAATGGCTGGCTTGCTTGTAGTAGTAGTATTGGCGTACCAAACTTCAAACTTAAAAAAAAACCAAATGGAGAGTATATTCACTCTAAAGCGCTACATTTCTAGTTTAAATAACATAAATTTGAAATTATTAAAAATACTTTTGTTGAGAGCCTTAAAATCTCATCAATTTTAACGACAACTTTATTTAAGGGCAAGAACTTCGAAAACTGGATGCTATATTATTTTAAAGACGTAATTTTTTCAGAGTAGAATATGTCGAATGTTGTGCCAACCTAACACAATTTGCGAGAAACTTGGTTTTTTGCTTCCATTAAAAAAAAAAGTACTGCTGAAAGTCAATGAATGAGGTTGGAAGATGCTGCTCCAACCCAACGAAACCAACACAACAATTGATGCAATTGAGCCGAAAAAGTGATTTTCCAGCACTACAACGCTTAGTTTCATGTTGCCGGTCAAGAAAACGTTAAACGCTCTTAACTAGGATGCTCCATTTCACCGGCCGTATTCTCCAGATATTGGTCTTCAGATATAGCTTGTCTGAGCAATGCTTTCAATCTTACATATTAGGATACTAAAAAAGGGGTCGATTGGCTGACACATATTACCAGAAAGATAGGGAAAAATAGTTGCTAGCAATAAAGAATATTTTGAATGGTCAATTTGGAACAATTTTTTCATATCATTAGATTTTATTAAATAAGCTTTACCAAAAACTACTCTTAATAAAACAAACAAAAAAACTTTAGAATTAATGCACACACCAATTTTACATTTTGCTAAATATAAAAATTTCAGACAATAATATGAACCAGAGTGAGGACGAAAAAATGTCAAAATAAGTTTCGACCAACATTTTAGATTCAGTTTTATGTTTTATTAGGTTTTAATATGATTCATTCTTTAGAAAGATGCCCACAATAATTTATAACCGTCGATGCGTTGCCTCCACAGAATTGTGGGTACGAGAAAAATTCTCATTGACTGACTGCATCAGCAACAGGCCAAAATTCGGGATCACACTGCGGTTTATTTTGCTTTGTATATTGTTTTATTCCAAAAAGCTCCTCGTTTTATGTCATTGTTGGCGACACTAACATAAAATGATTTAAAATAATAAGGTATTTCATTACTTGGTGCAAATGTTAAATTTTTAGCATTCTGATGTGCAAGCTAAATATTTCAGATGTGCCTTATTTGAAAATAAGACACTCTTTTTGAATTTTCCTCCAAATTATTTGACCTTAATGTAATAAACACTCGCGGAAATCCGTTGAGGAAAAGTATTCTTGAGCAGCGTTTTTAATACATTTTTCAAAATAAAAAATTATTCTGATTGGTGATAATTTAATATTTCTATCCCCAGCCAGCTTAAAAAGCTCATAAAAGAATTGAGAATAACAACCATTTTGTTTTGCTGCTCATCAAATAAAAGATAAGGGGGGACACACTCGTTTTCAATTTTTCCGGGTGTGAATAGCTGTCACATAATTATGGGCATCACGTGATATATCCGGTCCATTATCCAACAATCGGACTCCGACAAAATTTGATGGCATAACTTTGTTTCCAGAATAATTATCTTTCGTTGTTGAACTCTTACAATAGGTAAAAGATGGGATCGGCTCGAAACGCGATATTTTAAAACGCGATAGTTCAAAACGCGATATGACGAATCGCGATATGGTACAAAATGCAATATTTCAAAACGCGATATTTCAAAATGCGATATTTCAAAATGCAATATTTCAAAACGCGATATGGTACAAAACGCGATATTTTAAAATTAAAATTTTAAAATAATAATAAAAATTAAAATAATCATAATTATTAATCTTATTTCATTTAATAAAATTTTCCTTCACCAAAATGATGAAATTGAACATGTACGATCAGAACTAGGAAAACGCGTTTTGAAATATCGCGTTTTGTACCATATCGCGTTTTGTACCATATCGCATTTTGTAATATCGCGTTTCAAATGGGTTCAGTTAAGTGATCTCACCTAGCTCGATGATTGGCTTTCTGTACATTTTTTGAAGGTAAACTGGATGTTGTCATTGTTGAATCTCTATAATGGTTACAGGCAGAGTGCTATCCGAATTTTCAGCTACTTAAGGTGGAGTGGTGTTTTTTAGCTATTGCGTGTTGGTCGGTTTTTGATGTTCGAAGAGGATGGACGTGTTTTTGTCGTTCAATTTAGTTTCATTTTATTTATTTTATTTATTCATTTAGTTTAGAGCAGTGATTTTTTCATACAAGTAATGAAATTGTGAAAGGTGAAGTGAATTAAGTGGAAAATAAACTTAAATATTGACAAAATGCAATCCATTGGGATGCATGACGGCCAACGTTTTAAATTTATGGCGAAACAAATCAAATTTTTGATTTTTCGCGTTTTATTTTAATGCATATCTATAATGTTTTTTGTAGTTAGTGCTTGAAATGAAATTACAAATATTTCATATTTAGACCTATTCAAGGTCAAATAATGGATACACGCCGATTCCACGTCGTGTATGTCTTGTATTTTTGGGTGTAAACCACAAATATATAAAATGGGAAAATAATATGTATTGGATCCCAAAATTAAGCCAGTATTGTATCTAGTTAGTAACTTTATTAAGTTTGGTGTTTTCCTCGTTTCCAATTCCTTTATAGTCCAGTAAATGAAGGGCGAAAAAGAGACCAACCTGTCAATAACACCCTACGACTTTCATACGGCGAGTAATAAGAGATAATTACACATCATTTAAAATAAGCCATAAGCCTGTAAATGGCCCCCCCAAGACCGGGAAAATGTGTCTTCCGATAATATCTCCTAAAATATGACATTTAGAGATTTTTTGTTCAGACAAACGATGAAGATCATTTCATTCACTACAAAAATGGTCCTTTCAGCAACATTCATATTTTTTGCAAAAAACACGATTGAAAAATTCACAATTTTGAGCTTGATAACAAATACAAGTTTTTTACAAAATTTGAGATGGGAAGTGTTGGACATACACTGGCCTTAATGTTTTGACCTGTGGAAACCACTTGTAGATGGCGCCACCACATTTCCCCCACTTTAAAATCCTCGCGACCATACATGAGAAACGCCGTTAACCATGTATTTTTCAACAGTTTTTATGCTTAATTACATCGGGATGAACCTCACAAATTGGCCCGAACTATCGAAAATCAGTTGTTCCCACGTGGCAGCGCGAGTATACGAGATTTTTATGTTTCATTTTTTCAAACTCTCACCTGCAATCTTCATTAAATCTGCTAAACTGTACAGCACTTCCTGAGTTTCTTTAATATAATTTATAACTCTCTCCATTTGGACCAGAATATGTTCATCCTTGGGACGCCCAGGTCCTGAATGGACGGTTGGAGGCGGAAAAACTTGAGTTGACACTTTTTGTGATATCTTGCTTCGGCGAAGACAAGATTAATTGTTGAAATCCGATCCAATAAAGTTTTGCAGCTTTCATCATGGATTGCAGCTTTGATTTTTTCCGTAACTCGCATTTTGTGCATATGCACAGACGACTGTTTTTCCAGAAATTTATGGTGATTAGTGATTATCCTTCCTCTCCTTGCTAACAGTAATCAGAGTTTCCACCTTACAAAGAAAACACACCGGTGTAGCGGAGTAACCTCCATTTTTCTATAACAAGAAAAGTAGACCAAGATTTGAGTCAGAATTGTTACTTGTAAAGAAATTTTCTTGAATAAAAACAACATAAACAAATGCTCATCTTTTGCTTCAATTTGACAAGATTTGAATCTTCACTTTCTATGTTTTAGGTTGGTGATGCAAGTTAATTTAAACGAAAAACCTCAATATTTGTTCAATATTCTTGACTGCTATCACTCTTTTTTTCTATAATGTCAGAAATAAAGAGCAGGGAGGAAAATGGTACCAAAAGAAAAAGTGCGTTTTTTCCTTGAGCACGCGTTTTCCAATTTTATTGAAAAATCGACGATTTTGTGAAAACAAAAAATAGCACAGCCGGAAACTCGACATTCTCACCTTTCAAATGACGTGCCTTGAAGGGCTATTTTATCAAAGTATAAATTAGTAATGACTCATTGTAGGCAAAATTTTCCAAGACTCCAAAAACAGTGAAAAATTGTAAATTAACAACCAAACTTTTTATTGAAACGCAAGAAAATTAGTTTCTCCAATTTTCTGGGATGACTATGGACCTTTCGAGGATCCATATTCAGGAAATTTCGGAGTAAATAAGTGTACTACAAAAAAAGTACGAGCAAATTCCTGGCGAGGTCAAAATTGTGCCCCAGCAGAAAGTTTGACGCGTTTTTCCAATATGGCCAAAGAGTCAAAACGTGACTCAAATCACAGGGGATGATAGCGGCAAATTTCCCCTTTCACATGAACTTTGAATCATGAGAAAATATGCATTCATGAGAAGATACTCAGCGCAGGAGCTCAAAATGCGGGGTGCGCTTGGGCCCGTTTATCTCGGAAACGGTCAATTTTTCGAAAAAAGTGATACGGACCATTTTTGTATAGAATGAAATGATCTTCATCTTTTGTCTGAACAAAAACTCTCTAAATATCACATTTTAGGAGATATTGGCGGAAAACACATTTTCCCGGTCTTGGGGGGCCATTTTCAGGCCCGCCCGGGAAATCTTTTCCTGTAGAATTTGGCTTATTTTAAATAATGTGTAATTATCTCTTATTACTGGTTGTATGAAAGTGGTAGGGACTTATTGACAGGTTGGCTCCTTCATTTACTGGACTATTAGGAAAGCTTCGATTTTAAGAGATATTGGCGGAACTTAGGGCCAATCTCGCCATAGGGCCATCTCGTAGTATAATTTTTTGACGGGATTAATCAAATTAAAAAACAATGTTTGGGTTTAAGTAACTATTTTGTACACACATTTTTAAAATTTTTTTTTAAAACATTTCTCAAAATTACAAAAGGTTTAAAAAATCACTCATTTAACAAGTGTTTAAAAAAAAAATTTTAAAAATGTGTGTATTAAGCAGTGTTGCGAAACGTTACCTGTAACGGAACGAAATACCGGATTTTTTTCAAGTAACGTTAACAATACCAATATCCAAATTTTTTAAACCGTGTTTACCGATTTTTTTACCATAACAAAAAAAAATTATTTTGATATTTCGTTACATTATGGTAAATTATAAATTCGAATTTTTAAATCATTAACTATGATAAAAAAAAAATTAAAATTTTTAAATAAGTAATGTAAAAGTTGTCAAGATAACAATGTTACCACAGTCATACCGGGTTGTTACACTGGAAATTTAGTAACTACATCTGAAGAGACGACAAGCCGGTTGTTTTTTCTTAGAGCAAGTTAAATAAAATAAAAATTTAATGTTTTGTAACGTTATACCATAACGTAACGAAATAATAGTTTGTTACAATACTGGAAAACGGAACGATACCAAAATTTTTTATTGGAGTGTAACCAACGAAACGTGTAACGTTATACATATTTTTCTCGTTTCGCAACATTGGTATTAAGTGTGTTTCGCCAAGTGCCTACGGCAGAAAGTGTAAAAAGTATAATTATTTTTTGTAATTTTTTTTAATAAATAGTTTTAAAAATAATATTATTTAATTTAAAACTAAATTATTCGTGATCAATAAAAATGAAAATCTGTATCTCAAATTGAGTATTTGCATTTGGGTTTTATACCAAAATGAGCAGGTTTTGGTAGTATTTTCGAAGGGGTCCGAACCCTGGGTCTAGGTGCCCCCAAACAAAATTGAAAAATTTCGAAATTTCGAAAAAGTTACATTTTCTTGACATTTTATTGCCATCTTTTACTTATAAGCAGATTTTCGTGGTATTCTCGAAATGTCGGACCCCTGGATCTAGATGCCCTCGAACACTCCAATTTAGTTCAAACGACTACATCTTGTTCGAATTGCGCTTGCTATCACCATAAATAAGGCACAAGGACAATCGGTGAAGACAGCTGGAATAAATTTAGAGTCTGAGTGCTTCTCTCATAGTTATTATATGTGGGTTGCTCCCAAGTCAGCAATCCAAAAAAAACTATTTTCTATGCCAAAGATGGTAAAACACGAAACATTACCCAGAAGCTTTGGCTTGAATTAGGATTTCGATTTCTTTATACTTTGAAACTACAATTATTTAATTTTATTTGCTTTAATAGGTACCTACAGATGAAAAATTTGAAGTTTATTACTTTGCTAAAGTAAAAGAAAACATATTTTTGTTATCCCGGGCCAAGCCGGGTACTCCAGCTAGTTCTTTTATAAAAATCGATTTTATTTTTCATTGGAGTACACTTTCTGGTTTTTTCTGTTCCAAGCTCCTGCCCCTTATAATTTTTTGCTTTTTATGACCCATACACAAATACACAAGTATCCACACACAGACACACACACATACACCCATCCATACACGACCACCTCGAATTCAATCATAATACATCGGCTTCGCGCGATTTTTAACCTAACCTAAGCCGATGTATCATGATAGAATACGGGATTTTGGCATACGGGATTTTGGGATACAGGATTTTGGAATACGGGATTATATATACGGGATTTTGTAAACGGTATTTTGTCCTACGGGCAACTGAACCCAACCCATCGATTTGGTATTATGTATTAAAAGTGATTGTTACTATAAGGAAGAATTTTTTTTTTAAAAACTAACTTATATTATTATATAATTTATATACAACTTCGGATCACTTTGTAATGATTTCGTTTATATTTGACAGATTTCTTGTCCCAGTTGAATGTCTAGGTAATTATTTCACATCCAACAGATTGTATGATATTTATTTAAAGTTATTATCGTATACATTTTGACCGCAACCACGATCAAATTTATTTTCAAAAATACCCTGATAAGTTTTTAAAATCAAAATCAGATTACAAAGTTACCAACTGTAAACAACCAATTCGGTATAATCGTGTTGATATACATTGAAATTTTAATTTTACAACTTCAATGAAAATAACATCAGGCAATAGACAGAATAACAGACATCATGTTTGTGGATTGAAAACAACAACATAATTTGTTATGAAATAATTTTATTTAGAAATTTTCTCTCACATATTGGTCGTATACCTTATACATATGTACATAATATGTACATTTTGGTCGAAAAATTTACCACACTAATCCTTAAGAGAAAATCCAATTGTATATAACACACAGAATCGTATATGTTTGTATATATGCACGTACGAGTATAAATAACATAGTACAAGCCGGCAACCAACTGTGTATCTAGTACTGTATTTTACATTTTTAGAAAAACAATTTTTTATTTTATTTTTTTGGATATGTGGTGGAAAACTGAAAGAAATGCAACAAGAAAAAACTCTATTTTGTCTTATTACAGGAGAACTCACACACATACACACCCAGAATACTAACAATAATAATAGTTTTGTGTTTATATGTGGTTATTGTGGCACATTTGAAATTTATTTCTGCAGAATTCCTTTACTGGATGAATTGTATCTATCTCTGTACTACATATAGCCAGGATACTCGTATACTATGTATGTGCATTGAGAAGACAACACCTAACACAACATAAATAAAGAAATACACAAAACATCAAAAGAAACGATATAAAAATGTGAAAAACTGGGAAAATTTATATAATTTTCCATTTTTCCTAGACGCTTTTTGTTATTGGACTTTACTTAAAAAAAAAAACTTTTTAAATTTAAAGATTGCAGTAGGTAATGGTTTTAAGATGAATCAAGAAAATGTTTAGTTGTTTGTTGTTGTAAAAAAATAGAAAACAAAAACAAAAGAGATAAACAAGAAAAGTTAGGAAATTGTAAGAAAATTATAAAATTATTTATATACATATATAGAACAGGATGTATATGTACTTATAAATACAATTTTGGTGTCAGGTTGATTTTAATGTTTTTCTGTATCCTTTATATAAATTTAATTTAATTTTTTTTTTTTTGTTGTACAATGTGTACTGAGGATTGGGGTGGATGGTGGAAATTACATTTTAAACGAATAACATAAAAATTATGTGTTGTGTGTGTGTGTTTGTGTGTGAATGAATATACATATATATGTAGTTTGTGTGAATATGTGGGGATTGCAGATGTCAAATGTAATATGTTGAAATTTGTTTGCAGCAAACATAAAAAATAACAACAGAGAGAAGAAATATGGGATTGCAATGCAGTGGTTTTTATGAAATAGTTTGGGCTATTTGTTTTAAAGTTACATATGTTGAGTTAAATCTGTTTAATATTTTTTCTACTGCCTGTAGTATTAAATGGTGTATTTTATGTGTAATAAATTACAGGTAGGTACGTTGTATATTTTTAATTGTTGTATAGAGTTAAAATGTTAAATTTAAACAACAAATTTATGTTGTTGTGGGGAAAAATCGAAAAATCTCTGGTCTATATTTTTCCAGTTGTTAAATTAATTATACTGAACTTCTGGTGACTTATAATATACTTCCAAAATGAAATTTGTATGCTAAACTTGACAGCGAAAAATAGCTATGTCAGATTTTGTTTTTCTCTATTTTAAATCATTTTTAAGAAATTGGTGGTTCATTCAATATAGTTTCTCAGGAGGATCATTGTCATATTCTGGCATAACAGGTAGACAATTTTTATTTTCACAATAAAGTTTAAACGCATGCTACATCTGTCATTTAAAAAATTAAATTTCTTAACCACCTTTTCTGCATAAAATCATTGGAATGACACAAAACAACTATTTCGAAAGATGCAAAAGTAAAAATTCAGATTATTAGGATTAATCAATATAACTCATTCAATTTATGCATACATATAGTAAACCAAACGAAATATAAGTTCTTCCTTAATATTGTCAAAAATATAAGATCGAAATATTCAACGCATCATCTTTCTACATACAACACAGAGTTTCCAATACAGCTAACATATCTTTAATTAATATAAACCTCGAACGACGTTCAATGGTTAATACGATTTCTTACTATATCGTGTCCTTGCGCTGAGCAGTGGCATATGCAGAAATTTGTTGGGGGGGGGGGGGGGGGGGGGGGTTAAATAAAAATAATTTTTATATGAAATAATGCATACGAGTAGTTTATTATTATTATTATTATTACTTGAGGGCCATGTGGGGGCTCAAGCCACCCCGCACTGCGACCTAAAAGATCTTTTGTGCATCAAGCCCTACTTAATTATCCGTCCAGTCAATATTCAGGCTCTTAATGAACCTGATAATACTGCCGACCGGTACGTGATACATACTATCTGGGCTCATTGCTCTCCCTCCTAGATGTTTTAATTATCCGTTCAGCCAATATTCAGGCTCTTAATGAACCTGATAATACTGCCGACCGGTACGTGATACTATCTGGGCTCATTGCTCTCTCTCCTAGATGTAATAACATTTACTTCTGCTAGAAGAGCGGTAGCGTTGGGACTCAAGGACCTCGAAAGGGCAGACCCACTCCCGTATATTCCTATCCGTGCCTCGTCTACCGTTTTGATTTTACTCTTGCGAGTTGCTGGGACATACTATCTGGGCTCAATGCTCTCCCTCCTAGATGTAATAACATTTACTTCTGCTGGGAATAAAAAAAAAAAAAGTCTCCTGTAGGTCACCCAGGTTTACTACAGGAAGGCTAAATAAAACTCGAGGGTGCCTGGTATCCAGAGTCCGCATATATAGACTGATTAACCTATCAGCCATTCATCCATCGGCATATGCTGTTCCACCTTAGATTAGGGATTTTTTGTCAAGGTTTTCTCCTTTAGCGCCGTACTTTAGCCTGTCACAAAAGGCCACACTCTGCCTATTGGTTACAGTTACCGGTGGTTGCCGCAAGGAGGCAGTACGTACACTTGCGCCGACTGGAAGGTTTCGGAGCCCCTTCCAATAGACGCCAAACCACCACAAAAATAATTTTTATATGAAATAATGCATACGAGTAGTTATTCAAAATACAATTTTTTATTAATTTTTTTTTAATTTTATATTCATTCGTCGTGACGATAAGGCCAATTTGTCAAGGGCGCTGTCTATTGATATATCCACATCTCTACATCTCTGTTAATATTTAGTAATGCCAATGTATAATGTGTTTCATAAGTAATACTTAAGGCGCCTGAGCGCCTTGGAACTCTCTAATTGGAGAGAATATTTAGGTTAAGAGTCCTACTAAAATTGTAACAAATATTTTGTGCTAATTTTGTTATTATAGGTATAAGTGTTCAAGATCTACCTTACCGTCTATTAAATATTTTAATTAACTTCGCTTAGGTAAACTAATTTCGATTTAATCTGGATAAAAGATCGACCCTAATTCGAATTATAAATGATTTTGTTTACTGTGTGGATAGATATATTACCATGAGGGGGGGGGGGGGTTGGCAGGGGGGGGGGGAATTGAATTTTGTGTGTTGTGTTGCTTGTTGGTGGATGTATCGCAATGGTGAATGAATGTAGTTAATATGTGGTGAACGTGCCAATATATCTGCCTGATATAATGTAGCACGAGTGTAAGTATTTCTGTAATAAAATATGTGTGAAATATGAGTGAGTCGCTAGAGGACCCAGCCGCAAGTGCTCTCTTCCTCACTAGGGAAAAATTGTATGAGTGGAGGCAATACGGACGGTTTTACGTATTCGATGGCTTGATGTTTGCTCAGCCAAATTAAGTATTCTGTAAGATATTTTAAATCGATCGATTGAAACGTTGGAATTTACGAGTTGTTCGGACTTTAGGATGTGAAATGTTGTGTAATGTATCGAAGATGGTTCGACGAAGTGAATTTGTGATGAGAGAAAACCGTTACCGGTAATACCGGTTGTAGGACCAAATTGTTTAATCGATAGTACCGGTAATGTATTTACTATTACCGGTTTTAATTATACTCACCGGCATATAAAATGGGCCGCCCTAATTTTTTTTTTTTTTAAATAACACACAAAACCAAATTCAATGGCCTATTCAAAATAATCTTGATCTGTTTACTCGATCAAGTAAAAAATGCTTTTTCTGGAAATATTTTAAACATTATGATGATGGAAATGGAATTTATCGGATGAAAGAATGTGATAGGAAATTAAAAGCAGCTGGATGCGCAACTGAGATGAAGAAGATTAACAGCTTTCTACTCAATCTGCAGGTAAAATCCGTGAACAGATGATAAAAGAAATATAGAAACTGAAACGTGATGGCCCAAAATTTAGTATCACAACGGTCCAGACCTCCCCACACAGAGCATAATGATAAAATGCTGACTGAAAAATATTTACATATTTTGAAACAAAAGTTAAGGGAATTTACTTTGCTCTTGCCGAATTTAATGCTGCAGCAGCTGATGGTTCTTCTGTCATGAAAAAGTTAATTTCTCCTATGAACATAAAAATTGGAAAACTCTGTTTGGCGCTTGGCATTCAGCTGGCAATTTTTAAAGCGGTGTAAAAAATACCTAGAGCCTCTGCTGATTTTATTAGTGATTAAGTTGATGAAAATGAGGAGCACTCTAGATTGTATTGACGAATGCCCAACTAGTGTTAAGTTGGAAAGCATTTTCCGCAGAAGGTTTTTTTGTACAATAATAAGATCGAACCTGAGTGATAAGAGCCTGTTATTTTTTCGATTTTATTTTAATATATTGAGGAGCTAAAGAAAATAATTTAAAACATTTATTTTGTATTAGCTATCATTTTTTTAAAATTTTCTTTTTTTTTCAAATCATTTATTGTTACATTAACTTAGAAAGATGTTTTTATTTATACTACATATCTGGAATATGGTCGATTTTTTACAAATTATAAGCCATTTTTGAATTTCAGTATTACCGGTATTACTGGTAATACCGGTTTTCAAATTATATTTTCGGTATTACCGGTAACGAACAAATCCGGTAAAATTGCAAACCCTAGCTCAGAGGTTTGTGCTCGATATGCCAGATAAAATGCGAGTAATTACCGATATAATGTGGAATATTTCTTTTGGCATCCGAGAGTTTCTTGGTATAAATCGATGGTAGTAATTTACCATGCCTAGAAATCGCTGAGTACTTGTGATTGAAGTAGGGGCCGGGAATTCCATAATAGCGTTAATTTGTTCTTCAGATAGCAGCATACGATTGGGTGTTATCTCGTGGCTGAGGAAATCACTAGTGAACACGCCAAGGACGCATTTTGGACCCTTGATATGAACATCAAACTGTGTTAGCCTATGAAAGAGTTGTTCCAGGTGAAGATTGTGTTGTTTCTTAGAGTGTGAAGCAACAAGAATATTGTGAACTTAGACGAAAACGAAGCCTAAATCACATACGACTTCGGTCTTGAAACGCAGAAACTTTAGAGCACAATGCGCATTGCGCAACCAGAATGGCATTTAGTTGAATTCGAATAGGCCAAACATGGTTGTGATCGCCGTTTTATGAACGTCTTCAGATACAACGAAAATTAAATGATCGGGAATTTTGGAGAAAATTTTGCATCCATGCCAAGTGCATGGAGAAATTTTGAATGTGTGGTATCGATCCGGTGTTGTGACCGAGTTTGATCGCCAATAGTCTTCACACTGTCTCCAATGTTGATCTTCCTTCTTCACCATGTTTAGTGGACAAAAAAACAGAGATACAGATGGCCGGCAAACCCTAATTCCACCATGTGTTGGAATTCTGTAAGTGCGGCTTTGTGGCGAGTTAACGTGGTCTTGACACGGGCAGATGTTCTGTTGTGACAATGTGATGGACCACGTTGAATCGAAATGGTGAATTGTAGTTCGACTCTGCTGTAAGTGAAGGAAACTGTTTAAGCAGAGTAGCATAACCGTTGTTGACTGAAGAATTGATCGGTGTCGGTGTGTTGAACCGAACCATTGTGGCATTGATTGACAGCTTAATCGCTGATTCAACCAGCCGCTTATTTTTAGGATAAACAAGGAGGCGAAGATGACAGCATGTGTGAATATTCTCTTAAGTCCGATATGCACCTGAATCAATTTTAAGTTCCAATAGAACTATGTTTCATTTTGTGAATGTAAATGAATTTTTATAATATTGAGCTGGAATGACCAAAAGTTCAGCGCCAGTATTTATAAGAAATACTAATTTATTATTTTTGTTGTTTAAGAATAGACGACCTAATTGATGGGTGTGGGATGTTGTCGTCTCTACCCGGTGGGCTAATCGTTTTATAAATTTTGTTCAACGTCTATACTGGGCGTGGATGTCGCTCTTCCGGATTTCGGGATGTCGGGGCTACGCGAGTTCCAGTTTTCTCGAATCCGTATTGTGATGAATATATTTTATAATTTTTGTACTGAATTGTGTTCCCGCTAATGTTTTAATATGGCAAAGTGGTTCGGACGGCTGTTTGTCTTCTAAATCTTGATTTGTTTCTAAAGCCTCGAATTTTGACCCGTCTGATGGCGTTCTTCGAGCGAGAAAAGCTGAGTTTAGCGTTTCGAATAAATTCCCGTTTGGTGGTTCCGCCAGAATATCTGAGAATACTTCACAGGCTTGTGGAGACAGTGCCAACCAAAGGCTAACGATTTTTTCGTGGTCCTTTTTGATTCCGGTGATTTGGAATTAAAGTTCCGCCATTTTAAAACAATTCTGTGAATTTTCCAACCAGAATTGTTGGAGCTTGATTGTGCGAGATGTGGTCTCAACCTCGCCTTTAATTTGTTATGGCCTCGTTCTCATCGTTATTGGAATCTAGCGAATCTGGCATGTGATAAGCAACCAAGTTTAAAAATCAACCAAAATTATAAAAAAAATTGCGAACAGAGTTAAGTTGTAATCAGATTGAATACCGTACAAAGACAACGACAGAATATTGTAATACAAATAGGTGTGATATCTGTTGCCGACGAGACGCTCTCAAGTACGAGACGAGCCGACACTTCGTCATGATTCACAAGTCGGGAATTTCAATTACAAGTAAAAATGTAATAAGACAAAAATTTGACTCGAACCCCGCAACGATACAGTGATAATCAACCAAACTACCTGTGCACGTATTGAAAAATGTACCTACATATCAAAGCTGAGAAAAATGTGGCATATATTGTTATTTATTTAATAAAATATGTGTAAAATATAAATGGGTCATATACATCCCTTCCCTTCGCCACTGGCACGTGAGATTTTATTGTGAGTAATTATATTTTTTTGTGTTTGTTAAATAATTAAAAACCAAATTTGTTACGCTTTAACATCAGCAACCATATTTTTAATTGGGTAAATGCTCCATAATCTAGCAAATCCCAATATAAAATTTAAACCTAAAATTAATGTTCTTTTTCAGATATTATGTTGCTATAGTCACGACGTTTTCCTGGAATATTGTACTGGAATGAATGTAATGAAAAAGGGCATTTGAGGTAAATTTTTTTCAGCAACGATTATTTTACAAAAATGTCAAAAGTATTTAAAAGCCATTTCAATGTGTAACCATAATTTAAATGGTTTTATGAGCTTCCAATATTTTAAATTAAATGAAATTAATAAAATTAGTTAACTTAGTGTGAAGCTTTTTTTAAACTTTTACATTTCGTTAAAAAATTTAATTACGATGTAAAAAAACTAATATATTTCTGAAAAAGCTTTCTAAAGAATTTAATAGTATAAAAGCTATAACATAAATTTTTTGTAAAATTCCGGCAACTGCAAAAAACCGTAATATGCGTTTACAAGAACCAAAACTCTAAAAGCTCATACGATTTTGTGTAACTCTTAACTTTAAAAGGCTTTAGTGAAGATACAAAAACAAAAACGAATATTTTTAAATGTTTAGTGTGCCATGTATAAAAATGATGTGTGGTATTTGATCATTGAGAGGATTAATCATGTACAAAATATATATAACGGTAGTGCTCAGGTATCATTTCACAGGTAATCACACTCCGCCTGCGTTATTTTCCATGTGATAGTGAAAAACAGTTAATATGTTTAAATTCTATATTGGTTTTATTGTTTAATGAATACTACGATAAA
This sequence comes from Tipula helvola, assembly GCA_963556165.1. Lineage (NCBI taxonomy): Eukaryota > Metazoa > Arthropoda > Insecta > Diptera > Tipulidae > Tipula > Tipula helvola. The sequence continues at coordinate 28,395,577 of OY744483.1, forward strand.
TACTTACCATTTGGAATTTCATTTTACATACGAGTTGTTGATGTAATTTTCGTTTGCTCTGTCTGTGTAAAATTTTTAAATATGTCGATATACAGAATGTTGGAAATGCATTAGTGTAAATTTAACAAAGATAGTATGAAGGACTATGTAGTAAACGCGGTCTTATTTTGTATACATAATTTGTTCTGTTTGTTTACTGTGTAGTGGCAATGAGCACGCCAGTTTTATTATTAAAAATAAATTTAAATTTTTACTCTTTATCTTCCACCCAAAGAAATTAATTTTTATAAGTATTACGTAGAGAAACAAAATGAATCGTACAAGTACCCTTACGTAAAATATATTAATAATCAAGATGTAAAGCAAGTAAAAACATGTGAATGGATGTGCGTTCATAAAATTGATATATCAAGCAAAAAATTTCAAAATTCAAATAATTTATTCATAATAATTTTCATTGAGACAAGGTTAATAAAATTTAAGATTTCTAAAATATAACATAATGAATCATGAATCATATGCATAACATGAATTTAAATTTGTATAAATCTATCTCCACTCACAATAAAAATTTTATAATGTTTCAGATTTTTAGAAGATTTCTTAGATTGCGATTTTTCAATCTTAGTATTATAAATATTATAAATATTTAATATTTTATCCAGCGAGAATTTAATTAGATGGCTGGGGTTATACTTAAATTGCCCGAATTATTTTTTGTGATCACGAGATAATAATTTAAAATTAGTGACATTTAATTTAACAATTTAGCAAAACGGTGAAGGCGAAAATTATTGATCTATCATCAGTTGCAATAGAAATATTTTGTTTCAATTTATGAGTTTTTTTATTGAATCAAACTTGTGCCCTCGAGTATTTTTAGTAATACTAAAATTTAATGTTAATATAAAAGTTAAGATTGACAACTAAGTACAACACCAATAAAAATAGTTGTTTTCTATAACTATTGTTAATAAATATTTTGAACATGTTCACAAAAAAATGAACAATTCAGATTCCATCGTATTTTATAGCAACTTTTATTATGCCATCAAAATAAATAACAGTTTAAAGCTTTTATACCCGAAAAAAAAACGAAACATAAAAATGTGTGCTTATAATTTTACTTTTGCAATTAAATTTAATTACAACTCATTTATTGTATAATTTTAAGATTTAATATTTTTTTTAAAACATTAAATGAGACGATGTACAAAATACTTGTACACAAAACTAAGAATTTGTTTTATGTACGTTGGTATGTTGTTGTCATATTGCTGTGAACAGAGAAGAGATACTATACTCGTAACATGGTACGAAGAAAATAATAATAAATTATTTTACACAACTATTTGAAATATTTTCAGTAATTGTTACCTGTATGATTACAAAAATTATCTGTATACGTTATATACTATACGTATGAGAATGAACAAATCTGATGTATTATGTCGGTTTAAGGCGTATAAAGTTATAATTGAGGTGCTTTTCATTTTTAAAGCTGTTTTACTGATGAGTAAATGGGGTACTAATAATGTATACGGGGAAGACGAATGTTATGGGTTTTTCATGTATATTTGTATGTATATGTATTATACGACGCACATACACATATAAATAAAATACGAAAAAAAGAGGAAAGTTATTATAAGAATAAGTAAAGTATAAAGTATAAAAATTGGTTATACCACAAATTAGAAAAAAAGCACAGAGTACAGATTTTCATCTTGTATGGGCTTTTAAAGTTTATCAAAGTATTGTTATATATTCATATATGTTACATAAACAATATGGAGAAATGTTTTATAATTTTTCTTTATATTTGAGGTTTAAATGAAAAATTGGATTATGTTTTGTTTATTTGTGTGTGTACACAATTCTGTTGGTTGCTATATCAAACAGGAAACGTACATATTGAAGCTCAGTATTAATATGTGTATATCTGTATACATTTTGGTAAGTCTTGCGGTTATAAATTTTATTTACAGGATATACATCCTTAATGAAAAAAAATATTTGTGTTATTTCTAAAATGGTATAAACTATTTTTATGTTGTTTGTGGTCATTCTAATAATATTCTCATCCTGTATTTGATTTGCGAAGGCTGGGCCCACTATTCCCAATCTTTGAGTACAACTTTTAAATCGGATTATTATATCGGTGTTACGTGTGTTTGTTACGTACTACACAAGTACCCAGGTTTTAACCTCTTGCGCCCCTAAAGTTTTCATTTGTTATTTTTACCTACATATACACTCCTTGTCACTTGATTAAACAATTTATATAATTTTGCTAGTTCATAGTTTAAAAACAAGAAGTAGAACTAGTGTAGAAAAAAATATGAGCAAAAATGCCGGATTCACATTTTCAGTAGATTAAGGCCACATCTAAATTCAAAATATCAGTTCATTTTAAAAATAAATTTATTGGAAAAACAATCGAAATACTTGTTTTAATAGTGAGTATTTACACCATTATTATTAATAATTTCAAAACACCTCTTCGAGAGTGAGTTATATAGTGATTGGATACAGTCTTGGCTCGTCCTCCTTCATAAACCTTCCTCGATAGCAATCCTCATATTCTCGACGATGTTTAGATCGGGTGAACAAGGTGGCCAGGAAAGAAGTTCGATATTTTCAGACCTAATCCAATCTTTCACTACTTTAGTATTGTGTATAGTAAAAGTAATTAGTTTTAAAAAAAACTTAAATTTATTGACTAATCAAGTTTAACTATGGTGACAATGAACCAGTAAATATGATGTCCAAGAGTTTTAATAAAATTGACCATTTCTTCGATTTTTACTTAAGCAAAGACAGCTTTAAACGTAAGTTGAAGCAACATTATGCTCCGACCTGAAAGTATTTCTATTTCCGTTTTAATTCTTTATTTAAAAAAAAATTGTATTCTAATTTCTATTGTTTTTTTGCTTTTTAAATTTTGTTAGTTTAATTTTAACTTTAAATATTTATTCGCGTGAAGTTTGTCCTAAACTTGTCCTAAAATTACAAAAACAAAAATTAAGGACAAACTTCACAACGACTGCGTCAAACTTCAAACGTGTGAAGTTTTTCCTAAAAATTGAGTTTCCTGAGCATGGATTAGTAATTATAATAAATCTCTCGTTATTATGAATTTGTAGGTAAAAAAATATATGTATTTAATTGAAATTTACAAGAAATATCTAAATAAATTAAGTTTTAATTTAAATTGTCCAAAGAAACAATTTAACAAAATTAAAGTTCATTCAAAATTATCAACATAAAAATTACTTAATCTACATAGCCCAAAGATCTTAACTAAATGAGCACATGTTTTACAGAAAGTCGGAGGCCCTCTATATCGAAAAACAATAATAACGACTTCATTAAAGGTAGTATTCTATCCCCATATCTAAATTAAATTACAACTTTCAAAAATCTACACTACTCCAAAAAATTAAAGGAACACTAATTTTTTTCAATTTTTTTAGTGTTTTTTGAAGAGCTGTATCTTTGTAAAATACGGTCGTACAGAGATGAAAAGAAAAGCATCAAATCTCTAGTTTTGAGACTTTTGAATGGAAAATTTTCGCGAAGAAAAAAAATTCGATTTTTTTTTTTTTTTTGTAAGGTGCCATGGGCTCGGGAAAGTTTTTTTAAGTTAAACCAATGCATAGGTCGGCCTGTTAATTAGTCGTAAATTTAATTTCATTCCGGTCTCTCTATGTCAACTTTTTGCTGAGATATCTGACTTTGAATCAAAAAAGATCCTTTTGCCTTTGATCATCGATATCTCAGCAACCAATGATTGCACAGTAAACTTTAGGGCAGCCTTAAAAACTTCAGTAAATTTCCTACAAGACCCTTTAATGATTAGTTGAGAACAAATTTTTTTTTTCACCCTCAATACTGATTTGAAAAAAGTACAAAAAAACTACTTTTTAGGTTGTCTTAGTAAATCTACCGTTACTTTACAAATATTGATGAAAATACTAATGTTGCCAGAACATTTTACAGTTTAATGTACTCCTAATAGCCCTGTATTATTTTCAAATTGATCCATCCAACCGTTTTTTCGGACAAGTATTCATCAAAATAAAAAAACGACTTTTTTCACATTTTGCGTTAGTTACTTGTTAACCCTTAACGATCGTACGATATTTTTTGTAATACTCGCCGATAAGAGACGATAGAAAATTAAATAAAGTTCTGCAATATGAGCAATAATTATGGAACTTGGCCATTTCTCATCTGATTTTAGTGCAATTTGGTATGCGTTATTGAAATGGGATTCTAAAATGATTCGTGGATAAAGTTCTGGAATATGTCCAACTAGGATGGAATTTGGCCATTTCTTATCCGATTTTGATGAAATTCAGCATGTACGATGTAAATGGGATTCTAAAATGATTTTTGGATAGAGTTCTGGAATATGGCCAACTAGGATGGAGCTTGGCTATTGCTCATCCGATTTTAGTGAAATTTGGTGTGGGCGATGAAAATGTAATTCTAAACTGATTTTTGGATAAAGTTCTGGAAAATGGCCAACTAAGAAGGAACTTGGCCATTTCTTATCCGATTTTGATGAAATTTAGAATGAAATGGGATTCTAAAATGATTTGTGGATGAAGTTCTGGTATATGGCCAACTAGGAAGGAAATTAGCCATTTCTTATCCGATATTTATGAAATTCAGCACGTGCCTTAGAAATGGGATTCTAAACTGATTTTTGGATGAAGTTCCAGAATTTGGCCAATTGTCATGGAACTTGGAAATTTTGTATCCTATTTTTATGAATTTCAGCATTCACGATGAAAATGAGATTCTTAAATTATTGATAAAATAAATCATTAAATACATGGAATAACGATTTTAGTTATTGACTTTTAAAGCACATGTCAAATTTCTTTTATTCGTTTAAGGAATAGGCAAGCACCTTCCAATTTTAACATATAACTTTAACCAAAAATAATTTTAGAGTTTTATTTACATGCTGAATTTTTTTAAAATCGGGTAAAAATGGCCAAGCTCCATCCTAATACGGCTTGTTCCAGAATTTCATCTAAACATAATTTAAAACCCAATTTTCATTACAAATGCTGAATTTCATCAAAATCTTATAAGAAATGGCCAAGTTCCGACCTAATTCTACATATTCCAGAACTTTAGCTAAAATTCATTATAGAATCCCATTTCCATCGCGAACACCAAATTTCGTCAAAATCGGTTAAGAAATGGCCAAGTTCCATCCCAGTTGGCCATATTCCAGAATTTTATCCAAAAATAATTTTACAATCCCATTTCCATCGTGCATACCAAATTCCATCAAAATCGGTTAAGAAATGGCCAAGTTCCATCCCAGTTGGCCATATTCCAGAACTTTATCCAAAAATCAGTTTAGAATCCCATTTCCATCGTGCATACCAAATTTCATCAAAATCGGTTAAAAAATAGCCAAGTTCCATCCCAGTTGGCCATATTCCAGAACTTTATCCAAAAATCAGTTTAGAATCCCATTTCCATCGCCCATACCAAATTTCACTAAAATCGGATGATCAATAGCCAAGTTCCATCCTAGTTGGCCAAATTCCAGAACTCCATCCAAAAATCACTTTAGAATCCCATTTCCATCGTACATGCTGAATTTCATCAATATCGGATAAGAAATGGCCAAGTTCCATCCTAGTTGGCCATATTCCAGAACTTTATCCACGAATCATTTTAGAATCCCATTTCAATAACGCATACCAAATTGCACTAAAATCAGATGAGAAATGGCCATGTTCCATAATAATTGGTCATATTGCAAAACTTTATTTAATTTTCTATCGTCTCTTATCGGCGAGTATTACAAAAAATATCGTACGATCGTTAAGGGTTAACAAGTAACCTATGGTTTCCACTTGGATCCTTTGCGAATATTCGCAAAGGGAAATTTTTTGTTTCATGTCACTGTGTTAGAAAAATTTTGTATTTGTATTACCAAATAATTTTGTAAAATTTTGACATTTCTAGACGTCAATAAAAAATTATAATAAAAACAATAAAGTATTCACATAGCAAAAATATTTCAGCTTGCTTTGTTTGTCGCAGGATTGAAAATGTTCCTAAACAAAATAAGGGAAATTTTTATTTTATTTTGTAAATGCAAAATTTGCAATGGAAAAGATGTAGGCATGACTACTTTTGATTGCGAATCGTATTGTAAATTTGTCTATGGTTGCGTAGACAAATTTATATACCGATATGTATTTTTTTTAATGTATACTATCCGTGTGAAAAAATTTAAAACAGATTGCGATTATTCGCAAAGGCATACCAAGTGGAAACCCACAGTAACTAACGCAAAATGTGAAAAAAGTCGTTTTTTATTTTGATGAATACTTGTTCCTTTAATTGTTTTGTAAAACTTTGATCAATCTGTCCGGAAAATAATACAAGGGCTATTAGGAGTACATTAAACTGTAAAATGACCTGGCAACATTAGTCTTTTCATCAATATTTGTAAAGTAACGGTAGATTTACTAAGACAACCTAAAAAGTCGTTTTTTTGTACTTTTTTCAAATCAGTATTGAGGGTGAAAAAAAAATTTGTTCTCAACTAATCATTAAAGGGTCTGGTAGGAAATTTACTGAAGTTTTTAAGACTTCTGAGATATCGATGATCAAAGGCAAAAGGATCTTTTTTGATTCAAAGTCAGATATCTCAGCAAAAAGTTGACGATTAAATTTACGACTAATTAACAGGCTAACCGACCTATGCATTGGTTTAACTTTAAAAAAATTTCCTGAGCCCATGGCACCTTACAAAAAAAAAAAAAAATCGAATTTTTTTATCTTCGCGCTCTTTCTTATGATTGCGTGATAACGGTATCTCACAAAAATTTTCCGTTCAAAATTCTCAAAACTAGAGATTTGAAGCTTTAAAATGCTTTTCTTTTCATCTCTGTACGACCGTATTTTACTAAGATACAGCTCTTCAAAAAACACTAAAAAAAAATGAAAAAAATTAGTATTCCTTTAATTTTTTGGAGTAGTGTAGAATATAAGTAACTTAGAGCAGGCGTGTTGCTAATTGCCCGATATGTAAGTTCGCATAAAATTACATGAATATTAAAAAAATTTTAAGCCTGGCGCAAAGATCGTATCCAAGTGGACATATATTTTTAAGGGTAGTGGGTGACCCCTCTTTATAAAAAATATTACAACTTAACAAAATCTCGAAGATAGGTGACTTAGGACAGACGTACGTGTTGCGTCCCTATATGTAAGTTCGCATAAAATTAAATATTAAAAAATGTTTCAGTCTGACCCAAAGATCGTACCCAAGTGAATTTAATTTTATGCAAACTTACATATAGGAACGCATCACGTCTATCCTAAGTCACCTATCTTTTAGTTTTTGGCAAGTTGTAATATTTTTTAGGAAGAGGGGGTAACCCACAACCCTTAAAAATGTATGTCCACTTGGGTACGATCTTTCTGCCAGAATTAGAAATTTTTTGAAATCCTACTGTATGCCAACATACATATTGGGACGCATCACGCCTGTCCTAAGTCACTTATCTTCTAGATTTTCTAAAGAACTAATATTTTTTAGATAGGGGAGGTCACCCACTTCTAATAAAAATATATGTCCACTTGTGTACGATCTTTGGGTCAAAATGAGAAATTTTTTGATATCCAACTTAATGCAAACTTACATATGTATAGGAGCGAATCTCGTTTGTCCTAAGTCAGTTGTTCTAGATTTTTGAATGTTGTTATTATTTTTAAATTATGGAGATTGCCTTCCATCCGTAGTGAAGTCTTTGTCATGATTTTGGCTAGAGGGGACCTCGAACTGTCTGTAAAATATGTGTGCACTTAGTTACCATTTTGTGGGCTCAATCTGAAATTTTTATATATCAAATTTCGAATGAACTTTGATTTTGCTAAATTCTTTCATTGGACAATTTAAATTAAAACTTGAGTTTATTTAGTTGTTTTTTTGCAAATTCAAATTACATAGTAAATAAAATTATTTTTTTACCTAAAAATTCTTAATAACGAGAGATGTATTATCGTCACTAATACATTCAGTTGGAAACTAAGCCCCATAACTCGCAAACCTAACCATTTTCGGCCTGATCTTTGCGACTATACATTTTTCTAGGATTGCATTGATAATACAGCATATATGTAAATTCAAAAAAATGTACGCAATATTTTACATAACGAAAATAAAAATTTTTTGAACTTTTTTATTTTTATTTTATAGCTTTAAATCAATATGGCGACCAAGTTCATTACTATTTAATTAAATGTAAAATTCAAATACGTATTAACAATTTGTTGTTTTAATTTTTTTTTCAATCTACAAATTTTTATTTAGCTTGGTTTGATTTTTACAGTTTTTAAAACATTACATTTAATCAAATAAATTTCGTAAATACAAGTGGGTTGTTACTTTCAGACAAAATGATTTGAAAAATAAAATAACCAATGTAGACCTTATACATACATTTAAATTTTTTTTTTATTTATTTACCACACTGGATGTTTATATAAAAGGGCCTATAGTAATAAAATAAAAACATAAAAAACAAATTAGAAAATTAAAAAACAAACACTAAAATCATCAATGAAAGAATACCACACTCCAGCAATTACCAAACCAAGTCCAATCTTGAAACATTGACATAATTACCCTTTAAATTGTGCAATCGATTTAACAAATTTCTCACACGAGATATGTAAGTCAAAGTGTTCAGAAACGTAATTGAGGTCACGTATTTGCTTTCGGAATAATAAGCAACTCTTGTGATCGCAAGTTACGTCGAGGAGTAAAAATATTAAAACAGGAAAGCATGTAGTCACTTTGCACTTGTACACTTACATTTTGATCGGTTAAGATATTGTCTAGTTGTAAACTGTACCTGTAATTTTTTAGTACTCCCAATTCTGTTAGAGTGAGAAATGTTAATTGGAAACTGCGTACTCGATCGGTGGCTGCACAAATGATGTGTATAGTGATATAAAAATTAACGTATCAAGGAACTCTTTAGAGATTTTTGGTAAAACCTAAATTTTTGTGATTTAAGTTACATGTCCAGTCGAAACATCGCCTGTAGTACGTTCAAAACTGATTCCAATTTGAAAAGCTTTCTTTAACAAAATGAAGTCATTTTTCATACAAACAGTTATTTTGTCAAACATAACAGAATAATTTAAAAGCTTCTGAGACTTAATTTTGAAAGATTTTATAAGCATTTAATACTTCAAGTTAGATGAAACTAATTTCTAATTTTAAAGAAAAGTCTTTATCTAAATTCGATTAAATATTTAACGCGCAGTTTTAACCAATTGAACACCAACTACTTCTATTTGCGCTACCTTTGTGTACTAATTCTGTGCGACTAGCATTGTTTCCGTTGGTTGTATTAATTAAATCAGAATTATCTAGCACTATCGTGCCTCTTTACCAGTGTATAATCTATCTTATTCATTGGTACTCATTCATATATACAACAATCCATGTAATAAGCTGTAGAAATAATGCAACACAACGAGTTTAACGTTAATAACAATGTGCTTTATTTTACTAAAACTTGTGAATGTTTGTTATATGAAGATTGATACTCCACTGCACTGTCAATGACATTTTTAACAGTAGCTCACTTTACAAATGTCACATGAGAGCTTAAGATTCCTTCACAATATTATTACACGCATTTTTATTTTTAATTCTCATTTTAAATTATTAATAATCATGATCTGGAACAGGCAAACCCCTATAACTGTTACAATTTTCACCAGCCATTCCTATCCGGCGGTCTTGAACGACGATCACTGCGCGTTCTGACGTCTCCTTTATTATTTGGAGCTTGAATGGCAGGTTGGGGAGCTACCTCACTATCACTACCCGAACTCGCTTCTGAATTTTCACCTTCAGCTGTATGATATTCCGATGCGGAGTTATTTTTGATGTTCATTGAGAGATCTAATTCGTCCGCACTCACATTTACAGCGGGAGTGTTCACCATCTGATTTTCATCGTTATTCACTGTTCTTGTGTCGGTGTTACAATTTGGATTTCTGGCAAACTAACTATTTGCCCCGATTTAACATTATCTTCGAATAACAATTCACTAGCACTAAAATCTTCATTCTTTGTTTTAGCTATAAATCTACGGTTACGTCTAAAATAATTGTTAAATGCATCTTCTATAATGTATGGTCGTTCATTAACTACTCCAATTATTTTTCCATAATGCCATTCTTTTCCCTTTTTTTTAAATATCACCAAGTCACCCAAGTTCAACAATGGTAATGGCCTCACGTTTCGATCATAGTAATATTTTTGCCGTTCTTTCTTATTTTGAATTCTTTTCTGAATATCTTCCTTTTTCATGTTGTTTCTTACAAGAAGTTGTTCCAAAGGATAGCTCTGATGGTGTGAGACTGATACTTGCCACCGGAGTCGTGTTGTACTCCATGATTCTGTATTGGAATTGGTTTACTTCATTTGCTTCGTAGCAACGCTCCAAAATATTTTTCGCGATTGCTACACCCTTTTCGGCCAACACATTGCTTTGCGGATATCTCGGGCTCGAGTATTTGAATTGAACGTTGAAATCTCTTGAAAACTTCTCGAATTCAGACCAGTTGAATGGAACATTATCACTTTAGATTATCGACGGATATCCAATTTTACTGAATATCGAACCAAATCTATCGATAATGTGTGAAGAGGTCTTATTGTTGATTTTAATTGCTACCAAGTAGTTTGAATATGCGTCAAAAATTGACATGAAATCGCGACCAGCATATTCAAATAGATCAACTGACACAATGTGGTATGGATACTTTGGATTTATTTCTTGAAGCAATGGTTCCTTTTGATTGTTTCGTTTAAACTTTTCACAAATATTGCATGATGCAATCATTTCTTAGATTTTTTTTGTTCATTTCCGGCCAAAAGTATAACATTCTGTCCCTGGCAAGTATTTTCTCCATTCCCAAGTGTGGCTCGTGTAGCCATTTTGTCATTTTATTTTGCAATTTCCTTGGGATTACGAGTCTGTGGTTTAGGAATATAACAACCCATTTTCTAGATGAAGTTCGGATTTTAGCTTGTGAAATACCCTGGCAAAATCATTCAAAGATCGATAGTCGGGCTAACCATTTCTTACGTAGTCACATACGCGCTTAAGATCCTCATCCGACGCTATTATCTGTCAATAATAATCATCATTATCCCTCGACACACAAACGGATCGTGTGACGCTGTGAATGACTGTGTTCAATTCTGTGTCTCCGTCAATTGTGTCCAATTGTGCACGAGAGAGACAATCAGCCAACATCATATGTTTGCCCGGTTTATAAACAATTTCCAATCCCGGATACTTCAAAAGCCTCATAAACATGCGCTGTAATCTTGGTAGCGTAGATTATGACTTGGTCGAGTAGCTTATGATCACTTTCAACTATAAATCGAGGTCCATAGACAAAGTTAAGAATACATTTACATGCAAACACCACAGCCAAAATTTCTTTTTCCATTTGCGCCCATCTCTTTTCAGCTTTACTAAGCGCTCTAAATGCAAATGAAACCGGATGCTCTTTTTGAATCAAACCTGAACCAAGTCCATCTTTTGATGCATCTGTTTGAATGTCGATTGGATTTTCCGGATTAAATGGTTTTAACACCGGGTCGGATGTAGTTATTATCTTTATATTATCAAGTTCAATGTCGTGTTTTTCGTTCCATTCAAATGGAGTTTCTTTTCCCGATAATAAACGCATTTCCGCTGTCATCTCTGACAGATTTGGAATGAACTTTGCCAAGTATTTACAAAGACCCAATAAACGCGACACGGCGTGTTTGTCGGTTGGTTTTTTTCATTTTCAAAATGGCATCAATATGTTTTTGGGCCGATCTAATTTTTCCATCCGACAAAATAAGACCCATGAATTTGACCTCTGATTTACAGTATTCAATCTTGCCTTGGTTGAACTTGACATTGTTCCAGCGAAAACGCTCAAGAACGATTTTCAAGATTCTGTCATGTTCCTCTTCGTTACAGGCTACTATTGCAATATCATCAAAATACACAAAAACACCCGGTATATCACCAAAAATCTGTACCATGCGTCTCTGAAAAATCTCTGGCAAAATATTTAAGCCAAACGCAAGTCTATTGAATTTATACCGACCAAAGCGTGTCATGAATGTTGTCAATTCTGAACTCGTTTCATCCAATGGGGCATGCAAAAACAGTTTGTTTTTGTTTCCGCACATCAGATGTCATTACCATCGTAATAAAGGTTACAATAAAGTTTGGCGTTTAATTTTATAACTATGAACTACGAACGCGTCGATAAACGACTTATAAACATTTTAAAATATAAAAATTCTTTTGTGGTATTAAATTTACAATACAGATTCGATACAAAACACTAATGGCATTTGACATGCTAACCTGTACCGAGGGTGCTGCATTTAAAAACAGCGGCGAATATTGTTACTATAAGCATGCCACATTCCAATTGCCAAAATCCATTTGAGCAGTCTAATACTGTGAATATTTTCTTATCAACCAATTCTGAGGTCAATTCATCCACAGTGGGTATCACATAATGTTCACGTCTGAGGCACTTATTGAGAGGTTTCAGATCCAAGCAAACTCCCAAATCACCGCTTAATTTCTCAACAACTTGCATATTATTCACCCAATCTGTTGGATGAGTCACGGGCGTTATGATTCCCGACTCTACCATGTCATCGCTTTCTATAATGCACGACTGGTTTGGCATTTTCTTGTAGATGTATGGTGATTTTTCCGGGAATCTTTCCAAGACCAGAGAAAACATCGATATTTTCACCTACAAACCTATCTCCTGCATTTGAGCCCATAATCGAATCAATATCGATTGGCTCAATCAATCCAAAGTCTGTGCAGGTTTCAAGCCCAAGTATTGGTTCAAATGTGTCGTCAACAACAATGAATTCTGTTATTTGTCGGCAATACCATAAACTTTAATTTATTGTTACTATAGTCAAATACAGGAAAGTCATTTTGCTCATGTTTTAATTTAATTTTTAATTTTTTAAAGATTCTCAACGGTATACAATTGACGTCTGCTCCAGTATCGACTTTGAACTTAATTAGTTTATTTCCTACTCGGTATGCCTTGGTCCATCGTTTTCTTTTTGATCCGATTGAATTTATTCTAAAAACAAAATTTTTACCACTAAGACTTGTTTCCAATTTCCGGTTTTCATTCGTTGAATTACCTGATGATGATACATCGTCCCAATGGAGATTGTCAACACGTTGTTTCCCATTTGATTTCGGTTGCGACACATCTGGCGAAAATGTCCCTTTCTTCCGCATTCGCACGTGTTATCCGTCGCTGCTCTCAGTTCCATTCGCCACCACAGTTGAAACAAATGTTTTTCTTGTTGTTTGTTTTAATAGTCTTAATTGAGTCGGTGTCTGTGTTTTCCGACAATGCTACCGTTGCAATCGATTGTTTTGATGCCAAACTCCTTTTGTTGACATTTGCTGCTTCGAATGTCTTGCAAATTTCAACCACTCGATCCAATTTTTCATCACGACCGTCGAGCAACTTTAACTGAAGCTTCTTGTCTAACACCCCAGTAATGATTCGATCACGCAACATTCGGTTTTCATACGACAATCCGCACGAACAATTAAATTCACAACGTTCAATTTGCGCACGGAGCTCGGTCAAAAATTCGTTCAGATTGTTGAATTTAAATAACTCCATAGTCACGTTTTTCTGTGGCAGACAATGATTATCAAATGCCTTCAACACATCAGCCAATGTTCCCTGTGTTGTTACCGTTTCGGTGCGTGTTGATGCCGTTAATATCGCTGGAATTTCTTGTATTGTGATTACTGTTCCAAGCAGTGACTGTTCGGATCCATCATTTGGAAACAAAATATTGTAAATATTGGCGCCTTTTGTTCCAATTAACCACAGTAAAATTGCGATTTTCGTTGCCTCCGTCTGACCATTTTTATCGTTCGCGATCATATACACCAAAAAATCATGTTTCCAATTCTTTTAGTCGGTCGCCAAGTCTGCTATATTAGCCATAATTTTTGGCTTTACCTTGCGGTGACCTTAGTGGTCAAAATTGACTATATGAAAAAAAAAATTACAGAACATACAATAGAATTTTTCTTTCTCTTAATTTCCTCAAAAATAAGAGTTTCTGTATTTAAAAAGTATACTTGACTCTTAAATGACTTTTATCCTTCACCTATAGGTTCAAATCGAGGTAAAGAGATAAGCATTAAATTTATACTGCCATGAATAAATCCGTTCAGTTACTGAAAGGGATATATAGATTTTTGGAGATTATTGTAAATCTACGAGAGCATTCGTATTCCATAAAGTGAGTGTTTGAGTTTTTTCGATGTAATCCATCCAATTTTATTCTAAATTTCTTAAGTTTTCGAGATTATTAAAGATTAAACTGGATTTTCGACTTTATTGGTAAACTTCCAATCATATTTGGGTTGCGATTTCTTTCGGACTAACGAATATAAATTTTTAAACCGTGAGTTTGGTGATATTTCTAGGTTAGTCGAAACTTTTCGAGAATAATTAGATTATTAAAGTTTGCATGGCGGAACAAAATCAATGTTTTCTTTGGTCTTACAAACTTATGCGTATTTATGCGAAACTATTGTAACTTTCAAATTAAATTCACAGTTTGTGATATTTTTTCGGGATGTTGAATAATTTTCTTAGTGTTGAGTTATTTGCATGATAGTCGTTTTAATCGTGGTTTTTGAGGTATTAGTTAAATTAAGATTTCTAAATGAAATCCAGTTTAGTTTAAATTTGATACTGGTTTGAATTTTCTGAAACTTTCTATTTGATTCAGTAGTTCTTCCTATATTTGGTTGTGACATTTTTCCTCTTTTTTAAATACCTACGAATATCTATTAATAGTTGGATTAATGCTTAGGATAAACTTTGCTTCCGTTTACATCCCACGGATACCTCTAATAGTTAAGAGTAAATACGTTAAATTTTTGGACGCATAATCTCCCTGTTTGTCAATGTATAATAAATAAACTTGTATCCCTTAAACTCGTAAAGAAGACTACCCATCCAAAAATTCAAGTGTATATGCTAAATATGAGGTGAACAAAATTATTTTAAAATATCCAGTTATATTTGGTATACTTAAAAATTCCACTAAAGCAAAACATTTTTGTTCCAGTTTGTCGTTCAAAATGTTACTTTACAAAGAATCCACCTCAAATTCCGAATAAAATATTTTTCAAATATGCATATTTCATCCCGATTTTTGTATTCAGATAGATGTATAACGCAGCTACAAAATATTTATTTAATGTTTTCCAGGAAAACTTAACATATGGATATTACCTGTGGTGTATAGGTTTTTTTTAATGCCGCATTTATCGTATTTAAAGCTTTAACCATAGTCCGTATATAAACAAAAATTAACATAAACTTATTAGAAATCAGGTTTTAATAGTACAAAACCATGAAAAAATGGGTGTTTTATAAATACTCGCGCTTACATTTCTGGGGAACAGCTTGAAGCTTATTAAACATTATTTTACTGTCGTTAAAAATAACCGCTGTATTAAAATATAAGTAACATATAATAAATGTACTAGAATTAAATTAATTTACAAAATTAAAAATTCACCATACAATTTAATTGATTGACAGTCTATTGTACTATCATATTAATTCTATTTTTACCCTTTTATTTATTTTCCAGGTTATTTTTGGCACATAACAGATCTACATTTTGATTCATCGTATACAACCAAGGGTGACATACTTAAAAGTAAGTTTTTCAATTATTGCAAACTAATCGTAAAACATAAAAATTTATGGAAACTATAAAAACTAAATAAAATCAAAAGCTTCCGTTAAAAATGAAAAATTATTAATTTATAATTGTTTGTATTGAAAGAGGTTTACAAATAATAACAAATAATTTTTCAACCACCATTCATACACCCAACAGCATAAAAAACAATTTAATTTATCTCTACCACAACAAAAACATTTTAAATGATTGTAATAATTCGCCGTTGTTTAAATTATATCATAGATAAAAACAATTAATTAATTAACTTAGTAAAAAATCATAAATTAAACCAAAAATTTTAATTAAAATTATAAATAAAAATATTTTATTGTTATTTTGTTATATGTTTGTTTTGTTAGTTAGTTATTTGCAAAATTATTAATTTGTTTTGTTTCGAAAAAAAAAAAATTGTTTTAATTAAATGCGGAGTTTATTTATACTGTTGGTTTTATTATTTATGGTGCTGCGTAGTTTGGTATATGGAAACAGATATAGGGAAACAGCCTTAGAGGAATTAAATGAAATTCAAAAATATTAATCAGTGAGTTAGATTTGTGTGTATGTATTAACTTTTTTTTGTATTATCAACAAAATATTTTCTTTTTCCAATATTGGGGATTTTTAGAAATTTATTATCACCATAATTATTTTAGATCCAATATCGATATACGTTTTCTACAAAACTTGCCGACATTTTCGGGATTATTGTGTCTAATTTTATTTGTTGTAAATTAACACAAGAATATATTCAACTAATGCTTTGCAGTATTTTTCCTTATACTTGCCATTTTGTTCCCTAATTTATTAGTTGCCTTTTCTAGATTGTTATAACCTTCAAAAGCTTTCAAAGCTATAGATGAACTACGTAAACATTTTCAGTAGGATACACGTTGGCAAAAAATGGAACAAGTATGCAGCTCGTTCTCAACTGTCTTTTGACGAGAAAGAACATCTCATATAAAATGTTGACAACAACAAAATCATAAATTGGTTTATTTAAAAATTTGATATAAAATGTATTCCTAAACAAAATGTAAGAATCTGAAACTAACCTCTGTTCTTCATATCACAGGAATCAATAAACAACGATACGTTTTTTTTTTATGTCAGCCGTTACGACGTAACTGTAAGTTCTTTATTAAAGCAAAATTCAATTTGTTGTGGGTTGAATTGTGAGACCATCTAACAGATTTTGATATAGTGTTGTTTCAAGACTTGGCTCTGCAAGATCCATCGAGCACTATACCCTCGGTTTTGTTGCCAAACTTTTACTTCTCATAATAGCATATCGAAGTAGATAGTATTTATTTACTTTGTTTGCCTGATTTGAATTATTTCGCGCATATACCCTAAGACCGCATACTCTCGCAATAATTTATTGTAATCGACATTGAACGAAGCATTTCTCTTCAATTTGCGTTCTACCGTTCTACTGCATAAAATCTGTTTCCGAACTCTGTTTTCTGAGCCGAACATCTTTGACTTAAAAATAAGACGAACTATAAATCTGCCATTGTGGTTCAAGTAAGTATTTCGTCAATGTTCATATCAAGGTTTAGATAGGAAAACAATAATTAACATAAGGTTTCAAGAATGGAATCTCATTTGTAATTTTTAAAATTTTGCCAACTAGCAACGAAACTTCAAATTGGTTTATCTAAAAATTTAATATAAAATGTATTCTTAAAACAAATGCAAGAATCTTATAACTCGATATATGCCCGAAATTTTTTCACACTCAACACAGCAGCAAAACATTCCAAATCTGTAATTTTCTAATTCCGGTGTGTTCATTATGTTAGCTTATGCGACATACATGTTATAGGATGATCGCCATCATCGTCTCCAATCTGAAGTAGTACTCCTCCAACTCCGAAAAATGTATTATTCTTCTTGGTCAATTCCGTAAGTGGTGCTACAAGATTTGCATATGACATGATGTACCGCCGATACCACCCTGCTATTCATTTAAAACGAAGTAGTTTCCAGAGTAGTAGGGACCAAACAAACATGAATGTCCCTTACCTAACCAGATATCTGAAAAAATTGATTGTTTTAAGAAGAGCACTATTCTTCTCAATATTGGCCGTCGATAACCTTTCTGCTACACCCCCATCAAATCAAAATGTTCCCTGAAAATTTTAGAAGTGATCAATAAATCATCCAAGGATCACTTGAATAACTAACCGGGAGACATGGAATAATGGTTTTGCTTCATTAATATTATGAGAAACTAAATCGTCTTACTCAAACATTGTTTATTGAAAGACGAAATTTTATTTTTAACCAGATCCAGCTGGATTTGTTCTTCCGCAAGACGTTTGTAAAATTTTTGCAAATCAATAGCGCTCTTATTTATTTCAGAAATTAAACCTAGTACATCAAACAATCTCCAAAGATTAATTCTCAGGTACAATGACTACGTTAATCCAGGTTTCAAATAGATTTGTATGGTTTGTTCAACACCATTAAAACTATCCATGGCATATATGTGTATTATTATAACCGACAACACGCTTTGAATTACTTCTTGCAGTCCTAATATGAGATGAAACTAAGGAAACCTAAAGCAGTTATGCGTACGGTCGACAATCCAAATTGTTTGAAAAAATTGGTGATTTCCAGTTTCAGATTCTTCTAATTATCCCAATAATTATGAACTCGCAATTTAGCAGAGAAATGTCAATTTAATTTCGATTTTGTTGAATGTGGTTTTTGGTTATTGCTGGATGTCGTTATTGTTGCTGCTGCAGTCCTTGAAAAATGCAGGGCAAATTCCTGGCTCTTCAGCCTTTGGGGCTTAGAATATCTTGGTAATGTGTAACAATGTACCAACAATCCCAACAAATATAATAAGTTGGCTGATTAGTATTTTGATCCGATGCATTTATTTGATTGGGAGAATTTAGGTTATGAACTGACCAGAGTTAAATTTCAAATTAAATTGAAAATATTGAAATCCTTAGAATTTGTTGCCTTGGAAATTTTCTAAACTTGAATTATTATTTGTAGCTGAAATTTGATTGAATTGACCTTCATTTGAAACCAATTTGATCTGTAAAACCCTTTTCAGAAATGTGCTATGTACGTGCAAAATGCTCCATTGAATAATGATTGATACGGATGTACGACCAATCCTCAGCAAGATTCCCGGATACACCGGATCCATTGTACACCACCTTACATATAACAAGACCGAAGGATAGGAAAGGAATGTTAGCATTATAGACTCGATCCGGTTTCAGCCACCTATGCAGTCGATAGTTAGTGAATTTTTTTTGTTTTTGTTTTTGTTATTTTTTTTTTTTACAAGTTGTTAGTCACAAAACAACAACAATCTCCTAATCAGGGTTCCCCATTAGTGCCGTAGGTTTTTTCGGAAAAGCTGTAAGAAATTTCTCGGCGGTTGTGAGGAGGGCGATATTTCGTTCCAACATCATGTTCCCATGCGGTCACCCAAATGTGTACTAACTGTAGCACGTGTTGCTTGACGTTGTGATTGAAGTTGTTGCGCCTCTGCTGACTCTCCTACTCTCCCCCACATATGTACGTTCAAAATGCTCGACTATAAAAAAACTTCTCCACGGCTATACCGTCAGATCTGCCATCAAAATCAACCTTTCGTTGATAAGTGAATTTTATAAAAGTAAAGAAAACAAACAAGAATGACTTTTGGCAATATGGCTCTAATTTATGTGAGAGCTAAGCCTAATAACAAAATTAAAATAAAAAAGCTCAATCTCAAGGCTTACAAATACTTGATTTTTTATAATTTTGACAACAGCAACATTTCACATTAAATTTTGATAAGAACAAAGAATCATATTTAAAAATTTGATTCTAACACAAATGCAAAAATCTGAGGCCAAATTTCTTAAAGTATTAATAAAGCTAATTCTATCGTTGTCTTTTTAGGTTTTCTAATCTTTAAAAGCTCGCAAAGCTCTGTAAACTAAGTAAATATGTTAAATACAATAAACTTTAACCAAATATGGAACAATAGCTCAATCTTCTTAGGGTCACAAAAATTTGACACCTTTATCATTTTAACAACAACAACACCTTACATAGAATTTTGAAAATAATTAAATCTCGAATTGGTTTATTTAAAAATTTGATATAAAATGTATAATTAATCCAAGAATCTGAAACAGAATTTCTTAAATTGTGATTTATTATAATTTCAATGTTGCTTTTTTTAGGATAAAGTTTAACCAAAATTTTTACAACCATTAAGCTAAATCTCTAGAATAACAAGTATTGAATTTTTTTATAATTTTGACAACAACAAAATCTCGAATAGATTTTTTTAAAACCTTGTTATAAAATGTTATTTAAAACAGCTGTAAGAATTTGAAGCCAAATTTCTTAATGTTATAACAGCTGCAAAAGCTCAAAAAGCTCTGTAAAATTTGGTAGTAAAAGCACCGGAAGTAAAAAAAAAGATTAAAAAAATGTATACAAGTTGTGAAAATTGTCAAAATGTCCCAATAATACCGATGTGCAGTTAGCCCAAACTTTCATCCCAGAAAAATCGTCAGGCAGCACTACAATTTCAACGTTATCCCAGCCCAATAATATTTCATACGATATAATTTACTCTAGCCCAGAAAATAATTTTTGTTTTATTTTATAACATATTTTATTAAAGAAAATCGCATAAATTTAAATCATGTAGTATTCGGGAAATTATAGAAGAAAATACTAAATTATAAAGAAAAGGGCCTTAAGGTGAGAATTTACGGTGTTTAGTACGGTGATTTAACACTGGGATGTTTACAAATGGAAGCAATTTGGCCCTGGGATTACCGGTATGTTTCTTCATGCAAACCATCGATAAGCCATTCCATTCCATTTGGCATTGCATTATCTAACTTCATAAATAATATCAAGATTATTTGCATGTTGAGATTGGCGCTATAATTATTTAAATTAGCCTAATACTGAAATTTCATACAAATGGAAACGATTTGGCCCTGGAATGGCCAGGATGTTTCTTATCCGGAAACCAGCGATAAGCTTATTTGTATTTCTAAATTATCTTAGTGTTTATAACGGGATAGCTAATTAAATTCAAAAATATTCTGTCTGGTTATTAAGTGTATTATTTCCAAAGGAAATATTTTTACAATGCCGTTTTCTAAATTTAAATTAGATAAATCGAATTATTCGACAATCCAAGACGTTGTAATTCAACTCAATCCAGATTTAGACAATACCAATTTCGAAAGAAATTTTAACATTGCATTATTTCAAAAATATGCAAATTAGTACCTAGTTTAAAACCCTCAGATTCCATTTGAATGAAAAACTTCGTAGTATTAATCAGGAAACCAGAGATAAAGTTATATCTAATTTGGAATATAATAGTAGGTACACCAGAAACACACCATCTCGAAAATACTCGGGAAGACAATAGTCGAACAATTTTAAAAGAATATGAAATTAAAAAAAATGATACTGATTTGCTTGGTGAAGAAAGTAACAAGAGCGATGATTTTCAACCTAAGCGTACGTGTAATACTGTTGTTCGAAAGAAGCATTCCAAGATTAAATCTAAATTAAATATTTATTCTGAAGTAAATGGTGAAATCGAAATTCCTCTGGGAATCTGGAATAATATTTTTAATACTGAGACGAACCAGTTAGATTCTGAGGCATATCCAAAGATAGTTACCAACAGTTTTTAATACAGAAAATCGGCTGCCTAATCAACATAAAATCTTTAGACTTAGGAAGGAAATCGGTCAACATTCGCGCTTATTGTGGCCATAAAATTTGTAAGAGGTACAAACTTTCTAATAAAAATGTAACGTTGGAGGTATTTGAAATCAAAAGTACAATTGGCCTAATAAGTCATGATTTTATTAAAACACGTCAATTAAGAGGTTTGGAAAGAAAACAATTCAAAGACAATTTGAAAAACAAAATGGCAACGAAAGTATTTGAAGATTTGGTTAAAAATGGAGATCTCTTATTCCTAGAAACATCCAAGACCACTTATGTGAAGTCATTAGATGTTTTGCATAAAGTTCGTTCTGAAAAACTTCAAGATCAAGATAATGATTCTAATGACCTGATTGATTTAATTAAAGAAACCATGTCTTGCGGTCTTATACACAACAAAAATTTAGTTACTTATCTAGATGCAATAGGCGGAGTAATTAGAAATCCATTTAAGGAGGACATTTAATTGTTCCAGTGTCAGTTAGGGTAAATAAATGAACAGAGCGACCCGTTTCCAATTACGGATATGATTAGCTCTAGCCACAACATTGATACAATAGGAGGTTGGCTTAGGTCATATCGCATAGAGGTGGGAAAAAGATTTAAGTCGTGATCAATATTCAAAACGAAAGTAACGGATTTCAATTTTACGGATCAATGCAATTTTAGATAGTTTCAATAAAATGGACATAGTGCAATACATAAATGTATGCGATGATGCAATTAGGTTTGGTTAGGGTGCATCTTTGTGTTTCTCACTTAATGCACAATATGACATAAATACATATTTTACCAAATCATCAAAAAACAACAAACTCATGAAAGAAATAATTGCATCGCGTTATTCAATATCCGATTTCAGTTTATTGCAGGATATTTGGTATAATTTATCTGTAATTCTTAAAGATAAGTATCTAACAATATCAGTTTTAAGTTGTTTGGAAAAAATTATTCAAAATACTACCGCTTTTAAGGTACAAATTCCAGAAAACGATGATGCGTATAATATGGGCCAAGAACAGATTTCCACTAAACAACTAAACGAGAGTATTTACAATTAAAGTAAATTTTATATCTACTTTAAATCAATTTCGGATTCAACAATTATCGAACATTTTTGGAGATATTTTTAAAAAAGTATGCAACATATTTGCCACTTTGGTCCAATATTTTCCATGAAAATACTCTTAGTAATAGTCACGTGGAAAATTGCTTCGCTACCATTAAGAGAAGGTTTCGACGAACAATAATGATTCGAAAAATGTCAGCAAAACACTTCCGATTTTTAAAAGAAATTAATGAAAGAAAGAAATATATGTATTTTAAATAGGAAATTATTAAATATACCTAAAAAATTTGCGTTGGGTACGTTTGTCCAAAAATCGTTTCCTCAAAAATTATTTCCACAAATAATATTTTTCCACACATCATTTTGTCAAATATCGTTTGGCCAAAAATTATTTCCCCAAAAATCCTTTGCCCAAAAAGATTCCCAAAAATCCCAAAATTTTTGGGGATCTTTTTGGGCAAAGGATTTTTGGGAAAATAATTTTTCGCCAAACGATAACAAAATGATGTTTGGGAAAATATTATTTGTGGAAATAATTTTTGGGGAAACAGTTTTGGGCAAATGATTTTGGGGAAACGATTTTTGGAGAAACGTACCCAACCCAGTAAGTCGAACGTAATTGATGTTACAGAATTTATATTTAAAAAAATAAACGTATTTAGTATAGAAGCAGAGTCCAGAAGTATCAACTGTATAACCATTAGTATGAGGGATTTTTTAAAGTATATGCCATTAAATTTAAACCGACTAGATGCTTCCGGTTTAGAAAATCTATAAACCTGCCTAGAGCCAATTACATTTTACCGTTTATTTTATTTTGCGCAAATGTTATGGAGAAATGGTATTAGAGAATATTAGAACCGGCAAAATTGTGCACCTCTATGTCGAAACATCCCTAAACCCAAACAAACAGCTCAAGCTTTCTGACATACCTAAGACAATTAATATACATTCGGAAGAGTTTAAGGTAAATAGCATAGTTTAGTAGCATTGCTACCTCCAAACTGCTCAACAATATATTAGCTACTGCTACCGAAATCAGCAATGGGAGAACTATGATGACTTATTGGATAATTCAATTAATATTAAGTGCCCTAGGACTCGTTATGTGACACCACATTTTTTAATTTTTCAAAAATAAGAACACTCATTTCTTCCTCCATACGATCCAGTTTCTAAGCAAACACGTTCTGTGATCAATTTCAAAACCAATTTGAATTTAATGGGTTGACTAAAATTAGTTACAGACACTGCACCGGCCATAACCAATAACTAAAGCTCTTTAAATATATTCAATTGCATATATGGCACCGACTGAAAAACAATAAATAGCCAATAGCACATTGCCTGCAATGCCAAATCAAAACATCCCGGTCATCCCAGGGCCAAATCGTTTCCATTTGTATGAAATTTCAGTATTAGGCTAATTTAAATAATTATAGCGCCAATCTCAATATGCAAATCATCTTGATATGATTTAAGGAGTTAGATAATGCAATGCCAAATCGAATGACATACCGATGGTTTCCAGAAAAAAAACATCCGGGTCAAATCACAATACATACTATTAAAATTCCGTATTTTCTTTTATAATTTATATAATAAAATATGTTATAAAATAAAACAAAAATTATTTTCTGGGCTATAGTAAATTATATGATATGAAATAATGCTGGGCTGGGATAACATTAAAATTGTAGTGTTGCCTGATGAAACTTTTTTCTGGGATGGAAGTCTGGGCTAACTTCACATACATCCAATAATAGCGATATCTAATTCAAAAGCGTCCAAACTAGCAGGGTATGGAAAAATTGGTTGTTACAATTTAAATTATATGTATAAGAGCATTAGTTTTCGAAGAACAGACTGACAAACGTAAAGCCGGGTTCAGATTCCTTCGCCATATTTAATTCATTTAAAGAAAACGTAGATGAAGTTACATATCGCAAAAATTAATTCGAGGAATAATTTTTAGTAAAAAGGCGAGATAAATTTTGTAATCGTCGTCAAACATATGGTGAATCCTTAAAGGAATTTATAACCTCGTGTGAGTTTAGTGAGTTGCGAGAAGATTAATTCAGAGATTGATTTGAAAGTGGTCTTTCGAATGAATACAGTAATTTTGAAGAAAGAATTTTTAATGAAGGCAACATAAAATTAAAAAACGCAATACAAATCTCTCGTACAGTAAATGCTACAAAAGTAAATGCAACTTTTCATCAACTTTTTTATATTGAGTAAATTAAGTAACCAAACTTAACCATTAAGGGGGTTAAATTAATCCAGGTTTTTTTGTTTAATGCGCGCCATTTTGAAACGCTTGGCCCTTCTACCGTCGGGCCAGTGGATTAGGGAAGTTTGACTTGTCCACCAATATCCCCATTAGGCCAGCTACAGTGCGTTTATAGAAGCCGAGCAGTGAGCGTCATAAAAACAAATACGGGTAAAAATCACCCAGTGTGTCTCCTACGTCAGAAAAACGTGCTCATTCAAAAAATTCGTCTTCGTTACATATTGTAAGTTTATGTTAAACTTATATAATTTTTGTCTATTTGAACTAAAATATGTATATATAGAGAAACCTCACTACAACGGATATCAACCGGACCAAAAAAATTGTCCATTGAAGTGAGGTGTCTCTTAAACTGAGGATTTGTGATTTTTTTTTATAAAAATTCTATTGGAATTCTATTTATCATCTGATTTTAATGAAATTCAGCATTTCCAATGGAAATAGGATTCTTAAATAAATTTTAGAAGTTGTGGAATATGGCCAGTTAGGAAGAAACTTGGCCATTCCTTATCCGATTTTGATGAAATTCTCATATGATTTATAGATAAAGTTCTGGAATATGGCCAATTAGGATGTAATTAGGCCATTTCTTATCCGATCTTGGTGAAATTCAGCTTGTGCGATGGAAATGGGATTCTCAAGCGAGGTTTAGACAAAGTTCTGGAATATGGCCAATTTGGAAGGAACTTGACCATTTCTTATCCGATTTTGGTTTATGTAATTGGGCATATGTACGATGGAAATGGCATTTTCTAATGATTTTTAGACTAAGTTCTGGAATATATGGAATACATTTTTTTCAATTTTGATGTAATTCGGCATTTACGGTGAAAATGAGATTCTATACATGCTGAATTTCACCAAAATTGGATAAGAAATGCCGAAGGTCCTCCCTAATTGGCCATCTCCAGAACTTTGTCCAAAAGAATTCCATTTCCATTGGGAATGCTGAATTTCATTAAAATCGGATAAGAAATAGAATCCCAATAAAATTAAAAAAAAAATAAATAACAAATCCTCAGTTTAAGGGACACCTCACTTCAATGGATAACTTTTTGGGTCCGCTCGATGTCCGTTGTAGTGAGGTTTCTCTGTATATACATATTTTAGTTCAAATAGACACAAATTATATAAGTTTAACACAAACAGACAATATTTCAAAAATAATTTTTTAAATGAGACGTTTTTCGAACGTAAGAGACACACTGGGTGATTTTTACCCATACATGTTTTTATGACGTTTATTGCTCGGATTCTATAAACGCACTTGAGATGGCCTAAGAAGTGATACTATTGGACATTTTAAACATCCCTAATCCACTGGCTCGATGATCCAAGAACCTCGCGATCCAAAATGGCTCGCGTTAAAAAAAAAGGCCTGGGTTAATTTAACCCAGTGTGTCTCTTAAGGGTTAAAAATATAACTAGTACATTAAATTATAATAAAAGTCTGCATAGAATGATGGAATGTGATTCGAATTTAACAGAGATTAAAGATCTTTTGGTTTGTTTTGTTATAAATTGGCCCCAAAACTGGAATTTGTTCTGACATAAAAGTGTCTCTCCTGCACAACTCTGTTTCTTCAAAGTCTTTCTGGGAATACGACGTCTTGAACAAGAATTTATTAATGGTTGCTTTTACAATTTTCATTACTCTCACTGATGAAATCGTAATCGTATTAAATCTGAGATGCGATAGCTTGGTCAATGATTCTATTGCACAGAAATCCGAATGCAATAACTCATTTACATGGTAAGGCTATCCCTGTTTCTTTGGGCGTACGTATCAATTGTGCATATTGCGAAGGTACATAAATTGCCCCGGATTTCAAAATCCTTTTTATTTGTTTATCAATAACTGAATGCACACTGTCACCTTCATTTTGAGTATGGCCTGTGAGAAGGTATTTGTGTGTGATAGAGTTTATGTTTGAATTTTTTTTAATAGCATACACATACATGACTATTATAAACTGATTTTTTTGCCGTCCAGCGCAATTATCGGAATAAAATACCAAATCCATACTACCGGGATCACTTAAGCTAACCTTTTTTTCAATAAAGTTTAATACACAACTACCAATTTCCTCGACTCCACGATTTCCTTCTCCCTCATGCCATAAGTAACATTGCGTACTTCCAGTTTTAATTTCCGAAATAGTGAAATTGTAGCTGTTTAATTTCGATTTATAATAAAAAAGGGATACATCACCTCGTGGGGTAGGCAAAACTGCCTGAAAATCATATACTGCAACTATGAAATTCTTAGAAGCCATATTCTTATCTTCATTTTTCTCCTTTCTTAACCACTCCTTTTCAAGTTGATGCTGTTTGTATTTCTCTGATATTTTGTTTTTTTGATCACTCGCCATATTCTGAAATGCTGCGCATAACTCGCATTGATCCTTTTATGGAACAAAAAATCCTATATTATATTCTTCATTGAATATTTTACTATACATTACGAGATTTACAAGGATTCCCCAGTATTACTGCAGCTTTCTTTATAATCTCTCCATAAATCAGTCAGTGACCGCCCACTATCAATATATTCACGGGTCGTTTGGGTACGAAGATAATGCGACTCAATCCTTGGGCTTGATGAAATATGGTTTCGAACGCCATATTTAAGTCGTTTGCTAGCAGAAGGGTGATTGTTATGCTTCCCTCGTAATTTAGTTTCAAGAAACCCAGTGGCAGTCCTTTTTGATAATACTGTTCGAATTGGACGATCGTTGATATCCAATGTTGCTTTATAAAAGTATTTACATACTCGAATACGTTCATTGGATATTTCAAAATGAAATGCATTATTCAATTGACGAGTGTGCCGCAATAAAACGAAAAATCACTTTTTTCGACTTGTGTCAGTTTAGAAGCGGGGGTGCGATATTTATGATTCCATAAAAACTTTATGGACATTTTTTGTTTATAGGTTATTCAGGAAGCCAATAATCCAAAGCTGATGACCTGGAATAAATAAATATTCATGTTTATATACAAAACTTATATTCAAAACTCATGTAACTTAGCTTTAAATTCGATGCTTCAGGTATAGACAGCTTGTCAGTATGATAATCTAAAAACTAATAAACATTTTGGTTATAAAATTTATATCTTTTAATTCACTTGGAATTTACGTTATTTTTGTAAATTCAAGATTAATTTTATTTGTTTACATTAAATTTCTGACAGCTAAAATTATTAAACGTTTTACACGTTTAACTTGTACGAAATGCCATCTATTATCAATTATATGTACCATCACTAATTTGTTTACATTTTGAGGTTAGAATTTGTCTATCTTGAATTATGTTTTTCTTCAAATTTATTCACAATAATTAATGTAATTTTAATTTAGATAACACACTAGCACTAGAACTTTTGATAACACTTAAGATAATTTTAATGTCATTAGCTTGCCTCGAATAAATTGAAATTTAAAATCGAGTTTTTTTATTGTTTTGATTTAACACGAAAAATGACATTTCTTTCTAAATATGCCTACTTCGTACCTTAAATGGGTATAATGTTACATATCCAGTGGTGTTGTTAATATTTTTTATATTTTTTAATTTGACATGTTATTTTAGAATTTAACTATAAAATAATGATAATTTTTAATATTTTCCAATGTAAATTACATTATGTAATGGAATCAAATTTCACATATCTTTATTTATAATTTTTTTTTGTTTTTAAAACTATTACTCAGCCGACCCTTCTCTGAATTTTTAATTTATTTTAACTACTTCACTGTTGGCTGCGCACAACGATGAAAAAATGAGTTTCGCTGAGATATTATTTTCACTATACATGTAACTCGATTCAAATAGCCCTCTGTCATAATATATGTGTATTAGAATATTGTCAAAAGAAAATTAGGATAATCAGTCGGCATCACAACATCAAACTGATCAGAAACATCCATCTTGGACAAAATTATTTGGGATCATTAATAACAATAAAATTTAAAAGTTTAAATTACGAAATTAAAAGCATTTATCGTCTTTTTATTTATATTGTGTAAATCATATGTCGGTGAAGTAAATTGATTCGTGCCCGGATAATTAATGTCGAATAAAGTGGTGTCCCAATCTACAATTGTTTCAATTGTATTCATGGCCCTTCGAGCCGGATCGCGAGTTTAAGTGCATTGTACGTGCAGTATTCAGAATCTCGTGCCAAAAATTCGCGCCAAGTAAAACCAAAGCCGCAGTTTCAAGTGACGCCGCCGTCTTGGCGCGTAAACCAAATCATATTTAGCGTTTCATTATGTTAAAGCCGCCATTATATTTAGTGCCCATTAAGCACGCTATAAATTGGACATTTCGAACATTCGTTTGATGTTTCAATTCACCACGCATATCACTGAGAATAAAGCACGGTTCGAATATTGCAAAAGTAACTGGAATAATCTTTTGTTGTTTTAATACGTATTGTTTGGAAGTCAATCAACTTTGCAGACGTCCAACATTTGCAGTCGATAAGTATACCGTTTATCAATATTTATAATTTACATATATTTGTTTGTTTTTCCAATTTTTTGTTTGTTTCTTGGAGTGTATATAAGTAGGGGGAAGTGGGGCTACTTTAAGCATGGGGTAAAAGTAAACAGACTGTATATCTCTCAAACTAACGGGATTTATTGAAGCGAGGAAACAATAGAGAATGAAAGAGAGTATTATCTTCATACTAAAAAAAATGTAGTTCGATATTCAGTCTCAGTTTAGATTTATAGGTGGAAAGGTGGTTTTTATTCGTTTTAGTAAATTTGTGTAATGTTTGGAAAACTTCCATAGTGGGTTTAAAACTGAAGCAGGTAAGGATTATTAAAAGGTATTAAAATGTACATACAATTTGCAATTTAATAACAAATTGCGTTATTAATTATGTAGCCCACATCACAATTTTTTTTACCGTTATTGAAAAAAAAAACACGTGGGGTTAAGTTAAGCATTGTATATGGGGTAAAATTAAGCATGCTTATTATTACCCCAAGAGATTTTAATGAATTGTTTGGCACGGGCTACAGCTTTTAATGCTACCAATGTAGGAGAATTTTTTAATAAGTATGTGCAAATTATGGAGCGTAATAAATTCCCTGCATCCAAAATATTTAATCTTGACGAAACTGGCATAACTACAGTTATGCAAGCTCTAAAGGTAATATTAAACCTTTTCAGTTATATTATGGGATTTAATTTTTGACTTTTTCCTAGGTTATTGCGGAAAAGTCGAAAAGACAAGTGGGTCAAATTGTCTCGGCAGAACGTGGTGAGTTGGTAACGTTTTGTGCAATTGTGAATGCCGCAGGAAAATCGCTCCCACCAGTGTTCATCTTTCCACGTGTTCGATACAAAGACCATTTTTTACAAGAAGCTCCATCCGGAAGTTTGGGTCTTGCATCAAAAACTGGGTGGATGACTACTGAGCTCTTCCCAGAAGTGTTGAAACATATCCAAAGCCATACTCAGAGCACCAAGGACAATCGTATCTTTTGCTGATGGACAACCATAACAGTCACTGCTCATTAGCTGCAATAGATTTTGCAAGAACGTGGGGAATCGTTCTCCTCTAATTTCCACCACACTGTTCACACAAGCTTCAGCCACTAGACGTCGGAGTTTTTGGTCCATTCAAAAACGCGTTGAAGATAGCTTTCAATGATTGTATGCTAACTCGACCTGGTAGATTAACTAATTACCATCTACGACATACCTCAGCTTGTAAAGCGTGCTTATGAAAGTGCTTTTACCTCAAAAAATATTATATCGACATTTCAAAAACCAGGAATTTGGCCACTAAACCGGCTTATATTTAACGAAAATGATTTGGCTGGTGCAAATATAACAGATCGGCCTTACAATCAACCTGTTTTCAGCGATGCTTCTCTCATAGAAAGTAATCAACAAAATTTGCAACATCAAAACCAACAACCATCAACATCGCAGCAAGCTGCTTCATATACGGTCACACCAGAGCAGGTGAGACCTTATCCAAAAGCTGCACCTCGCAAGGAGATATCTAAGGGTCGTGAAAGAGGTAAATTCAGAATATTTACAGACACTCCAGAAAAAAAAACGAGTCACAATGATGGATAAAAAAAAAACACGAAAAATCTAATAAAATAAAAATACAAAGCAAATCCAACCTGAAGAGCCCTGTGAAACATCTGAATCGGAAACTTTGCAGGATTTGCCCGATTCTGACGATTGCTCAATATTTTCTGAGGAAAACGAAAACCTTCCGAAGCTTTTAGTAGAAGACGACGTTATTAACCTAGAAGATTTTGTGCTAGTAAAGTTTGCCCAAATCACAGGCAGGCAAGTGTTTTACATCGGTAGAATTGAGTACAAAATTTTTAAGAAAACACAATAATTATTATGTTTTACCAATTAATCGATGACATATCGCAGGTCAGTAGAAGTGACATTGTTGCGAAATTGCCTGATCCAAGCCAAATCCCAGGAACTATAACGACTATAGGTTACTTTAGGTTTACCGTCGATTACAATATGCGATAAATATTCTTAAGTCTGTTTAATTATTTTTAGTTGATGACTGTGCATTATTATTATTTTTATTATTTTACAGTGAAACCGTTTAATTTTATTTTGTGATATTACTTTATTTTAATAAAGTTATGTTAATCATCATGTATATCTATTAGAGTTTGTTTAGTTTATTTTTACCCCACAGTAAAATTTCACTTGCTTACATTTACGCCAATGTAGGGGTAAACGTAAGCGGAAGACTTACTTTTTTGTAAGCTGTTTTTTAATAAATCAAAAGGATTCTTTTTGCTTTCAACAGATCCACTGTATAGGCCAAACTTCATAAAATAATCTACTTATCAAAAAATTCCGAATATTTCAGTTTTTAAGCTTTTACTAAGAAAATTGTGAAAAGTGCTTACTTTAGCCCCACTTCCTCCTACCAAATTTTTCATTTTACCGTTGTTCAAAAGTATAAAATATGGCGGTTGTGGTCGAGTATTAGCCTCTTTAACTTTGATAAAAAAATTTGTGCCTACCATTACCGGAGAAACCATATGTCTTGAAATTGTAGTTAGGTTAACTAAACTCGAAAATTTATGAAAGGAGTTTCAAGAGTATGAAACCCAAGTAGCGGTAATACTTGCAAACAATCCAACCTCAAATGTCGAACTCAAACAAGAGGAATTTGAGACTAAATTTTTCGAAACAAAATCAAAGATGTTAGAATTAATTCGCAAAAGGAAGCAACAACACACGCCGCAGCCCTCCAGTAATACCAATACTTCGTTTGATCAATTATTAGATCAACAGCGTGTATTTCTTCAAAATCTGGCAGATCGCACACAAGCAATTAATGAGCGCTCTATTGTTCAATCATCGGAAACCGTTAAACTACCCCATGTGAACATCGGTCAATTCGTCGGAGATTACGATGCCTGGCCCTTTTTCTATGACTTATACACGACGTCAGTGCGTAATGTCGATAGCATTTCTCAGGTACAATAAGTTCCAAATTTTGAAAGGGTTGCTTAGGGCTCCTCAAGAAGCATGGGATAAATTAGTTAAGCGATATAATAAAAAACAACCCATATTAAACTCCCACATTGACCGTTTCTTCGATCAACCAGGCGCAACCAATGGGTCTTTTCATGCAATCCGGCAACTTAGCGATACATCTGATGAAATTATCCGAGGTATAAAGGCCTTGTGCAGTGACGCTGAAGCAAAAGATCCTTGGCTCATTCGAATCTTATTAAATAAAGTAGATGAAGAGACATGCAAATGAAAGCTTAACTTAAGAATTTCCACAATTAGCAGATTTTTTGGAACTTCTAAATAACCGGTGTTATGCTATAGAGAGCATTCTATGTGAAACCAAGATTCGAGGAACAAAACCGGCGGGTGCAAGGGTAGAATAATGTGTACGTCATCAACTGTTGAAAAGTGTCCATGTTGTAGTCATCAATATGTTTTCTGGAAATGCATTTAATTTAAACGAATGTCAGTCGAGAACCGTCGACGTTTGGTCAGCAAATCTGCAGCATGCTTCAATTGTTTAAGGACAAAGTATTCTTGTCGAATATGCAACGCAAAGCATAGTACGTTACTTCACACAGGATTAGATTCTACTATTTCCAAGCCATCGCCGATTAGTTGTATTATTGAAACCGGCTAGCTCTCTTGCCAACAGTACACGTCAAGAATTCAGCAGGGAATCACCATATGCCTCGCGTGTTATTAGATTCGTGATCGCAATCAACATTTATTAGCGAACATCTCGTACAAAAATTGCATCTTCCACGATCATCCGCAAATGTCACTGTATTAGGCATATCTGAAGCAAGGGTAGAGACATCAAGAGGTAAAGCCAAACTAAAGTTAACATCAAGGTTGAATTCCAGCGACTGTATAGAAGTCGACGCTCTCATTCTATCAAAACTAACTTCTACAATTCCGCAGATACAAATTGAAGCACAATGGGTGAACGAGATGAACAAACATAACCGTCAGTTGGCCGATCCAGCTTATCATAGGCCAAACAAAATCGATATCCTGGTCGGTGCAGACATATTTTTTGAATTGCTCAACCCAGACAGACTTACCATCAAAAATAGAATCATTGCTCAGTTTGCCAAACTAGGATGGGTCATCTCGGGAACAATATGCGAAAACACAGTCACAACGTCAACATCATTCACAACGACCATCAAAGAAGAAGTTATACCCAAATTATTAGAAAATACCTAGTTCGAGGAAGGAATTCCAACTACATCAGCTACATCAAAATCAAAAGCAATTTGCTAGAGTAATTCTGCAGAAACTCACACACGCGGTTAAACGCTATGGAGCCTACATCAAAGGAAACCCAGTGGACATCGCGTCACGAGGTGTGACCCTTAAGACACTACTAGAGTGCAGCCAGTGGTGGAACGGACCTCGACGGTTAGTCAGACCGATAGACGAGTTTCCAAAACAAGTGAAAATTGAGCGAATCCAATTAGATGAACGGCATGTGTATTTGACGTCTCACATCGAAGCCAAGTCAAACCACCTACTTGAAAACCTATTATCACGAATTAGCTCATTCTCCAAAATCATACGAATTTTGGCTAGGGTTCTGCGAGTTGAAAAAATATATCTATACATAGGCACGGTTACCCTACTCAGAAAGGCCGAGAAAGTATGCACGAAATGGGCACAGTAAGAAGAATGTTAAAGTGAACTTCAGTATTTAAAACAAAACAAAAAAATTGGTACACAAAATCGAATCATTTCCCAATCCCCCTTCATCGATGATGAAGGCAGCCTAAGAGTCGGAGGGCGATTGAGCAAATTAGAAGTATCATTGAATATAAGGCATCCAATAATATTGCCTCATTTGCAATCAAAGACCAACATATTCGCTACTTACACCCAGGGCCTACGTTACTAACCAACATTCTCCGACAAAAATACTGGTTGATCAACTGCCGGATACCGTAAGAAAATATATTCATTTATATGTAGAATGTCATGTCAAAGTCAACGAGCAGCTACACCACAACAATTGGTTGATCTGCCGTTAACCCGAATAAAGCAAAGTTGCCCGTTTTTACATACCGGTGTTGAGTACGCTGGTTCTTTGTACCTAAAATTAAGAATCGGAAGAGGTCGTATTCCAGTTGTCAAGGCTTACATCTGTCTATTTATTTGCTTTGCCACGAAAGCCGTTCACATCGAACTTTGTAATGATATGACGATTGAAGCATTCATTGCAGCTCTGCGGTGATTTGTATCTCGTAGGGGTGCTCCCATCGAGATTGTAACCGACAATGGTACAAATTTCGTGGGAGCTAAGAGAAAACTCGGCGAATTATACGAATTATGGCAGCAAAATCATAAAACTAGGCTCACATCTCATTTTCTTTCACAGAATAACATAAAGTTTATTGTCAATCCAGCCAGCGCCCCGCATTTTGGAGGTCTGTGGGAGTCCCGGGTAAAGTCAGTCAAGTACCACCTAAACCGGATAACAAAAAATACCATTATGGCGTCGGAGGAAATGCACACATTATTAACCCAGATCGAGGGTATCCTCAAATCCCGACCAATGTGTCTAATGAGTGACAATATAGATGATTTAGTGGCTCTGACTCCAGCGAATTTTTTGATTGGGAAACCCATCGCGGCAGTGACTGAACCCTCATTGAAGCATATTAGTATCAATTGGTTATCAAGGTGGCAGAATGTTCAAGCACGCAAGCAAATTTCTGGAAGCAATGGCAACTTAAACATTTGCACACATTGAAGAAAACGTCAAAATAGGAGATCTTGTATTTATCAAAGAGGACAATTTGTTCCCATCAAGGTGGCTAATGGGTCCTATCGTGGCATGTCATCCCGGGCACGATGATTTGGTTCGTGTGGTGACCATCAGAACATCATCTGGAGAAGTAAAACGGCCAATTGTCAAGGTGTGCCAGTTAATCTCAGATGAAGAAACCAAATCCCGTCAAGTTTTATTTCAAAGTTTCGTTCTTTTTTGTACAGCACATACAGTGGGCACTTATTATTAAAATGTTGGTTTCCATTTAAACATTTCCTAGATATTTCACAAATAAGGCCGCGCTTCAGAGAATAATAAATAATAAAAATTCATTGTTTTTGTACAATATCAATCAGCCATCAACGAAAAAAAAAAAATCAAAAACTGATTAACTCAGTCAGAAAGTTGAAAGTTCACGTACTTATATGCTGCTTTCTTTACTGTATGCACAAGTTTTTTTTATTTGTTTGTTGCAGACAAGATATGTAATGCTCCCATTTTAAATATCGCTTTATATTTATCACTATTGAACCATATTTGTTGACAGTTATTGTATTAAACCATAAATCAGACTGCAAAATCATGTGCAATCACTAAATTTAAATTTTATTAGTTTGCAATAAAAAAAAAAACGAATATTATAAATAATATTTCATATCAGCAGTGCGCACCATAACTAATATTTTATGCATAACACAATAAAATTATAATATTTTCCACCTAATATCACCAATCAAAAACTATAAATTTATTTTATTTGTTTTTTTTATTCCTAGCACAATAAAACCATTACTGTAGTGTGTTTTAGTATGTGTATCGAAACATAACTAAATTTATTATTTAAATTTATAATTAGGTTTTAAACTATAAAATATAATATTTTAATGAATAATACACAATATGCATGTATGGAGGAGTAAGTACTAAAAACTATAAAATTATTAATTTGTTTATTTTATGGGCCAGAAAAAAAAATTAATTTTACACAATTCCATAACTAATTTGATTATTTTCATTTTAATGTGTTATTTTCGAAATTTTAATTTCCAATTTTTTTTTTACTGTCACGTCACAAGTGTGTTTTATTACAAATGTATCCTATAAAATGTCATTAAATTCCCTATTGAAATTGAACATTTAAAATTCAACCCAATATAATTTTATTTTATTTTAATGTATTTTATTGACACATAAAAGCTTTTTAAAAATTTAAATAATTGAGTTAGATGTTTAATCCGAATAACATGTGGTTACTCAACCTAATTTCGTAAAAAAAAGTTTTCAACTCAGTGCTACGAAATTTTGATAAATCAAAATATCGTTAAAAAGCAAAAAGTTTTCCGCACATAAACAATTAGAAAAATATTTTGTTAAATTTGAAAAGCTCAAGCAAAAAGTTTGTCTTGCTTTTTGAACCGATTTTTTATTTATTTATTTTATTTTATTTTATTTTTTTTTTTTGGCAGAAACGACCGAGGAAAATTATTGAAAACCTAAATGTTTTGCTCGCAAAACTATATGCCACAAAAAAACGAGAACTTTGTAAAAAAAAAGTTTTAATTTAATTAAATTAGAATTAGTTTAACATGTTGGCTAAATACTATAATATTTTGGTATGTTTAAAAATGTAGTGTACAAACACAAAAATTCAGTAGTCATTCGGAATTGTATGTATATATATACACTCGTACTGGTGTACGAAAATTGATTACTTGTCACACAGCACACAAAGTTGCTAGTTTCTCGAAATAAAATTGTACCGAAACTATACAAAAACAAAAAGCTTAAAATGTTTTACTTTTTAACATACATACATACTACACAGTATTGTTGTGAAAACAAAACAAAACAAATAAAAAATCAATATTAAAACAAAACGACTTGAAAGCTCATTCTTATATACATTCAAGTTTGTTTTTTTATTTTATTTCGCTTTATTTAAAAAACGTGATCACGTTAATTTATTTTTATGTTTTATTTTTATAAATCCAATAACATTTTTGTGTTTTTGTAAAAAACAAAAAAAAAAAGTTTCATCATGAAACATGATTGTGGTTTATATTTAAAATAAAATAAAAATAAAGTTTCAAAATGAAAAGTTTATAAAATAAAAATTATTTTAATTTGACACACAATAAAATACATACACATACATATATAATAAAAAGTTTAACATATACAGTATTAAATAAATGTCTTAATTACTGTCTATATATTTATTTTGTTTATATTCGATGATGCTCAATATTTAATGTTTTTTTTTTTTTGTAAACTTTATAATTTCTTTATTTTCATGGGAATGAACAATTTATGTCAATAAAATTGGTTTAATACAATATTATTTATTATGTATACTAAATTTCGGGTTTCCTTACAAAATTTAGTTCTTGAAAAGTTATTTATGGAACAGCTACGAGAATGGTATATAGGAAAATAATCACAAATAGAAATTGATTGACCGCATATCTTTGTCAAATAAAATGAAGAAGGGTTTACCAAATGGATAATTTATCAGAATTTCTCGGAATTCAAATAAGTTTTGATAATACCGTATTCAAAGTATTTAGCTGTCGACGAATGTGTGGTTAACATATGGACAAGGGAAGGCAAATCGTTGTACCAGTTTTTGAAGTTTATCCTATTTAAAATATTTAGTTTAAAGGGCTTTCTGAGCTTTTGCAATATATAAAAAGCGACGATAGAATTAGCTTAAACAACAGGTTACGAAATTCGATTTTAGATTATTGCATTTGCTTTAAATATACATAAATTAGATAAACCAATTTGAGATTTTGTTGTTGTCAAAATCCTATGTAAGTTGTTGTTAGTGTGAAAATATTAAAAATTGAAAGACTTGTTATTTTATAAATTTTTTAGCTTAATTTTTGTAACATTTTTGATCAAAGTTTATATAATTACAAATACTTACAGTGGTTATAACGATATGTGAGCTTTTAAAGCTTAGAACAATCTAAAATTGCACCGATAAAATTACCATAAATAACAGATTAAGAAATTGGATCTCACATTCTTGCATCTGCTTTAAATATACATTTTATGTCACTTTTTTAAATAAAACAATTTGAGAATTTGTTGTTGTCAAAATCATATGTGATATACATTTGTTGTTTTCAAAACTATGAAATTTTAAAATATTTGTGATTCTTGAGTCGAAAATTGATGATTGAAGTATCAAAACATTTACTAAATTTTCAGAGCTTTTTGTGCTTTTGAAGCTGATACCACTTTAAAAAATTCGGCTTCAAATTTTTGCATCTGTTTCAAAAATACATTTTATTTTATATCAATGTTTTAAAAAAATCAATTCGAGATTTTGTTGTTGTCAAAATCCTATATGAGATGTTGTTATTGAAAATATTAAAAATTGAAATATTTGTTATTCTACAGATTTAGCTTCATTTTTGTAACATTTTTGGTCAAAGTTCATCCGATTGAACATATTTACAGTGTTTATAACGGGTTACCCACGAAATCCATTACGACACGATCC
Organism: Tipula helvola; assembly: GCA_963556165.1. NCBI lineage: Eukaryota > Metazoa > Arthropoda > Insecta > Diptera > Tipulidae > Tipula > Tipula helvola. Next base: position 28,434,341 of record OY744483.1, read on the forward strand.
TTTTGAACAAAATCCATTTTCGACATAATCATCATCTTTTGACAAAATCCATCCTTTTCAAAATTCATTTACGGTAAAATCCATTATTGACGAAATTCATTTTGTCAAAATCCATCAAAAAGCCATCGAATCCATCGTTTTTGTTATTTTTTACAAGCCGCTTGTAAAAAATAACAAAAATCAATGGATTCGATGGCTTTTTGGTTTTTACAAAAATAACAAAAACGATGTGTTTTTAGCTAAAGATGAATTTTTACCATTCTTCTGGCTGCTTCTAGTAGTCCCACACTGTCATAATTGTTGTCGCATACGAAGCTGTTTGTTCAGCAATTTGATAATAATTTCCGTATCCTTATGACTATAAAATTTTTTTTTATAATTATACTTTTCCAAAATAACATTAATTAATTACAATGAAAACCAAAATTTTTTAAATGCCGTGTTTTACCCATATACGTGGTTTTGTTAAAAAAAGGTGGTTTTCTATTTTTCTCGAAAAATATGTATTGATTCATCAATATTTATTTTTTTCCTTTCAAAGTAATCTCCCTCACAAATAATACACTTGGCCTGTGCTTTTTTCAATCCTCGAATCTCTTCTGAGATACGTTTTTGGTATGGTCTTGAGCTCTTCCAGCGATGCGGTCTTTGTTTCCTCAATCGTGACAAAACTACATCCTTTCATGGGTCTTTTCAGATTTGAGAACAAGAAAAAGTTGCAGGGGCCAAGTCCGGTCTGTACGGTGGCTGAGGCATGACTATGTATGTCGCTGCCACTCACGTTTCATACCCAAAACATCCGAAAAAATTGCATGGCATGAGTCAACCAATATGCTGACATCCTCAGCAAGATCTCTCTAATAGTGATTCAACGATTCTTTAAAACAATTTTCTTCCCTTCAACATTTTCATCTTATTGGTATTCTGTGTTGCACCACTTATAAACATTTTTTTTGGTCAAAGTAGATTCGCCAAATGCCACAGTCAACATTTTAGGGGCATTATGGAGCACTCAATTTTTTTTCATACAAAATTTAACCCTGGAACGGTACACTTCTGCATCCGATCATTAAAGGTACACTGGGTATTTGCTACCCTGTCGACTTTAGGAAACGGTTGTTGTGGCTGTAATGGAGATATTTGCGTGAATTCAATGCAGAATTTTCTGTTGAGAAATTAAGAATACGAGAGAGTCAGATAAAGTCGAATTTGGTAACAATTTGTTATAAATACATAAATCGTGTTTTTCGAAGGAGTTTTGCAAAATGCATGATTTCCGTCAAAGATTTATATCTTCTGTAATTTTTAATATTTTTAAATTTACTTTACGCCATATTAAAAAGGAAGGTTGACACTTTTAATAAAAAAAATTAATAGTATAATTATTTGGAAGGATGAAAGTAAGGCTCTTTTATATAAGAATTGATAGCTTATAGAATTTATGTTCTTTTTCATTATTTCTGATGGCACTATAAATAGATACGGTGCCACTATTTGACAAAAATTGCTTCGTCCATAATAAAAAAATATTTATAGGACGATTTCAATCTAGGGTTTTTTCAATAAGTATGAACAATGTATACATCTATGCGTCACATAGTAATTTTATATGAAGATTTAAATAACAAAATAACAATATGAGTCATTAATACTTACATATTAACACACGTCATCCACAGAGAGTACAAACTTATGCACTCGAAAAGTTGCGTGAACAGTACACATGGGTGTGAGCCACCCATTGCAAACTTTAATTCGTTGTACTAGAGCGCTAGTGTCGAATTGCCGACCAAAACTTATTGTACGCATGAAAGGAAAACCCAAATCGAAATTTTATGATGGGGGGGGAATCATTACAGTCTACCTGCTAAGAGAACTGCGCGACGAAAAAAAAGGACTGGGAGTGCGCCACCCAGTGTATCGGTGTAGGGTTAATACAGATAAGTTTTCCTTGGGGGGGGGGGGGGGGGGGGGGGGGGGGGGGGGGGAATTTAATTTTCAAAGTTCGTTGATCTAATATCAATGCTTAAATTTGGGCCATACATCATAGCAGAGTCGGTATTGTTTTGTTGGTTGGTATGTCTATCCTTGTGATATTAGCTCTTTTGTATAAAGTATTGTTAGATACTTTTTTATATCTATAACCAGCCTGACGGTAAAGTGGCGTGCATGCTCTGAGACACCGCCTTTCAAATATTCTTAGATTCGCCATGTAGTAAGCATTGATGTTAAACCAGATGGGAGAGGTATAAGTTAAGATGGGTCGGATGAGTGTTTGATAACAAGTAATGTTGACCCTTTTATCTAGATATTTTGCAAAAAATAGTTTTGTAAGCCCTCGATATGATTTTGTTACTTTTTTAATCTGTATATTTATGTGATCCGTAAAATATAAAAATTGGTCAATATTTAAACCCAAGGTTTTCTGCGTAATTTGTTTGTTGCAAAATTCTAAATCTAAACATTTCCAGAATTTTTTTATGTTATTATTTACCTGTAAGAGTGATTTTCTGAATAAAATTGATTCACTCTTATTCGGATTAATTTTTATTTTCCACGTTGTGAGATTTTCGTTCAAATAGTCTAGCGCCATTTGTAAGGTTATTTGAATATGTTGAATTCGAGTGTGAGAATAATATAAAACTATGTCATCAGCGTATGCAATGATTTGTGCATTCGTATTGTTGATGATTAGCGTATTTTGTTGAGAAACATTTAATTCGAATTATTTTGGAATTATTATTTTTTTAAGAAAATAAGCCACGATTTATTTTCTCGATTTATTTTTTGTATTCTATGGTGGTACTTCTCCTGTTTTTCATTCAAATGATTATTTTTTTTTTGTTCCGAGCTCGAATTAAATAACTCAAATTTTTAATTCGAATTATTAACTCCTATCACGTGCAATTGTTGTTGTAAATTTCTCAACAAAATGCACTAATTATTTATGATGCCCGCTGTGTATAAATTATATAATAATGGTGATAGAATTTGACCTTGCTGTACTCCGTTTTCCAAAATAAATTCTTCTTCTGTGATAACATTACCATTTGATATTTTAAATTTTCTGTTGAATAGAAGCTTTTGTAAAAATTTTTTAAATGCTTATCTATTTTAAAAATAGGCCCGTCCAACCAAATGGAATCGAAAGCTTTTTCAACATCAATTAGAATGGCACCTGTTACTTTATTTCCATTAAGATTTCTAGTAGTATCTGAAATAAGTTTATGTATTGCATGAATCGTAGAAAGTCCTTTTTTAAACCCAAATTGAATATCAGGAATAATACTGAACTTTGATATATGTTTTCGCATTCTTTCTAAGAGAACTGATTCAAACTTTTTACTGATATTGGGGACAAGATTTATAGCTCTGTAATTAGCGTACTGTTGAGTGGCTTTGTTTTTTTTTTTGGGATTGGCAGAATTTTTGCTATTTTCCAGTGCGCTGGTATATAATAATTATTGATCATATTGTTAAAGATTAAAGTATATTCCATAATCAAATCGTCAGGGAGGAATTTAAGTGCTATATTTGGGATACTATCGGTGCCACTAGACATTTTTTATTTGTTTTTGTAAAAATTGCTTTTGGTTCTTTTTGTGTTGTAAACAGCTCCGATTTTTGTTTTAGTTGTGCGTCATTAGCATTGATTTTTCTACCGAATACTATAATGTTATGTTCTTTTACTGGATTAGACTTATTCCATTTTTTCATTTTGTATATAAAGTATTTTTCTCTGAAAGTCGAACTAAGTAGAGTTATCTTAAATTTCATTTGAATAAAACTTCCGAGTATTCTCATCTAATCCATTTTTTCCATGATAAGATATTGATTGTTTGATTGTTTTGTGGCGTTTCTTATATTTATTTTAGAATTATTTAAAATTAAACTACCTTCTGCCTGTGTTCTATTTTCGAGTTACTCATCTTTACTTATTTTATTTTTCCAATAATTTGATACGGATAGATTTATGTTTTGTGCAATTAATGTGTTGATGTTTTTAATATAAGATTTTAGTCTATTGATAACTGCCGTATGTTCATTTGAGTAATTTGACGGGCCACTTCTAATTTGCCGTTTAAAATTTTTTAATAAAGTTATCATTCTGCTTTTTTCATTGTATAATTTTTGTATGGTGAATATCATATACAAGTCTTTCAAAGTTTTTTGTTTATTATTCAGCTTTGGGGAGACATCTTTTATTGTTTGACAGATAAGACTCTCTGTATCTAATAAATGTGTATCTATTTCAACTATTTGTTAGGCTTTTATTAGTTTCTACTAAAGTTTCCTTCTTATTATTGATTGATTGATTGAAGTGTTCGACCAAGCTTTAAGCAAGATCTCCCGGAGTTATTAATGGCCGGGCCTCACCGAACACCTTGTTACATACAACATAAAGAGGATTTGGATAGGTTTAGTTAGTATGAAAGAAATTGACCCGGTTACAGACACACTTTGGCCAATAGTTAGTAACACAATGACGACACATTTCTAAACTACTTTTATGTTTATTAAAATTAAAGTTAGAACTGCACTCTGAAATAATATTTATTAGTTTGCTAAATCAGATTCCTGAGCCCTTCTGAAAATCATAATCGTAATTAATAAATATATAATACTCATAAATTAATTAAAGATTGACTTAAAGCTAATAAATATAATCGAAATCGACTGATCATTTACATGATTTCCTCCATACTGGTCCCTGTCGCTACTTATAAATATACTTTACTTCACATTATAATACATAAGGAGTTTCAGCAAGGTGAGCCACTAAATTCCATGAGTTTGATCTGTAATGGGTACTGTCCTGTAATGAATTATAATTAAAGTTATCAGTAACCAAATTAAAATTATAAGGCGCTGTTACTAGATATGATTGATGGATTAGGATGTACGGCCAATCATTATAGCAGGATTCCCAAGCTCCCGGGCCCCATTCCGTAAATCCGTATACTTATAACAAAACCTAAGGATTGGATAGGATTCTTGGTTAGGAGAGACTCGACCCGGCTAGAGCCACCCAAAAATCGTAATTAACCATACAATTAACGTAATCAACAATAGCCCAACTATCTTAAAAACGAAATTAATATAATTCTAATCTCTTTTTATGTTTTATTAAAAATAAAAATTAAAACTGCACTCTAAAATAATATATATTAGTTTGCTGGATCAGGTTCCTGGGCATTTCTGAAAATCATAATCAAAATTCATTTAGAATTGACTTAAAGCTAGTAAATAAAATCGAACTCAGATGTTTATTTACCTGATTTCCTCTATACTGTTCCCTATCGCTACGTATAACTACTATTTAGTTCAATCTATAATACATGTACATTGTACATATATAATAGTTTCAGCAAAATCTGCCACTAAGATTCTAACCCGGTTCCAGCTACCTAAGTAGTTGATAGTTAGTAAATAGTTAGAATACAAATGGAGAGAATCCATGTTATTTTTGTTGTGCCGTGGCTTTTATTACAATGAAAACTAATAATTCACAATCAAAAAACCCCCCCACGACTCCCTACCAAAATCTAACAAATAAAATGTAATTAAAATACGAAAAAATACAAATTGTTGTCAAAATACTTTTCCTTCTTAATACAATAATCTTAATTTTAAAAATGTAAGATTATTACATTAAGAAAGAAAAGCATTTCAACAACAATCTACATTCCCTCGCATTTCAATCACCTTTTACCTGCCAAACTACAACAAAAAATCGTGAAAAAGTTTTTTGATTCTGAATCATTTTCATTAGTTAGTAAATAATACAACACCATTTCTAAACTACCTGAATGTTAACTGCTTGTTTTCCTGGGGCTTTGAGTCGGGCCTTAACTTTATTCCTGAAAATTAGGAGTGAATGCATTCCCTGAATGATTAATTCTGGAACAATGTTAGATTCTGAAATAAGTTAAATAATTTATCAGTATACTTAAAATAAACCCCACTAACCTATGATCTTATTAATCTAAGAATACTTAAAATTATATCTGCATCAATCCTATACCACCTAAATGATTTAATAAATAATTTAAAAAGTCCTCTAGGTGACACCCCTATAAATTTAACAATTTGTTAACCATTTCATCAAAAAGCTTACAAAATTATTGCTAACTTAGCTAACAACAAACACATAAACATCTACTTACACATCACTCAGAAAACACTCTACAAAATAATTTTAGAACATATTATGTAGGTAATACATTTTTCCCAGCTTCAATTTCTTCGAATATTTCTGAAAATCAAGATCTATGTAAATTCGTTAATTGTCACCAACTTCTACTTTTAAAATAAACTAAAAATTATTAAAATCTGAAATCCTCGTGGTTTAGTTGTTAAATGGCTATAGTAAAAGTAATTAATTAAATTTCACATCACGCTCATGAATCCCTCTGAAACTTTAAATCAAACCAAACCCAATTAGTTATTTGTTATTTCTAAGGAAGTTATCATTCGAACTACATTCAAAATTTATAGAGTAGTGTCTCAGATCCGGCCTACTGTAGTAATTCAATTAGTATCCTCCCATTCAAAAGATCCACCGTCACATTAGTCATCATCCGAATTCAAAAATACCTTCACCCCTTCCTTTAAGACTACATAAGTTCACCGCTGATGGAGCTGGAATAAAATGTAATACATAAAATAATAAAATAAAACACAATTAAATAAGTATAAAGATAACACCACTTATATATTTTGTTTTTTTTGTTTTTTTGTTTTGCTGCAGCTGTTTCACGATCTGACTACAGCTATGTATTTCCATGCCCATTTTAACTGTGAGACTATAGAATCAGATGCAATATACCTGGCGTCCCACTTTGATAACCAAATAGTAATTTGTGTAAAATAAAATGCAATTTATGTTCAAAATAAGACTAAAAGTAATTTCTTTTACTTTTATCGGATGACATTAACATTAAATAAACCAATAAATTCCAAAATTCTTGCTTGAATAATTCCGTACCATCAAGACTTGGTTTGAATCTATTCCAAATGGAATGAAAAAAACACGGCGTCGCTGTTGCAAAAATTAACAAAGTAAGACTGCAATATATTATCAAGCATCAGAATATCTACTAATTTATAACTATTGTAACTGAACTGGAAGGAACTACTATTAGAAATTTGGTGATTTATGTTTGGATTTTGTGTCCGTGCACAATTTTTATAATTCTCCGTTAATTTAAATTTGCTTTGTTTAATTTAATATGCAAGACCTCGTTTTTCCATATTTTATTATTTTGACAATCTAACCGTAGACCAACAACAGAGACATCTACTTAAGTTGTGTTTTATATCGCGTATTACAAAAGACAAACTGGTACAGAAAAACGGCTCCGTCCAAAACAAACAAAACATAACCACCAAAATTTCCTATAATCGCAAATTTCTAGCCATCGAGCATTAAATAAATTAATATATTAAAATACATTACAGGCTGAATTTTGCACAACCATATCCGATATCCCCAGCCAGCAGCGAATATCAACGCAAATTCTTGAAGCTATTCCTGAAAATTAGGTCAAACATCTGCGAATGGTTAATTCAGCCAAGACACCAACCACTACTGTCTACTCTACACTTCAACTCTCCAATTTCACACATTATTAACACATAAGCCACTCTTTAAAATTAACTCCATATTTCTTTCAGCCCAACTAAACGTGTGGTTAATAAAAAGACACTTACAATTACAACACTTTCACAAGAACAAATCAGACAACAAAACATACCAAAACCATCCCTATTATTAGTTGTTACCATTATCATTTTTACTATCAACATTAATTTTAATTTTAATGTCAATTGTCAAAAATCCTAACATTAGTATTAAGGCTGCTTTCCAAATGAAAACCTATCTGTGGAAAACAAGAATCAAACAATAAACACTTGGAAAACAGCCCAAACACCGAGAAATAGAAATATACTATGCAATAATGCAATTTGAATATGTCAGAAAGAGAAGACTATCTCCAATTCCAATTGTACATAATATCAAATTATAGTTGTATTGCTGTCACACAAAATAAAATACACAATTATGTCCAAGTCACTATGCGAAAAAGAAACAAATATGTCTATTCATAATTTCTTGAGCAAAAACAGAGCCTTCTAGAGTATAGAGCCATAATCATTATGACGTATTTTTTCGAAGCTTTTTTAGTGGTATAACTTTTCACTAATTTCCATAGGAATCCATAGTAAAAATGGTGTTTTTTAGCTTCAAGTTTTTCAATGAAAAAAGCAAAAATGTTACAAAATTTTTATACAAAAGTGTTCTACATATATTTAGCAGCAATATACAAGAAGGGTATATTGGTATTAAGTAAATATTAATTGCAGAAATATTGAAATAAAATTATTTCTAAAATATATTTTTCGAAGTTTCATTTTGAAAAATACATCAAAGTTGGCTCTGACGAATTAAAATAATACTTGCTATATTTATTTTTAGTTTTACTAGTGTACGTTAGATGTCTCAGATTTATACAGAAAAATACGAAAAAGATTGTTTAATCACAAAATTATGACACGTTCTTAAATATTTTGTGAATTTGTTTTGCTTTTCCTACAACTTTTGAACTCAAATCTCCCCAAGTGGCAATTTTTGGTACGATTTTTCAAAATGTTTACTGCCCACTGCCATCTATGTATATTGACTTAATGCACACGATTTGTAGTAAGCTTTTCTTTTTAATTTGACCAGAAAGCTGTTGTTATGAACTTTTTTTTATATTTTGGTTTAAATAAATCAATTATTACAAGAAAATGAAAACGATTTACTTAAACGAGATTCATATATGTTGAAATTTAAATATTTATGAAAATATTTCAGAAATCATAATTAAGAATTTATAACGTTTTCATTTACAAATTTGTCTTAGGAAAAAAAGTGATTTCCCATATGTTTTATGTGTTTTACTATGGAAATTTTGGTTTTTTCGTCGTTTCTAATTCCCTTATAAAAGCTTCGTTTTTTAGATTATGGCTTGTATAATCAAGGTTGCTTTGGCAAAAACCGAAAAATTACCCGCGTTTATCCATTATTTGACCTTAAATAGGTCTAAAAATGGAATATTCGTAATTAAATTTCATGCACTATTATTATTATTATTATTATTATTATTACTTGAGGGCCATGTGGGGGCTCAAGCCACCCCGCACTGCGACCTAAAAGATCTTTTGTGCATTAAGCCCTACTTAGTTATCCGTCCAGTCAATATTCAAGCTCTTAATGAACCTGATAATACTGCCTAACGGTACGTGATACATACTATCTGGGCTCATTGCTCTCCCTCCTAGATGTTTTAATTATCCGTCCAGCCAATATTCAGGCCCTTAAAGAACCTGATAATACTGCCGACCGGTGTGTGATACATACTATCTGGGCTCATTGCTCTCCCTCCTAGATGTAATAACATTTACTTCTGCTAGAAGAGCGGTAGCATTGGGACTCAAGGACATCGAGAGGGCAGACCCACTCCCGTATATTCCTATCCATGCCTCGTCTACCGTTTTGATTTTACTCTTGCGAGTTGCTGGGACATACTATCGGGGCTCATTGCTCTCCCTCCTAGATGTTTACTGCTGGAAGTACTTCTACACGCGATACATATTATCTGGGCTCATTGCTCTCCCTCCTAAATGTTTACGTAGGAAGTACTTCTACACGCGTTACATACTATCTGGGCTCATTGCTCTCCCTCCTAGATGTAATAACATTTACTTCTGCTAGAAGAGCGGTAGCATTGGGACTCAAGGACTTTGAGAGGGCAGACCCACTCCCGTGTATTCCTTCCCGTGCCTCGTCTACCGTTTTGATTTAACTCTTGCGAGTTGCTGGGAATAAAAAAGTCGCCTGTAGGTCACCCAGGTTTACTACAGGAAGGCTAAATAAAACTGGAGGGTGCCTGGTATCCAGAGTCCGCATATATAGACTGATTAACCTATCAGCCATTCATCCATCGGCATATGCTGTTCCACCTTAGATTAGGGATTTTTTGTCAAGGTTTTCTCCTTTAGCGTCGTACTTTAGCCTGTCAGTGTCACCAAAGGCCACATTCAGCCTAATGGTTACAGTTACCGGTGGTTGCCACGAGGAGGCAGTACGTACACCTGCGCCTACTGGAAGTTTACGGAGCCCCTTCCAATAGACGCCAAACCACCATTTTTTTCATGCACTAACTAAACAAAACATTATAGACATGCATTATAACGCAAAAAAATCAAAAATTTGATTTGTTTCGCCATAAATTCAAAACATTGCCTGTCGAATGCATCCCGATGGATAGCATTTTATCCATATTTAAGTTTTTTTTTTTCCACTTGATTCACTTCACTTTTCACATTTTCATTATTTGTATGAAAATATTTAATACACTTTACACTGCACTAAACTAAAAGAATAAATAAAATAAACTGAAATAAATACAATTAAATTAAACTAAATTCACGAAGAGGACGACAAATAACACGTCCATCCGCTTCGAATGTCAAAGACCGACCCCCACTAAAGTTTCCTTCTTATTATGTTTTAAAATTCTTTTATAATTTCGTTGTAGTTTTATTTTAAAAATTTCCCAATTTATTTTCTTAACAGCGAGCTGATCATCAATTATTTCTTCCTTTAGATAAGTCTCATTCTGACGGAAGTTCTACGTTAATGAAAAATTTAAAGCTCTGTGGTCACTATCATACCTTAGAGTCTCAATTTCCGTCGGAATATTTAATTGTGTGTCGTGAAATATTAAGTCTAAATATGATCCAGAAGGAATGTATGTTGGTTTATTGCCTGAAGTTTTAAGCGACATTTTATAAGTCGTAATTTTAACATCTAACCAGTTTTTTAATTTTACTCCTCTATTATATTAGTTGTATTTTTCCAGTTATATTAATGTCACCCGCCATGATATAATAAACATTATCTTTTTGGAGTTCGAAATTATCAATAATGTGTTCCCAGTCGGTAAAGAATTCGTTATCTATACCCGGAGTGGCATAGAGAGCCGTTATTATTAGGCTATCAGTATCACTATTCGAAATTTTTAAGGATATTGTTGTAAACTCTAAAAAAGTATTAATATTTGTATTTTTTATCTGCCAATACTTAAATTGTTTTTTTAATAAAATTGCCGTTCCCCCTCCCGCAAATTGTGTGTTTGGTCTATCAGTTCTTATAGTTGTTTTTTTTTTTTTTTAAATGTGTGTAGTTCTTATAGTATTATACCCATTTATGTCAAATTTGTTTTTACTGGTTAATTTGGTTTCGGTTAAAAGTAGAACGTCAGATTGGTGTTTTTCTATCAATGACATCAAGTTAAATTGCCTGTGTATACTGCGTACTGAATTAACATTTAAAGTTATTATTATAAGTTTATTAATTTATTAAGGTTACCCTGAATATCCGATAGTATTGCCATTATCATTTCTATTTTTTTGTCAGTTTGTGATACATAATTTATTAAATCATCTCTTATTTGTTCTACATAATTAGATAATTGCAGCTTATCATTATTTGCTTGTGTTGATTTCATAACATCTCCGTATGACAAATTCTCTTGCCTGTAAGAAAAATTGAAATTTCTCAGCATTGTTTGCTCACAGTTATTGATTTTTGAAATGTTGTTAGCCCTCTTTAGCTCTCTTAATTTTTTGAGTTTTGCGAGGGTTGCTTGATAAACCTCACTTCCTCTATAGGACGCTGGATGATCCTCTTTTTTGCAGCTAACACACACCGCCGTTTCCTCCTTTGTTTTTACGCATTCTCTCGGGTTATGACCTTCATTGCATTTTACACAACGGTAGTGTAAATAACAATTGAAGGCCACATGCCCTAATCGTTGACATCGCTTCGTTGATAATTTAACGTTTTTATAATATTCATTAGTTCTTTTAATTCACTTTCTGGAGTTAACTGTACTATATATATTGGAAGTTTTTTACTTTCGGATTTTGATTTAGAAGTCACAAACTGAGCGATTTTAATTATGCAAAGTTTTTCATTCTCAAATGATTTTAGATCCAGTTGTAATTCGTCGATGTTCTCATTGGCCGATAATTCCTTTAACATCATTGTTTTAGGTTTTTCATCTTTTTGTGTGTAAGTGTAAGAAGGTGTATCAACTTGTTTGAAGCATTCTTTTAACTGGGTATATGTTGACATATTGTTGTATATATTGTGTGTTTTTTTGATTTATTTTTTTAATTTCTGCATCTTTAATATTGTAATATTGTTAAGTTTTAGAATTTGTGTTGTTTCTATAATATCTTGATCATGTATATTAATTGGTGGAGATCGAATTTTTGTTATTAGATTGTTGTTAACCTTTCCATTGTTATCCTCAAAATTATTTTTGTTGCCATTGTTGTTACCAATATTTGTAATATTACTACTTCCTGCAGTTGGTTTAAATGTTTCTTTATTTTTATTAACATCAATTGTATGTACTGTACGGTTTTTTATTTTATTATTATTATTTTTTTCATTATTATTGTTTTTGATTCTTTCATAAATTTAGCAGCTGTTTCATTAGTTTCCATAAAAATTAAATCGTTATTATTCGAGTTATCTATTAACTGATTGAATGTATTATTATTAATTGACACCGAATTCTTTGTAGTAAGGTTTTCATTCGCAATTTCAGTATTATTTTCCGCTTGTTGTATAGTATGATTTTGTAACGTTTGGTTTTTTTATTATTGTTTCCAGTTGTAATTGTAATTTTTTTATTTCTACTTTTAACGTAACATTTTCATGCCTAATCACGTCATAACTTGTTTTTTTGGCGGGATTCTTTTTTTTGCGAATTACCGCTCTTTTTCTTTTGTTTCTAATGATCATTTTAGTACCGATAATTTCACACTATTTATCATCTATCGGAACATTACTTTCTTTTTCACTTTCATCATCATCCTCACTACTTACTACAATATATCACTCATTATAATAGAACTTTAATCAATAACTTTTGATTATTTTGATTGATTGTTTAATCATTAATTTAATTTTTATCACTATTAAAGATTTAAAACTAAATTGCCCGACACCCTTATTATCTCTAAATTTTAATATTATTTAAGCACTATATATTAATTATCACTATATTTTATAAATACATATTATAGGTAACTATTGTATTAATTTTAAATTTTAATTTATTTATATTTTATTGTCTGATAAATAGCATCAGAAAATTTTGCGTCTCATCTGCCTGAGATCAATCGCGTGACTCGTTGTCAAAATCCTATGTGATAAGTTATTGTCGCCAAAACTATCAAATTTTAAAATATTTGTGATCCTTGAGTCGAAATGATGATTGAAGTATAACTTTACTGTTATTTACAAGTGTATTAACTGTTTAATTGTGTCCTTTTTTTTTCTTGACTTTACCAAACTTTACACATTTGAAAGGAAATAAATTTCAACTAAATTGTGAAACTTCACGTTTGAGATAAGTGGTCTAATATAAATGCCAGTTCGCAAGATTTCTGAGTTTAAAGCCTTGTCCTTAAGATCATTACTTATCCCCAACTTAAATCATAAGTATTCCAGCTCTAAAATTTGATTCATTTTATATAGGTATCAATTAACCAAAATGAAAGAAACTGGTTCTAAAATAAACCAAAGCTAAAACATTATCACTTTAGTCTGGATAAATAAAGCCAAAATTTTAGTGGAAGAGTTTTAATAATATTACAACAATTTTAGAATCTAGTGCTGTTTCTTTATTCCGTATATTACTCCTTTAATTCGAGGGGATGCTAAAGCAAATCGAAAAACTAGATTATAAGGATTGTAACGAACAAAATTATAAAAATAATATTTCAAAGCTTTTCCACTAAATAAACCCTTCTCTTTCGTTTGCGCACAGTTAAATTACCCCATTTCTTGCCGTTTAGGAAGCATTTTTAAAAAAATAGGTGTAATATCCTAATTCATATAACAGAGTTCTAGCTACTTAAAAATAATATCAGTTGGAATATAATTACGTAATATTTCAGAAAAATATTGTACTTAGAACTATATTCAATCAAAACAAGTCTAACCTAACCTTTTTTACAGTTGAGTAAAACACTTACACTACTTTTAACTTTTAAATTATATTGTATGTTTCACGTCATAATAAATTAAATTTATTACACTATTCGAAGTTAGTTTGTGCGGTATTTATTTGGGATTTGTCCTTGATGCTTCGAACGACAAACCAATGTTCATGAGGTTCAACAGCTTATTGAAGTTTTTGATAAGTCGATAGTTATATTATCTTGTGAATTCTGATTTTTGAGGTAATAGTTCTCGATTCCAGTATACAATTAATGAAAGAGTCGAGTAACTCACTTGTATGATTTTAAAACCCAGAAGTCATGTTTTAATTTTAGGACTTTTATGTTTTGAATGTGTAGCACTGAGTAAAAAAAAAAATAATTTTTGAACATGATTTTTTTATTGTTGTTGTTATATTTTGACATAGGTACAGGGTGTCAAATATTAACAAAATTAATTCGTATTGTTTTGATTTATTGATATATTCAAAAAACTAATTATCCGAGAATTATGTAATTACTGGGCTCATTTTAAAGAAAAACGAATCGAGATTATAAAATAATTATACAAATATAAAACTTAACAAAAACATTTCGTCGGCACTTTTGAAAAAAAAAAGAAAATAATGAAAAATGACAGCATTTTTATAAATGTTTAATAGTTCTTATTCATTTTCCTTTAGAATGAGCCTAATTTTATAATTTTTTAAACAATTAGTTTTCTTTTTGTTGCAATAACTACAACTCAACATAAACGAAATCTTTAAATACTTGACACGTTGTATCTTAAAACACATGACCACAACAAAATAATTTTCCGTAAATTTTTTTTTTTAAATTAGTGCTACACATTAAAAAAAAAATCATAAAATTAAAACATGACTTCAAAATTTTTGTGATTTTAAGTATTTTTCATCAGGCATTTTGTTACAAAATAGACAGTGTGAGTTTTGAGAGCCATTTTTAGAGCCCTAATAAAGAAACAGGAGCTGGAAAGAGTGTGTGAATAGTAAAGAACAACTAAGGGGAAAAATGCACAGTACTATTGTTTGCCTCATCGACGAAAAAGATTTTAAAAATATAACAAGGTGGCTAGTCAAAAGTTTAGAATTTAAATTCTTTTTTTGGATTTTATATTTTCTTATAATTTGGCGTCTGATAATCAAATTTCATAAAAAGGTTTGAATTTGAAAGCCTTTTTTATATACCTCCTTCCAACTTTTTAATCCTTCGAATTATTTTCATTGAAGATTTCCTACAACTTTTTTAAATTTTGAATAAATTTATCGTTTAATTTCTTCAGGCTTAATTCAGTCGCTGTATCAATTTAGGATCTCTATTTATTTTCTGTGACTTTCTACAATATTGGAAACTCGCTCAGGCTCCAAATCGCTCATTATCCTGAGATAAACGAGTACCTTTAGTTTAATTCTTCTATATTATTTACATTAAATGCTTCGCTGAAATCCTTTGCCGAGACCATTCATTGATTTAGGGAGGATCGCCGAATGCAACAAAACACTTTAGTTTTTGTATTGTTTTAAATGTATTTCAATTTTGAGAATCTCAAAATGCACTAAATCACTCATTCGATTTTTGAATCGAAACTCGACCAAATATCGTTCTTTTAAATTGCCGGAATATTGAATTGGTTATTGATGGAATATTGTTTAGATTAGAATTTTTGTAAATATTATATTGATGGAACTATATAATGATTATTTAGATGTTGGACACATTTTAGAAACTATTAAACACAAACCAGAAATAGTAGAGATATTTAACAAATGTCATTTAAAACTTGATAGTGGAAGTAAACCGTTAACGGTATGTGAAGTAGATATATAAGATTAAGACCCGCTGTAAATATCAGCTAAGCTAATCGAGAACCCCGTTGCAAATTTGAGCTAATTAAATCGCTCATATATACATTAATGGTTTTGCATAATTCATTTATTATGATTTATGCCACGTTACGAGTTAATAATAAAATATACAGAAATATCAGTGTATATGTGAGCTAAGTTAGCTGACATAATAAGGCGAAGCAACTCGAGCTACGATAGTTTGCATCGCTCAAAAAAAATAAAAAACGTAGCTCGCATAGTTTAGCTCAAGTGTACAACGTTCGATTAAAACCTTTTATTTATACAACCGAATCTATGCACATAGCTCAGACTAGCTGAAATGTGCAACGGGCTTAAAAGACGATACATATTTTAATGTTAGGCGGGGACGTTTAAGTCATTAAAAGCGGGTTGAATTAGGTAAAATATTTGACAGGATTTTGAAGAAAAAAATAATTATTCGGGCAAGTGAATCACCTTATTTTTGGTTGTATTTGATTAGGTGGTTATTAAGTACCAAATTGGAA
This sequence comes from Tipula helvola, assembly GCA_963556165.1. Classification (NCBI taxonomy): domain Eukaryota; kingdom Metazoa; phylum Arthropoda; class Insecta; order Diptera; family Tipulidae; genus Tipula; species Tipula helvola. The sequence goes on from OY744483.1 coordinate 28,450,782, forward strand.
AATTTTATGAGAAGAATTTTTTTAGATCATTAAATGAAAACTCCAAGTTTCCTATATTTGTCACCGAAGACAGACTATATGAATTTAATAACTTCCCGTTTGGCCATAATAATTTGCTATCTGCATTTACACAATTTTTTTATAAAGAGGAATTCATCAAAAAAGGTTCGGTTGAAGGTAGATTGTCACTCAAGACCCGCTATTAATGATTATCCAATTAATTTAATTTGGAAAAATCGTTTTCAATGTTAATTAGATTGCCGCATAGTTGCTGAAGCCTAAGGATGATCTAAAATTAGTAGGAGAATCGTTTAGTTTCCGATCCGATGTTACGACTTTATTCTCAAATGCGACTGCAATATGCTTGAACTCGAATGTATCGGCAATATGCTTGAACAGTTATCGAATAGTACATACTTATAAAAATTATGAGATGATCTAGTTTTTAAAACAGAAAAGCAAAAATTGATTTTATTGGTACCGGAAAATATGATAGGATCAAGTTATTTTGGCATTGACATGCGAAATTATTAGAAGATTATCTGAAACATAATGTTCAAACGAATTACCCTTATTCAATCAATTTGAGTCTTTTGTTAAAATTTGAGCCAACGGCAGGTCGAAAGGTATAATAGAACATAAGACCTCTTTTCTGTAAGTTAATTAAGATTTAATTTAACAAAACGTTAAATCGAGGAACAAATCAGATACCTGTGAAAGCTATGCGAAGCTATAAGGGTCATGATGAGAAGTGTGTAAAATCCAGGAATATTTAAGGAAGGAGATTTTTTAGTAATAAGAAATATCCCTAATGGTATTAAAACATTGGCTTGAAAAAGTGCAATAAAAGTAAGCAATGGGTCACTAGGACAGAAGTAGTGAGGTAGAAAGGGACAACATTGTTTTATTTACAAAAGTCAAATAATTTAGACATTTTTAAAATAGCCTACTGATAAAATAAAAAAATATCAGACTATTGAATTGTTGATATATTAGCAAAAATTATACGACAAGCGCTGAAAAATACTGTGCCATGATTATTTTTTGCTAGAATTGACGATTGAAGAATTTTTCTATACTAAAACTATCTATACATTGACGTTTAAAATTTTATTTCGTTGCTGAAATAACCGCCATTCTTTCTTTCAATTTTTCCTGATTAGGTGTCAACGATCGGAGCCATACATAGCTATCCTTCAAATCATGCCGAATACCATAAATGACAGTAAATCTATATTTACAATGAAGATCTTACGTGATTTATATCGGGGTTTTCATTCATCTGGTGGATTCAATTATCTTATTTCAATTCAACTATATCAGAAGAAATTGCTCCAAACGACAAAAAAGAAATTCCAATAAATAGATTATGGATATGTCACGAAAAGGAATTTAGAGCGACATTTATTCAAAGAATTTCCCTAATCTTCCAACATTTGGAGCACTGGGGCAATCTGGTATTTACATTTAAAGACCTTAGTCCCATTTCTCGAGACATCAACACATTAAATTATGTCTAATAAATGGAGGAATAAATAATTAAATTACTTGTTTGACAAATGTAAATGGATAACTGTAGGTTAACCATCTAAAGTAAAGTTGTCGTTTTAATTCAAATGATATACATAGATTCAAACGTAATTAGTGCAAAGGCTGGAATATTTAAGGCCCGTACTCTGATAATGACCGGTAGATAAAAAATGTCGATACTCTTGTTGCCAAAGTTCACTGCCTTGAACTCGAAACAAACGAATTATTTAAACCAGACAAACTTCCATGAAATTCAATCGACAATCATATCTATACAAAACAATCATTATTTTGATTAATACCTACATATAAATTATATTCCTCGCATCTTTCGTCCATATAAAACATAACCATAAAACCAATGTTTGCGATAATGCAGATTCTTGATTTAAAAACCAATAAAAAAAATCCATGAATCCAATACTATACAAAAAATTCAGAACCCAAATATCGTTTTTATGTGAATTATTAAAGTCATAATTGTAAATATGTAGAGATACGTCAAGACTTAAATGGAAAATGACAAGAGTAAAATTTGCAAGCGAGATAATAGAAACATAAAAATAAAGAAAAACATTTTTATCTTAAAACAGATGAAAATAACATAAAGCATTGAGATATATGTACACATATACGTAAAATGTTGAGGAAGGCTTTAATGTATTTTTGCACGCTATCGCTATCCCCGCGCTTCCAAAATCTGTTCTAAATATTATATAGGAAACGACTTTAATATTCGTTTTATATTACAATAAAATATTTTTATTTTATTTTTGTGTTATTATATGAAAACACAAGAAATGTAATAACTCAATCTAATGTAATTCATCTTGCTTTTACTATTTTATTTGGCTCAAAAATATTTATCTTGCTAATGGAATATGAATGAGCTCGCACTCATCAATAATATCATATACAGAATGACAAATTCTAATCCCATTGAATTAATTAAAGCAATCTTATAAAATTATTAACATTAAACTTAATTGTTTTGTAACAAGTTGTTAGATTTATTGAGACCAAAAATACCCCAAAAAAAAATTAAAAAGAAACGAGATTTTCGAATACCAATTGCCAAATATCAAAAAAATATATTGTCCTAATTTTTGTTTAAGAAAAGTTGAAAATCTTCCGAAAGAATTTATATTTATGGCACTAGTACTAAAGAACAAAACAATAACCATTTCACAAAAATTAGCAACATGAAAATATAAAATAAATGACTCAACATTAACGAGTTTATAAATAAATTTTCCCCGACCGTCGTCGTCTCTTTATTAGCTACATAGAGTATACAGTAGACCATCATTTTTAAAGTCTATTGCCTTTTCAGTTATGTATTAATCATTTATTTAGTGCTATGTATTTGGCAAACTTTAGTCGATTTATAATTTACATTTATTGTTGTTGCTCAATTCTGTGTACGAGCACTGCCAAGTAATAATAAGGATAACAAGTAATCGGTACGTACATATATATGAACAAAATGAAGAAATGAAAAAATTAAATCGATGGTAATTTAGACATCCTTACATACTGATCAAAATTTAAATCGTTTTGGGACTGTAAGAATTATTAGACGCGACTTGTAAATTATGGTCGATTTAGAATATAGGCAGAAAACTTTTTTTTTAGTTTTATTATGGCACTTTGAATTTTTTATTTGTTGCTGAATAGGTACTTAAATCAAAGTTCAAAGTAAAACTTTTGAAATCGTTGAGGGTACGGAAGAGGTTCAAAAATTGTCATTAATTTTATTTTATTGGCAAATTTTACATAAATTCTGAAATCACTTTTTTGACATTTTTAAATATTTATGAAGTTTGAAGTTTCTTGATTTTTTAATAACAAATTTATTAGAAACCAATTTATAGGTTAATGGTATTTCGGTATGGCTTACCGCCCACCTAAACTTCGTAAGAAAAATTTTAAATATTTTCCTACGAATAACACCTAATTTTGTATTTAGTCAAATTGTTTCATTTCATTCCGTAGTAATTTCCGTAAGGAGCCAATCATTTTAAAAGTTGTTTAAAGTTTTAAAAGCTCACCAAGCTCGGTAAACTATGGTGGTGTTATAAAAGGTACTTTGGCCAAACATAAAACGAGAATTAAGCTTAATGTCAAGAATCGCAAGAGGAAATTTTTAAAATTGGTCTTAACGTGCTATTTAACCTAGCTTCATCGTTGTTTTTTTTACATTGTTTCAATCTTTTAACAACTCGCAAAGCTCTGCAAATTATGTAAATATATTAAGTAGCATACATTTTGACTCAACGTGTTGAGAAAAGAAGGAAATGGAATTATACCATCTTTATAGCAGATAAAAAATAAAGCGCAATCAAAGTGACAAAAAGTGAAACCGAATTACTGAAGATGTTTTTAAGCTAATTATTTAGTCGTTCCCTTTTTAGATTGTTCAAGCTCACAAAGTTCCACAAACTATTTACATATTTTAATTAGGGTAAACCTTAACTAAATATGTTACAAGAATGAAGTTCAATTTCATGGAATAGAAATTTTCATCTTTGACAACAACAAAATATTTCAATGGTTTTAATTAATTAATTGAGCTATTTCAATTTGAGATTTAAAATTTAAAATTAGGAATTTACAATTTGAAATTTGAAGTTGGAAATTTGTGGTTTGAAATTTGAAGTTTCAAATTTAAAGAAATTTCGAATTTGAAATTTGCAATTTGGAGATTCGAATTTAGAATTTGAAATTTGGAATTTGAAATTTGGAATTTGAAGTTTGAAATTGAGAATATGTGATTTCAAATTTTTAATTTTAAATTTTAAATTTGAGATTTAAAATTTGGAATTTCAAATTTAGAATTTAAAATTTGAAATTTGGAGTTTGGAATTTGGAATTTGGAGTTTGAAATGAAAATGTAAGATTTCAAATTTGGAATTTGGTATTTGGAATTTGAGATTTGAATTTCGAATTTAAAATTAACAATTAAAAATTTGGAATTTAAAATTTAGAATTTGAAATTTAAAATTTAGAATTTGAAATTTAAAATTTTAAATTTGGACTTTGAAATTTTAAGTTTGAAATTTGGAGTTTATAATTTGGAATTTGAAATTGGGAATGTGATATTTAAAATTTGAAATTTGAAATCTTAATTTCAAATTTAAGATAGGAGTTTGGAATTTGGAATTTGAAATTGGGAATGTGAGATTTAAAATTTGGAATTTGGTATTTGGAATTTGAGATTTGAAATTAAAAATTTGGAATTTACAATTTGAAATTTGAAGTTAGAAATTTGAGATTTAAATTTAAAGTTTGAAATTTAGAATTTAAAATTTGAAATTTGAATTTGGAATTTAAAATTAACAATTAAAAATTTGAAATTTAAAAATTAGAATTTGAAATTTAAAATTTAGAATTTAAAATTTGAAATTTGAAATTTTAAGTTTGAAGTTTGAAATTTGAAATTTGGAATTTAAAATTTAGAATTTTGAATTTGAAATTTGGGGTTTGGAATTTGAATTTGGAATTTGAAATTTGAAATTGGGAATGTGAGATTTAAAATTTGGAATTTTAAATTTTAATTTCAAATTTGAGATAAAAAATTTAGAATTTGAGATTTAAAATTTAAAATTCAGAATTTTAAATTTTAAATTTGGAATTTGAAATTTTAAGTTTGAAATTTGAAGTTTGGAATTTAGAATTTAGAATTTTGAATTTGAAATTTGGAGTTTGTAATTTGGAATTTGAAATTTGAAATTGGGAAATGAGGTTTAAAATTTAAAATTGTAAATTTTAATTTCAAATTTGAGATAAAAAATTTGGAATTTAAGATTTAAAATTTTAAATTAGGAATTTACAATTGAAATTGGAAGTTGGAAATTTGAGATTTGAATTTGAAGTTTTAAATTTAAAATTTAGGATTTGAAACTTAAAATTTAGGATTAGAAATTTAAAATTAGGAATTTGAAATTTAAAGTTTGAAATTTCAAATTTCAATTTGGAATTTATAAATTTAAATTTGAAGTTGGGAATTTGAGATTTGGAATTTGGTATTTAGAATTTAGAATTTGAAATTTGGAGTTTGGAATTTGAAGTTTGAAATTGGGAATGTGAGATTTAAAATTTGGAATTTTAAATTTTAAATTTCATATTTGAGATTTAAAATTTGGAATTTAAAATTTGGAATTTGAGATTTGAAATTTAAAATTTGGAATTTACAATTTGAAGTTGGAAATTTAAAGAAATTTCAAATTTCAAATTTGTAATTCGGAGTTTGGACTTTAGAATTTGAAATTTAGAATTTGAAGTTGGGAATTTCAGATTTGAATTTATAGTTTGAAATTTAGAATTTGGAATTTAAAATTTGAAATTTGAATTTGGAATTCGAAATTAACAATTAAAAATTTGGAATTTGAAATTTAAAATTTAGAATTTCAAATTTAAAAATTAGAATTTCAAATTTAAAATTTGAAATTTTAAGTTTGAAATTTGAAATTTGGAATTTAGAATTTGAAATTTAGAGTTTGGAATTTAAAGTTTGTAATTTGAAGTTGGAAATTTGAGTTTGAATTTGAAGTTTGAAATTTAAAATTTAGGATTTGAAACTTAAAATTTGAAATTAGGAATTTGAAATTTGAAGTTTGAAATTTGAAATTTCAATTTGGAATTTACAAATTGAAATTTGTAGTTGGGAATTTGAGGTTTGAAATTTGAAGTTTGAAATTTGAAATTTAAATATTTAGAATTTAAAATTTGAAATTTAAAATATGAAATTAAGAATTTGAAATTTAGAATTTGAAGTTTGAAATTTGAAATTTCAATTTGGAATTTATGAATTTAAATTTGAAGCTGGGAATTTGAGATTTGGAATTTGGTATTTAGAATTTAGAATTTGAAATTTGGAGTTTGGAATTTGAAGTTTGAAGTTGGAATTTAAAATTTGGAATTTGAGATTTGAAATTTAAAATTTGGAATTTGAAATTTGAAAATTGGAATTTACAATTTGAAGTTGGAAATTTAAAGAAATTTCAAATTTAAAATTTGCAATTCGGAGTTTGGACTTTAGAATTTGAAATTTAGAATTTGAAGTTGGAAATTTCAGATTTGAATTTATAGTTTGAAATTTAGAATTGGGAATTTGAAATTTGAATTTGGAATTTGAAATTAACAATTAAAAATTTGGAATTTGAAATTTAAAATTTAGAATTTCAAATTTAAAATTTAGAATTTAAAATTTAAAATTTAAAATTTAAAATTTGAAATTTGAAATTTTAAGTTTGAAATTTGAAATTTGGAATTTAGAATTTAGAATTTTAAATTTAGAGTTTGGAAATTGAAGTTTGTAATTGGGAAAGTGAGATTTAAAATTTGGAATTTTAAATTTGAAGTTTGAGATTTAAAATTTTGAACTTAAAATTTGGAATTTGAGATTAAAAATTTAAAATTAGGAATTTACAATTAAAATTTGAAGTTGGAAATTTGAGTTTGAATTTGAAGTTTGAAATTTAAAATTTAGGATTTGAAACTTAAAATTTGAAATTACGAATTTGAAATTTGAAGTTTGAAATTTGAAATTTTAATTTGGAATTTACAAATTGAAATTTGAAGTTGGGAATTTGAGGTTTGAAATTTGAAGTTTGAAATTTGAAATTTAAAATTTAAATATTTAGAATTTAAAATTTGATGATTGAAATTTGAAATTTAGAATTTGAAATTTGGAATTTGAGATTTGAAATTTATAATTTGGAATTTCGAATTTAAAATTTGAAATTTAGGAATTTGGAATTTGTGGTTTCGAATTTGGAATTTGAAAGTTGAAATTTTATATTTTGCATTTTTTATCCTTTTTATACCGATAAGTAAACGACACGACGTATTAAAAAACGGCCTTTGGGTTTCATGTTATTGGGTCTTGAATAATATTATTACCAATTTTTTTTTTTTTTCTTATTTCCTGGAAAACTAGATGGGGTCATGTGTCGCCCCATAGGTCACAAATGTATTTTATTAATATTTTTCCACAAGCAGTAAAACTATGTTGATCAAACGGTTTTATTAGAAATAAAAATAATAAAATTCAAATTCAAATTAAATAAAACTTTAATTCAAAATCAAGAACGATTAAACTAAACAATGACAATAATTTTTTTGTGATAGTCGGTAAAACAATCCTTGTCTTTTGTAAAACAAAAATATAAATTGCATTCATTGCACTTGTTGTAAGTTGTCCGATCGCTCTTACGAGTGTAGTATTAATGTGTTTAGAGACGATCGAAAAACCATCATAAGCTCGTTTTTTTTGCTGTGCGACTTGGATTGTAAGAGGGAGCGCGTGACCTGCTACAAAAACTGCCAATTAGACCTTTTGCAATAAATCGGTTAAAGTTTAATGGTGTGATAGGAGAATTTTTGCCTTTATGTTCTAAATCCAAAAATGTTATGTAGCTATTATTTATAACAATGTCCATCAAATCAAATAAAATGCGTAAATTATATTTATTTTAAGATTTTCGATCTAATTCATATGTTTCCTTTTCTGGTCCTTGAGGTCAACTGCACCCATAAAGTTATTGTAAATTCGAACCATTTTAGGGCATTGAATATTAATTTTTTCTGCAGTTCCAACTATCCGCCTTTTTGCGGTTGTAACCGGTACAGGCGAAATAAAATTAGAACACAAATATACATCCTTATTATCGAACCATCTAACTACTGATATGTCTTTTGATGAAAAATGGTTGATTCGACCTCTCTCCGACTTCGTGCATTTTTCGAATGTTGGGATCTGTTTACGGTTTTGTCGTACGGTACCACAAGCCTTAACATTTCTCATCGCTATATTGTACTGCGGTGAAGGAGAGTTAAAAAATTGTCGAATTAAAATTCATTAAACAATTTTAGTTTTGGATTTGGAATTTGGTATTTAAAATTTAGAATTATTTTTTTAATCTTCCAAGATAAAGAGTTTGTGGATTCAAACAGTTTGTTCATGTTGGTTGAGGCAAGGTTAATACAGTTTCAAATTTCTAAATTAAAATGATTCTTAATTTAAATTGATATATGTATCTTCCTCTAGCGGAAATTTTATATAACAGATTGTGCGTTTAAAATTTTTTTTTTTTTTTTTTTTTTTAAATGCCGCCAATGGCTTTATTCTTGAATCTTTCTACATAAGAAACTAACAAGAAGTAATCAAATCTTAAGCTAAAATTATTACATATTTTAAGTCTTAACCAATGTTAATACTTATTGTTGGTGCTCACAATTTAATTAATTTAGATTATACTTATACATACATACTTATGTATAACATCAACATTTAATAAATTTACAGGTTCACAGGTTCATCAGTCCGAGTGGATCTGTTCTTTTCAGTCGCCTAAATCGTGGCTGTTTTAATATATCCCTGGCCAATTCGTTGGGATGCGCTTCTAGTTTTGAATAATATTTAGAACTGAATTCTTTAATTGTTTCTTTAATGGTTTTAATCCCAAGGTCATCATGTATATTACTATTTCGAATGTACCACGGAGCATTAGTAATACTTCGAAGTATTTTCGCTTGTGTTCGTTGCAGGAGCTCTCTGTTTGAAGCGCTGGTGGATCCCCATAACTGAATACCATATGTCCATATGGGTTTGATTATCGCTTTGTACAGTAAAACTTTATTGGCTAATGATAACTGAGATTTCCTTCCCATCAGCCAATACATTTTGGAAAATGTCATTTTTATTTGGTTGTGCTTAGTTTCAATATGGGTTTTCCACGTTAACCTTCTATCCAGGTGCAAACCTAAGTATTTGACCTTCGTTTGTTGAGGAATATTTTTATTGTTTAATTTCACTGGTGGGCAGGTGCGTTTGTTCAGCGTGAATGTGATGTGAGTTGATTTGTTTTCGTTCACTTTTATTCGCCATGTCTTTAGCCAGTCCGCGATTTTGTTTAAATGATTCTGTAACTCCTTTGAGGCAATTTCGGGATTATTGTGTGACACCAGGATGGCCGTATCATCGGCAAATGTTGATATTGTTGCTTTGTTGGTTACAGGTAAATCGGCTGTGTACAACAAGTATAATATTGGCCCTAGAACGCTGCCTTGCGGGACACCTGCATTAATATCATTTAAGCAAGTAGTTGCGCCATTTTGTTTGACCATGTATTGCCTTTGAATAAGGTAGTTTCCCAAAATTGAGTGAAATTTCTTCGGTAGAAGCTCTTTAATTTTGTATATTAGCCCATCGTGCCAAACTTTATCAAATGCTTGTGCTATATCCAAGAAAGCAGCAGAACAATATTTCTTTTCCTCGAAGGTGATTTTGATTGCGTTTACAATTCTGTGAATTTGCTCTGTGGTACCATGTTGGTTTCGGAACCCAAATTGATGGTCTGGTATAACGCGCCGTTCTTCCAATATTGCTTTCAATTTTGTTAGTAACATTTTTTCAAATAGCTTTGATATTGTGGGTAGCATGCTTATTGGGCGATATGATGAGATCTGCGTTTCATTTTTTCCAGGCTTATGTATCATTGTGATCAAAGATATTTTCCATTTTTGAGGAATATAACTGGTTCGCATGATCGCGTTGAATATGAATGTTATTAGTTTTATGCATTTGTCTGGCAATTCTCTTATCATTTTTCCAGTAATGAGATCATGTCCTGGTGCCTTTTTCGGGCTTATGCAATTTTTAATTGTATTCTTAACTTTCTTCCAATTATACTTTATAGGTTTGTAGGATAAACCATCATCCATTTGCTGGGGTAGCACGAAATTATTATCTTCTTCGTGTGGTGTGAATACTGTTGTTAGATGATCAGCAAAAGCATTGGCTTTTTCTTCATCACTTCTCGCCCAATTTCCAGTTGGTAGTCTAATCGGTGGATTCGAATTTGTTGGCCTTTTTAATTTTTTTGTTGCCTTCCACAAAGAGTAATCTGTCCTCTCGGTTGCCGAGAGATCACTTAAATAGTTCTGGACGCTCTGGTTTTCTTCTTCCCGCAAAGCAAATCTTAAGGCCTTGATAGCTCGATTTAATTTCCATTTCAATAACGGTGATTTTGTTTGCTGCCATAGCCGGCGAATTTTCCGTTTTTCCTGGATTAGTTCCTGTATATTATGTGACAGCTTATTAACTTTTTCGGAACTACTTATGACAGGTGTAGCCCTTTCAGCTGATAATGCCATGACGTCTTTTAAATTTTCAGCCGCCGCATCAATATCAGCTGGTGTGGTCAGAGGAATATTAAGTAGGCAATTTTGTTCAACTAGCCTCCTATATTGATCCCAATTAGTTTGCTTGTTTGTAAGACGGTTGGGTGTTTCGTTCCTTAAGACATCGGTACTCACTGTTACTATTACCGGTGAGTGATCAGAAGACAGATCATAACAATCGGTGGCCTTAGCATATGTACGTGGAATGCCCTTAGTTACACAAAAGTCGATTAAATCAGGAATTTTCTTTTTATCCGTCGGCCAGTAAGTTGGATTACCGGCAGATAAATAATCCAGGGACTGTTCCTCTATAGCTTGATAAAGTTGTTTGCCTTTCGGCGATGTTAATCTGGAGCCCCAATGAGTATGTTTGGCGTTGTAATCACCTCCCGCAAGAAATTTATTACCCAGCTGGCTAAAATAATCCAAGAACTGGAGTTTTTTTATAGCATGTTTTGGAGGACAGTACACTGCCGATATGACACAGTTTCCAGACCACTCCTGAAGACAGATGCTCGTTGATTGTATAAGTTCTTTCTCATATTTCGTCAGCTCATAGTGCTTTAATCTTCTTTTAATCAATACAGCTGTGCCTCCATGTGCTTTCCCATCTGGGTGCTTGGTGTCATAAATAGAGTACCCATTAATTTTGAAATAGCTATTTTTGGTGAAGCGTGTTTCGAATATTAACATTATGTCAATATTGTGCTCAGTGAGGAATGCTTGAACCTCCGCTTTATGTTGTGCTAGGCCGTTTGCATTCCATATAGCTATTTTGATGATGGTCATTTTTGACTTTTTACGACTATCTGCATCAGCGTGTTCATATTCTGCATCATTAGATCCATGGTTCTCTCCATCATCGCCATGAGGCTTTGCATCATATTAGTCAATTTGTTTAGAGCTTTTGAGATGTTTCCCTCTTCACTTGCTTGCACTTTAGGGGCCGTACCTTTAAGAACACTTGCGTATGAAACCCCTTGGTGCACACTACCGTTGACAGTTGCGTACTGATTTCCATTTTGAGCGTTTGGATTTACAATTTCTGGGCGTGCTTGTTTTTTAGCTGAAGAATGGAGATTAAGCATTCGTTGTTCAGCTCGCTGCTTTGGATTGATTGTTCTTTTCAATTCAAGATAAATTGGGCACCCTCTATAATTAGCTGTGTGATTTCCATTGCAGTTGCTGCATTTTCTCACTGATGCTTCTGTTTTGGCTTTATTGCAAATCTTTGCGTTATGGAGTTCACCACATATAACACAAACATCGTTCAAAGTGCAATATGCTCTAGTGTGTCCATATTCTTGGCACTTAACACACTGTACCGGCCCATTTCTTTTCCTGGGTTCTTCGATGGTAACCCTTCTGTGCAGTAGATATTTTAGGTCATATATTGCATGTTTGCCTTTGACCTTTTTATTATCTGGTTCTAATTCCAGGCGGAACAATGGCTGCGGCGCCTTCTCCCGATTAATAATATTGGTAATAGATTTACATTGGAAACCTTTCTCAGCGAGAGCAGCTTGAATTTCGTTTGCATCTACGTAGCTCTCTATTCCTTTCAATACTACAACTAATCCTTTTTGACTCTTTAGTTGGTACGTGTAGTAATGTTTACCAACTTGATCAAAATGCTTGATTAACGCTCTGTAAGCATCAATATTGAGCGGTTGAATTTTTGTTTCTTTTATATCTCCTCTTTTGATAACGGAAATATAAAATGCACCTTCCGTAATAAACTCGATGGTTTTTGCAAGTTCTCTATTTGATTCTTCCGTCAAATAGATTGGTGGCGGCTTCTCAATTTTTGGAGTTTTTTCAGGCGGCGGATCTTCAACAACCAAGCAAGAATACCTATTGCCATGTGTTAATTCAACGGAAGCTAACTTAGTGAATTTGTTCGCGTTTGTACTGGCCGCTGATCTAGGGCTTCTCCTTCGCTTTGATCGGACAGTAATATACCGGTCAATTCCCGTTTGCACTAAACACTGACCTACATCACTGTTCATTTTTTTTTCATTTGTTGTCAATGCACTTCCATTGTTTATATTATCGTCAATATTTGTCGACGATGCACTTTTATTTTCTTTATGGTTCAACACACCAAAGTTATTTAAATTAATTTCAAGTTCATTTTGATTTAAATTGCCTGGTCGCTTTGGACTATGCTGCACATTTCCAATTTTATTAATAACTAGCTGAGTTACCCGGCGTTGCACGGGAGGTATATACTTCAAATACCTTGATTGTTATGGAAGAAATTTGTCCTTGTACTTTAAACGTGGGCGTAAAACCTCCATCCTTAACAATTTGGGTTGCTCCAAAAGATGTCATTTGAAAGCATGAGTTGTATTTTCGAATATTTTGTAGAAAATGTCTGGATAACTCAGTAGTTCTGGAGACGTAAGCTAGAAGAGGTTCGGGTGGATCATCCAGAGGAGCGATTCATTATGAAACTTTAAAGCATGACAATACAAACAAATGTTTTCCATTTGCCCAATTAAAACATTGTAATCATAGTCTTTCTCGTAATTGAATGCTGCTAACTTTAAATCACCTCTAAAAGTTTCTATTAATCTTCCATATCGTAACCGATCGACTTCCAGCCGGGCCTCACGATGTTCAATGGTTTCAGTAGCTCTAAAAGAAGACATCCTGCTTCGAACATTTTCCAGTCGTGTTTCACGCTGTTCAGTTTTTTCGTCGGCTCTTGAAGAAGACATCCTGCTTCGGACGTTTGCAAGTCGTGTTTCGCGCTGTTTAGTTGTTTTATTAGATCTAGAAGAAGACGTACTGCTTCGATCATTTTAAAGTCGTGCTTCACGCTGTTCGCTTGATTCAGCCATCCTTGCGGCTCTAATCTTCTTCGACTTTGCAGTTATCTGCCCAATTGATCTTTTTTTCGGTGGCATTTTTAAGCAAAAATGAAACGTGTAGCTAATTAATCAGGAATGACGGGAATTCAAAACAGAAATTAGTATTAATTTATACAAACGATTTTAATGTTCCCTTCGATACGTTTCACCGCGAACTGTGTTTGAAAATGTATTCAAGGAATTTTTTTTAAGCAAAATCAAATGTTATCTACAATCAAAAGGTAATATATTCACTTGAAATAATATTTAATACCTGGAAAATAATCACCAACAATTATTTTATTGCAATATAGCTAACTAATCGAGAACAACGGCATCCGAAACACAAATTAATATTAATTTATTCAAAACGATTAAAACTACGTCCACTTCGATACGTTTTACCGCGAACTGTAGTTGAAAATGACATTTCGAAAAACAAAAGAAGTTTTTTCAAACTAAGGCAATTTTACAAGTACAATAATTTGAATCCAAGGATGTTTCTTGTAGAAGATGCTATTTTTAAATATAAAACGCTAGTACTTTTCAAAGTAAATCAGTTTATACGTACAATATTTTTTAGTACCTTTCCTAGAATTGATTCTATGAAACAATCATTGATTATTTAAGTAATAAACTAAATAAATTAAATTGGCGTTTAGCATGAAACTACTATTTTCATTAAAAGCCTCCGGTTGCAATAGTGGATTAAAATAGAATGTTAATTATTTCTGAAGTTATGTGGAAATTAGAACTCGCTGACTATGGTACATTTCAAAACAGGATATGATAAATAGGATATCACTAAACAGTACATGTCAAACCAGTAAAAATGGATTATTAGTATGGATAATATAAGTGTTCAGAGATTTGTCTTCAGGTAAAGTGATGAAAGATTGTCTTAAATTTAAATTAATAAAATTAATTTGAATAATTAAATCAATTATAGTAGAGGTATGATTTGTGTATAACAATCGCACGCTAGATATCCTTTTTGGTGTATAAATTTGCGGCTAAGGTGCTATTTCGGAACATTTAAATAATTATATCTATACATGTAAAAATGAATTCTTGATCCAGGGCAGACTTCCGGATTGGAGCATGTCACTAATTTCATATAACCCCTTTCCTAAAGTCATTCCCGTCAAAAAATCTTAATAAAATTGAAATTTGAGAAAAAATTTGTACCACAGCTCCTAGACCCCGGGGTCCAGCCCCTTCAAAAGTATCATGGGCTTGGTCCTGAACATGCAACATATACATGGTAAAAATTTCATGGCGATCGGTAAAGCGGCTAAGGCGTTATTTCAGAACAATCAAATAATTGTATCTTTACATGTAAAAATGAATTTTTGATCCAGGGGCGGACCCCCCGAATTCGAACATGTCTCTTATTTCATATAACCCCTTTCCAAAACTCATTCTCGTAAAAAAATTTAAATTTTTGAAAAAAATTGTACCATGGCCCCTAGACCCTGGGGTCCAGCCCCTTTCACAATATCGTAAGATTGGTCCTGAACATGCAACATTTGCATGGTAAACATTTCATGACGATCGGTTGATCGACTGAGAAGTAATTTTGAAATAATCAAATATTAAAATTAATTTTTGATCCAGGGCTGGGCCCCTCGGATTCGAACATGTCAGTAATTTCATATAACCAGCCCCATAAACTCATTTTCGTGGAAAAATTGAAAGAAAATTAAAATTTTCGAAAAAAATTGTACCGCAGCCCCTAGACCCCGGGGTCCAGCCCCTTCCAAAATATCGTAAGGTTGGTTCTGGATATGCAACTTGTACATGATAAAAATTTCATGGCGATCGGTTGAGCGGCTGAGACGCCCATTCGGAACAAACAAACAGGAATTCATTTTTATATATATAGATTGAGGTCGTGACGTTCGGTGGCAAATCGCTTGCGGACATCTCTGTCTGCTGATTTAACCCAGCCTTTTTTACTTGAGGCGGAGAATTGAACATCACGATTTCACTGACTTTTCACATCACAAAATTTTTTTTAAAAATAAAAAAAAAAAATTTAAAACTGCTGATTCAACTTTTCACACAAGTAATAAGTAAATTATTTTAAATGTTTACTCGGTGGTAGTAAAATTGCAACTGCGTTTAAAATTATAATTTAGTTTATGACAAATTAAAGTGGTTATTATTTAATGAGTTATAGATCTAATTTAAATTACATTGCAGTGCGATTTTAAGTAGAATAGCCATAAGCAATTATTTATTTTAATTTTGATTTTGAAGGTAATTTCTAGAGTCACTAGCTACAGATTTGGAAATGAAATTTTATGAGATTTCAAATTTTTTATTTACTGATTTTAGAATTTTAGTTTACAATTTTTGTGTATCTCGAATTTCAGGTTATTTTGTTATTAATTAATTTGCTGTCCTCTTAATTTAGATGTCGAATTGAATATAATTTATTTAAGAGTATTAAGGCGAAGTAAATTGGATTTTTAGTTTCACTGAATTTAATGAAAACAAATTAATTTTTGTTTAAAATTAAGTTGAATTAAATTTAGTGTAATGAATTTTTCGATGTAACCAAAGCATTAATTAAGCATTTAAAAAATTAGCTTATTACAAATGTTTTCATTAAAAAAAAAAAAATCGACCAATTAATACATTAAATTTTTAATATTACTCGTATCATCTCGCACAAAATGTTTACCCTAAGGTACCATTACCGTTATCGATCTTTTTTCGAGAATGCCAGAAATACAACAACAAAAAATTTCAAACAATATTCCAATTTCAAACAAAATTTGCATGTTTCTTTTACATAAAAAAAAAATTGAGTAACATTTTGGAATTTTTGTTCTTTGCATACACAGATATATTCGGAAGGAATATGAATACTATAATAGGCCACTTTTATTTATATTTTCTTGTATACTATATTGAGATAAAAATCCTTATATATCCCAGTGGAAACAGATTACAACTAATCTACCAAAGTCTATTCCTTTCGATAAATGTATCTACGAGTAGCTATGTATATGAATGAAAATGGTTTAATTTACTTTTTTGTTCGACAACAGAACATGAAAACCCACGTGGATTTTCTGTTTCTTTGCTCCCCGGCATCTCTAAATTCCGAATAAATATTCACCAGGTTTTTTTTTTTTTGGTATTTCATTGTATGTACGAGTATGTATGTATGTAAAAAAAATGAAATTTAGTTGTGTGTTCGGAATATCAATGAATCCGTTTTTCATTTTCATAAAATATCTCATTGGCATATTGAGTTGATTGCTCTGTGTATTTGTTATCTGTGACTACATGTAATAAACATACATCGTGTATATTGAACTGTGGAGTGGAATAGTTAATGTTTAATATGCCTATTGTTAAATGTACCGTATCGAGAAGAATTTATTTTTTTTCAACATTTCAAGGCTATGTAGCGAAGAGAGCTTTTCTCGTAATTTATCATATTACGAACTGTCAAAATTATTTACTTTATTATTGAACCCGTGTATATATATGTGTGTGTGTGTGTGTACGTATGTTATTTATGAATACAAATTTTGTATACGTTAAATTGTTGCAAAATACCAACTTAATTGCTTTTGGAATTATGCCAGAGTTTTTTTTGGGGGCCATTTATTTTGGATTCTGCAATTTTTTGTTTGCCATTAACGCAAAATAAATTTATTATGGAAATAAAATATTTTTGGCAATGATTTTAACTACAAATATGTAAAAATATTTTGATAGAAGCATTTTTATGTATGGAGATACGATAATAACATTAATGGACAATTGGCATTATAAATATTATTTTGTGGTTTGTATGTAATTCCGCAGACAGTTTTTAGATGATGCTATTTTTTAACTGGAGTGTGCTCTTATAATATAATGTGGAGACCTGAAATATATTTTGAGTATAAAGACGTTAATTAATATATAAATACAAATTAATTACATCATAACGCCAACAATAAAAGTTACAATTAAATACAATTATTTATTGTTTGCATTACATTAACTGAATTAATTATTAATTATACACATTTAAAATTTAATAAAACAAAAAATAACACCATGAACAACAAAAAAATGGTGTTCCCCTCTTATAAATTAACGCGCTGAACGTGAAACGATAATAATTTAAATAAAATAGTTATAACAATATATTATTATTATAATAAACCAAATGAGTTGATAATACAGGGATCTCCATATAGTACAAATTGAATAAAAAGCCTTAATTAAACTAAAAAAATAAATTTAAACATACTTTTGAATAATTAAATTGTGCGACATGTATTGTTCATTTATGATGTATAATAAATATTTAATTAAAACATAAAAAATTATATTTACGTACAGAACAATAGATACATATCTACATAGGTACCCACAAAACACTACACTCACTCTATGAGGATTTGTTTTTTTTTTTTGGAAATAGCCACATAAAAATTAAATAATTTATCAATTTTACATAGCTGTTTTACGAAAATTATACGTAAATTAAATTATTTCCAAAAATTAAATAAAAATTTGTTGCTTTTATGTTTTATCGCATTTTACAATTTTTATTTATTTTTATTGTTTTAATTTCATTTTATTGAAATCAATAATTTAATTTATTTTATGAGCTTCTCTGTACGAATTATTTAATTTATGTTAATTTTTATTTTATTTGTTTTACTATTTTTATTGTTGCTACTATGTGAAAAATGCCGCCTATAATGTATAAGTTCAATTGCGATTATTTAATGCGTCATCGAAGCTATAGACAAAATGGTCGAAAAAGAAAAACCCGTAAAAATCTGAATTTTCTAATTTTTCGAGGAACATGTTAATTTTGATATTTGTAACTGTCAAATTTTATATAAGGAATTTATATTAAGAGTGAGATTTGGTGAACTAATCCAATAATGAAATCAGTCGATATATTTTCCGATTACAAACCCCAAGTTTAATTATTTCAAACGGAAATACATAAACTTGTTAACGCTGAGACAAAGAAAAATTTAGATCACTAGTATCAGATGACGGGCACTACAATATTTTACTCTTCGAAGCCTTTAACATTCTAAAGGAAGAACCAAATTCAATACCTTTTTCTCCATGATATAAGCATGTTGTCCTCTTGTAGTAAGCATGTCTGATATGGATAGGAATATTCTAATTTTGTCCATGTTTTATTAAAATTAGTGCAACAGAAAATTTTGATTATCATAGGTATGGAGTAACAAAAGTCACGATTTCACCGGTGATGATAATTCGGAAACAGATCCAAACCATTTAGATGTAAGAATAAAGTATTGATCTGCATCTCGAGCTAAATTTGCAGCTTTTTTTCTTAAAGACACGAATGCCTTAAGGCATGCTTGCCACTGACTAGACGATGAATACCACATCTATTCATATGCTTCACTACGAAAGCGGTTTATTTGGAGGTAGCCATGAATCTTTTGACTGATTCATTTATTGCTTGTCTTCGGCCATTCGCCGCCCGTCGCAGAATATGCCCGAACATCTATTCAGATAACATGACAATTTTAAGCTGAAACAACTCGTTACTGTACCAAACTTAATATCAAATATCTGAATTTTCCGCCTCGGTCTCCTCATTTTGGATGGTTATGAGAGTGAGCGATTACAAGTGCAAAATATCATGTGAAACGAGTAATAGTAAAGTCATGGTCATTGTGACTTTTAATTTTTTAATTTATTTTACTTAAATTCGCGCCCATGAACTGCCATGTATTGCGATTCAGCATAGATTTAATAGCATTTTCTCCTGAACATTTCATTGTAGGTTCACCCTTACGGTCGCTAATGGCATCTTCGCTGGTCGATTTCAAATACCTGAGCAAAACCTACAGTTAATTTTGAAATGCTGGCATGTTGAATATTTGTATGAACTTCAGCGTCATCGTAAATGGCATAAAACGGGCAACAATTCATAACAGTATTTAGCCACTCAATGAATAATCGTACACTCAACTTATATAGTGCTGTTTAATGGTTAAATTTCCGTCGATAGGAGTAGCTGTTAAAGGTTTGGATATGTAATTTCTTAATATAATCACAACTGCAAGTTTTAAAAAAAAAACTTCAAATTGTTACACTCATGTTAAATAGTTTTACATAAATAAGTCAAATAATTTTATTGCTATTTGGTGTTGTTTTAACATGCACGCAGTTTTGAAACAATATGATATACCAACTTTGTGATAAAACTGGTCACAAAGCTTCTACTTGTTTCAATTTAAAATCATTTGATAATTAATTCTCAAAAACTTCGGCTGCTATATTTAACCCAAACGGAAGCCTAAGAAACTTATAACAACCGAAAGGTATTGAAAAAGTGCAGATCTGGCTCGATGTATCATCAAGTTCGATCTGCCAAAATCCGTCTTTTAAATCTAATACGGTAAAATATTTTTGGCCAAATAATTTTGATTTAATATCATTCAAAGAGGGAATTTGATAAAAGTTCGGTATTAAATTTTTATTGAGATGCTGCGGATCAAAACAAATTCTTAATTTTTTATTTGGTTTTTCCACTACAACCATCTTATTGACCCATTCGCTTGGTTCATTAACCTTTTCTATAATGCGAGCAGAACACAATTTTTCTAATTTTTTCTTCACACTTTCTTTCAGTGCAATTCGAATTCGATTTGGAGGCTTAGCTACAGATGTTGCATTGTTTTTTAATTGGAGACTATATTTTTGAGCAAATTTTCCTAATCGGGTAAATAATTCAATATTTTCTTGTACGAATGCCACTACGGTGTTCCCTAAAGCACAAACATTACGTTTAATTAAACCGAGATCTGTACAAGACTTTAAACCTAATATTAGCTTTGATTTTGTATTCACAATTAGAAATTTTTCTACATAAAATTTACTTGAGAAATCTATCAATAACTCTACTTGTCCCTCAGTTTTGACTGTAAATCTTCCATACACCTCTAAATTTGACGTATTTGGTTTCAGCTGTTTTACAAATTTAAATCCCGCGGACTGCGAAACACGAGGGTTGAACCCACACAATTTAAGCAAATTCAAATTATGGTGGAATGGGCCAACTTATCTACAACAGACTTCGGAAAATTGGCCCAAGACAGTCACGCGAAATACATCAAATTCAATACTTGAAACCCATATACATCAAATGTCTGATAGTGTTAGCTTATGTATACCGTCCTGTTAAGAAGTTCAAATGAAGTGACCAACAGTGTAGTGGAAGGCTGACGAGAGACGAGTTAAATGACGCTGAGGAACAAACATACAAGACCATACAGGAGAATCACTTCAAAGAGGACCTGCGAAGACTAAGAACCGGCAATAGCGTGAAATCCAATAGTAAACTAATCTCAATCGATCCCTTTATTGATGCTAGAGGAATTCTTCGAGTTGGTCGAGTAAAGCAATTACATCCTGGTGCTGATAGGAAAGCGAGACACGCAACTTTGCAAACGCTTGATGGGACTGTGCAAAGAGTCATTCATAAGCTTTGTCCATTACCGGTTGCTTAATATCACTGTAATGATATAGTACCTCTATACCACGCCGTTGCATCGAGGATTCAAGAACGGGCAACCAATTAGCCAGATGTTTAAGTACCACGCAGCCCTATATGATCCGAGCCTATTCACTTTTAACCAAATGATGCACAGTTGATGAATGACGACCAACCATACTACCAGCCGCACATCACCTATCGACGTACCAACTCAACATGTCCCTTCCTCAATACTACGTACATCAGTAACAAATTCCGGGCAATTCAATAACATAAATATAAATTAAATGTTGAATCATCTAATTCAACCGGGCCAGAGTATGTTCAATGCTACTGGATTGATGGTAAAATCATCACTGCAGCCAGACGAGTAACCTGAAAATAAACAAAAACATAACCACAAAGGGACTCATCTTATAAAGCAGTTAATTTATGATCCACTTATCTAATTGAGAATTCGATGGCCACAGCTGCATCCTGCATCTTCATCTACAATTAGAAAATAAATCTTACAAGGGATGATCCCGAACCCGAAAATTCAAAAAATTATAAAACTTTGGGAACATGTACATCTCATCATATAGGTATGTACTACGCAATTTTTTTTTCCTGCGGAAAAACACTCTGACTGGGTGAAATGGATTTTTGAAAATTGGAAATTTCCTACTCTGCATCTGCGCATAACTCGTTTAACTCGTTAACGGTAAGAGGTAGAGAAAAAGTGTGTGCTTGCTTAAGACAGCAGGACGATGAGCATAGAAGTAAATAAGCTTTTGGAAATGTTCGTTTCACGATTTCACGTCAATCGGTCTTATCCGTAAGAATTCTGAGCGAAAAACCGTCAATGACTGGACTAATTATAAAACTCATCCAAACAAATAATTTTTGTGTTTTTCATTAATAAAGATAAAAAACTGACATTTCTAAAACCTTATTTACTTTCCTGTACACCGTCCTGCTGTCTTAAGCAAGCCCACACTTTTTCTCTACCTCTTACCGTTAAGGAGTTAACGAGTATGCGCAGAGGCAAAATGGGAAATTTCCAATTTTCAAAAATCCAATTCACCCAGTCAGAGTGTTTTTCCGCAGAAAACAAAAATTGCGTAGTACATACCTATATGAGATGTACATGTTCCCAAAGTTTCATAATTTTTTGAATTTTCGGGTTCGGGATCATCCCTTGTTAGTATTAAAAACTTTTATATAAATTAATCCACTTACCAGGCAAACCGCAGATTTTGTTTGTTTGTTGATTGTCACTTTGACAGAAGTTTTTATTGTAAAATTAAATTGTACTAAAATTAGATTTACAGTGAGAATCATGATAAACCAATTTAAGTAGGTATGATCAAGCGCATGTATTGCTATCTCTTTCACTAAACAATTTTGTCATTTGGTGCGTTTTTTCTTGATATATTTTATTTAAAACACTAGTTCATAGCAAACAAAAACAAATCGAATTGTTTTGCGTTGATAGTTTTTGTGAAAACACGAAGCCTTCTGATTTTGTCGCACCGAATGACGATATGAGCAAGAAAAGACGAATTTGAAACAGCAGTCAATCATACCTATTCAATTGGTTTATCATGAGTGAGAATAGTAGTACTTGACATTTGTACAGTGAGAATAGTAGTACAACTCGAATGGTATAAATCATAGTTTATCTAGTTAGAGATAGATGGCATTATGTACTACAAATTATATAATTTATTACGAAAATTGCAAATCATTAGGCGTGTTCGGAAATAGATGTTGAGTAAATTCACGGTAAATTTAGACCATTAAAGTAGACCTTTATAGTGTAATTTAATGGACGAAATTTACTGCGAATTTACCCATGGCCTATTTCCGAAAACGCCTATTGAAAATCGTATCCATTAAAAATGACTGTGTAACTTGAAGCTGAACAGACAAGAAGCGATCGAGACAAATATCATGTGTAAAATACAGTCCACTTGAATAAATATAATAAATAAATTAAGTATTGTAACGTTGTGTAAGCCAGTGCGTGTAATTTATTATTGTAAACTACCGTTGTGTAAAACCATGAAGAAATTTGTACTAAGTACCGACCATTATAACTGCGGTATACCATCAGTTTTGAGAACCAAGTACCAATATTGCCGAAAGGGAGAATTTTCAACGGTGTCCAGTCATTGTCCAATCTTCCAATTTGAACAAGAAAGCTGAGTTATTGACAGTTTCCTTGCACATCAAAAGGTTTCCTTGGTTTAAAACTATTCATTTTTAATAATGATTGCTATTAATATTTCATAAACAACAAAAATAAATTTTATAAAGTAATTTAATAGTGTGCTGTTGAAAAGAAGGATCTATTTAGTGAAAAGCTAGTATTAACACTTAATTTTTTAATTTTTATTGGTTACACTTGTTTAATCTCTCGCTGCGACCTGCTAAATTGGAATAATACTCTTAAATTATTAAAATTACTAGCAATCAAAAAATTGTAACGCTAAAATCTAAAATAAATCTTCCACATCTTCTTACTACTATCTTGAAGAATTGCCCTAAACTTGAAAAACTTGGTTAACATTTTTTTTAAAGCTGAAAATATGACCACATTTTGAAATTCTTTAAAATCTAGTAAGGTTTGCAGAACTTTTAAGAATTAGAGAAAAGCTTCTAGAAATTTAAATAATCCTTACATATATGTAAAATCATAAATTCCAAGATCTAATCTTTTATCTAATAACCTATCTAATTCTTAGTGATTGAATAATTTTTTTAAAATTCTAAACTACAATTTTGAAGTTAGGTTTAATAAGAGTTTAACAATTAAAATTAATGTCAATGAAAACCTAATTTTTCTCTTCTTTAAATTCATCAAAATGGATTTATTTTTCCTTTACAAATGTCTCATAAACTTCTAAAAGTTTATAAAAGTATTTAGAAATTAAAAATTCCGAACAATTTGCACAATGTCAAAATAATTAAACATTGTTACGATGCACGATGCAACACTTTTCTCAAAATTCTAAAATAAATTTCCTTAGTTTTGGAATACCGGTAGAATAAGTACGTTTGTTGTAGTATTGATGACGTCACTTAATGATTAGAAGGAGCTTTGTTTTGTTTATTACATTTTGTTAACCTTAGTCAAATAAGCTAAAAGCCAGTATTTATTTTTTTGTAATCAATTGTGCTACTTGCCTTATTTTACAAAACAATAAAATCGGATTGTCATATCCACTAAAAGAGGGAAATTGTAAATGCGGATTTGAAGTATTTTAGAGCGACACAAAAAATGTTTTGCAGGAATTTCCAAATTAACTACACCGACCTTTCCGATTCAAACGATGAAATTCCGGAAGCTTCCTGGACATTGGGCTTCAATTTAAAAAAATGTGAAATCATTTAAATTCTATAACTATTATTCTCAGAGCGACCAATATACATAGTTTTAGAAAATAGACCAGAATCACCTGTTCCTTAAGAAAGCTTGCAGCTTGTACCTTTAATGAAGAATTTGATTGGCCCACAATTTTGTTCATTGCATTTAGAAATATCCAATCTTTACTAATCCGCTGCATTGTGTCTTGTTCATTAAATTCCGTTTCTATATTTCTTAATACAAACGAGAGAATTTCATTATTGAATAAATTTTATAACAAGTCTTCCCAGAACTGGTAAATTTTTTATTTTTTTATATTTCTGCAAAACGCTACATAAAACATTAAAATGTTAAAACCATATAAGCTACCTGTACAATTTAATTATCAAGCTTCGCATAAAACTTCATCTAGAAAAATACAAATATTTTGTAGAATCATAAACATTAAGCTCAAAATATATTTTGTTATGTAAAAAATGCTAAAATTGTATAAATACAAAAAAAAACGAACCTATTCTTCCCACCCCCCATTTCGAAAGCTCCCGCTAAAATTATAAATTTTTTACCAAAAACAAATATACGAAATATTTTACATTGTTGTACACATCAATATGGTAAATCGGTGAGCATTTTACTATATAACAATAAAAATAAAGAATTACAATATTATGTATTTGTAAATAATTGAAATTTAATTAAATTTACTGTTATAACAAAATATTAATTAATAAAATTGAATTGTTTTGTTTTTTTTTTTTTTGTATTTACAGATTGTTGGAATGTAGGATCAAGTTCACAAAATCGTTTCCCAGGACGATTTGGTGATTATCACTGTGATAGCCCATGGAGTTTGCTTGAATCAGCAACGCAAGCAATGAAATCACGACAAGGTGATAATGTTGAATTTGTGCTGTGGACGGGGTAAGTTAGAACCTTAATAACAAACAATTTTTTTTTTGTAAGTTCAAGCTAAATTATAAGCTTAGGGGTTTATTTGTTTAATAAAGTTTTTTTTTTGGTAAATGAAAAAAGCTCATCTTATCAAACGGTTTGGTTTAGACATACATATATATGTAGGTACTCAGTCAGCAAAATTTTAATTTTAATTTTGACTAAAAATAAAACGCTGAATACAAAAATAGAAAATCTGTTGATATTACAACCCAACTAAATATTTTTTTATTTATTTTTTATTTTTTTGAAACTCTAGTTAGATCTTTTATGTATGTAATTTAGTAAAAAGCTACAAAAACAAACTTATACAATTTTCCTCTAAGTTTTCTTCTTTTTTTTTTTTTTTTTTGTTGGTAAAACGAATGTGGAAAATGTTAAGAGC
Organism: Tipula helvola; assembly: GCA_963556165.1. Classification (NCBI taxonomy): domain Eukaryota; kingdom Metazoa; phylum Arthropoda; class Insecta; order Diptera; family Tipulidae; genus Tipula; species Tipula helvola. The sequence goes on from OY744483.1 coordinate 28,476,551, forward strand.
AACAAACAGTAGCAGAGAAAAAAAAATGCAATCTAATGAAAAATTTAGAAAATTCTATTTTCATTTAATTTTAATTCGGTAAAGAAGAGTTTGTATATATGTATGATACATACACCAAAAAAAAAAAAAAAAACTTGAATATTTTAACATTTTTCTTTTGAGTTGTGTTTAAGCTTTCGGAAAAATACGTTTGCTGAGTGTTTTTTTTAGTTTATAAATTGATTTGGTTTACATGGACTATTTAAAATGTAAATTTAGTCATCCATGTTATGTATATATGTTTCGAGTCGAGAGGATTAGATATTGACCTGGAATTAGAATTGAGTCAACTCAATTTGTTGAATAAATATTCACTCTATTAATGGATTTCGTTTTGTGAGAAATGTTTGTAAATGTATATGCAGGATAGAGATAATCAGTGGGGGCAAATATATTTACCGACTTATAAAATGGGGCAGGTTCTCTAGTCGACACGTTGGTTTTTTGTATACACCCATTACGTTTAGCTGGCTCAATCTATTTGAATGATTCTTTTTTATTTAAATGTTACTCCCCGGTCGTCCAAACATAACTTTCCTACAGTTTTTGCCGCTTATAACCAATCACATTGGTTACTAGGAACACCTAAGTAAAGTGCATATCTGGATAATTTAAAACAAGATATTTATTGCAAAACGATATTGGGTAAGATGTAAGAAACGAATATAATGTCCGGGTTCAGTTACAAGTCAGTTTCGCGCTCTCGTAGTCCTTGAGCCCCAATGCTACCGCTTTTCTAGCAGAAGTAAATGATATAGTCATCATCGAGGAGGAAGAGCAATAAGCCCAGATAGTATGTATAGCGTGTAGCAGTACTTCCTGCAGTAAACATTTAGGAGGGAGAGCAATAAGCCCAGATAGTATGTATCGCGTACCGGCCGGCACTATTATTTATGTTCATTAAAAGCCTGAATATTGACTGGACGGATAATTAAGCAGGGCTTGGAGCACAAAAGATCTTTTAGGATGCAGTGCGAAGTGGCCAGATGCCCACATGACCCTACAACACTAATTCTAATTCTAATTCTAGTTGTGTTGTATCAACGTAACCAAGTTTCACAATCAACAAACGAATTAACGTAGAATTCTGGTGGCACGTGCCTATCTCACATTTCATTTCGTTTATTTACAAATTTATTTTTACACATTAAATGTGTGGACTCAAGTTTCAGTAAATAAATGTAAAAACATTTTTCTTAGTGCACACGTTATTGTAAAGTGTGTGTACAATTTTAATTTTGGTTTTCCTTTGCGTTTATTCAACTAGGAGCATTTTCATCCAAGTTGAATTCCATAAACATCAGTGCCAGGATTTTGTTCAAAAAATGAGACTTGAGAGTTGCAATTTTTATCGGCTTACTAGATGTACGATAATATTAAAATTAAACCAAACAACAATAATATTTACTGTTGTATATCTAGTACGTACACGAAAATCGCAACTCTCAAGTCTCATTTTTTGAACAAAATCCTTGCACAGGTGAATAAAGGCAAAAACATATTTTAGCAATTTGGGCTGTTCATATGTTTTCGGTTGTCAATCAGCAGAAATAATATGTAAGCGCCTAGATAATATTTTGTTGTAGATAGTTAGTGTTGTTTTGCGGTGGAGTAAGATATCGAGTCCGGGCGAACAGATAAAAAACAAAAAATCCAATCAAATATAATCAACATTTTATTTCTATTGAGCTAAATTCATAGCTAAATACTTAGACCGGTCGTTGGGCGTTTGTCAAATGCTCCGCATGAAACGGGAGACGAAGGATGAATCTGCAAATCATCTAAAACCCGATTATATAATTATTTTCTCCTTTTTGTCCAATAAAAATCACACGTTTATAAAACACAAATCCTTTTTCCTTATTGACCCTTATGTTAAAAAAAAAAAAGAAACTAGGAAATATGTATGATTGTATATCTTTGATTTTATCCAATTTCTGACTAAAAGAATACAAATTTATGGAACGAAATTTTTCAGCGAAAATACGAAATTTGGGATAAACGAATATTTCATTCCATTCCAATTCATGTCGCAGCTACTTAATCAAATTACCTGGGTAATCGATCAAATTAATTTAAACTTTAAACTTTAAACTTTAAACTTTAAACTTTAAACTTTAAACTTTAAACTTTAAACTTTAAACTTTAAACTTTAAACTTTAAACTTTAAACTTTAAACTTTAAACTTTAAACTTTAAACTTTAAACTTTAAACTTTAAACTTTAAACTTTAAACTTTAAACTTTAAACTTTAAACTTTAAACTTTAAACTTTAAACTTTAAACTTTAAACTTTAAACTTTAAACTTTAAACTTTAAACTTTAAACTTTAAACTTTAAACTTTAAACTTTAAACTTTAAACTTTAAACTTTAAACTTTAAACTTTAAACTTTAAACTTTAAACTTTAAACTTTAAACTTTAAACTTTAAACTTTAAACTTTAAACTTTAAACTTTAAACTTTAAACTTTAAACTTTAAACTTTAAACTTTAAACTTTAAACTTTAAACTTTAAACTTTAAACTTTAAACTTTAAACTTTAAACTTTAAACTTTAAACTTTAAACTTTAAACTTTAAACTTTAAACTTTAAACTTTAAACTTTAAACTTTAAACTTTAAACTTTAAACTTTAAACTTTAAACTTTAAACTTTAAACTTTAAACTTTAAACTTTAAACTTTAAACTTTAAACTTTAAACTTTAAACTTTAAACTTTAAACTTTAAACTTTAAACTTTAAACTTTAAACTTTAAACTTTAAACTTTAAACTTTAAACTTTAAACTTTAAACTTTAAACTTTAAACTTTAAACTTTAAACTTTAAACTTTAAACTTTAAACTTTAAACTTTAAACTTTAAACTTTAAACTTTAAACTTTAAACTTTAAACTTTAAACTTTAAACTTTAAACTTTAAACTTTAAACTTTAAACTTTAAACTTTAAACTTTAAACTTTAAACTTTAAACTTTAAACTTTAAACTTTAAACTTTAAACTTTAAACTTTAAACTTTAAACTTTAAACTTTAAACTTTAAACTTTAAACTTTAAACTTTAAACTTTAAACTTTAAACTTTAAACTTTAAACTTTAAACTTTAAACTTTAAACTTTAAACTTTAAACTTTAAACTTTAAACTTTAAACTTTAAACTTTAAACTTTAAACTTTAAACTTTAAACTTTAAACTTTAAACTTTAAACTTTAAACTTTAAACTTTAAACTTTAAACTTTAAACTTTAAACTTTAAACTTTAAACTTTAAACTTTAAACTTTAAACTTTAAACTTTAAACTTTAAACTTTAAACTTTAAACTTTAAACTTTAAACTTTAAACTTTAAACTTTAAACTTTAAACTTTAAACTTTAAACTTTAAACTTTAAACTTTAAACTTTAAACTTTAAACTTTAAACTTTAAACTTTAAACTTTAAACTTTAAACTTTAAACTTTAAACTTTAAACTTTAAACTTTAAACTTTAAACTTTAAACTTTAAACTTTAAACTTTAAACTTTAAACTTTAAACTTTAAACTTTAAACTTTAAACTTTAAACTTTAAACTTTAAACTTTAAACTTTAAACTTTAAACTTTAAACTTTAAACTTTAAACTTTAAACTTTAAACTTTAAACTTTAAACTTTAAACTTTAAACTTTAAACTTTAAACTTTAAACTTTAAACTTTAAACTTTAAACTTTAAACTTTAAACTTTAAACTTTAAACTTTAAACTTTAAACTTTAAACTTTAAACTTTAAACTTTAAACTTTAAACTTTAAACTTTAAACTTTAAACTTTAAACTTTAAACTTTAAACTTTAAACTTTAAACTTTAAACTTTAAACTTTAAACTTTAAACTTTAAACTTTAAACTTTAAACTTTAAACTTTAAACTTTAAACTTTAAACTTTAAACTTTAAACTTTAAACTTTAAACTTTAAACTTTAAACTTTAAACTTTAAACTTTAAACTTTAAACTTTAAACTTTAAACTTTAAACTTTAAACTTTAAACTTTAAACTTTAAACTTTAAACTTTAAACTTTAAACTTTAAACTTTAAACTTTAAACTTTAAACTTTAAACTTTAAACTTTAAACTTTAAACTTTAAACTTTAAACTTTAAACTTTAAACTTTAAACTTTAAACTTTAAACTTTAAACTTTAAACTTTAAACTTTAAACTTTAAACTTTAAACTTTAAACTTTAAACTTTAAACTTTAAACTTTAAACTTTAAACTTTAAACTTTAAACTTTAAACTTTAAACTTTAAACTTTAAACTTTAAACTTTAAACTTTAAACTTTAAACTTTAAACTTTAAACTTTAAACTTTAAACTTTAAACTTTAAACTTTAAACTTTAAACTGTACCTGGCATTGCTCCAAATTGCCTTGGTTTTCCATTATAAGAGATTTTGTCCGAGCCACTTGCCATCTGAATGGTTTAGTGCTTCCGATAATTCATCTTCACCAACAGTAGGAGCAAATTGCAATTTGCAATTTATTGGTTATCATTTGGTCATGCCGTGGATATCTTCCAGCTTCAACATATGTTGGTTAAAAGAATTTTGCAAACATATTGGCTAATTTTGAGATCTAGGCAATTTAGATTCAACTAGGTAGATAGTTGCACTATTTGGTGCTAAGTATTATATAGGACCATTTGGGTGTTTTTGAAATAACTTTGGTGTCTGATATTAAAATAAAGGTCTAGTTGGCTCCGTTACATTTTTCAATAGGCTTTAATTTTTTACATTTTATAAATTAACTATGTGTTGATTGATCCGTATGCTTGCAAAATCGTAAATTCCTTTTTATGTAAAAAATTTATTAACCTTCCTAGTGGACAATCGAAATACCGTTCGGGAGCTGTACGGTATGAAAAGTTCAATTCCCTCAAGCCGCTAAAGTCATTGTAGAGAGTAGCCACTTGGTGAACCTGTTCTTTTTACAAAAATGAAAGAATAGCCAAAATAACGATTTTTTAAATTTTATTTTCCAACACAGCAATAAACCCAATTAGCAAAGGAGAATTGTTGCCTTGGCAAAACTGATCAGTTATGTCAATAGAACAAGATGACCGTCCAATATAAAAATCTACAGCTGAAAACATCAGAAGGCATTCCACAGTTGTGTAAGTGATCCAACAGCGGGATGTAACCTGCAATTTTATTGTTTCTTCTTACTGAAAAACGGGCAATGGTTTAAAATCAATAAAAGTCCGGATTAGGTTGTATAAGGCATGTTCTAGCTAAATCAATTTATTTATTAGAAAAGCTAAACAGATTGACATTGACTTACTCTTCAAAGTGGAATTCCAAACTATGTGAAAAAATCTAATTAATTATTTAATGTTTAGAATACTGATTCTAGATAATACACAAAACAATTTTTATGTCCGGATATGCGAGCTTTCTAATTTTTTTTATACTGATTTCCTATACGGTCGCATATAAATAACAAAATCAGCTCGATCCGCCTTCATTTCAATACTGTTTTAAATACATAAATAACCATAAAGCGTGTAAATTCATTACCTTCCGGTTTTGTAAGAATTTCCTGTCCCAAAAACTGTATAAATAAATATTTCGTTCTCTATATTCATTTACAACAACCATACTCCATTTAACTCGACATTTGTTTCATAAATCGTACATAGAGAGCACACGCTTAACCCCATTTCCATCCCATCGATTATAATTTTTTTATTGCCACCATTTGTTGTTATTGTTACAACAAAAGCAGTTGTTGTCATTTTGTTGTATATTGTGTCTTGAAGCCATCCCCCTCGTCCATTTGCAATAAATTTAAAATTAATTAAGAGATGCGTGATATACCACACAAACGGAGCAACAAACAACTAACTAAACCAACCTAAATAGTTTTTATAGAATTTTAGTATTTTATTGTTCGTACAAAAAAAATTAAAACCCTAAATTTTGCGTTTTTGTATCAAAAAGCATAAATAAAAAAAGCACAATCGAATATGTATGTATTATATGTAAAAAAGCTCAACTAGAAATTTTGTTTATAGCAAATCGAAAATAATAAATTTTATGGCTATTTTCGATCCTTGTCTCATTCTCTCTCTCTCTCTCCTTCTTTTTCTGTCTGTGTGTAAAGTTTGCGTGACATATTTACATAAATATATTAGATTTAGAAGCGAATAAAATAAAACCGTCATTTGTTTTTTTTTTATTTTCTAAAGCTTTCATGAAACTTTATATAGAGTTAGTTGATGGCATACAAACGAAACTAACAAAACACAAAAAGATGATTTTGGTTTGGTTTTAACATTTCATGTTATGTCACTTTGTATAAAGTGGATTTTGTATATATGCTTGAACTTTACAATATACAACATAATACGAATATGGTTTATGATGAAGTTATATTTATGTATTATGATATGATTTCTATCTGTGTGGATTGTAAACAATTATGTTAATTTAGGAGAAAAACATTGTTTTATGTTCTATATTTTATGTACATGTAACGCGATTAGAATTTGTATAAATATTTTTTTTTTATTTTTTCAACTTCTAAAATTTATGGATGTTCACGTTGCTGCTGTACATGTTGCTGGTCATGGTTGAAGTATGATAAATAGTGGAGTGGAAATAATGGCTATGTTTTTATTATGATGATTGTGTAACGTGATTGTTGTATTTATTAGTACAGCGTGGTTCAAAATGTTGGTCCTATATTAACGTGTACAATACGGTTGTCCATGTTTCCATGATGTATCCTTTTTACGGTTCGACTGAGATCCCTGTTTTTCGTATTTTGTGCTTAATGTATCGGATAGAAAATCATTTTGCATTAATCCCACACTTACAACTTATAATTAATACAATTATTTTTTTAATTTTTAATGCGTTTGGCTGAAGGAAGACAGAGTAGGTACATTATTGATTTGAATGTTCTGACAAAATTTAGAATTAGATAGTTCTTCTTGTGGGATTTTTATTGGAGAAAAGGAGAAAATATGATATAAAATCGGGTTTTACTTCAGAAATGGGATAAAGGACACTAAATAAAAAGAAAAAAGAAAAGACCAACCTACAAACGGTGAATGAAACATAAATTGGGGCCGACACTTGGATATCTCTGAATTTGGGCACGAGAGGGTAATTCAGCTATAATTATAAATAACGGAACTTTGGGGTAGATCAAAACTGGTCAGGGTGAATCCAATTATGTTGTTATGAATTTTTCAAATCTTTCGGTTGCGAAATTACGGATCGAATGCGAAAAACGTGGGTTAAATGATAACGGGAGGCGTAAAACGCTAGCGGAACGGAAGGCAAACGAGCGAAATGATGTGGTGTTGCATTCGAGAAATGTTAGTGACGGGCGAAATTTAGCGGAACTTGAACAGCAAATAAAATTGTTAGAGCGAGAGAAAGTGCTTATTGAGCGTGAACGTACGCTTAATAAGGAATTATCGGAATTGACGCGTTACAAAGCAAACGACGAGAAATTTACTACATCCTCGGAGGGAGATACCAACTATCGTACTTCTCAAAGTTTATTTAACCTTGCGCTCCGTAATATGATCGATATATTCCCAGAATTTGAACTTTCAAGTGTACCATTATTAACGTTGGAACAATTCGTTCAAAAAGTTGAAGCGTTGATGACTATTTATGAAATAAATGATCGAATTGTTATGTTAACAATCGGGAGTAAGTTAAAAAAATCGGCCAAATTACCGTTTAATTCAGTACAATGCGTGCTTATCAAGTGGAGGATATTTGCAGACGAATTGATGAAACATTTTAATTCACATATGGGCGAAGCAGATTTATACGACAAGTTACGAACAATAATTCGCAAACGAGACCAAACGTTGCTTGAATATTATTACGAAATGTGTGCCATCAGCCAACGTACAGTTTCAGATGAGGCCTTGATAAAGTATATCATTTTGGAGCTGAATGATTATTAGCTAAGTACATCGTTGCGTACGCAAATAGTAGCTAATGTTGATGAGTTGCGTCAACGTATTGAGTGGTATTCGAGCATGCAGCAAGGAAGTGCTCAGAGTTCACGGATTATAAATGCTGAACACAATTTTGGTCGGCTGAATATACAAAATAATATCAGTATGCCGGGAAAATCAGTTAACAAAGACACAACCAGCGAAATTCGTGAAGCGAGTGTTATAATTGTTTAAAACCACGACATTTGTCGGTAAATTGTCTTGAACCACCGAACGATGTATAGGAGATGTTCGCGTGTGCATCCGAGGGTACAACTAGAATGTTCCACTGCTTACATCAAAGGGCAAATAACGCGCTTTGTAAACTACGTCGACAAAGAATTAAATGAGAACACAGCCGCAGAAGATATCAAAGCAAGATTACCGAACGTGGATCGCCTACGAACATCATGGATGTTAAAGACCGTATAATGGAAATGGATGAAAACGAAGAATTAGACGCTACATTAGAGGATAGCTACTACAAGGTGGTCGTGGGACTAAATATAGGACTTAGAAACAAGGTTAATGGAAACGTTAAATGTAGCGATTCAATTAATGATACAAATGGTGAAAGTAGTCGAACTGAGGTGAGGCTACCAAAATTACCATTCCTAATTTTTATGGTGATTATACTGAGTGGCAGTCGTTTTACGACCTATTCTATTCCATTATTCACGACAACGGTAATTTAACAAAAGCTATCACAAAAGCTGCAATACCAGAATGGCACATTAAAGGGTGAAGCTTAAAGGTTATTAAAACATCTCAGCATCACGGATGTCAACTATATAGAGGCCCTATCAAAGTTAAAAGAGCGATACGATCGAAAAAGGCATACCGAATAGGCATTTATTAAAACCTTTATGACTCAGCCCAGTGTATCAACAGCAACAAGCCAAAATATTAGGAAGTTGTTAGATACTTCCGATGAAGTTATCCGAGGGTTGAAGGCACTTGGTGAAAAGGCGGAATTACGTGATCTTTGGTTAATTTATTTATTAACCTTCACCTACCTGTCCACTAAGTCCTGAAGATTGTCATCGATTATTTGAGTGCATTAAACTGCATCAAATGCCAGTAGACCAAAGAAAGAATTTTATGAAACAATCTAATAGGTGCTTCAACTGCTTAACGTTTATCAGTGTCAATCGAAGTTTACCTGCTGCGTTTATCAGTGTCAATCGAAGTTGCCTGCTGCATGAGGACACTCCAGATAGTAAGTGTCAGACCAGTTCAGTGTTGCCAGTCTCACATTGCAAATGTTACGTCTGCATGCACAACTTGTTACAACGCATCGGGAATCGGAGCAGCGGTGTTACCTACGGCCTTAGTGAACGTTTTAGATGGGTCAACACTAAACAACAATGCCGTGTTTTGCTCGACTCTGGATCACACAGATCATTTATTACTGAAAGCTGTATGCAGAGACTAATGATGAATCGACGAAATGCGAAATTTTTAGTATCTGGAATTGGAGATTCCAAATCAGGCTGTACAAGAGGAATCGTTTCTCTAACCGTCACGCCTAGAATAAACCAAACATCATGTCTTCAAATTGAGGCGTTAATATTGCCGAATCTGATGAGCAAACAACCACCAACTACATTTGCACCGTTAGATATGTCTCTCTTCGATACATTTGAACTAGCTGATCCAAATTTCTATCAGACAGCAGAAATTGATATCCTGATTGGATCAGATTATTTTTTTGAGTTGTTGGAGAATGAAAAAATATTAGGAGATCAGACAAAACCCACCATGCAGAAAACCGTCTTCGGATGGGTAATTGCCGGTAAATCGGAAAAAAATAATCTAATTCAGTCGTTTACCACTACCATCAATCCAGAGGAAGATACATTAAATAAATTATTACAACGATTTTGGGATATTGAAGAAATCAGAACGAAAACCAAAACCATTTATTCTGAGGAGGAACAATTTTGTGAGTCCTACTTCAAAGAGATTAAGCAGGAGAATGGGACATGTCTAAACGATTGCTTGGCGGTAGGACCTATGTTGCAGCCTAATCTATATGATATTTTGTCCCATTTCAGAGAATTTAACATATTATTTACGTGATGTGGGAAAGATGTTCCGTCACGTACTGGTAGCAAAGGAAGACACAAGGTACCAAAGAATCATATGGCGGGACAGTCCGAACCTACCCTTCAAACATTTCGAGTTACAGACGGTTACTTACGGCACATCTAGTGCTCCATTTCTTGCAATGGGAGCTCTTATGGCAGCAGCGTTGCGGTACCAAGACCAATATCCAGAGGCAGTCGAACATATTATGAAGGATATCTATGTAGATGACCTGATGTCCGGGGCAGATACGATAAGGGAAGCAATATTATTAAAAAATAAAATAAGTTTAATCCTAGAAAGTGCCGGTTTTCATTTAAGAAAGTGGATATCAAATGTTGACCAGGTTTTGAAGGACCCAGCAGAATATGTATAAGACCAAAATCTGATCGAAATAGAGGATCCAAGAGGAGATTGCTTCCACTTCCGAGTAAGACTACTTCCACAGTCATAATTCAAATAAAAATATTTTTTCAAAGTTTATGGATTGAAAATTTAAACTGGGATGATCAATTGCCGGCCAAACTGTCAGAAGAGTGAATTACCCTAAGAAGTAATTTAGTATATGTGGAGAATATAAAAATTCAACGCTATCTACAAACAAATAGTACAGATACCTTGAACTTCACGGATTCTCCGACGCAAGTAAAGAAGCATATTCGGCAGTTGTTTATGGTCGAATAATAAAATCTCCTGGAGAAAATACTCCCGTATTATTATCATCTAAGACAAGGGTGTCACCCGTTAAACAGCGTTCAATCCCACGTCTTGAGCTCTGTGGCGCTTTATTATTTAAAAAAAAACCTGATGACAGTTAAGGGTACTATGAGAACTAAAATAAAGAAAATATATGCCTGGACGGACTCCACCATCGTGTTAGATTGGTTATCTGCACATACAAAATATTGGAAAACGTTTATCATGAGCCGAGACCAATGGAATCATGTTAACTCTGAAGAAAATCCTGCAGATTGGGCCTCTAGGGGTATGGATCCTGAAATGTTGCGCCATTTCAAGTTACGATGGGACGGTCCGGAGTGGCTAAAAAATTCCGAACACTGGCCTCAACAGTATCAAAATAGACTGAAGAGAGGAAGACGCAACCTGCGGAAAGAAAGATTCAATTATTACAAGCTGAAATCCACGAACCTGGTGTTTTGGAAAAAATTATCCAAAAGTTTTCGAATTTTGCTAAAATGATTCGCGTTTTGGCTAGTGTTTTTCGCTGTTGTCAAAACAAAACCAAGAATAAAACTACGTACTTATACAGACTGATGAATTATTAAGCGCAGAAAGAAGAATACTTAAGAGCATCCAAGAAAAACATTTTGCGTCAGAACTGCTATTAATCTAAAGATTATCCAGATGGCAGATGATCCAAAAAATTAATCAGCAATTCTGGAAGAGATGGAGTTTGGAATATTTAACTAACCTTCAGCAAAGAAATAAATGGACTCAGGATCAACCAAATATTAACATAGACAGTACAGTTGTGATAATGAAAACAACTTACCCCCGTCAAAATGGCTCTTGGGAAGAGTCGTACACTTACATCCAAGTCCAAACAAAAGGGTTAGAGTAGTTACATTAAAAACAGTCATGGGACTTACTAAACGACCAATACACAAATTATGCCTACTTCCAACAAATTAAATCATCCGATTCAAGGTGGCCGGGATATTAAGGAGACAAATGATGAATTCACCTAAAATTAAATAAAATACAAATTACCTATAAGATATACTTGCCTGTAAATGTACAATCAGATTGAAATTGAATTTAAATTCCACTTAGATTGTCTGCTGTATATTATACACCCTGCGCCATTGAAATGTTCGATTTCGATTATTTACTATTTCATGCAATTCTCTCCTAGATTTTACCTCATTCGCTATTTTTTTTTTTGTTTTTTTTTTTTTCAGCATGTTTCACGCCTTATTAGGTATTTAAAAACCAAACTAAGGCTGGAAACACACCGAATTAGTCAAAACGTTTTTTTCTTGTCTTAAAGCGCCTCGCGGTCAAAATATATACGATTGGATAGCGCTATGCACATTGAATCAGACAAAACAATTAAACGTAAAACATTTTGTTTCATAAAACATAGAACGGCAAATAATTCTATTGTGCCTTATGGGTCCATGCACACATAATAAAGCAAAATTGTCTTTAGTCAAATTTGACTAATGAAACATGATTGAAGGCGACCATGGCGTATAAACAAATAGGTTAATTCACACTGAAACAAAACAAAGCAAAACAAGACAAAACTGTTTGAGTCAAGAAAAAACAGTGTTTGACGTCGTTTCGTGGTCGCTGTTTTATAAAGCAAGAAATAAATAATTATCAAAATAAATAGGAATTTAATATTTTTAGCAAAACTAATATTTTTAATTAAAATTGTTTAATTTATTTAATATTTTTTTGGTCTTATTTTATTAATGGGAAACATTTTTTTTTATTTTGTATTCATTTTATCAAATCAATTCACACCAACCTATAAAGCAACACGAGACAATTTGACTAAACACAATTTGTTTGATTTTATGTGGGCTATGTTTAGGCAAATCGTCTTGCCTATTTAAAGCAAAAACGTTTTGACTAATTTGGTGTGTCGCCAGCCTAAGGGTGAAATATTCATTCGGTTTCAATTAAGTAGTCAAAGAGTTAATTTTACAAAGTGTCGCTCTAAATTAAATGCTAACGAAAAAGCCAAAATTTTGCAAGCAAAGGCAAAAAGTACACCCATTCACAAATTGCAAGAGTAATTTAGTGTAACCAAACAGCAGTTAGAAAGTTTTTAAGGCACTATTCCGAAAATCAAACGATAATTTAGCTCTGATGCAAAGAGAAGAACTTCTGTTTCAACAAATCGAATTTCAGATATTCAGATCTTAAGCAAAGGTTTGCTACGGCTTTGGAGCTGAGAAGTTAGCTTCTAATAGCAACAATCGACACTATTTCAGTTCATACTATTTAAAGGAACTTGGTTTATATGCTTGTCGACCTGCGAGAAAATCATTACTGACAGCAAAAATGGCAGCTGCAAGCCTCAAATTCGCAATAGAATGAAAAAACTGAATGCCCAGGGACTGGATTTGGTTCATATTCTCGGATAAATCCAAATTCAATATCTTTGGACCCGATGTAAGGACAAGGGTTCGGCAACGAAAAGGCAAACGGTATTTAACAGAATGAATTTCGCCGACAGTGAAAAATTCACCATATGTTATGGCCTGGAGAGCCATAACAGCCTTTGGAGTTTGATCACTAAGCCTTCTGGATAGTTCAGAAAGCGGAGGAAAATATAAAAAAATTATCGAAACCTGAATCGTGACTATTGAGGACCCGACTCAATACATCGGTATTCCACTCTTCCAGGACGATTACTCTTCGCGAGTTATTGATGTTATTTGTGAAGTAAGAATGCTTAATTTTAATGTCTATTTTGTTTAGGTAGCCGAATTTAAAAATAGCTTGGTGATTGAGTCGTTACCCTGGACAGGAAATAGTCCTGAACTCAATATTGTTGAAAATATTTGGTCCTTCATGGGAAAGAAGATTACAAATTACAAGCTGAAAAGTGCCAAAGGGCCGAAAAAACTTATAGAAAAAGTCTGGTTTGAAGAAATAACAATATATTATTTAATCAAACTTTAGAATTCAATGCTGATCGGGATTAAGGCCATCATAAAAGCGAAGGGCTGGGTTATTAATCATTGATTTTAAAAAGTTCAATTTCTGTCATAATATTTTGGTTGAGATGAATTATTTTATTTCTGATAATCCTTATTTTGAATAAAAATCACCATTGTCAACAAAAAACTCATTTTCAATTGAAAAAACTTTGTTAAAAACACTGTAAAGACCTACCAAATTGTTACGAGGTAGGGCGGTAATATTCCTTATCCGACGTTATGTACGTCTAAAATGTCGGATTGCCGTTCTTTTTATTTGAATATATTCGGAATAGTGTAAAAATTGTTTTGATAATCAGAATCTATCATTTTTCCCATCTACTTTTGAAGCAAACGGTGGTATTTCCAAAATTTACTTTAAAAATTCAAACCGAACATTTCAATGGCGCAGGGTGTACATGATTTTTAACCTAAAATTAGATTTCTCTATTAAATTGAATTTCAAGATCACTATTGTTATTGCTTACCATTTGACATTTTGTTTATATGTATGATGACGTTCGATCAGTTAGTTCAACGATTATCAAATTTGTTTGTTTCTATCTCTACAATCTTTTCTGGGGCTCAAGGCACTCCCAACTCTTTCGCAGTTCCCTTTTAACGTCCTACCTTACGCCGTTGCCAGCCAACTCGAGGACGTACGGCTATAGACCCGCTTTCGTTTTAAACCACCTGCACATTGCATTGCTTCATGCCAGCCTATAGTACTGACATGAAAGGTGGGTCGGCCCATGGATTCCGCACTCTCAACAGGGGGTCATAGATGTGTTCATCGTCATCACCGATCGTAATCAGATGATGAAAAATCCCTTTTGCATCCCGCCCCTATAGGGATTCGAACCCGGTACCTCCCGATCCAACCGCCGTAGCTTTAACCACTGCGCCGTTTGTTCGGTTGATTATCAAATTTTGAGTACTTATTTTGAGTACATGTAAACATTGTTTTGTAGTAGAAATTAGTGATTTATACTAACCTTTCTTGTGCTGTTGAATTTTGCAAAATCATTACGAAATCAGCTATCTTGTGAAAACAATAAATTATGAAATGATTAAAAAAACTGTTTTTTATTAATTAAATACCTACACCTTACATACGTTGGATTATTAAAATTGTACCTAACAAGTGGCTTCATTAGAGATTGTATTCTAATTGGAATTGTTAATAATCCAATTGAAATTATTGCACCATACATCAAGCGTGTTCTGTTACTTCAAATTTTTGGCTTGTTGTATCTGAATTACAGTTCAGAATTATCACGACTCAGTGGTAGTAATTATTTCATTGTACTGGATTTAGCGTCCGGGTATTATCAGATTAAGGATGGTCATTTCGAATTTTTGAGGATGCCCTTTGGGTTAACAAATGCTCCGGCTGTTTGCTAGAAAATGATGAACGCTCGGGAGATTAGCGAGGACGTAATTGTTTATCTGGATGATATTATCATACCAAGCACGACCATCCAGGAAGGTATGGAAAAGTTGAAAAGTATTACAACAACGAGGAATAACTTTAAAATTAAAGGAGTTTCAGTTTTTCAAGAAAAAAATTGAATGCCTTGGCCATGAAATTGATTCTCTTGGTATACCACCGGGATCAAACAAAACTAAAGCAATTTTAACATTTCCAACGCCTACAATTTATCGGATTAGCCAGTTATTTCAGAAAATTCATTAAGAATTGTTCAGTTATCGCTGAACCGTTAACGCGGCTAACGAAAACTAATGAATCCTTTAACTGGACAAATGAGCAAACCACATCGTTCGAGTTATTAAAAAGCAAGTCGTGATATTCTTACGGGGTTGGAATATTAGTTGTGCACCGATGCAAGTGCGAAAGGTTTCACCGGTATACTATTCGAACTAGACGAAAAAGGGGAGACGAAACTAGTATCCTATTTTAGTCGCCAAACCACGGACAACGAATGCAAATATCATTAATATAAATTGGAGGCGTTGACAGTCGTTGAATCGCTTCACAGATTCCGCATTTATTTAATCGGAAAGCCATTTACTTTGGTCACGGATTGTGCGGCGTTAACAACTTGCGCAACGAAAAAGGATTTAATTCAAGAATATAACTTTAATACTGTTCATCGAAGTGGGCAGAAGATGCAACACGTCGACGCACTTAGCCGGGACAATTGACGATGGAATGGATCTAGAACCAGCAACGGTTGATGTGTTTCTAGTATCACAGAATGATGATTGGCTGATCGGAATACAACGCTTAGATGACGATATTCAAAAAATCATCGAAGTTATAAGTCGAAAACCAAATACTTCTGATGAACAACAGATGCATGCAGATTATACGGGGGTACCTGATTAACGAATGTGGGTTGTGCCCCGAACATTAAAGTGGACGGTCGCTAAAATGACTCACGACGATATGGGACACCCGGGCGTTGAAAAAGCGGTTGAAGTTATTCGCAGACGCTTTTGGTTCGTTCGAATAAGAGACTATGTGAAGAAATATATTTCTTCGTGTCTGGAATGTGGATATACAAAATCAAAAGGGGGACAAGGAAGGTGAAATTTATCCTATTGATAAGACGCCAATACTATTTCACACCAAACTTGCGGACCACTTGAGTCCTTTCCCGAAAACGTCCAAAGGTAATACTCATTTGATAGTTATAATAGGCGCGTATTCAAAATACGTAGTTCTCAGAGCAGCAAAATCAACGAATACAGCTCCAGTTATATCATTTATACAAATTATATAAATATAATAGGAAATGAGGTATGGAACGAGGAACATAGGGGATGCAAGAGGACTAATGGCAGTTATGGAAATTATTTCAAATAATGAAAGACATTCAAACAAATATTGCACAATACTCAAACGACATTCAATATTCAAAATTTAATTAACTAAATAATAATAAAGTACATTAAACAAACGAAAAACTATTACGTTATTAAAATAACGAAAATAAAAATCTTATGAAAATGAATTTATTTTTTATTTTTATTGACAAGCACCGAACGAGTTATATAATTCGATTTTTTATTTTATTTTTTACTCTATTACTTAGAACTAGGTGCTTGAAACTTTTCACTATATTTCTATAATTTAAATTTATTTATTATTTCCCGCAACTTGCAATACTTTGAATATATTCTGAATATACTTACATATGAATATAACAGAAAAACAAATTTTCCAATTTCCAAATCAACTTCAAAAAGTAAGACATCTAATTTATTTTATTTCGAAATTTCAATTTAAGTTTATATTTTTTTATCAATTTTTATTATTTGCAAATACGAGAATTTTTATTTTTTTTGGCTGTATGAAAAAACTTTTAATATTGGAAAGCTCTGTTATTATTTATTTTATTTTCGATCTATATATATAAAGAACTTGACATTATTGTCACCCAAAGTGAAGTAAATGTGGATACAAAATAGCAAAAAAAAATGAAAACTGTAATGTTAAGTTTATATAAAGTTCAATTGTTAAGATCAAACAACAACAATATGTAACAATATGCAATATGCTTGATTGTCCTAAAAAAACAGAGCTTTTACATTTTATAAGCATAATATTTTTGTATCACTCAAAAGTTTATAAATTTTATTTGGTTATTTCTTGTTCTGTTTTCTTTTCGTGTACCATACATAAAACTATATACTTGATATTCTAAACAAAACCAGTATAAAAATGAAAAAGCTTGTACAGTAAAAACTTTTTGTTTTTGTTAAATCGAAAAACTTTAAATACATACATACATAGAATTTTTTTAAAATTTTCCGACTAAAGTCAACATTAGTTTATCAGTCTTTGGCAATGTATTGTTTTATGCACAAAAAACTTGTTTACCCCCCTTCGACCAAATTCTTAAAACCACAATAATCGTAGCATTTTTATAACTCAACACCATTATGTAAGAAATTAGTATATAAAAGCGGTAAACTTTTATGTTTGATAAATCGTGCAATTTGGAAATAATAATGTTTCATGCGATAAAATTACCTGAACACATTAAAGTAAAATAAAAATAAACCAAACCAAAAAAAAATAGAAAAAAGCGTTGCAAACCACGAAAAGCTTAAAAATACTCGTCGTATACTAAATATAAGAAAATGGAAAATGATAAATTGAATTCATAATTTTAAAAAAATAAAAATAAAACTTGTTGCGTGTCAAATTTAAATTTTTTGGTTAATAAAAAAACTGTTCTTTTTTATCTACATGGTAGAACTTTCGTTTTTTGAAAATTACTGTTCTTTTTATTGTTTGATGAGTGGCGGTTGATATCACATAAAATGTTTTTGTAAACGCAAAAAACAAAGTTAAACAAAACCAAAAAATAATGATAATTTAAATTGAAAGTTTAGAGCTTTTATGGGACTTAAGGCACACAAGAGAAATTTTTTAATGCTTTTTTGTGTTTTATAAATGATGTAGTGTAACATATATACCAGTGATCGCAAAAATTTATTCAGCACGCTAAAAATGTTTAGACTTTTTAATAATCGACGTTTTTTGCAGTTATTCTTTATTCGAAAAAATGAAAAAAACGCTTTTAGATGAGTAAGCCCAAATATCGAAATGCTGAGAAATGGGAAACCATAATACAACCAACATAATTGTATCGTGAAAAATAATAAATCGATTATTTCGTCGATAATATACAATTGTTTGGCAGAACATTGATGTATCGATAATCGTTTATTTTTCAATAAAAATATAAAATTCACCGACATCTTGTTTCATCGTATTTTCAAAAAAGAGAAATATTTCGTTCTCTTACAACGTACAGTGGGGCCGATTACCAAAAAGCTGGCCAAAATTAAAAAACAGAAACTATTTGTTAAGGTTTTGTTTACGTTGAGTTGGCTTTAGTAATACCCTAACGTCTTCAAACACTCACAAGAGAGTCCAAATACAGAATTCCAAATTCAGAATTTAGTTGATTTTTATAATAATGAGGATAAAATACAAAAATTCACATGAAGCAATTGTACGACATTAACAGACTAGCCAAAAATTCCGCTTCAGCACTTCAGACATTTTTAGATACTGCGACCAAACATTATAATTCTCTTAAATCTTTAAGCGCTCCAGTAGAACACTTGGATTTATTTTTATCGCACCATCTTTGTGAGCGGCTTGATGACGCGTCACGTTCGAAAATAATTACGAAATCTAATTTAATCGAAAAATTAAAATTTGAAACGTTTGTCAAGATTTTGCAAACTCGGGCTCGAGTTTTGGAAGCTAAAAAGACGTCAGTCGCTCCACCATGTCACTCACTCCGGTTAAATAAACCAGTTCTTCGGGAGCAGATTAGTGTTCTCTCGGAACAAAACTTGAGTTGTCCGTTCTGCAAGGGTGGCCATCGATTGGATTCCTGCCCCAAATTCAAGGATCAAAGTGTGAAACCTCATCATCGATTTAATTTCGCAAAGCGACGGGGCGACGCAAAGCTCACATCGCGTCCTTCACAAATATACGAACCAATTCAAGCGACAAACTCTAATCAAAGTTCATCTAATTTAGAGAATTTGACTTCCTCAGTTCTTCAAGCTAATTCAAGGTTGATCGAACCGAACAGGGCAAATTCGTCACAAATTTTACTGGGTACAGCTGAGCCTTGGGTTCGAAATGCAAGTGGCGATCGAATTCCATGCCGAGCATTACTATAGATAGCGGATCCCAGACAAATTTTGTAACAGAAAAAATCAGACAAATTTTGGGCCTTAAATTCGAGTCAACAAACGTAAAAATTTCAGGCATCAATAATGACGTAACCACAGTTAACAAAAAATTAACTATCATTATAGAGTCACAAAAATCTAACTATAAAACGACTATCGAATGTTTAGTAAAACAAACAATTTCAGGATTAATTCCACAACATCCAGTCAAAATCGACGCAAAAAGGATTCCCAATAATATTCAGCTTGCCGATCCATGGTTTTTTAAACCTGATGCTATCGATCTTTTGTTGGGCGCTGAAATGTTCTTGGAAATAATCAAACCTGAAAAAATGAATGTAGTTTAGGGCATTCCGCTTCAAAATACTGAATTTGGTTATATAGTCATGGGAAAGATTTGTGTTAATAATCAGTTGTTGTCTTATCATGTATCCTTTCAGGAACTGAACGATCAAATTTAAAAGTTTTAGAAAATAGAGGATCTTAATTAAAAAGTTTTAAATAAATTTAAATCATATGGTTGAGGCGCTCGTATTATATGCTGCACCATTCAGTACTCCGTGAAAGCAGCACCACCTCGAGATTGCGAGTAGTGTTCAATGCTTCATCCAAGAGTTCGACTGGAATGTTACTAAACGATTGTTTGATGACCGGTCCTACCATCCAGCAGGACTTATGTTCGATATTATTACAGTTTAGAAAGCATATCGTCGGCATAACCGGGGACAATACAAAAATATACTGCCAAATTTTAGTCAGAGAAGATCAACAAAAGTTACAAAAAATCTGGTGGCGTGAACATCAAGATTTAGATCCAAAATGTTATCATCTTCAAACCGTAACATACGGAACAGCAAGTGCTCCATTTCTCGCAATAAGAACTCTCTATCAATTAGCGTCAGATGAAGAAAACGATTTTATTGCAGCGTCTAGAGTACTGAAAAATGACTTTTACGTCGACTACCTGTTGACAGGTTCCGATTCGATCGAGTACGCTTGCAAGCTAAAAGAAGATCTAATTCAATTATTGTCACGCGGAGGTTTTGAACTCCGGAAAATCAAGACACTTTAAGTTGATAATAATGATGAAGAAGCAACATCTATCTTAATTCTCGGAATTAATTGGGATACTGAACAAGATATGTTCCACTTTTCATTTCAGAAGTATTCATTAAAGGGTCCATGTTCAAAGAGATCCGCCTTGTCAGAGATCGCACAGTTATTTGATCCACCGGGGGTAATACGGTCCAGTGTTTCTATCCAAGTTGTTTATGCAGAATTTATGGTCACTTAGGTTAGATTGGGATTCGGATCTGCCGTCAGATTTACGAGAATACTAGATTTTGTTTAAGCAACAATTATTGTCGATAGACAGATTCTCTGTTCCTAGATGTATCATGTCTCCGAACCCAAAGTTCGCATACGTTCGCACTGTTGATTATGAAGGTCATTGTAATATTGTAACATTTGATTTCTTGGAGTAGCTCCATTTAAATCGAAGACTCGAGTTGTGTGCGTTTCTCTTACTGGCACAACTTCTCCATAAAGTATTATCAATTATGGAAATCGAGTTTTCATCCGTTCATTTGTGGACGGATTCGGAAATAACCCTTTACAGAATTAAGTCGGTTCCATCAACGTTCGTGGCGAACAGGTTTTCGCAAATCCAGGATTATTCGAATCCCGAGAATTGGTATTACGTTCCAATGGATGAAAATCCTGCGGATATGATTTCCCAGGGCTTAATGCCCAAGGACTTCCTAAAATGTGAAAATTGGTTCCATTGTCCAAGTTTTCTCCAGAATCCAAAAGGGAATTGGCCCAAACAACCTTCAACAGTTGAAATCAAAACAGAAACATTGGAACTCCGAAAAAAAAAAATTTTGGTCTGGGAAAAACATGTAGAATGGGACGCAATTTCGGAGGTGCTAAGGAGATTCGCTATCATACTTCGTTCTGTAAAAAAATTTGAAGATTGCCGTTCAAAGTAAAAATTCAATTAATGCTGCTAAAAACCGAGTACCTCTAAATAATTTACTACATAACAGAATTGAGTTGTCCTCAATTGATATGGATATGGCTTTGAAATCTTTTTACACTTTCTGCCGTAGGCACTTGGCGAAACACACTTAATACACACATTTTTAAAAAATTTTTAAAAACACTTGTTAAATATTTCTGATCACGATTATGATGTTCAAATTGACCCTCAGCCGACCTGGAGCTCACGAACGCCGATGAACGTCATCTCCGTGGAACTCTTCCAAAACTCACGCGGGAAAGGAGAAAACTCGGCGCCCGGGGGTTTTTTAGGTCGCTTAATTCAAATATGGCATCGGCGAACTGAATCCAAATTTCACGTCTAAAACGACCCCCCGGGCACCTGGTGCACCGGAACCTAGACCTGGACGCCATCTCCTAGGGTGTTCCTGACATGATCGAAAAAGACGAACCGAAAAACTTCAAGGGTGGTTTTTTGGGGCGCTGAATCCAAATTTCACGTCGAAAACTACCGTCTCAATACCTGGTGCACTGGAACTTTTATCTTAACATCGATGCCATTCCAATGAATGCCAACCAAACCTGATGTCTTAGAGACCAACGTCAATACTGCAATAGCTGTGTGGAATTGTTGATTCTAGATTATGGAGAGGAAAGAAATAGAATGAATAGAAAGTCAATATTTATGTAATTTAAATATTCTTGATCACGTGTAACATCAGTAGTCTGCTCCTTTTCTTCGTAATCGACTGATGTATTCATACGGAGAACATCTCCCTCATCTAAGGCCTCTCTCTCTGCCGCAATTACGTTTTCAACTGAATATCTTTCAGTGTTGAGGCAAGTCGAACCTTCACAAATTTTACAGGCAAGATTGCAAGGGAGGCCGTGCTTCCTGCAACTACAGGTCTTCAGATTACAATCTCCTGCGCATCCACAGAATATTAGTTCCATAATATTCTTGGGCGCAGGTTTTTGTGTCATTTCTACAGGCACTAGTGTGTCGCCTTCCTTTCTCCACCCCCACTCTGTTAAGTCCATGGTCAGCTGGTCTCCGTACAGCCATTATTGTACTTGAAAATATACCCTCTTTAGATGTTGTTGAATGGCGTCTACTGTAGGGAGAATTTTGGCCAAATTTACTCTCTTCGTTGTAGCGGTTCTCCTGTACATTTCGCACCTGTACGTTTGTAGTAACTGGTCCCATTTTGGCTTGTCAGGATTATTTGGTTTCCTGAATGATATTGAATCACTGTACATTGCCAGGATTAGCTGCGACCCGTTCTCAATAATTGTTTCGCTTGACAAACCAGCTTCCTTGAACTTCGCAGCATGATCTCGAAGGTCTGGGAATTTCTGGAAGGACTTGAAAAATTTTGTCTTTCCCCGGTAATACGTTGCTGAAACCGTTGCTCCAGATCGGCTGTGGGTCAATTTGAACATTATAATCGTGATCAGCGACCACAAAAACCTCCGGGGACCCGACTTGAGCCAGTTTTGACTCTTATTTACAAACTTATCAAATCTTTCAAAATGCGTCTCAGAAAATGCATTTTCTGAATGCATTTTTGGCTGCAGCAATGCAATTTCCGGTTTGTATATCTCAGAAATTAGGTAGGAATTTTACAAATAATTTTTGGAAGCGAATGCAAAAAACCGCATTCCGATCCGTCCTGCTGGAAAAAATTTCGAAACTTTGGCCTTTTTAGTGCTTCATTGCCTCGACTACATATTACAAATATGGTTGATGTTAGCCAACAAATTTTCCGTACACAAAAAAATTCAAATGCACCGAAAAAAAAAATTTTATTGTAATTTTCTTGAAAGTCGCTCGATAGCTAACTTTATGATTTTATAAATGTTCGTTATGTGCCGCAATTGTATACAAAGCGCATGCTCAACAACTTTTACGATTATTTATTTTAATAAAAGAGAACAAAATACTTCACTTAAACAAACTTCATGCTTGATGATATAAGTTACTCGTAGAGTCAACATTTATGAAAATTTATTTCAGCAATAGTCAGGTTTTATACGACCTTAACTCAAAATAACTCAAGCTAACTTCCAACTCAACCCTCAACTCCCGAATCAATATTGTCTAAAATGCTAACTTTGAGTAAGTCTAACTCAACCACAAAATAAATCTCCAACTCAACTCCTAAGCAACCCCATACTCAATGTCCAACTCAATCCTCAAGCCAGCGTAAATACAAAATGGGCCTACATCGATCGAAAGTCACTGGGTGTTAATTAACACGTGTTTTTTGGCTAATTCGTTTGGCAGGTATCCAATCCTCTTGCCGTACACGTTCAGAAGGTTATTCAAATTTTCTCCTTCCGTTCCCGAAATACCATGGGTATACAGACATCTAAACGTCCACAGATTCGGTCATTCATGCATCCAGGTAAACGAACAGACAATTTTTTTGTTTGCTTTTTTGAACTCAGGGACTTTAAAAACCTCGATTAAAATGATTTTTTCAAAAAAATGTTTGGCTATTTTCGACAGGACTACAATATTGGTTCGGTGCTTTTTTTTTTTTTGCGCTGGCGCTACATCCCATAGAGGGATTTGGCCGCTTCATGCTGAAGTTTCGTAAACATTGTTTTTTAACAGATAATGAGTTATTAATTCATTGATCCTACCCTTAAACAAGCCGTGATTTTTTTGTCATCACCCGCCCGGACTCGAACCCGAGACCTCTGAACATTGTCAGTTCTGACAAAATTCTTTTAATCATTAATCCTTAATTTAACTCTTACCATTCTAAGACAATTCCTGCTAGAATTTCGGTCGAATAAAAGGGACCATCTTCAAAAAATCTGATGCGGGGTATTTGTCCGGTGTTGCTCTATTCGTGGTTCTACAAATTGTATCATACCAGAGACCATTGGTCTTAGTACTGGAATATTCATTTACAGATACACAAATTTTCTAGAATTTTGTTCAAAACTGTATCACCAAATTTAGATGACGATCTGCTTAGAGATCGAATTTCTTTCTCTGCCTAATTTGGAGGTTCGGACATCATCTGACGATGAAATATGTTATTCTAAGTTGACATTTGCGGAGTTCGTCTAATGAACTGAACTAAACTCAAACTGATCGATCCTGGCCTGAGCATAATACTCATTTTATTCGATTTTAAATTAGTCTCTTAAAGGCTTATCGACTAAATAAAACTTTTATCACACTAAATCAATTATTTTTGACACCCAAGCTGTCATCGAATTACATAATAATCTGATATTATTCCAATTTGACAAACTAAAAAATCAAATCTAAATTTAGGAAAAATCTACTTTTATTGAGCATGTTTCATCCAAGAATTACTTATAAAAGCTGACAATTTCCCGCATATAAAAAATAAATATTACAAACATTTTAATTTTGGTGATATTTCTGATAAATAAATTTGTTTTCTTTATTTTTTCAGTGATGGACTATCTCATTCATCACGTCGATTAATAGAAAAAAATCGACTAGAGCATTTACGCAATATAACGGAACTTCTGGGGAGAACATTTCCCTCACAATTCGTGTTCCCCGTGCTAGGACACGAGGATGGTCAAAATTTAGATTTCCATCGACTGGGTGACCTATGGCGCCACTGGTTACCGTCCGAAGCACTACAAACATTTGAACGCGGTGGATACTACACAATTGAACAGACAAAAAGTAGGCTACGGATTATAGCGTTAAATACAAATTTTATGAAACACGACGGTAAACATACGGTTCACAGTGCGGCCGTACGCCAGCGACCGTCATACGGTGATAATGGTGAATACTCAAATTACTATTATCAACAGCAATCACAACAGCAGCAACAACAATCACAATATCCAACAAGTAATCGGGATAATTATCATACAGGATATTCTGGATATACAGGACCGGGTGGACAAGTTTCGGCCCTTTCCGCTGCCGAGACACATGAATCACAGCGGCAGTGGGAATGGCTGGAGGATGTACTGGCAAAATCGAGTAGAAATAAAGAAACGGTAAGTCACTAAATATACATATACATATTGGAATAAACACACCCCTACCAATTTTTTATGTGCAGGAATAAAATAAATTTCGCATATTTTTATGTTAATAAACCAAAAAAAATAAGATTGATGCGGTACGAATGGAAATGACACCGCACAAAAAATAAATGCGCGGTGGAACATTTGAATTCCTCTTATTTATACACTACTATACGACGGTTTCGATCAATTGGATTTCCGTGTGTTGTTTTTTTTTATGTTTTTGTCAAACACGAGAGTATATAGTCTGTGTGTAATAATATACTCGACATGACAAAAGACCACATTAAGAATTTTCATATTTTTCTTTTT
Organism: Tipula helvola; assembly: GCA_963556165.1. NCBI lineage: Eukaryota > Metazoa > Arthropoda > Insecta > Diptera > Tipulidae > Tipula > Tipula helvola. The sequence continues at coordinate 28,502,361 of OY744483.1, forward strand.
AGTCTCGTAAATAAACAAAATTTTCTACTTTTAAAGATTTTTTTTATTAATAATCGAATAAAATCAATCAAATCTGGATTTGATGGCAAAAAATAAAATCAACGGAAAATTAGGAACAAAACAAAATTTTTAAGTATTGTGCTGTTTTCCGCTGCGATGATGGATTTTGTGATTTATTGCTGTATATATAAAATGCTGCCTCTGTTTCGGAAAAGCAAAATTCGTCTTCTTGGGGATTAAATTACTCTTGAGTGAAGAAGATATGTATGTATTTATAAGCATATTTCATTTTTTATAAATTTTTATATTTAAGGCGAACGCGATTTTTATCTGTGTATACACAAAAATTATTTATTGATTATTATTGATTGTTGTTAGCGAGGTTTATTAAAAACATATGCCTTCATCGTAACTTGGGCGGACACGAGTTGATAATGAAAAATTAATTGACTGTTTTTTATAATATACACAGTTGAATTGGTTTTGAATCATTTTTTTTTTGTGTTTTTGTTTTTGCTTCGAGCCTACAAGAGTTCGAGATTTATGTTTTGATTTTATTAGAGAAGTAAATTAAATGTGCGTGTTGTTATAGTGGGTTGTTGTCAGCTGTTGTCGGATAAAATTTTATTTTTTGCTTTACGATTGATTTGAGGAATTTTGTAATCTCGCTGAAGAAAATTAATCAATTTTGATTCTCGTTTTTATAAAGAGATATGAAATTTTTGGAGTGTAGGAAGCAAAAAAAAAATGTAGGTGAGAGATTTATGATTGGAATGGGAGTTAGCGTCGTAAAAAAGGATGTACAGATTTACTGCGATAATGAAATAATATGCCCGATTGGTTCTTGTGATACCTACACCCTTTACATCAAAAGATATTTCTGTGTTTTCCCAAAGATGAACGGAAGCTCATTAAGGACAGCTTGTTGGCGGAAAAAAGGCAATTCGTATTTGAGTCAAAATCTAGGGATAAAAAATACCTACTTTGTATTTGTGTGAGGCAATACCTTTTATTAAATTTCTTGTTGACTACTCAAGAAAATGTTGAAGTTTAAAGCTGTAAACGAACGTGCTCGATATTTCATTCCCAAATCCAAATTTGCTAGTTTATAGTATAGAGAATTTATAAACATTAGAGACACGTATCGTCGTAATTTAGGTGGTTCAAGATCAAGCCGAATATAAGTGTTTACAGTAAAAAATGTGATATTTTTTAAATGCTAGTTTGCAGCAAAAATCTCTTGCTATTATTCGTGTGGGCATGAAACACACAGAAATGAAAAGTTTTTCTTGAGTTTTTTTAATTTAGTGAATTTATAATTCGCTAAGTCACTAAGTTCTTGCCTCATACTTAATGTATGAAGTTGGAATTGTATTTTGTAGTTTTTGTTTTGAGATTATCAGTACGAAACCAAACTACCACACAGAAAGCTCAAGGAAAAGTTTTAATTTTTTAGAGTGAATATATTTTGCTTTGACTCTCGGGTTAAAGTAGGGGGGGGGGGGGGGAGGAGTGGATTTTGATATTTTTACTTTTTTGGTAGATATATTATAAATGATATTGTATCTATAGAAAGCCGAAAGAATCTTATTGAATAAAATGAAATTTTCAATATCGCGTGTCACCTCTTCTACCCCGTATTACTTTATAAATACGCCGTGGCAATTTAAAATATTGTGTGTTTGTTGCATATAGTGATTTGTTGTCATTTTTCTTCTAAAGAATCTCGGATTTCTTGCAAATTTGTTGGTTGCCTTGTCCGTTTTGTTACACACCGTTTTAACATATCCCAATCGTACCTCTTTAGGGTTTAAATCTGGAATTCGCGGAGGATGGTTTATTAAATTAATTCAGTGGTATTGCACAAATTATCGTGTGTTTAGAGCTGTATGCGGCCGGCATTATCAAGCCTTAAAATTTCTTCCACATATCGAGTTGCTGTTAAAGCCGGATGTGGTATGACTACCAAATCAGCCTTGTAATTCAACAAAATACAGGCCCTAACCATCATCGAACCTATATGAAATACTACGACTGGGATTACGTAATTAGGATTTAATCGATCTTCTGATGGACGCAAAACTCGGCATCGCATACAAATTAAACCGCAATTCATCCGAAAAAATTAAGTTACACCAGTCTCTCTGGGTCCAGTTTCTATACGTTCTATAGTATCGAAAAGAAGACAACATTTCCTTCAATTAGAAACCATATTTTTTGTGGCGCAATGTATTTGTTAGCCAAATGTAACAGGCAAAAACGTAGAAGCTCTGCAAATATTTTTTGATTGGCACCTCAAGGAAGAAACGAGCCTGGCCGCAGATCTTGTTTACTTTTCTTTAAAGTTTCGTCAGACATAACCGTGTTTGATTATCGTAGCGGTTTAAGATAGTCTTTCACTCACATATAGAGTGTAGGTATGAGTGAATGGTAACAGGACCGTTCCTCCCGCATATTTCCTCGCGCACATTTCCTCGCTGGGAACATTTCCTCGCGGGAACATTTCCTCGCCTGTTATAAGGGAGGGTTTCTAGAATTTATAATTGTTAAATCCCCATTTTCCAGAATTTATAGCGATTTTAAATCCCCATTTTCCAGAATTTATAGCGACTTTAAATCCACATTTTCCAGAATTTATAGCGACTTTAAATCCACATTTTCCAGAATTTATAGCGATTTTAAATCCCCATTTTCCAGAATTTATAGCGACATTAAATCCACATTTTCAAGAATTTATAATTTTTGTTTATTTTCGTTTTAAAATTAAAATCTCCCTTTTCCAGAATTTATAGTGATTCTAAATCCTCATTTTCCAGAATTTATAGGGACTTTCGTTTAAATCCACATTTTCCAGAATTTATAATTTTTGTTTATTTTCGTTTTAAAATTAAAATCTCCCTTTTCCAGAATTTATAGTGATTTTAAATCCCCATTTTCCAGAATTTATAGGGACTTTAAATCCCCATTTTCCAGAATTTATAATTTTTGTTTATTTTCGTTTTAAAATTAAAATCTCCCTTTTCCAGAATTTATAGTGATTTTAAATCCCCATTTTCCAGAATTTATAGGGACTTTCGTTTAAATCCACATTTTCCAGAATTTATAGCGACTTTAAATCCCCATTTTCCAGAATTTATAATTTTTGTTTATTTTCGTTTTAAAATTAAAATCTCCCTTTTCCAGAATTTATAGTGATTCTAAACCCCATTTTCCAGAATTTATAGGGACTTTCGTTTAAATCCACATTTTCCAGAATTTATAATTTTTGTTTATTTTCGCTTTAAAATTAAAATCTCCCTTTTCCAGAATTTATAACGATTTTAAATCCCCATTTTCCAGAATTTATAGCGACTTTAAATCCCCATTTTCCAGAATTTATAGTGATTCTAAATACCCATTTTCCAGAATTTATAGGGACTTTAAATCCCCATTTTCCAGAATTTATAATTTTTCCAGAATTTATAGCGATTTTAAATCCCCATTTTCCAGAATTTATAGCGACTTTAAATCCCCATTTTTCAGAATTTTTAATTTTAGTTTATTTTCGTTTTAAAGTTCAAATCTCCATTTTCCAGAATTTTAGCGAGGAAATGTTCCCCCTAGGAAATGTTGCCCGCGAGGAAATGTGCGCGAGGAAATGTGTGCGAGGAAATGTGCGCAAGGAAATGTCCTCGAATCTGAGTGAATAGCTGAAACAAATGAAAATGAGTAGACTCTATTGAATTTCAATTTTTCGTATTGTAATTCAACGAATTTGTATTTCATTCTGCATCAATTTGTCAAATTCCAATATTTCCAACTTCAATATATCGAATTTCGTTCTCTTGAGTTCCCTATCATGTGCAACTCTAATAGAATTTCATGCTATAAAATACATCAAACTATTATATTCAAATCTTTCTTATTTCAATCTGTCAAATTCCAATCTATCGAAATTAAAACCTATGAATTTAAATTGAGTCCTAATTTTTCGGATTCCATAGTGTCGAATTTCAATCTACCGATTTCCAATTTACCCAATGACGCTTTACAGAATTCACCAATCTATCAAGAGATCCTTCCTTTAATCCTATTTCAATCTATTGAAACCAATTTATCGAACTTAAACCTCTACCGAATTTCAATAGAATTTGACTCTACCGAAATTTTAATCCAACGAATTTCATTTTGTAAAACTCATTAATCTATCGAACTCTAATCTATCAAATTTCCAACCTAACAATTTAATTCAAATCTTAATCTTTCGAATTTTACCCTACCGAATTTCAATTTATTTATTTATTCACACATTCATAAAATGTAAATGTACCGAAGTCCTACCAGTCGAATTACAAACTATCGAATTCCAGTCTATCAAATTCCAACTTATCGGATTTTATTCTGCAGCATCCATAAATTTCCTTTCGGAATCACCATTTCACCAAAAAAGGAAATTGTGGTATTCATGAATCTGCATAAGCTCAGGATGATCGAGAAGCAAACATCCGGAACAACTGAATTTAGCGTAACTCGACTTCAACACAAACAACAACCAGCTCGATCCCAAACTCGAATTTAAATTAAACATTGAATGTTGAAACAAGCCCAATCCTCAAACCATCAAGGTAGCAAAAATAGAAGTATATCAACTCGACTCGATCTACCTTCCAACACAACCCTTATCTTAAAATCCCAAATAAATCCACAAATAAACCATCGACTCAACTTCAACTCGAGCTAACTCTAACTTAATTCTTAATCGAAACATCAACAAAATCCCCAACTAACCTGCTCCCTCAACCTAAACCCAAGCCCATCCTTCAATTGAACTTTCAACGTACAGCAAAATCCTGAAACCAGCATCTTTACAAATTTTGTAGGACAACCACGTGATTTTTAGCCAGTTCTTATGACAGATACCCGATATTCTTCACGTACTGGTTCCAAAACTTTAAATATCGTGAGTTTAGTGAGACGTTCAGACAGCCAGACGGGCTGTTAGATAAGCACTGCTTTTTGTTTACTTTTTCGGACTTTGGGACTTTGAAAATATCGAGAAAAGTTGTTTAATAACAACTATTGGTCTTTTTTGGCAGAATTTTTATAACTTTGGTCCTTGCGCATCAAAGTTGTAGAATAAATATCAATAACCACAGAATAACAAATCTCCGCCCCTCTGAAAATGGCATGTTCGATTTGGAATTATTCTTGCCCATCTGTTTCTTTATAAAGGGAAAGCTTTCGGAACCTATACAATTATACATCAATGAGAAACCTCATTCGAATTGACCAAAAATCATCTGGTATGAAAACATGGCATTACCACGTGGTTTTCGAGGGTTCAGTTGCAGGTTGATTTACAAATTTAGATGTGGTTGAGCTGCCGTTTAATAGGAATTAAGTTTAGTGTATGGTTCAGTTGGGAATTTCTTAGGTGTTGTGCTGAGGGCTCAGTTTTAAGTAAGCTTGAGGCATTTTTAAGATTGAGCTAGACGTTGAGTTTAAGGTTCTAAGTTTCGAACTGTATTGATTTAGAAATTGAGTTGAGCATTTATTTTGGTGCTGAGTTTAGGGTTGAATTGTGAGCTGTGCTGAAGGTTGAGTTGGGTTGAGGATTGAGTTGGAGGTCGATTTGGGGTTGAGTTGGGATTGATTTGAAGTTGAGTTGTGGTTGAATTGGTGATAGAGATCTGTTACGACTTTTTTTCGTTTTTTATTTTTATTTAAAGCAGTATAACCGAAGGCTAAATAACGGGATAGTGAAAATTAGTCCTGTGAATTAAAATTGACATTCTGCCAAGCTTCCGTAAAATAGACATTATTGTTCATAATCGTTACCAAAAAAAAAGGATAAGCAGATTGCAGGAACCTTGGAGTTAATCCATTATACTTATGGCAGTAAATTAAGTAAAGTGTTTTTGCAACTGGTGCAATTGTTGGTACGGTAGTCATTGTGGGTATTATTTACAAGAACGTCGTAAGAAGGAGATACTAGATATTCTTTATTCTGCAAGACAACAATACTGGTAAACATCTGTTTTGTAAGTTTGAATCCGGCATACTTGAGTAGTTGAATTAATTCGAAGATTTATGACTTCTCCGCTAAAGAATTTGCACCAGACAAGATATTGTTCACACAATACTCTATTAATGCAATTATAGATGATCTGTATTGGGTTGATATCATTCCTAACCTTATTGCTTCTAATTGGAACTTTCTGGTTGGTTCATTTCTCGAGAACAAAATTACAACAACAATTAAAACAGATTTCAAATCGAGTTCAATTTTTTGTCCAATATTGACCTCATTTATTATGAAATATTTCTGTTTCTGCCCCACAAAATTATGTACAGGCACCGCACTGGAAGCAAAAGATAGATTAACTGTTCAATATAATGTACAAAATGATTATCTTACTCTCTTGATCTTTCTACGAATTGTTATTAAAACAACAATTTAAAATAAAATCACAACACAACATTACTTAAAAATTAAAATTCATCACGATCGCGCACAGTCAGTTTTGATCAATTGATCATAACACAAAACAAAAATTAAACAAAAATGTCTTTAATCCGTATTTGTATTACATTAGTGTTAGTAATCGGTTTGATCGCATCGAATTCATCAAAAATCTATGATCGATATGATCTTGCAATTGAATTATATCGCGGCGGTTTAACTTCGATTAATGTGTGGATATGTATTTTGAATAAAATCAGTGGATATCAAACAGATTTAGTGCATGGTGGACCAGGTGATCGCACCTATGGTTTATTTCAATTTTATGAACCATATTGGTGTGAACATGGCCGTCCAGGACGTGAATGTAACATGGATTGTAATACGTTTTTGGATGAGGATATTGCAAATGACATTGAATGTGCTAAAATTGTGTACGACATTGAAGGAATTTCAGCGTGGGAGAAATATGCAAAAGACTGTTTTCCTAATATAACGTATACATTAAATGATTGTCATTTAGAAGAATGAAATAAAATAAAATAAAATAAATAAAAAAAACCAATTATCATATAAAATTTGTCGTGTTTTTATTAATAAAATTATACAAATTGATTTCGATGTCGCCTTGGTGGGCACCGTTTATTACCCGTAGTTTTTTGTTCCGTAATCCACACCCAGTCGGGTACATTGCCTGTCTCTAATTTAACACAATCCACATAACTTTGGTCGAAAGCCACAATACCCTGCTGCCGCAATACAATTTTCAAACACTGAATATCATCACTTAAATCATCATCGAGCAATTGGTCACAACTCATATTACATCCCTTTCCATTTTGATTTTGATCACACCAAAACGGATAGTAAATTTGAAATATACCATAACCTCGTTTACCACGTTCAGCTTGTGATATTATATTAGTGGTGTAATTACTTTGTCGTCCAATTATACACATCATTGTTGCTATATTATTAATGCCCGAATTGTACAGTAACTGGGCCAATTCATAGCGATCATAAATTTTTCCACACGCGTATATCGTAAAACATAACGTCACAAATAAAATGTAAATGAACTTCATTATAAACTTGTACACGAAAGACTGATTAATCGAGACGAGCAAAATAAATACATAGAACTAAAACTCTGAGAATACAAATATCGATCGTGATCTAAAGTTAATACGTTACTGATATTTTAATATTTTTTAAATATTTTAATGTATGTACTTGAAATTTAATGTCTTAATACGAACTGGTTTTTTCCTTTTATATTACGGGTCGAAGCCCCCGAAGATCCAAAAACAAAATTTAGTTTTGTGCGCCTATGTGTATTTTGATTAATCGCTATTCAATAGGAACCAAAAACCAATCAATCACTCTCTGCTTTATAACACGGTTCGCATTATGATGCTGATAGTTTCCATAATTTTATTATTGAGAATAGATGTAGGTATCAAAAGATCGACAAAGGCGGCGATTACATTTTTCAAATATATTTATAGAAAAAATATTTTAGTTTTATACATTAAGCGACCTAACTTTGATAAAGTCAGATCAAATGGTTTGGTTTAGACATGGAGAGCAGTGTCGTCGTTTAGTTGATGTTTGTGATGCGGGAGCCACTGTATTAGTTGAATAATTACCTAAAACATCGTTTATTGTAGCCACCCTAGTACAGAATGACTAAGCGTTTCATCAATTCTTGTAGAAACATTTTTCGGCGAGAATTTGATTTTGTGTTTTTCCTGTCTGGTTATATATATATATATTTAGCACCTATGCTGCAAAACCACACACATGCTCAATGTTAATAAATTGTGCAACAAAACTTCTCCGCGTTTTACACTTTACCGAATAAGCAGAACTGCACATTTGAAAAACTTGAACAGTTTTGTTCAAGAATTTTTTTTTTCTCCGGTTTTAGATTTTTTTAAACATCATGGCAATATGTACCTAGTTCATAATAATTCAGGATCTTCAGTAATTGAAATTTTTGTTGTACCACAAGGTATGGTTCAAATTCGGCAGAAATATGTGGCGGAAAACGATTTGGTAAGACCAATTAGCCAAGTAGAGACAAAGATAAAAATATCAACGTTCCTAAACCTAAGGTTTCACCAATAATACCATGTTTTTCCAAACTTTTAATATCGTCAATAATCGGCTTAAGAATTGAATTTAAATTAGAATTACCGTCTAAATACTCAAATTAGATGAATCAATGTTTTACAATATAATGAAATTTAACCCTGATTGATCTACAGAAGTGTTTGTTTAATGTTTATAGATTTTCCGGAGTAGTTTAACACTAAAATAGTTTATATGCGGTTAAATTTTAACAGGGATGTTTGATGTACCTCCAAATTTGTATGCGAACGACAAATTAAAAGTATTCTAAGGAAAGCAAAAAAAATATATTTTATTAAAAAAAACAAGATGCGTATACTTAACTCACACAAATTTTAAAATTTTACCATTTTCTCATGTTTAAATAAGTCATTGATTTTAATATAATTTTAGAAATTTTTAATTCTTTTGGTTGGTCTGTAAAACCAGATATTAAACACGTTGTGCCGTATCGTTATAAATAAACTCAATTAAATGCCGGATTCAATACGTACGATAACTTGGCCCGAAAAGACTCTCAGCCCAATAAGGTTTTTTTGATGTGAAAGCATCTTTAGCGGCACGACTGAGTAAAAAATTGTATAGAAATCGGGTTACAGAAACAAAAGTGCCGAACAAAAATTATTGCTGGTATATGTGTGAATATCGACAAGAACAAAAAATAAATAAAACGTAAACTCAATGCAAAATCTACGTATACACCTGCAATATACCACAGTACACATATATAAGGTAATATATTGCGCAGGATGTTAAAAAATTACAACAACAACAATGGCGGAGATCGTGACTGAAAGTTTATGAAATATTTAAACTAGCTGCATTTCTTGACGCATTAGTGATCCGGATCAGATCAAAGTTTACATTGAAAACAACAACAAAATTAAATTTGTGTTGTTGTTTTCAATGTAAACCTTGATCTGATCCGGATCACGAATGCGTCAAGAAATGCGGCTAATGATACATTGTTAATTATTTTGAATTAAAGTCAGTAGAATTTTTCACAAAATTTTAATTATATTTACTCAACACTCAAAATTATTACGCAAAACTAACAAACACGATTTGTTTGGTCACTATGTCCGCCATATTAAATTTTTTTTTTACATAGATGCGCAAGAAAGAACGAAAATGAAACATCGGAGTATATTATTACCTTATTATGTGTACTGTGGCAATATACAACATCATCCGGCATTTCAAAAACATCGTGAGCCGAATATTGATTGATTGATTGATTGAAGTGTTCGACCAAGCTTTAAGCAAGATCTCCCGGAGTTATTAATGGCCGGGCCTCACCGAACACCTTGTTACATAAAACATAAAGAGGATTTGGATAGGTTTAGTTAGTGAGATAGAAATTGACCCGGTTACAGACACCTAAGTATAGCCAATAGTTAGTAACACAATGACAGCACATTTCGAATCTACTTAAAACTGCACTCTGAAATAAAATTTATTAGTATACTGAATCAGATTCCTGCGCCCTTCTGAAATCCTAATCGTAATTAAAAATATATACTTAATAAATATATAATACTCATAAATTAATTTGAAATTGACTTAAAACTAATAAATATAATCGAAATCGACTGATCATTCACATGATTTCCTCCATATTGGTCCCTGTCGCTACTTATAAATATACTTAAGTTCACGCTATAATACATAAGGAGTTTCAGCAAGATTATCCACTAAATTCTATGAGTTTGAAAATTATAAGGCGCTGTTACTGGATATGATTGATGGATTGGGTTGTACGGCCCATCATTATAGCAGGATTCCCAAACTCCAGGGTCCCATTCCGTACACCCGTATACATATAACAAAACCTAAGGCTAAGATAGGATCCTTAGTTGGGAGAGACTTGACCCGGCTACAGCCACTCAGCGATCGATATTTAGTAAAAATTGTTAGTAATTATATAATCGAATTATATTCGAATAGTTAGTACAGAACAACACACTTTCTAAACTACAACTTATTCACTACTTTTTGATCCTGTAGGGTTGATCCAATTTAAAATTAAATTCTGAAAATCAGGATTAATTTTAATCTCTATAATAATGATTAATACTGTAACTACATATATTATAATCTGAAAAATTAGTTAACCATACAATTAACCTAATCAACAATAGCCCACCTATCTTAGAAAGAAAATTAATATAATTCTAATCTACTTTTATGTTTTATTAAAATTAAAACTGCACTCTAAAATGACCTTTATTAGTTTGCTGGATCAGGTTCCTGGGCCCTTCTGCAAATCATAATCATAATTAATTTAGAATTGACTTAAAGCTAATAAATACAATCGAAATCAGCTGTTTATTTACATGATTCCCTCAATACCGGTCCCTGTCGCTACATATAACTACTATTTAGTTCAAACTATAATACATGTATATAATGGTTTCAGCAAAATCTGCCAGTAAGATTCTAGGCGTTTGATCTGAAATGGGCGCTATCCTGTAATGAATTATAATTAATGTTACCAGTAACCAAAATTAATTATAAGGCGCTAATAAACCCTGCTGCTTTAATGTGTACGACCAAGCCCCCAGCAAGTTTCCCGGAATACGCCGGGTCCACCGTACACCCTTTTACGAATAACAAAACGAGTTATATTGGTTAATTCTGGAACAATCTTAGATTCTGAAACAAGTTAAATTATTTATCAGTATCCTTAAAATCAAGCCCTCTAACCACCTATGATCTTATTAATCTAAGTTACTCAAAGTTATATCTGCATCAATCCTATACCACCTAAATAATTCAATAAATAATTTAAAAAAGTCCTTTTGGTGACACCCCATCAATATTAACAATTTATTAACTATTTTATTATTTTATCAAAAAGCTTACAAAATTATTGCTAGCTTAGCTTCCTTCTGGAACTCCTCCAATCGTCACCAAAAACGTAAACACATATTTATACACCACTCAGAAAGTCCCTCTATAGCATAGTTTTAGAACATAGGTAATACATTTTACCCAGATTCGATTAATGATAAAATTCCAAATTAATTCGATACAAAGTTTCTCGAAATTTGCATTGGGTTACTCCGAATATTTCTGAAAATCAAGATCTATGTAAATTTGTTAATTGTCACCAACTACTACTTCTAAAATAAACTAAAAGTTATTAAACTCTGAAATCCTCTTGGTTTAGTTGTTAAAATGGAAATAGTAAAAGTAATTAATTAATTAAATTTCTCATCACGCTCATTAATCCCTCAGAAACTTTAAATCAAAAACAAATTAGTAGGACAATATAAAATTAACTTGCTTAAAACATAAAATTAGCCAAAAGTAATTTAAAAGAATTAATTACTTACAAACAAATTATTTTTCATTAAAATTGTTAAATACAATATGTTGTTATACAATATATAGCAGAGTTATTTATTTAATTAACATAAATTCTAAATATAAGGATATAAACATCTCTTATATTACAAACTAGTGTATAACCAATATAAGTAGAACAAAACTACACTCTACGAATTAATTCACCGCACGATCCATAAAATTGAATCCTCGAACCGGCCCCCGAAGCAAATAAAACCCGCCCACTGCAAATCTAAAAGGACAAAAAAATACAGACAAAACTAATATAAATCTAGTCTACCAATCCACCCTTCAAGGCCGAAAACCAAAAAACCCTACACTTGTACTCCTGTTTTTGCGAACAAATTCATCGTACGGTTGTTGTTTTTATCTAACAACACCGTGCGTCTTTTGGTTTTTCAATATTTTTGTGATAGAATAGTTCAGTATATTGTAAGACAATAAAGCTACCGGTGCATAAACAGCTTTTATCATTTTGAAGGCCACGCGAACAGAAACCAGTATTGACTTTCAAGAAGTCGGTATCAATAAGCATTTGGAAGGAAAACCGTTATCTTCCAAGTCCAAAGTTAACAAAAAAATCAAAATCGTCATGCACATTATAGAAACATATAAAAAGACGGGTAGTGTTGAATAATTAAAACGAACTGGTCGTCCGCGTACTCTTACCGAGAAGGAATAAAGGGTAGTATGGCGTTGTGTACGCAAAGAACAGCGAATATTTAGTTCAATATTGCTAACAATGCTACACCAGAACTATGGAGCAGATGTATGTTAACGTACAAACCAGAAAACATTAAACTGGTACGGGTAATTTTCCAGAATAGTCAGAAAAAAGCACTTATTAGTGAGGTAATTAAAAAGAAACGCATTGAGTTCGCTAAATCACACCTGGATGCTGAATTTCCATTCTGGAAAGAAGTGATATTTACCGACGAAATTAAGTATAATATATTTGGATATGATGGACCATCATAAGTATGGCGCAAGAAGGGAACAGCAATGGAAACAGCAAATCTTCGTGGTACGGTTAAAAACGCTGGAGAAATTGTACTCAGTTTGGGGGTATATGGTGGGTTCGGAAGTCAGAAATTTGATAGTTATTGAAGGAAATATGGATAAAAGGATGTATTTGAATATTTTGAAAGCCAATTTGCACGAATCGGTAGACAAATTAGAACTGCCACAAAATTGGGTCTTCTAGCAAGATGACAACTCGAAGCACATAGCGGCAATTGTTCGAGACTGGTAGCTGTAAAACACCCCTAAGCAGCTACATTCTCAACATTGGATTTTATCCATTTTTGTGCTTAATATCACTGTTTTTATATTTTTAATTTAAAATTATTTTTAAATAAAAGAGAATAAAATTGTTCTTCTTATAGTGATATTTTTTATTATTTTATATAGTACAAGGACTATAGTTTCGAGCGTTCGCTCATTATCAACTTATAACTTATTCTCCTGAATAAGTTATAAGTTGATAATGAGCGAACGCTCGAAACTATAGTCCTTGTACTATATAAAATAATAAAAAATATCACTATAAGAAGAACAATTTTATTCTCTTTTATTTAAAAATAATTTTAAATTAAAAATAGCTACATTCTCCTCCACAAAATCCGAACCTTAATCCCATAGAGCATCTGGGGGATTAAGTAGAAAGGCAACTAAAAATACACACAATTACATCTAAGGCCACACTGAAAGAGGCAATAAGATATGATTGAGATCGGGTGCCGCCAGAATTCACCAAAAATTGGTGTCGTCCATGAATAACAGACTAAAAGCCATTCTAGATGTCGAAGGAGGCCTACCCGTTATTAATAAAAAAAATTTTTTTTTTTTTGTGTTGAATAATGAGTAAACTAATCGTACGATGAACCCGTTCGCAAAAAAAGGAACACAAATGTAAACCTTTTCCACCTTCGGCCCTCAAAAGTAGATTAATAAACCAAATCCATATTAGTCCCGTCTGCACTTTCTGTCCCTTCAAATTCACAGTAAGCTGGATCTACCCGCTTCAAAAGCCAATTCGAAAATTCAACCTCCCAGATCGCACGGTGAATCAATTCGCAGAGTGCATCTACCTTACACGAAGAAAACTTTGAGAACTTGAAACTTGAGTACTCAAAAAGGATTATTCAATAATATTTACTGCAACACACAACTTTTTTGGTGAAAAAGAACGGAAAACCTGAAAAAGATGAGCTCATAAATTGACATCAAACAGATGTATTAAAAATGCACATAAAACTACATCGCATGTAGTTTTTATTTTATTTTTTATTTTATAATGATGTGTCTTCGCTAAATGCACATTTCAATTTCAAATGCAAAACCTTACAAATGTGTATTGAATTTATGTCGCTCATGTTAATAACGACACTATAAATATAAATTGGTAATGAAAATTGAACATAATATAACACATCAAAAAACCAGAAAAAGATAATAAAAACATACAGATACACTAAAATCCACATAAACAAAATAAATAAATAACTACATATTTCCATACACACTTCCCTCTGCGCATTCAATATTTATGCATATGCACATGCGCAATAAATCTTTTCATATAATCCTTAGTACGCAATTACGCATACTTCTTCATGTTTTCATTATATGCCATGCGCAATATTAAAATATTAAAATTACACCAAAAATTATAAAAATTCCACTACAAACCCATTCTACAGTGACTCACAGCCTATTTGATCCAGTTGCATTACATTAATAAATTGTAAATATCTCGCGATGTCTTATTTTGTTTGAGAGAAATAGAGAAATGGATTAAACAAGCCGTGGATCACTGATGTATTTAATCTGCCATTAAAACTACATGTACGATGTACCAAAATATAAAACTTTTACCAATAAGCCCGTTCTACGTATTAATCTTCGATATGTTTGTTCAATTGTATTTAAAATAATAATAAAAATAAAATACGTATACGTATTTGAACTAGATGAAACAAGAACAGACATGCGTATTAAATTTAGCCGCGTTTATTAAATTGGAACAATTTAACTTTTGATATAAAATCAATCAAAAGAAGCTTTATGCACTAGAATTTTATATACAATTAAACAGATACTAAAGCCTAAATCATGCAATTAATTTAGAAATCATGAAATTTGATTTCCTTCATTTATAAGTACAAAAAACATTGCCTGATAAATGCATCCCGATGGATTACATTTTCCAAATTCACATTTAATTATTTCCCTATATCACTTATTTCTTCACTCAAAAATTGAATAATTAAATTAAATTAAAATTATTAAAATTATTGATTTTACACTTCACTAAACATTTGATTACATAATTTAAAATAATCAAAACAATAAATTACACTAAAAACTTTTACTTTTATGGAGCAGACAAAAAACACGACTGTCTCCTTTGAACGTTTATCGCCGACCCAAAAACATCGTGAGCCGAATATAACAAAAAATATAAAAAACCGCCTACTTTAATTTATTTTGTTGTGAAAATATCTGCTATAGGTATATCCGCAGCAGCAAGTGTTTTTGAAAATGAAAATTACATTATGAGCAAAACGATCACAAATTCCACAGGTCTACAACAAAATTGATGTTTTTGATCCAACATCTCTTTTTAAGTAATTTTGAC
The DNA here is from genome assembly GCA_963556165.1 of Tipula helvola. Taxonomy (NCBI): domain Eukaryota; kingdom Metazoa; phylum Arthropoda; class Insecta; order Diptera; family Tipulidae; genus Tipula; species Tipula helvola. The sequence goes on from OY744483.1 coordinate 28,517,927, forward strand.
CTCCGAACTTAGAAATTAGCATTAGTTTTGGCCTATCACCTTCCAATTTTTCACAAACCGAAATCTTATTTTCGTGTGTTAGGCTGCAACATGAGTTTAAAAGCTCATTTTCTCTTCGCAAGATTCCATTGAGTTAAGCACTAAAAATTCGTAGTTTATTGTATTTGAAGCACTCAACTGATTATTTTTTAAAATAAATAAATGTTTATTTTAATGTTTGCATTTATTTTTATTTTGAGCTTTACAAAAATATCTTACGTGATACATAAAAGTCGATGAAAAAATTAGAATCAGCGCATCAAAATTATATAAAATCATTTATCAAAAGTAAAACATCTCTTAAAAAGTTTCGTTTTGTAGACCTGTGTTATGCTGTGAAATAGCGAGCTGTGAAAATTGCACATATACATATATTAAGCGTCTTCTACTTGTATCTACTCACAACTACCCATGCTCATACGATGGTGTAGAAAACAGAAGTAGTTACGCGTAAAATTTGCACTAGTGGATTTTAGTTGCGAAAATTCCAATAGATGGCTTTTAGACCTTTTTCGATATTTTTCGAGAGTTTTTTATTACGTTCGAGTTTTTTTATTTTTTGATGATGTAAAATGTCAAAATTAATACAAAATTATTTAATTGTTGAAGATACATTTTTAAGAAAAATGTGTTTAAATATCAATGCGGTAAATATCAATGCTTTCCTTTTATTACATATCCATTTTTTTTGTCATATTTTGAATCTAATTTTAAATATCGCCATTACTATAATAAACAACTTTACAAAAGACAAAAAAACAACTAAGCAGAAGGCTGTGTTTTACTTGTGTTACTCAATTTCTCATTCCATTGGGTATCTACTCGCAAGTACTTCCAAGTAGCAAATTTTGCCCATTGGAAGACGGCTAATGATACATAATAAAATAATAATTTTAAAATTGTTTAATCGGTATGCTTTCTTATTAGTATTGCTTAAGCTCATGCGGTTGGTAAGTTTCGTTATGGGGGTTTCACGCTACTGTCTTTCCAATTGAAATGATTTTACGGTCAACATTGCGCCCAAATAGAACCGCTACATTTAATTTATTTTAAATTGATCAGTAGTAAAGCGAAGCGATTTTGCTTTGTTCAGCGAGTGTGCCGTGGCCATTTACTACTGTGGAATCTTGAACTAGATTGCCGTGTATGAGTAATGGTATACTTTAAAGCGTACCAGCAGGTTTAGGTGATCAACTTAACAGAACTGTGCTTTGCTCATTCTCAATTAATAGCATGAAATTCAAAATAGCTCTATTCAAATAAAACCTACTGACTTTTTGAACCAAAAATGTAACTTAGTGTAAATATTGAGCGAACAACATCCGTCTTTATGGAGGGGTTTCTGAGCCTTATCGAAATGGCTTGAAATGATTCAATAGATATTTATACAAAAAAGTTTTCACATAAATCTTTTGCGAGTTGAGGGTGAACTAACTTGTTGTTTTTTTCGAAATAATTTGTGTCTTTATTAAATTTCCTTTCCATTTGAAAAAAATTTCATCTAAATATTTATGTCTGTGAAGTTAGCCCGAAAATTATCCCGGAAAAGTGTGTTGGCAACACTAATATATCGTAATATAGCAATATCACGATACTTTACTTGTCATCCCAGAAAAAATATGTCTGTCATGACATTATTTAGTGTCAGCCCGAAAAAAAAAAACTGTCATGAAATTTTTACGTCAGCCCCATAAAACTGTAAGGACATTATTTATCCCGAAATAATATTTTTACAAGATATTAAATCATCAGTATTTTAATGTGTTTTCTAGCCAATAGCTGCACATTTTTAATACGAAAATGATTCAGCTATAGTCAAATGTAAGTTGTAATCCCCTGAATTGGTGAAAGAAACTACCTTAGAACAAGTATAAGGATTCTAGAGCCCTCTAAGATCCCTATAAGTCATACAAGATATCAATTAACGAGCACGGCTTGGTATAAATTTTGTAAGCCATGGATACAACTTGCTTATGGCCAAAGTAAAAAAAAAATTCTATTAGCTTGTAAGGCAGACATAGTCCCTAGAAGTCATACATGATAGCAATTAACGAGCACGGCTTCATATAGGTTTTGTAGGAAATAGATACAACTTGCCTATGGACAAAATAAAACAAAAATCTATTAGCCGTTAGGCAGATATAGTCCCTAGAAATCACACAAGATATCAATTAATGAGCACTGCTCGATACAAAACACTAATGACATTTGACATTCTAACCTGTACCGAGGGTGCTGCATTTAAAAACAGCGGTGGATATTGTTACTATAAAAGGTAGACATAATTATAAATTTCATAGTAAGCGAGCGGTCAAAGCAAATAAATTAAACTTATAAATTAACGGACATACCTATAATACTTTTCCATAGTAAACTTTCGGTCAATGAAATAGGCAGATTTATCGATAATGCAGTATTATTTGATACGTGAAAACTGACTACGGGATTACTTCTAAAGATGTCAGCTTTAACAATTTTTAATTTTTGGTACATAATAAAAAATAAAATTTTTTGTTTTTTATAATTCATGTCTAGTTGTCTGTTATATTCGTGTTTTTTGCTTTTGTTTACATTTTTGTTTCGATAATAAAAAATAAAAATTTAAAAAAAACCAGTACCATCTATCGCCGTTTTTTGACAGATATGTCCTTTATAGGTATTATAATTTATTTGCTTATTGACGATTGTAAAAGTAGAGAAAGTGCCTCTCGAGAAAAAAACTTAAAATGATGCTACTGACAAAATCACACTTGACACAAATACGTCGAAAGAAAATTTAGCAATCCGGTAATTAAAAATTGTTTTTATAATAGAAATTTGGAATATTTACAATTAGTAGCAATCAGGGGCCCTATTCTTGAATTCTACATCCATTTTCCAAATGTGGACATCTGTCAAAATTCATAAATGTATGTATATTACACATGCAACCAAACACCCTATTTGGGGAATTTTTTCACCTGCATATACCCATTCGTAAATATTCCCTTAGTTCCTAAAACATGGCATTATTCCATTTAGTTTTATGAATTTTGGTAGATGTTCACATGAAGAAAACGGATGTGATATTTTGTATGAATTCTAGGGACTATATCTGCCTTATGCCTAATAGAATTTCTTTTACTTGGCCATAAGCAAGTTGTATCCATGGCTTACAAAACCTATACCAAGCCGTGCTCGTTAATTGATATCTTGTATGACTTCTAGGGTCTATATCTGCCTAACGGCTAATAGAATTTTTTTTTACTTTGGCCATAGGTAAGTTGTATCCGTGTCCTACAAAACCTATACCAAGCCGTGCTCGTTAATTGATATCTTGTATGACTTCTAGGGACTATATCTGCTTTACAGCTAGTAGATTTTTTTTTATTTTGGCCATAGGCAAGTTGTATCTATGCCCTACCAAACAAATATGAAGCCGTGCTCGTTAATTGATATCTTGTATGACTTTTAGAGAATAGTAGTTATCTTTGTGAGACTTCAAAATGCTTTATCAAATTATTTGAATAAGTGGATATTGTTATGGTAATTCAGTGTGAATTACTGTCTGCTAATAAATTTTTAAATACTGACAAAATTGAATTTGTTTATAATAATTTGTATGTACCTAATAGTATTTTTATTAAACACATACACACAACTATTTCGTTTGGTTTTACTTTGCTTACTTAATTTCTACGACATATTATATAAATATATTTTCTTTCGATATAGTTTTCATAATACGCTAGTTATAATATATTAGTATTATCATATTTAACTATAACCGTTTTCTGGGATTTTTTTTCGGGCTAGTTTCACAGAGGTTAAATATTATGCAAAATCAAGAAATTTGTAATGCATCATATGAAACAATGGAAATGCATCATATTTGTACTTAACCAAAATCGTATACATGGTGTCCGGGTTTGGGATGCTGATCCGCCAAGGGGTGATTCTTTGGTTCATTCTGAGAAAAATATCGTATGTGTAGGGGGGGGGGGGGGTCCATTTTTGTTATCCTTTGAAATACAGGGTGTTTAGTGTTTAAAAAATTTGGTTCAGAAAAAAAGTACACCTAAATATTAAATTGTAACTTCAAATATATTCATCGTAAGCAACCAACTTAGTCTTATTTGGATGGTAATTGTATACGCTATTATTAAAATCTAATTGGTTATCTTACATCAGCATCCGTTTGAGAGCTATGATGCTTTAAATTAAAAAACACATATTTTTTTTTCATAAAATTGAGTTTTTCTCAAAAAAAACTACTGTATTTTAATCTGCCATCTTCTGCCCTACAATCCCCCAATACATTATTTGTACCCAGACCCACGTACCATAGTTTTCTTCGTATTCCGTTTATTCTCAATCTAATTAAGAGATGTTATAGTGTTAATATTGTACCAATTTTTTTTTTGATCTGTAAAACAGTAGGCGATGATTATCAACTCATTTGTTTAAATGTTGAAAAAACAAAAACTAAATATTTTCAGATTCAGTCATTAGTTTCGAGATATTATCTAATGTTGTATCAGTGTTGTGAATCAAAATTTTAATTAATTTAATAAAATTAATATTATCATGGCACAGTTCTCAGGTGAGGAGTACACTGATATCCATTTTGTTTACGGATTTTGCGATGGTAATGCAGCACGTCGCATTCCTGACACAAGAGTATTTATATATATTCACAGGAGACTGCCAAATATCGTAACAGCATCGAATACCCGGGCGGAGCCCCATTTAGTGTCACCAAACCATTTGGATGTCGACGAAGATATAATTCGTAATGTAACAGTAAATTCTTCTATTAGCATAAGGAGGCTCGCTTTACAATTGAACACCTCTCGCTATCGAATTCATCAAGTATTGCACAAGGAAAATCTTCATCCATACCATACAACACCCGTTCAATAACTATTACTGATAGACCAAACTAAAAGATTGATGTTTTGTAATTTGTTGATGGAAAGGAATTTGCAATTCACAAGAGATGCCATAACAAACTTTCACAATCTACACACGTGGGCTGCTGAAAATCCTCATTCGAAAAAATAAACATCATTTCAGCACCCATTCAGTGTAAACGTATGAGCTGGTGTAATTGGCGATAATTTAATTGGACCATTCATATTACCACCGAGATTAAATAGGGAACGTTATTTACAATTTTTACAAAACGATTTGTCACTCGTTTTTGATGTTGTTCCCATTTTAAGTTGATTCTCGCATACTTACCAACATGATGGTGCACCTTGTCACTCCGATAATAATGTTAAGAATTTTTTTAACGAAAATTATCCAAATAATTGGATTGTAAGAAATGGTCCAATTCGTTGGCCTGCAAGATTCCCCGATCTTACGGTATTGGATTTTTATGTATGGGGAACGATGAAGGCGCTTGTATACTCCAAAGAAATTGAAACAAAATAAGAATTTATACAACGAATACACACAGCAACACGGGTAAGGGAAGAATTACCAAGAACTGAAATAACCAAAGGCATACTTAAACGAATATTAGCCTGTATTCAATCACAAGGAGGACATTTTGAGCACATTTTTTATAACTCCTCGATCCAAATTGTGTATTGAGGGATTATAGAGGAGATCCTCTGTAGCAATTACACACATTGCAAATGAATAACACAAATCTCAGAGATGAGCTCATGTTCTGACTATATTCAGCGGATCGGGATTATAATAGGCTGATTAGACAAAGCATATGCTATTCTCTCATGATTGGTTATGCTCGAATGACAAATTTTCAAAAATTAACATATTTTTTGAAAATGTTTTGTTGACGCTTTAGATTCACGTATATTATTTTTAGTTAATACATACCTACCTCAAAAGTGTACAATGAACACATGGTTTTTCGGTTGTCATCCCCTTCAATTTATTTCGATTTTGTTTTTGTTTTTTGTTTCTAGAAGACACATCGATTGCACATACAATGGCGGAAGAATTTTAGGAATAACGGTAAAAACGATAAGTTTATTATTATAATGGTAGAGAAAGACTAATTTAAGAAGTTTGAACAATTCAGAATTTTTTTTATTTCATTTGATTCCATTAAATTAGTACAGTTGTTTTTGTTTCCTCCTCTTGCATTTAGGACAGATTGGCATCTTCTGGACATAGAGCTAATCAACGTATCGAGGCTGTCTTGTGGAGTTTGTCTCCAGTGATCTTGAAGGAGACTGCATAGATGCACCCGCGTTGTTATTGATGCTAAATGTGGCAGTATGCAAAGTATGCTGCGGTAAAGTTGATCCCATGCGTGTTCAATCGGATTTAGGTCTGGGGATTGTGCTGGTCATGGTAACATTTGGACAACCAGTCTGTTATGATTCTCGCTGTATGTGGCCTGGCATTGTCGTGCATTAAGATTAATTCTGATCCGATTTGTGATGATAATGGAAGCACAACAGGTTCCAGTATCTCATTGATGTAACTGGCTGCTGATAAGTTTCCTTCTGGAAAAGCGAGATCATTTCTTTTACCAGTCATAATTCCAGCCCATACCATAACAGTGCCTCCACTATATCTGTGCACTTCTTGTACATTTTTGAGCCTTTCGGCGTTACCAGACTGTCTCCATATTCTGGTTCTCCTAGTGTCTGGTGACATTCATCAGTGAACAAAACTTTGGGCCATTCCGCTTCTGCCCAAATTCTATGATCTGACACCTATCATTTCTCAGCTCTCGGTTTCCATGTCGAATCGGTAAACAACTCAACAGGCGGCGAGCGTGGAGGTTGGTTTCATGTAGTCTATTCCTGATGGTTTGGTCACTAACATTAATGTTTTCATTAGTCCACAAGCGCGACTGTAATTTTCGGGCAGTTAAAGTTGGCTCCCGGCGGACTGGCAGTTTAATATAACGGTCCTGTGCTGAAGTTGGAACTCTTTCTCGGCCTGGACGCTGCACGTAGTCATACATGGCCATTGCCATAACCCGCATATAACGCTCCGGACACGTTAAAATGACGGGCAACATCTGCTTGGCTTTTTTTCAATTCGAAGCATTCCTACTGCTTCGTCCATTTTACTATGAGTTAGGTTATGACGTGTATTGCTGAACTCCATACTTCTGCACAAAATTTTAAAATTCAAAAATTTGAAATCTCTCTTTTAGGAGCTAAAACTGAATAAAGACTGAGATAACAATTGAACCCAAATAGACTAAAAACGTTTTATTCCGTATTTGAAGCATGTCAAATTCATTAACCTCCAAAATTCTATATTACCCACATAGGTTTCTGGTTTTCATTAAAATTTAGATCTTTTCAAACAGATTATTACTGTGTCTCGATTTTCACAGGTTGTATTTCTATATAGCAAATGCAGATTTTTGACAAATAAATAGTGTTTTGGAGTCGGGGTCAATTAAAACTTAAAGCAGTCCCTCTCATCCATTGACCGCAGTAGCCTTTCATAATACAGTTCCCGCAGTATGATTTTTTTTTGGTAATGTTGATTGATACACTGCATTATTGGTTGCCGCAGCTCCGTGCGAGAAAATAATTGAGTTTATGGGTGTAAATGAACCCTTGGGTTTTGTTGATCATTTTGTATCGTGCAATGGAATCCTGGCTGATAACTCCGTAGAGAGTTGGCTACGTAATCCCGCAATCCAAAATCTCTCATTGCATCCACATAAAACTCTTGCATTGCATTGACATGAGCTATTGGCATATGAAAAAGACTTATGCTTAGCTAACAATGTCGTTAAAACCAGGGCTAAAGATTCGAATATTCAGTCATCCATAACAAGGGAATCTGTTGTGGAAACCCCAAATACTTCACGTATTTACCTTCCTAATAAGAAGGCACAGAAGAAAAAAATTGATCGTATGAGATAGCACAATATAAAGGAGCCAACTGACCTGGATATCATTGACATTCCAGACAATTTACGTTACCTTGAAGGTGAACTATTCGTTTTATGCGAAACCAAGTTTGAAGAAGAAAAAATATTAATTCTTGGTACAATGTCTTCTTTGAATCTTCTATCACAAGCCATTTGCTGGATTATGGATGAAACTTTTGATGTGGTGCCATCAATAATGCGGCAATTGTTTTCTATTCATGGAAGTATAAAAATGAAAATTGTTCCCTTGGTTTTCTGCTTAATGAGCAAAAAATCAATGAAAACATGCGATCAATTTTTTTTTTTAATCTTCGAAAATTTGTCTGGAGCACGAAATAATTTTGAATCCAAAAAAAATACTTTCGGACTTCGAGAAAAATAGCTTATTCGGCCAAAGCTTTTTTCCCTCATGCAGTTTTCAAAGGATGTTTATTTCATTTTGGCCAGATTATTTGGCGCAATGTGCAAAAAGAGAAGTTGGTGGTAAAATATGGGAATTCAGAATCATTTGCTGTTCAAATTCGGATGTTAAAAAGTCTGGCATTCGTACCACCAAAGGATGTCTGTAACTACACTGCGCCAATTAAAAAACGGAACAGAAATTTTCATCGAGAAAATAGCCAGATTTGAACGCTTGTATCTTGGTGAAATAACACCTTTCAGAAAAAAAAGTTTGTCTATAGTTGGAGGAAATTTTGTTTTCTTTTCGATACTGAAAACCGTTTTATTTTATTTTGTTTTTTTATGACTTTTTTGAGTAAAACAAAAGGTGTCTAAAAAAATAAAATTTGCTGCTGTTTTAAACTGTAGACGAACTTGCTCGATATTTCATTCAAAAATCCAAATTGGCCATTTTATAGAGAATTTAGAAACCTTGCAAAATGATGCTAGGAAAATTTGTGTGCGGCCACTTCTTGTCGAGTTATTGAAGTTTTAGAGAAAACGTATCAAAAAGCGTAGAAGTAATATTTTTTTTCTTGTAAACTTAGCAGCATTCTACGATAAAATGTTAAATCACTTTAATACTAAAACTTTAACACACTGAAACTTCAATAACTCGATAAGGAGTGGCCGCACACAAATTTTCTAAATTCTCTATAAAATGGCCGATTTGGATTTTTGAATGAAATATCGAGCAAGTTCGTCTACAGTTTCAAACAGCAGCAAATTTTATTTTTTTTAGACACCTTTTGTTTTACTCAAAAAAGTCATAAAAAGACAAAATAAAATAAAACGGTTTCCAGTATCGAAAAGAAAACAAAATTTCCTTCAACTAGAAACAAATTTTTTTTTTCTGAAAGGTGTTATTATAGCCAATAGCCCTGTACTATTGTATCGTAGAAAAAATAGCGTGTATAACTCGTGTGAAAATGAGTCATTGCAATACTCAAGTGATTGCAGCCCTCGCCATCGCTCAGCCCGCAAATTTCACTTTCGTATTGCAATGACTCGTTTTCTTCACTTGTTATACAATATACTATTTCTTGACGAATTGTAAAAATTTCCTAAGGAATTTCAATGAAACTATGATATAAAATTATTGTTTCCAATTTTTTTATAATTATGTAGTTTTCGATCCGCGATAGATCCGCTCCCGCGAATTCTGTAATCGACGTAAATATTTCGTAAAAATTCGTTAAATATTTTCTCTGATGTAACTAGCTATCCGAGGAAAAATAAATGACAGTTTTTTTAGTGTCGAAAAAATTAAACATTAGTTTATGATTGTGAAATAAATTCGTGTTCATATGCACTCACTAAATGTAAAACCGTCCTTATGTTTGAATTTAATAGAAAACCCACTGGTGTCAAACAACAACCTGAATTTTTTACTCAGGGGAGAAAGGTTGTATTCGAAAATTATCCGAGCGTCAAAAAAAAAACAACACAGAGAAATAAATGTTGTCTCTGATACTAAAATCGGTTAGCTGTATTTTGACAGTTAAATTTTTTCTCTGGTTACTTCGAAATAAAAAAAAATAATCCCAATATACATAATTGGGTAAATCAGTGGTAGCTTTTTTGGCTTGGTGTCGCCTAAATATTTCTAAAAAGCGATACATTTTCGATTTCACACAAATTATACGATTACAGAACACACATGTTTGAACTAGTTATGTTACATAAAACTTCATCAAATAATGTTTAATACATTAAATCTCGATAACACCTGGTGCTCCAGATAAAATCATTAAATACTCATGTGTACACAGAAACTCAATAAGATTTTTGATCTCTTGCTAATCACTAAACTTTATTATTATTTTGCTGTTTTTTTATCTGGCAAAATTTCTTCCAACTCTTGCAAAGAATTTATTATGAAAGAAATAATCCAAATTGAAACGATTACTAAAAGTTTTGTTTTTGGTTTAGTTAACAAAACAAACGTATAAAAACTGTTCAAACTAAACTTCTTACAACAAACTCATTAATTTGATTTTATAAATGTACATACCAGTATTTATATTTGGAACCAACTCGATGAAAAGCTAAACTTGTAACGCTATACGAAACACGAGAAACTTTGTCAAAAATAACAAAAATTCAAATTTAATTTCGACAACACAAAATTTTATTTTTTAATATAAATTGTTTTGGCACTGAAAATACCGTAATTTTATTACAAGATACGTATAGAGAGTATTAAGATTGAAATTAATTCTTGTGTGACAAATATCATTTATGTATGTATAAGGTATACGACGAGTACGATATACACACAGAATATGATACAGAACTAAACTTTTTCCAAAGTTAAGTAGATTTTCGTTTTCTAAATATCTCATGTTATAGATGTTCTGGAAAATCAGTTTCATTTATTATTTATTTTAAGTACAGACAAAAAAAAAAAAAAAAAAAGAATTTGCATAAAATTACACACGAAACGAAACATTTTTTATTTATGTTGACAACCCAAAAAAATAAAAAATTGCTAGTAGTATAATCTATTGAATAGAAATGAGATGAAAAACGAACGAACATTTAATGAATAAAATCTAAATTGATTACAAATGTTATAAATATTTGCTCGTGTGTGTATATATAAAATACACACGTACGTATAAAATATTTCCCAATACACAAACAATATTATACAAGAGTGTTATATAACCTGGTTGCAGAGAAATCAATATATTCAACAAAAAAATACCAGAATGTTACAACAACACTACAGGATGGAAAATTATTAAATGAGTTGGAACAGTTTTCTTCTTTTTTTTTTTTTGGTATTTTTACTTTTTTGTTGGTTTATATTTCATTCCATCACATACATCTACCATAAATCTACATACATACGTATATATTATCTAACAGAGAAAGTCGATTTTTCCTCATTGAAATTTGAAATTTTCCAAAAAAAAAAAAAAAAGTTCTATTTTTATTTATTTATTTTGAAAGTCATCATGATTCAGTTGAAGAGACATTATTTAAATTTATTTTATTTTACTTTTTTTTTTAAAGTTTTAATAACATAACAACAAAAATTATATTTCCCCAACAAAAAAAAAAAGAAAATATAAAAAGCCAGGAAGTAGAGGGATACAAATCCATCAAGTTTTTCACAGTAACAAAAACTGTGGATGATTTGAATAAAATAAATTGTGTGTGATAATAAATTTAAATTATACTTTTTGCTTTTCCTATCCCTCTGTATATTACCTGTATAATATTCCTCTGTGCGGGTTCATATACATAATAATGATAATGCTTATCGTGTAGTACCGAATACCGATGCCATTATAATATCATTTTTTATAATATTGTAATAAAATAAATTCTGGAACAGGAAATTTTGGGATGGGAAATTTATTATGGATTATTAAATTGTTTCTTAAGTAGTTTGACATTTTTTTTTTTTTATTGTTAGTACACGTTTTCATGAAATGGTTTATTGATTTAATATTTGATGGACGGTGAAATTAAATTTGTAAATGGTATATGAAATGATATGGTAGTATTAATGCATATACAATATGGAAAGCTTTTATCGGTGTTTCATGTTTTCAAATTATATAATTATTTCGATATTATCCATTTAAATTGGTAATAACATGGTTAGACCTATAGTTGTTAGTTTCATATGTTAGGTATAACCTTGAGGAATTTATGATCAAATGAATTATATACAAAGTTGTTCATTGATCCAATAGAGTAATTTTAAACCATAACAATGGATTAATATTCAGCGATTATGTTTTTTTTTATAGATATTTAGCATATGATCGCCCGATTAGTATGATCCATCCGGCATTTACCTGAAATTTGAGAAAATGAACTTGAGACTTTGTTTGAAGCTAAATGAAACTAAAAGCAGCCGATACAATTTTTTGATTTTTTTTCGTGGAATTTATACATAGGTATTTAGGAGTTTATATGCAAGTTTTTATAAATATTCGGAAAATACTTAACGAGTAATCAAAATTTTGCTGAACCTAGATCTTTTTCAATTTGGTCCATATCCACCCGTTTAGCATTAATTGGTGTTCTTTATAGGATGTGGACCAAATTGATTTGGATATGTAACAATCTATAGTTCTAGCCTTGATGGTTATGGGTGAATTCGAAAGTAGAGTCGGAGAACGAATCCAACAAGACCTAGAGTTAGTAAATGACTGGTGCATGGATGCGGGCCTGATATTCAATCCTAATAAAATTAACTGCATTCCATGAGTGGGAGGTCCATATATTATTATAGCCCACATAGCAAACACTACAGAGTACAGATATCATTGCCGGAACGACCACTGGGTGCGGTCCATAAACCACAATAAGTTATTTTCTTCCTATCTGGTATTATAGCGGTAGCTGTCATGTTGTATAGATTGAGTTTGCGCTTATAATAAAATGACGAAGCATTTGTTGAAAGACGAAGCATTTGCATTCGGCAGGTTAATTTCTCGGTGCAAGTCATAGCTTAAATGCATGTGATACGACCAATATTGTTGATGTGTCTTATTTACCAATATCTTTTTGGCTTAGGGAATGAAATATTAAATTCATTGTTGAATATGTTCCGGTTTATGGCCAACGTTACAGGTTCATTCGTATACGTTCTAAGTATATTTCATACATTTTTGTTAAATTTAAGTGTGCGCTTCTACATAGATATTGGTTTTGTGTGTTAGCACGGCAATAATGGGACAATGCAACTGTTGACTTCCAAAATTATTTATTTAATTTCGTACTTTGTTACGGGTGACTAATCATTTTACTTTCTTTTACGTAAGTAAAATAAAGTATAGTAATCATGAAAATTTTCGACCTTGAGATTATTGAAGATTTATCTGTTTTGAGGTCCCCTGAGTCCGAAAAAGTGAGTTTCGAAATGATGTCTGTCTGTCCGTCTGTCCGTCTGTCCGTCTGTCCGTCTGTCAGTCTGTGTCCTCTCTACAGCCCAGATGGCTTAACCAATCCAGCTGAAACTTCAGATTTAAGCTTTTTTGATAAATTGGGAGGTCCCAGTGAATTTTGCTCCAAATCGGTCAACCGGAAGTAGCCACTCCCGTGGGGCAGAAAATTTGTTTTGCAAATATCTGAAAAAGTATAAGGTTTACAAAAAACTACTAAAACAAAATGTTTCCAAAAACTAAAAGTAAAAAAAAATAAAAAAAAACAAAATTAAAAATTAAAAAAAAAAAAAAAATTAAAAAAAAAAAAAAAATTAAAAAAAAAATTAAAAAATTTTATAAAAAAAATAAAATTGATGTGTGGCCAACACATTTCTTCTACGAACAGGGAATTTTGAGACACCAATTACGCAAACTTCTTACAAATTTATTATTTTTTATTACTTTCTTTTACATAAGTAAAGCTTAAATCTAAAGTTTCTGTTAGATTGGTTAAGCCATCTGGGCTATAGAGAAGACACAGACAAACAGACGAGCAGACAAACGGACAGACTGACAGACAGACATCATTTCGAAACCCACTTTTTCGGACTCAAGGGGCCTCAAAACAGATATATCTTCATTAATCTCTTACATAATATTTCGGGTTCCAGGTCCCAGATTCCGTAAAACAGAAAATTTATTTTACAAATATTTCAAAAATATACAATTTACAGAAAACATGAAAAAATAAAAACAATCTTAATAAACTTTGCAAGAAATTTGCATTATAAAAGTTTCTTAAAATTCGCTGTTCGTAAAAGAAAGTCGTGTGTTGGCCACACCTCCATTTTTTTTTTTGTTTGACGTGAGTTTTTGCTATCAAATTCGGTATGGTGGATATCCCTGATGTATAGATTGTCTATAAAATAATTATCATCATTACCTTTGGTGATGGATTTTCTGTTTGATGAGACAGTGCAATAGGTAATTGATTTTTATGCATTTTGATGTTTTTTTTTTTTGTATTTGGTATCTCGACTTATAGCTATTGTCCGTTTATTTGTATTTAGGTGTATTTTTGTTTCTAAATTATATAGAAGTATACTGTAGTGACGTCACTATTTGGATTTCCCTTACTAATGAGATGAGTTGTATTTATATAGTATACATTTATGGCATACGCACAAATATTTTTACATTTTTATTGTTTTGAATAAATAAATGTTGAATTTGGCGCAAATTGTAAGTAAAACGCATATCAGCTGAGTTTTACTAGGGAAAAAAATATATTTACATACAAAAATTGTTTGATACGGGATGAAATTACTTTGGTGGTTTCATTTTACCTCAAGCAACCGTCGTGTATACTGATAATAATAATACAAGACCAGTACAGTTCATGTTGCTATATAATCGTGGTGCTATGTCTATTAGAAGCAAAACATGCTCATGTCCATTACAAGCTGTTCTAAGAAAAATCAAAAATACTTCTCATTCCTTACGAAAAGAAAAATTTACATTTTTCGCAATTTTAATTGATTAAATGCGAATAATTGTTGTGAAAAATATTTACCACCCACATTTTAAAGTATTATTTTGCAAAATATGAATCATTAAAAATTGGATAAGGACGTTTTTGCTATATCAGATTGGATATGGAACGTTTTGTTTTGAATCACCTAGGATAAGGTGTATTTTGGTTTGATTTAAAGAAAACGCTGTTTTTTATTTCAATTTATTCAATGTAAAAATAAAAACTATCAGGTATCACATTTTGATTCAGTACAAATAAAAAACTAACATAGTGACTTTCATTGCATTTTTTGAACTTTTAAAAATAAATTTATGCTTTTCCCTAACTAAACACTTAAGTCACTTTCATCTTCAGCCATTCCACAAATTTCTGGTTCTGGGATATCCTCAACAGTTTGATGAGCTGCATCCAGAATATTTTTATAAAATTGCAGGTTTTCTTTAATACGCCAGTTTGGGCCAAAGTACTTATTAAGTAGCTGATTAACATCTTTGAGTTTCTCCGATTTCACCGAAATGCTACTTGGGAGAACTTCAAGAGTCATATTTTGAAGTGTTTGCTACTTTTAGAGGACTGATTTGTATTCTCCTACATCCGACTTATACGCTACTTCGCCGCGAATATTAAATGACCTGTTTTGCCGAATTAGGATAAACCTTTTGGCAGGATTAAATTTAAAATGCCACTGGCCAGGTGGCTTTAATATAGCAGTTGAAGCTTTTTTAAAGTCTATAACACGACAATCTGGACTACCTAAATTAATAATACTACCGTGGCTCGCATACATTTCTTGGTATTTCTCGGGTTTGATAATTGTTTCAACCCTCTTAACTTTTTTCTCTAGTTGCGCAAAGACGCGATCCGGAAGAATAAATGAGTGACCCGGCACAGGGAAAATTATTTCAATTTGTTCGATTTGCTTAGGAGCTTTCATTCTCAACCAGTATGCGCACATTACCATCATTGAGCTATTTTTATTTTGCGCTCCACAACCGTTGCAATCGATGATAAACAGCAGATGCGATCTCATTTGATCCCTTTGGGCAGCAATTCTCCGTCCAAAGATATAGGAAAACGTTTCCTTTTTCTAATTTTGAATTTGCCGTGCCGCGAACTATTCCTAGATTATAGAAATTAAATTGCCTGCTGTAATATGCTGCTTGGTCAGCCAATTTAGGCAGGATCATATTTTTTTGGCAATCAAACGAAAATGTTGCAATCCTTTCATTTTCTTCCCTTGCCAATGAGTAAAAAGCTTTGGCTCTTAGCTTGTGAACTCTATTCATTGTTATTAAAACGGACCGCTTTTGCAAGTCCATTTCCAGTTTTATTTGTTCTTTTAGAGCCTGACACATACTGCATACATCACAAGATGGTGACTTGAACCCGATATTAAAATTGTTGTTAAAAATGTTTCGGAAGTAACTTAGTTTAATACCTAATTCAGGGAAATCTATGACGAACATTCTATACATTTTGTTAATAGAAAATTCCCCTGCCAAATACTGTCTTTAAGCGATACGTGATCGGCAATAGTGGATTTCAAGAACCTTAAAGAAACGCAAACCTCATAATAATTACTATTGTATTAAAAACAAAGAAATAACTGAAAACATACCGGACATTTTTTTACAAAATTGATTATGGCCTCTCGTTTATACACAAACTTTTGAGACACGCGATCACCTCCTCGAGCTTCGACAGGCAATGTCTTCTTTTCAAAATGCCTTTTAATAAATCCTTTAACTCGGACTTTTGATATTCCCAAAATATTGGTAAATGAATTTAAGCAAATTCGAACTAATTAAAAATTTTTTTTTTTCGCATCAAATACTGAACGCTAAAGTTTTTTGGTGGCCCACGCTGGCCGCGGTTACGCTTAGATCTTTTATTTGGGTATAAAGTAATATCAGTGAATCTTGTTCGATTTTAGTCTTACAGCTGTAAGATAAGTTCGAGAAATGCAATGCGTCCACACCTTTTATAAATTTGAATCTGAAGGTTTTCCCTTTGTGCGAGCATTTTGGCATTTTATCATAGGTAAAGCGTTAAATACGCCTTAAACTAACACAAACTGATCAGATCACTATGAAACTTGTATAAGAGTGTTATTTGATGAGTTCAAACGTTAAATTAGGTATTTTTTTTTGTTAAGCAGTATGCACGAGTTTGGATTTAAATCTTATGATTTTAAATTTTTATCAATTGAGTGAGTTGATTGGTTAAAACGAGTAGATGGAAAATATTAGAATATAAATCCAAATTCGTGCATACTCCTTTAGAGTATAGATGAGAATGTGATGGATAAGGTTGTTTTTGCTCTAAACCAGCAATTTCAACTGAAATTTAGTATGGGATAACATACCTTTTGCTTGTACAATGTTTTTTATGGATAAGGTATCATTTGCATTAAACTGTCTGTTGGATAAGGTATGATTTTGTTTCTAGTAGCAGTTTCTATTAATTTTTAAAAAGGGAGAAGATAAGAATTGGAGCAATATATTTGAATTAATTATATAGAATTCAACATTGCAAATCAAATGCCATATTTAACTCAAAATTTTTTTTTTGGTGGAAGAGTATGTTTTGCTTCCAATAGACTTTAAGTGAAAGAAAATTTTTTTTTGTTGAAAAAACAAAAATTAAAAGTTAGTGCAACGTAAACAAAAGCTGCCTATTTTTCTTTGGTGCAGAGTCATGGTGCGGAGATAGAATTTAATAAATAATACAGGCATATTGGTGCCCAAAACTCCAGATAAGTTGCTGGTGGTAAGTTTTATTTGTTTTCTCTCGTTCGTACCGTTTCAAAGATTAATTATATAGCAAACTGAAATCCACATTTTTATTTTGTGCATAGTTAAAATTAACATTCACCAAGATACGAAGAGCAAATGGTTGAAAGGAATATTAATTAGCGGCAATTTCGCGAGCAGTTGTACCAGCATATAGCGGTGCCCGTTATTATATTTTTTGGTTGGTCTAGAATATTCAAGGATACGACGGTCTACTTCCAGTACATACAATTTTGTTTGTAAGTATTGGAGAAAATCCAAATAGTAGTTGTCAACAATAGCATTATGAATAAATAAGTAAATTATTTCGTAGTTTTGTGCTATGAGATACATAAAAATAAAAAAAAACGTATCTACATATGAAAACGTAAAACGAAGATAGTTTCCATTAAGGGGACGTACCACCTTCAAAATTGAAAAACTAAAAGTTTTTCAAAGATTTTTTTTTAATGGAATAAAAAGAGATATCTTAATGAAACTTTCCATTGACATTTTATTTAACTGAAAGTATAAAAACAAATTTTTGTTAGATTTTTTTTAGCCCACTGTCGTCTGCTATAACGGTTTTCCAAAAACACTGAAAATTCGAGGCGTGCATCATAACTGCTCTCAGAAACGTCGGAAAAAAAAACGGGGTTTTATTCAGCATTAAATCGCCCTTGGAATGAACTAAAAAAAATTGGTTGAAAAATAAAAAAATGGCGGCATTTTTTTCGAAAATGCAGCGTTTTTGTCCCCCCCCCCCCCCCCCCCCAATTAGTTGTAACTCAAAAAATTGAAATCCGATTATTCCTTCCGTAGTTCATTCTGAGCAGAAATATATGTAGATCAACGTGTTAAAATTTTAGAACGATTGGATAAGTAGTTTTTTCTCAATCTTGCACGCCAACTTGAAAAACGTCATTTCGAGATAATCGTGTTAGTTAAAAAATTTTTTTTTTTTGTAATAAACCTTTCCAAATTTAATCTGCGATGCCTGCACCGTACAATATACCTACCTCTCAAAAATTTCCCTTCCACTTTTACAGCTGTTATGTAAGAGAATAACGTATTATATTATATATATGCATGTCTATATAAGCAGGTGTTACTAAGAGAAAGTCGGTGTAGCGATACAGCGAACTTTGGCGCCCTTCGCAATAAATAAAATAAAAATATAAATAAAATTGTTTTTGAGATTTTCATGTTAAAATCATGTTCTGAACATTTATCATTCTAACATATTCTATCATAAAGAAAATTTCGATTTTTTGAAAATTTGAAGGTGGTACGTCCCCTTAAAAAAAAAGAAAAAACATTAGTGTGTGTATACCAACCACTAGCAATTTGTAAGCCTAGTTAAGTTTATGGTGGTAAAAAAATTAAGAAAAAAAAAATCTAAAAGGAAAATTAGAAAAAGAATTTTCGAAAAAAAAAATTAATTAATAATTGTAAAAGAAAAAAAATTTGTGTGATTGGAGTGCGTTACTTAAATTTTCAGCTGTCTTATAGCGTAAGCGGAGAGTACTCTTTGGCGGAGCTGTGGATAGTGGTGAGTTTTTTATATTTAAAATTTATATAAATTTTTTTTGTGGGTATATACACCTACATAACCTGCTCCAACAACTATAATTTTTTTTTAAAGCGTGATTTTTTTTTGTTTATACATTTAAAATAATAATTTTTAAGTACTTAGTGAGTACAAAATTGTGTAATAGTTTTGCACGGATTTATTATAGTTTCTTGTGTCTTTTTGTTTTTGAATTAAACTATTAAAAGTACATAATATGGAGTAAATTTTTTTTTGTTGGGTGGTGATGGGAGGGATCAAGAACATGTTTGAGTGTCGAAAGTGAGGTTCAAGTTTTTTTTTAGCAACACAAATGATTTGTACCACCACAAGTTTCCGACGACAATGAACCCCCCCACTTTCCACTGAAGCTACCGAAGATACCAAAATGTGTTGGTCGCCGGGAGGATCGGTAACAACTTCATTTGGTTTTTCTGGTGGCATTACTCGTTTTACATATTTTCCTCGTTTCATAGCACGCGGACATCCTGTTTCTTTGCCGGAAAGTTTTTCAAAACAAAAGCTAATTTGTCTTTTCGATACGTAAAAAAACAATCTATAAGCTCGAACTACATGTTCATTGACTTGGAGGAAAGATCTATATGAATACTTTTTATTTCCGATGACACTCTTCGCCGGTTTAAAGTCACAGCGTTTAACAAATTTAAGAAAAAAACTTGGTTTTATCATCATCGGTCAGATTCCAAAAGCTATCAAATATTTTCTGTCGATCTGCTACGGATAAATTTTTGTAGGAAAAAGCAAGAATTTTTACATCCGAGTATCATTTGTCTTGCCACCATCAGTTGATTTTTCCACTTCGTATATTTTTTCCTGACTACCTACGTTTTTTATTTAGGTTGCACTTCCAAACATTAATATGTTTTTATTTCTTTTTTGTTAACCTTGGAGACGAATTTTCTGAGCTTGTAGTAACGTGTTATTTTAGTTAAACAATATATTCAATAATGTACTTCAAGCTCGTACCGTAAATAACTAGAATTAGATGGTAAATCTCTCCAATTGTCATTCACCCAATAATTTTTTGGAGAAAAAGCAGTTAAGTGATAGCCGCTTAAAGAAATTAAATTAAATTATTTTTAATTTTCTAACTTAAATTACTAAATTTTTTCACAACACGTATTATCACTACGCCACAATGGCCTTTTCCTCTAGCGGAAACTGTGCGGTTGATCGGGTACTTAAACCACAGTTATATTACTCTGTTGAACCCGTGGAAGAAATTGGTGATCTTATTATCTTTTATGTGTGAGGCCACGCTGCTAATTAAAAGGCTTATTTGAGCAATTAAAATTTTTAATCATTCAACGATTGAACTCTCAGGCAAAAATGGATAATTTTTATATATTTTATTTCCTAGGTTCTGTGGGTTTAATCCTATATATCGATTTATTCCAATCTATAGGATAATTATTAGTTTAAAAAAAAAAATACAAACAACAAAAAAACAAACATGCCACTAAACGGAACGAAAATTTCCTACCTGTATGATGAATTTACTGAATTTAAAAAGAACACTTATGTATATATTCACTTGTGAGCTGTTCTATTAACCACGGATGCCTCACTAAATATAACTTTTAGTAAAAAAAAAAAAAAAAAATTTAATCGCATGAAATTACCAAAAAAAAAAGATATATGTACATATTATGTATCTATAATTCCCGGTTACATATTTAAAATACGTACGTACTAAAATATCCCCTTATTACTACCACCTATGTAATATATTTACATACAGATATACATATGTACCTTCAATTGTCAAGCATTTCTCTTGCACATAAAATAAAATTGCGGTTTTATTGTTTTTGTACGATCGTGGTACAAGAGTTAAGTATATACCGCACAGCTATACTAGCTTCGTCTATTAACTGCATTTATTTGCATATACATAGAGATAAAACAAACTTTATTGTAATATTGATCTCGACTATGACTCAAGCGAATCAATTAAAAACAAATTTAAAATACAAACCTAGGTCAGTTACACTAAAATTTGTATGCAAAGGTTTATTGATCTATTATATGTACACCAAAAATATTATTGGCTGGACAAAATATTCCAATTAATTGGACATTTATTTTTGTGGTGTAGTTATTGATTTGACAGCCGTAACACACCTTTAGTTTTATTGTAATCTTAAATAATATTTGTTTTTTTAACATCATTGGGAACCTGTTTGCTTCGATGGAGGGTACTTTGCAGGATAATTCATTCTTCATCAATTGCTCGTAGCTTACATACGTGTTTAAATTATTACATACGTAATCAGGATATAATCAATACCGCTATTATACCCAAAACATTTTTGTTCTACACTTTGATGTATAATAACACAATAAGTTATTTTAAAGCCATGAATTAACTGTAAAAGTGATTAAAATAAAGTTCAGTTATATTTAATTGATAGAACTTTATGATTGTACGGTGTATTTTTTTTTTATTTTTTTTATTAACAAAAATATTATACAAATAAGGCTATAAGCCTTTTTAAAATTTTCTTTTAAAAAGAAAATTTTTATTATGTATACATATGCAAAAAATTAAACATAGACAATTATTAATATTTTTTTTTTTTTACAAAATGGAATAAATTATAATTTGCTTTCATAATATAATACAAAACATAAACAAATAAATAATCGTACAATCAAAATGCATTTATTTGACCAGACGAAAAGTGAGCGAAACATGAGATTTTGAAAGCTCTAAGGCTAGTCAATGACTGGGTAGCAGGGTCAAGGGTGTTCCAAAGCTTAACAGCACGTACGAAAAATGATGCTTGACGTTGCTTAGATGCACAATTAGCCGGTAGATTAATTCCAAATGTGCGAGGCGACCGTACAAAGTGTGTCATGTCGAAAAGATATTGAGGGCTTTTATATAAAATTATCTTATATAAAAATAGGACAGAATTATACTTTAAGTAATTGCCCAGATCACAATTTAAGATTTTACGCGAATACACTGATATCGAGTCATACTTTCTTTTATTGTAAATAAAACGAGCACAAGAATTAAAAGCTACGTTCAACTTATGAAACGATTTTGATGAGCAACCAGAAAACACGGGAGCGCCATATGTTAAGTGTGGGATGATTACCAATTTAAATTTAGCAGCTCGCATGTAAATATAAATTACTGAGTGTTGCATAAATTTTCGAGCAAACATAATTAATATGGTCATGAAAGTTGGCTATTAATAATTATTCCGAGGTTCCTAGTTTTACCCACTAACTAAATTTTATGGTTATCAATAACATATTAATATTTGACTGGGATTGTTGAATGACATCTATTTTTATAACTGATCGTACTTAATAAACTTTCAGTGATACGCATAGTATAATCTCAATTTATCTGATTGGTTCACAAAAAATAAATTGTAATTCAATCATCATTGCTATATAGCTAAAGGCTTCTTTAATTACTTTACTGAATTAAAAAAAAAAAGTGATTGAATGTAAAGTACAAATACAATTCAATGCTATCTAATTCATCACAATATTTTTAACAGTACACAGAAAAAAAAAACGGAGTTCTCCTGACACCGAATCGGTATCAAATAATATCCCACCGATAGGACCCAAGTTTCTTTTATCCCAGTGGAGTTTTTATTTTGATCATGATTTACTTTTTTCGCATGAAATTATTTACTATAAAAAAACAAAAATTAGTTTTTAAGGATACCACCTATTCACATCCAACAGATAAAAACTCACGAATAAAATAGAATATTTTTGTAAATGTTTAGACAAATGTGTTTACGAAATAAGGATCATAACACAAATATATTTTTATAGACTGAAATTACACAGATATAAGAAATTATTACACACTCTTCGGATTTAAAAAAATCATTGAAATGAGTAGAATGAAACAAACGTTTTGGAGTGTTTAAATAAATTCAGTTTTTTTAAATTTATTTTTAAATTGTTTATATATAATATAATATGATATATTGTAATTAAATAACATCAAATTTCGGAACAATAATGTTTTTAATTAGATTTTGGAGTTTGATTCATGATTTAATTCAATTGAAAATATTATATTCATTATTTTAATAAGAAGCAAAATTAAATTAAATTTTCCGAAGAATTCGATATCAGTTTCAATTAACATCGGAAAATATCTGAGTAAATACCAAAACTGTGATGCTATTTGTTTCAAATTTTTCGTATTGCTCTCTAAATTTATTAATGAAGGAATGTTCGAACGGTTAAGATATCCAAAATTTTCAGATTTTATGGAGATCAATTTTCGTTGTTTTGTTAAATATAAAAGAAATGATTTAAGTTCGTATTGTCCAATGCCCTCCAAGGTATCGTACATTATGTCAACGTTGTGGGATTCAAAGGTATTCAAATATTTCAGTTCATTTAGAGGACACAGTTTCTGTAGTCTTAATTCCTGGCCGCTGACCTAAAGATTGTAATCATTACTTTTTCGAATTAATTCGGGTTCAATAAGTAACAGTTCTACAAAATCGACAAAAATAGTTCGATATAAATGATTCCAGAAATCGTGTTGTCGTGACTTAAAGAGAGAAATATACCCTTAATATTTATCAGTGATCACTTATTAATACCTTCTGTTTCCAGCACTTCAATGTCACCAATAACGGGGTCCAGAATCATTTCATACTCATATTCATTTACGTCTGCGTAATTTATCGTCAATTAAATGAATATTTTTTAACAATACCCCAGATCTAAGATGGTTAAATAAAATTCTAGAATTTTTTGAATACCTGTCTTACTGCCTAACGGGTTAACTACTTCAAATTCATCGCAGTATATTTGTAAATGGAAACAAGCATCAGATGCAAACAGTTTGTTTTGTTTAAAATAATTACCTTGCGAGTATAATGAAATGCATTGCTGCAAATGGGGTCACTTTCTAATACTTTGCTTTTACAGGAAACTAAATGTTTCAACAATCGATGCATAAGAAAAATTATTAGCGACAGGACGTTGATCATAAATATTCTGGTATTTAGTCCATATTTTATCGGTTCTTATACCTATGGCGATTTCTCTTAGGGCAAGAACTTTCGAAAACAAACCAGTAAGTGGTTTTTTGAAATTGAAACGGGTTTCTTAGGATATTTAGTTTTACTTGTATATCATTAATAATTTCATTGTTATTAGTTATCAAACAAATAAAACCATCAAAAGTTAAGACTGATGAATAGTGATGATTATTGCGGTGGAGAATATTATAATGATTAAGAAAATTGATGAAAAGTTAATTTTGTTTACGTCTAAGCATTTATAAAATATACTATTTTGTGCAGATTAGAACTTGTACGTAGGAAGACGGGAGTTTAATGTATTTCGCGTAATTTTTTCGGTAACCGAATAATTTGTCTGAATTCTAAGATTAGATTTAGTAATCTGTGTTTTTTTTTTGTAGATAAGTTACTCGTAATTAATTAACGACACGACAGGAAGAATATGTTCATGATATAGTAGCCTTGCTGGTGTTAGCCTGGAAAAGGCTTAATCGTTTTAATAACTTTATTTAGGATTACTTGTAAGTCATGAATAAGGCCAGGATTAGCCACGCCCCAAATCTGAAGACGATACGCAAATTTAGAATGAATGCAACTAAGTATAATTGACTTCGCAGGTTTTTGGAAATGTTTTGCGCTTAATTTCTAATATATAGTCAGACCATGATAAATTGCTGTTAACATATAGATCTAGAAAACTTGTATAATCGCAATTAAGTCGAAAAAATAAAATAATTGGATTTGGTAAAGTTCAGTATAAGACCGTTGTTAGATAAATAATCATTTACAGTTTTTAAATCCTGTTCCATATTATTGTTCAACTCAGTAAACGATGATGCACTGTAAATGATATGGCAGCGTCATCTGCAAATAATTGAAGAGATCCTTTTAAATGAAGTTCGAAAATATCATTAATGTACGCTATATGAACAAGGTCGGGCCACGAACAGACACTTGAAGAACTCCACAATGCGCACGTACATTTCTTGACTCATACTGGTTTAATTTAACTGTTTGTTCCCTACCCGTCAGGTAATTTTCAATTAATGAAAGCGCTTTTCCGGATATACCATATCAAACGAATTTCCTTAAAAGAATTGAGCGATTAACGCAATCAAGTGAGGAGACTTACACTATTTCGGTAGATTGTCGATGTCTTCCTCCTGTAGTTTTCGACAGTTCTGTAGATTTTGAGATGAGATTATAAAAATCCAAAATTGACATGGGATCTAAACTAGGCAACAAGGTGTTTCCCAATTTCAGTAATAAAGGGGTAAATTCAATAAGATTTGTCGATGTTGATATGTTTGGCATAAAGCCATGCTAACCCTGCGTAATATGTCGCGGAACCACAGATCTGATTGAGTTGCATATTACCAGTTCAAATAATTTAGGTACTGAAGATATCGATGTAATCCCTCTGTAACAAGGAACATCATTTCTTGCTCTGAAAATTGGTGTCACTCTGGTTATTTTCCATTTCTATCGAAATACTGCTAGTTTTAATGATTGATTAAATAGAAGACACATAGGAATTTCCAACGACGCAAGCTCTTTTATTAATGAAGCTGGAATGCCATCAGGACCACATACATCTCCGAATATTTCTAAAGCTCTATGAATCAACCGCTGTACTATAAAACACAACAAAGGTTACCGGTTGAGTCCTGCCATCTATCGAAGTTACGATAAGTAACGAAAGTGAAGTGAAAAACAACATTACCGCTTTCCTTTTTTTGTTTTTGAGTTGGTTCTTCTAAAAATATGTGCTTGATCCTAATTAGTCGATAAAACAAGATTTTAATTTGAAATAAAAAATTAATTAGAAAAAACGCGATTACATATATCTTAAATGTGTGTTAATCTTTCCTAAAGAAAAATACAGTCCGCAATTAATATCACCTCGACGCTCGAACACCTCGGTTTCAAACCTTGGTGTTGTGTGGTTACGCTATTTTCATTATTGTTTATATTTTCATTCTATCAATGGTCTCCAGCTTAAAAACTGATTGATAAAACTCAGCAAACATATTTGATATAAACTAAGGGTCACAAAATTTTTGTTCCTTAAATATTGTGTTGTTCTTAACCTCCCTCTAATTCACACGATTGAAAATCTCTCGGATTTCCACAATTTGGGAAAATTCTTTGAGAAAAACTAAAACGGTCTAAGTTTTGAAATATTGTAGTTTGTCCCATACGGGTCGCACCGATATAAATTAGAGAAATTATCTCGCTCACGTACACGCTCGGAAAACTCTGATAATTCCACAATTTTGATAAAATTTAATAAGCAACTGACTAACAATTTATAAAAGAGACCAGCAAATTATGAAAAATATATTAATTCTACTTTGTAGAACAAACGTTTTTCTTATCCGTTTTTCAATTTTCGGAAGAAAAGAAAAACCAGATGCGTTCACTAGGCTGCTTAACTAGGACAACCTGTAGGGTTAATATAATGTAAAATAGAAGGAGAATACATTTTAGAAACAAGCGGCAAAATGAAATTTCGAGAAGATGTTTCGCGCTCTTTTGAAAGTTTAAAAAAAAAAAAAAAAATTACAAAATAAGAATACAACCAAAGCAAATTTCATGCTAAGTCTCACATTGTAGTAAATATTGGTATTGGACCTTACTAGTTGACTCGTCAAGAAGAAATAATTTTGTTTTGCTGTTAAAAGTTTCGTTTCCTTGCTGGGATACCTTACAGCAATGTAAATAATTGTTTGGCTCCTCGGAACATGTAACTTCAGCCAACAAAAAAACAAATATTCAGCCTGATTTGGGAATATCTCGCCTATTTAGAAATGATCCGATTATTACCATGAACCAGGAATTTATCGAGGACAATCAATTTACGAGTAATACGAATACGCTGTGTTTATTAGTAAATTTGCCTAACCAATAGCTGCCGGAATAATGAAAACAGAAGCACAAACTCAGCATAATTCCAAGTTTTACGTAAATGAAACAAATAATTTTGAATACAATAAATAAAATATTTGAAGTAAAATATTTACATAAATTAGAATTCCAATTAAAAAAGAAGTAATACAAAATTTGTTAATTAATTTATAATCCTGTATAATGTAATTCAATTTGTATTCGAATTTAATTCCAAAAATAACACCAGCAACAACAAAACTTTCTATACATAAATAAATTATGAATTATTGATAAAATCCTTAAAAGCCATAATAAATAATATTTCCTAATAAATATGTACATATAGGGATGGATATAATATGTATGTACAACATAATACTAACAAAACAGAACACAGCAATACTCTATATATGTATGTACAGAAAAAACTTAAAAATAAATAGCCCATCTATTAATTAATAATTATTGTGTTAAGTTTAATTGGATTTTTTTTTTTTTTTAATCTATTGTACAAATTTATATAAAGTTTATTTGGTTTAAGAAATTCAATTCTATAATACGGACGACGCAGGCTAATCAATAAATTTATTTAGTTGCTCAACAAACGATTATTCCAATTATCCCAAAATTCAATGTTAACAATTATACGCTTCAAAAAAAAATTAAATTGTGGTATTTATGGATTAAATATTTAGTTTTATTGTATTTGTTTTATTAAAAAAAAAAAAAAATTTAAATTAATGATCAAATCTGCAATTTACCAGTTTAATTAAATTTTTTATTTTTTTTCAACATTCATTTTTAACATACAAATAAATAAATTTGTATTTTATTTTTTTGTTGTTATCTAAAATGTGGTTGGATTAAACATTTTTGTAGATTTGTTATTAAAATAATTAAAGTAATTATTATTATAACAACAATAATTAAATTGCCACACTAAAATTGGTAAATTTAAAATTTATTTAAATTAATTGGAATACGAGGAGCATTGTTATAATGTTGTACGAATGAATTAAATTGGTAAGACTGGTTAATTAATTCCACTTATTGTTTGATCCATCAACTTATTTACCGCAGAGGGCTGCCTAATTATAGCAGAGCCGGCTTGTTAAGGTAGGCAATAGACAATGTCTTTAGAGTCTAAAATATTGGAAAATATTTCTGTAGCATCACAGTAATAATTTATTGCATGCAAAATTATAACTATTGTTTGTTGTTATTTCACCATAAAAATGAAGATTTGCCTTCTGACCTTGAGCTGCCACTTTTTCGATTTACCCAAAGGATGTAGTTGCCATACGGGCTGAACAGATACATCTATGAGCTAAATAAAAATAGAGATCCACCGCCACAGCAATGGTTTTGTAATGACGAGGAATAAAGGTTATATATAGGTTTTGTAATGACGATTTGTGCTAACGAGTGATGCTGCACATTTGCCATATTTTTAGTCGAAGTAGACATTCAAATGAGGATTTTTTCCTTGATACTTAATTTTACAACCACCTTCCAGTAAGGGCCGACGCATAACTGAATTAATGTTTCTATCCACCAACCGTTGTTACAAAAAAAAAAAACTAACGGCAAAACGGTTTTACCTTTGCTAGTTCTGTTTGTATGGGGACACGAAATGAGATATAATTTGTGTTGGCACATCATAAAATGGAGACAGTGAGGGTTAATGTGTACATTATACGTAAATGTTAAATTTAAAACTAAACTAATAAATCGACATAATGAGAGCCATGCCTGAAAAAAGAAAAATTCAAGAAAACGGTTTCGATTGATTTCCAATATATCAACGACCTTTCTAAACTTAGGATCGTGGTTCCGCATTGCTTTATAGCAACACGTACGCTTTAGGGAGCACGTACCAACTGGGCTTACTTTTACTTGGATGTGGTTCTGTAAAAACTTTCTTTTATTGAATCATGCCGAATTTATTCGAGGAAAACTAGAAGCCGCATAGTTGCGCCAATGCAACCTAATTAAAATCCATTTGGTAAAAGGTTTTTGGTTATTGTTTTTGATTTTCGACAACAGTAGTATTTTTTGAATACTAAAAAAATTTAAAACTCTTCCAAACTATATCGGTGGTGTCATAAATTAACAGATATATCAAATACAGTTAATTGTGAACCAATAGCGCAAAGTATTGTTTATCGCACGAGGCGGGATTAACAATGCAGAAACTATACATTTTTCGCATTGAAAACAGAGCAATACATCTTTGTCTCCTGGCGTTAATTGCATATGATAAATTTATTTCAAATTGATTGAACATTGAACTTTATTTTTAACGGCCAGAATCAGGCATAGTTACTAATCCAATGTTCATAACTCAGTAGCTACTGTTAGAACAATTTAAAGTGTGTTTACTTCATATACTCATACATCCACCTAATCTAGTAATCAGTTCGCTGCCCAAATCAATTAATTAATAAACCAATTTTATTTTAAATGCATTATTAATTCATCTAATAACAGATACGACAATTATTATGGCCAGCCACAGTTCAGTAAAATTTAATTAAAACAAATAAATAAATAAATTGAACACCAATTAAAATACATATCATAACGAATTAAATCGACATCTATCATTACAGTACAATCTAGTCGTACATCCAATCAATAAATTCTTTTTCATATCATCGAAAAAAGCTTTAAGTATTACAACATAGCATAAAAAAAAATTCTTCACGATAACACTACACTACATATATGAGTATACTTTATATTTATACCATGTAGGTGCTATGTACGTACATACATCGAAGTAATACAATTTATTACAAAAATTGCAATTTCTGTCTAAATGTGTACGACGATATAATAATTGACAATGTAAAAATTGTTAGTTAATTGAAAATCAATATATGATACAAAAAAGAAAGCTTTATAATAATATTTATGTACATTATTGTAAAGAACAGGTGAGGTAACAATTTATGTGAGCTGTTTTATGTGTATGTGTGCGGTTCAATATATGTACGTAATATTACTTTGACAAGCAGAACACCACACAAAAAAGCCAATAAAAATATTAAATTGTTAGGTTAGGTTATCTTGATGTGTTGTTGTTGTTAATCCATTAACTTCTTTTTTGTTATAGATTAAATTGATTTGGATAGAAAATATTTTTTTTTATAGTAGTTTTCCGTTTTCATTTTCAATACATAACCGCATTTAAATAATAATGTAATAAATAATACAACAGAATATCGTTATTGTTGATGCCGCGCTTTATTCACAACCGCGATTACATTTTATTGTTATATTGTTGTACTGGGTATAATATCATAGTTTACGGTTATAATATACTTTATTATTTAAAGGTAAGGCACTTGTATGTAATGTAAATAAATATCGTGCGATACAATTTATAAACCCAAAGTACCTACACTATAAACAAGATTGTTGGAAATTTTACGATTTTTTGTCGTATTTAAATATTTGATTTTGTTAAATGCAAATAAAAAAATGAAAAACTTTAAATGGTGTTCCATTAAGAACACAAAAATATAAACCACGAAAAGTTTTTCTTTTTATTACTATTTAACTTAAAAGTTTTTTGAAACTTTTTTGTTTCGGTATTTTCAATTCTTTGGTTGGTTTTTAAATAAAGTGTTTTGGTGTACATAATTTTAATGAAAAGGAAGTTGGAAGGTGAGCTTTTCTTTAAATTTTGAGTTTCTTTTGGAAATTTTTTTTTTTAAAGCGAGTGTCCAAATTTATTTTCTCTTTTCACAGGTTTCTTTAGACTTGGTGAATATGCAAAAATCTGTTTACATGCGAACTCTCTCTGAATCTCTTATGTCAGTCTTCAGCTCATCCTCCAAAAACAATATTTGTGTAAAGTTTGTTTCAAGTTGGTTGAAGCGTGTGACTGTATATCTTGTACATATACAAGTTTTATATTGGCCAATGTTGTAGTTTTGTTTGGTTTAATAAAACAATTTTGATGACAATGTTTTAGATAATAGGTACATTTATATAATAATTAGTATGTAATGATTTATTACTCTAGATCAGGGGTATACACCACCTCACCCCCAAGAAAAAGATAAATTTATTAAGCTTTCAACTTACCTAAAGTTTAACAAGATTTCTTAATTAAATAACAATAAAATGGTAATAATAATACAATATTTTTGAATATAATTAATTACATAATAATGAAATAATAATAATAATATCATAATAATTGTTTATTTATTAATTTAATTACAAAATAATGTAAAAAAATAATTTATTCACATAATATATATTTTTTACATTTTAAATTCATTAAGTTTTTGTTTTCAATTGCTAATTTTTTTTTTTTTTTTTTCAAATTTAATCAACAAATAGTTTTATCGGTTATTACAAACAACTTTAGTTTGCCGATCTACACGAATAGATGAATTAACATTGTTATTGATTTTAACTATTTCAAAAGGCCCCGTCCAGATTGGCTCAAATTTGCCCCTGGATTTTTCATTTCTCAGTATTTATTCCCAATATGAAATTCAATAATGTTAGTAGTTTTGTCATAATAGGTTTTTGATTTTTCTTTTTGTTTAATTAAGTTTTTCCTAGCTATTTCATAAGAATTTGCCAGCTTCATTTGAAGGTTTTGCAAATAGTCGTCTGGATTATATAGTATTCGATTATTATGTTTTAATGAAGATGGTAAATTTGGTTTAAATCCGTGAACAATCTCAAATGGCATTAAATTAGTAGAAGAATGTGGAGTTGAATTATATGTTAGGGTCGTTATCGGTATACGTTCGTAAGTATTCAGCAAGTGTCCGATGAGATCTTTCTAGAGCCCCGTTTGTTTGCGGATGATAAGCAGTGGATTGTAATTTATTTATTTTTAACAATTTGCACATATTTTGAAATAACTCGCTAGCAAAATTAGTCCCTTGATCGGTAAGAATGCACAATGGAGCCCCAAATCTACATATAAAGTTTTCGACTACAGCTTTAGCAATGGTTTCCGATAATTGGTTTTCGATAGGTGTAGCCAATGAGAACTTTGATAAGTCATCTTGTATTGTAAGTATACAACGATTTTAGTTATAGGATAGGTTTAAAGGTCCAACGATGTCTAAAAATATTTTCTCAAAAGGAATCTTTGAAGTGGTTGTCAGTACCATAGGAAGTTTTGTTAATTTTGAAATTTTATTTTTCTGACATGATTCACATTTTTTTATAAATTGTCGAATTTGGGTTAACATTTTCGGGAAGAAATAATATGATTTGATTCTTTTGAAGGTCCTTTGTTTTCCTTGGTGTCCTCCTAACGGACAATTATGAAATTCTTTGATCACGTTAAGGATATCAACATCATTTTCTAAGACAGTGATCTGAATTTTCTGAATTTCGTGTGACGTTGGATTTGATGTTTTTTCGTTATTCGGCGTAGTATCGTTTACGGTTTGGTCGATATTTAGTTCCGATTCCTTGACTTTAGTTTGCGAACGAGTGACAATGTTAATTTTAGTAGTTTGATCAGCAGATTCTAATTCAATTCTACTCAAACTGTCCGTGTTAAGATTGTCCTTTCCTGGTTTAAAAATTATGTCAAAGTCGTATTCATCCAACTCAATTCTCCAGCGCATTAAACGTGATGATACATTTTTGGCCTTATTTAACCAAAGCAGTGGTTTATGGTCCGTAATAATAGTAAATTTGACGCCGTACAAGTAAGGACGAAAACGTTTTACAGCAAAAACCATGGCAAGCAATTCCTTCTCCACAGTAGAATAGTTTCGCTCAGCTTTATTTAGTACCCTTCTTGCGTAAGCCACAGGTAAATCATCACCACTTATTCTCTGCGAAAACACCGTGCCAAGTGCTAAATCACTAGCATTCGTTGTAACATAAAAGTGTTTGTCGAATTTGGGATATTGTAATATAGGAGGTTTAATTAATTTATCTTTTAATTTTTTAAAACTTTCGAAACAGAACGCATCCCAATTGAATAGTGCATCTTTTTTAAGTAATGCATTCAATGGTTGTGCTATTTCCGAAAATTTATCTATAAATCTCCGATAGTATCCTATCAAACCTGAATATGATTTAACCTCTTTTTGGGTTTTTGGAATTGGATAATTTTGGATCGCGTCAATTTTCGATGGATCTGGTTTGATTCCGTGATTCGTTATAATGTGACCCAGATAACAAATCTCTTTTTTCTAAGAAAATGACATTTTTTTGGTTGTAATTTTAAATTGAATTTTCGAAAAGATTGAAATACTTGAATTAGTTTTTTGTTGTGATCGTTAAGGTTGTAGCCGTAAATAACTACATCGTCCAGATATACGAAACATTTCAAGCCGTTCAACCCGGATAACACGTTGTTCATTATTCGCTGGAATGTTGCTGGTGCTCCTTTGAGACCAAAAGGCATTCTGGTGTAGTGATAGTGACCCATCTGAGTGATGAAAGCGGTTTTATGTTTATCTTCGTAGTTCATTGGAATTTGGTGATAGCCATCTGCTAAGTCTAATGTGGTGAAATAAATTGCGTCTCCTAATTG
This sequence comes from Tipula helvola, assembly GCA_963556165.1. Lineage (NCBI taxonomy): Eukaryota > Metazoa > Arthropoda > Insecta > Diptera > Tipulidae > Tipula > Tipula helvola. The sequence goes on from OY744483.1 coordinate 28,551,495, forward strand.
CTCTAAAATTTCTACTATATTTGGCAATGGGAATATGTCACTAATTGTCAAATCATTTAAACGGCTGGTACTATCTTCAATGATGCCATCGTTAATCATTTTCTCCACTTGAGAATTAATTTCTAACTTTTGCTGAATGAGGAAGACGATATGGTTTCACATTGACAGGCTGTGAATCAGGTTTTAATGGAATATGGTGACATCCAGCATTTGTAATTGACAGTCTATCGCCTGGCAAGTAGAATATGTCATTAAACTCACGACATATTTTTATGATAGATGATTCTTCTTCCGAATTCATATGAGCTGTCTCAATTTGATGTTCTAAATTTTCCAATCTGTCTTTTAATGAGTCTGACCAATGATTTAAGGTAAAAATTTGATAATGTTCTAGACTTTCCGGTTCTAAGTATATTTCATCTAATTTCACGGGATAATCGTTTGTGTTTATAACGCTTACTGTTGCAAATGAGTTTATTATTTTAATGATTGCGTTTGCTATGTACACACCTGGTTTTATCATTTTTGATGGACATAAATATTCATGGTCTTCTGTTGGGACTGGGAATAACTATTGGAGGATTATCGGCAGAGAGATGTAAACTAGAATATTCATTGTTAAAGTGATTCAGTATTTGTATGTTACGAGAATAATGGATATTGCATTTATTTTTTTTATAGAAAATCGTTTCCAATGATACCCGGACAATTCAGAGGAAAGTCGGATGGTACAATGTGAAAATCATGTGGAATTATATTGTTTTCCGAAATTTTAATTTTAGAAGAGCAAATAGCTAACGTATGTATGGATTCGGCAGTAATTCCTTTTAAAGTTAATTTTAAATTAGGATAACACAAAGTATCGGGCTTTGAGGTTTGTTTAAGATATCTAATTCAAGGTTTACAAATTTTAGACTGTCTGTATGAAAATTAATAGAAAAACAAAGAATTTTGTTTATTGCGAAATTTATTGGTGTTGTCGTTGAGTAATTTTTTATATCATCATGAACAGGGTTATATGAATGTAGGGTTATAACAGGGTTATATGAATTCGTTTAAGTTTACCTTCTGTTCTGTTTGTGGAGTTGATGATTGCTCAATGTTATTAATTGGTTGGTTCCTCCTTAGATTGGATCTTTCACGGTGTCTGCAGCTGCTAATATGATGTCCAATCTTTTTGCAGTATGCACACGGATACGAAATTTGATTAATACGTGCGCTAGTATTGGCTTGGTTTAAAATCTGCGAGAACGACCTTGTTGGAGTTTGTCTATTGGAATTATAAGTTGAGGAAGAATTTGAGTTATTACGGAAAGGAATAAATGATTGTTGATTTGAATTAAGTTTATAACAGTTTGATGTTATATGCCCTGGTTTAAAACAAATCTGACATTTAATGGATTGATTAGAAATAAACGAAGGTTGAAATTTATTAGGTTTAGGTTTATTTGATTGATTTATATTTTCTTCTTCTATCCCCTTCGAAATTGCATCTTTTAAATTCTCAAATCGGCATGCTTTAATTAAAATTTTGAGTGGGTCTCTTAAACCATCTTCGAAAGCACGCAAAGCTGTTTTTGAATTTATAACTCTGATATTTTTATCGAGCACTCCTACATCTGATGTTACAAAAACGCAAGATTTATTTAGTCGGCTGAAAGATTTTCGATGCGAATACCAAAATCCTTTACGCTTTCATCAAAACTCTGACGAGCTTGCACAAGATCAACCTGGATATTTTCTAAAGCTCGAACGTTCGAAAATTTTTGTTTCAGTTCCTTTTGTAAGTCCTCCCAAGTTTCATACGAACCAGTCAGCACAATTTTATTATAAGCACTGTCCACCAACCCGATTTGAACTAATTCTAAAAACATGGAGCGATCTTCGTTAGGCTTTACGTCTTTAAACACGAGATTGCAACATTATAAAAACCTATGGAGCTTTTCATGAGTTCCGTCGAACTCGGGAATTAATTTTATAGCTCTATCGAAATTAAAATTCATTGTTGGAATATAAGGTTCTACCGTTTTTTCGTATTGTTGGGTAATTAATTTTGTGTCGATTATAAATGGTAATTTTAACCCGTAATATGGCAAAAGAGCAGTTGTTGAATCGCAATTAGACGGAAAGACTTTTTTATTCAAATCCGGTTTAACCAATTTTTTTTTTCGGTTTAGATTTTTCGATCTTAGGAACAATGTTAACTTGTCTATTTCGTAAAAGTATGTGATCAATAGACTGGTCATTCATTGGTTTAAAACAGGATTGATTAAATTTAAAAAAAAAAATTTTTTTGACTTAAATTAATTAATTCGCAAAATAGTATGCTTGATTAATAAAATTTTAATTCATGAAAAGGAATTTCATACGATTGACAGAAACCTCACCAGACACCAATTCAAAAGCCATATTGATATATTCCTCATAAACTCATCAAAAATAATTTTGGTGTCAGAATTCCTTCTATTAGTTGGAAACGTCAAAATTCATCATAATCGGTTAAAAATAGGTAACAGAACTTCTTGCAAAAATAATTTAAGAACCTCATTTCCAACGTACATGTCGAATTTCATCATAATCTGTTAAGAAATAGGCAAGTTCTATCATACTTGGTCATATTCCAGAACTTCATCCATAATTCATTTTAAAATCCTATTTGCAGCACTCATGTCAAATTTCATATCAATCGATTGAGAAATAGGGAAGTTCAATCATTCTTGGCCATATTCCAGAACTTCATTGACCAACTCTAGAATCAAGCTAATAGTTGATCCAAGAACTTTTGAAAAAAAAAAAACGCCGAGGAACTGGTTCGTTACAACAACGACCTTCCTCTTTTTCTAGCCATTCGATCTATAAAACTTCATCCGATCCGAACAACATCCGGTTTTATTTACGAACATACTACGATATCGTTTACGAACATACTCGGCTAATGGTCATCCTCTAAATTTTCTTATGAAAGATGAAGTCCCAAACGATCACCAAATTTCCAAAATGAAAATTTAAAAGTTGGATCCGAAATGCTTTCCAACCAGCATCAATTAACTATAATAACTTGGACTCCTGTGCGTGGTTAAGGCGACAATTCTGATACTCAATCTAAATTGGAAAGCGTTAGTTGGCACACAGAGAGCTTAGGTATTTATGTCACACCACCGGTGATTCAAGCACAAGGATTCATCCTGATCATGAAAATTTGTTAAGTGAACAAATTCCCCTGTTTCAAATTCCAGTAAATATTAAGACTATAAATAAAGGTTATTTTAAACTATTAGCTCCTAACCCCTTAGTTTATAAATCCAATTATTTTTATTTCAAAGAACCTTTGTTAGTCTGCTCGAAAAGCGACCACCCGTAAAAAATTCTGTGTGTGACCAGTCAGCTGACAATATTCAGCCAGTGAATCACTAAAATCGAAATAACACTGAAATGTGGATTTTTCGGGCCCAATAATTAGTCTACCTACTTAAAATGCGACTACCTGGAGTAAATTCTGTATGCTAGTTAATATCCACTAAAATCCAAATATTACAGAAATGTGGAATGCTATTAAACTGGACACACAGTCAAGAAACAGAGATCCGATGCCAGCAAAGATAGTTAGCCATCAATGAACCGAATATTTGATGGGTAAATCTGCAGCATTCAATACAAGTAGGGTAATGTCTGGAGGTATGGGCTTGTGGGAGACGGGGCTTAGTGGTATAAGTTTGCATGTGTGCGATTTAACTGCTTCTAAAATAAAATCAAGATATTGCGGTTACACTATACACTATATTCAGTTAGATGTTGTACAGCTATTTTGTTTTACAATTTATTACTTGGCTGTGAAATGCTGTTACTTATGGGTTACTTAGGTGATTTACGTTTTATTCATACCAGTTTATTTCGGTTCAAACCAGAGATGGGTAAAACGCTGAAAAATCTGACTTTTTCACAATTTTGTCAAAAATAGTCATCAACTGTCTAAAAGTGTCAAAAACTGTCGGAAAGTGTTAAAACTGTCTAAAAGTGTTAAAAACTGCCGGAAAGTGTTGAAAGCTCTGCGTGTGATATGTTGAAACAGAGTAAACAAAATATGTATATGATTTCGTGTACAAGTTTTCTTCTCAAGTTACCTCTGTATAAGGTAGGTACATATTTAACTGAAGTGTTTTTAAAATAAGGTAGTGACAATGTCACTAATATTCTAGCATATGAATGCTGCAGTATGAATCAAGTTTAGTTGATATTGTAAGCACAAAACTTAACTCTAAAGTTGTAGTTTAAACTAACAAAGTTGGAAATGCTTCAAAAAGCGAAACCGCTTTTCTCAAATCCCCTTAAACACGTGCCCAAACCTAGCCCGACACTTCCAGTAGAGCTAGTGAATAATTTGAAATTATCAACTCGCAGATGGCTTGTATTTACTAAAGTCATTTAGCTAGCATAAAAATACACATCCCACCACTTGATAAAGTGTTGGCAGAAATAAATATCGTAATTTGTCTGCTAGAAGAAGCAAACAGAAACAGGTGTACTGGCGGACAAAAGTCAGCTAAAAATAAGTCAAATGTGGAAAAGTTTACTAAACCAGAACCACACGATTAACTGCCAATTAAAAGGTTTCTCAAAAAATTTAAAGGCATTCAAATCCAACGTTTTTTGGTTTGGATTTTTTTCGTGAATTTTGATTGGAAATCGTTTTGAAAGGGAGTTTCATTCAAACAACTAAAAAAGAATTCAAGAAAAAATTGTTGGTGAAAGCCAAATGAATATTTTGGTTTATCCAGAATATGGGTGCGCCCGAAACGGGCTTAAAATATTCTGAAAAATAGACATTTAGCTTGTAATTTTTAATAAAACCTCTCTATTTCAGAATTTATGGAAATTTGGAAACTAGATCTTTGCGTTATGACCTTTATCTTTGGCATCTGGATTAGCTAGTTGCGATCAGAAACACACTAATATGAGATCTTAGCCAATCGATATGTAATTTATCTAGCTTAAGAATATTATTCCGGTTTCATTTCTAACACCAAATGAGCGGTATTTAGGCCAGTTCTATAAAAAGACTTAAAACCGCCATCGTTAATGAGAGCCTTTAGCCCCATGTATTCCATTTCAAAATTTGTGTTGGATAGTTTTAGGTCGGTATTGGAGTCGACGGTTAATGCAATCACTTTAAGACCGGTGTCTATGACAGACTTATGTTTGAAACACTTGGTTTTATAAATTGCTTTGCCTTCTTCATGATAGCTTTATGCGTCAAAGGTGTGGAATTATTATTTCCAGCTGAGGTAATTAGGATCCGGAAATACCAGTCAAACATGTTGCTATCACAAAACGAAAGGTGTTAGTCATAATATTTCCTGTACTCATAATTTAATCCCTAAACCCTAAAAAATTAAATGCTAACCTGTGGCATGTTCATCTTACTGCCAGAAACTCGGTCACTTTCCGAAGGTATGGAAAACTGGTAGAATGACTTAGAAAAACTACACCACTCCACGAATTAAATAAAGTGGGATATTTTGGGACAAACAATTTTGCTTCCGAACAGAAATTCAAGACTCGATTTTTTTGGCGCCGACGTTAAATCTCAATCGATAAAATGCACAAAAGTATGGTTAAAACAGTTAGGTATCTAGGAGATGACTTAGGGGAACGGTTCAGAGACACATACCACGTAATGCGATTCGAATCATTGGACGGAGTGTTCAGAGAAAGATAGAATTTGTATTACAATACACTAATCGTAATTTATAGGGTATATAGGCTGGGAACCATACGTTGCACCATCTAAATCTCTACAAACTAATATTAGTTTTATCTATTTTCTATTCGATATCGCTATTTCAGATTTATGTAAGATCTCTGATAAAATTTAGGAATTGAGTATACCGAAACACTAACAGTTTCTTTAGTTAGTACAAATTCGCAGTTCAAACTTGTTTCACATACTGTAAATAGAAACGATACAAACCGATCAAATATGATTGTATAAAGCTAAGCTATTTTTTAGCCGATTACGATGAAATTTGACAAGTACAATGCAAATGAAATTCTAAAACTGATTTTAGATGAAGTTCTGGAATATGGTCAATTTTTATGGAACTTGGCTGCTTCTTAACCGATTATGGTGAGTTTCAATTTTGATGGAACTTCGCTATTTCTTAACCGATTATGATGAAATCCATTCTCTTAATATAATTCCTTTACTTGTTGGATTTACCTTTAAACCTTCACCTAACAGAATTTTCCTTCAATTAGTAATCATCTAACGTTTTCAATTTCAACTACCGGTTATTTCGAGTGTGGTAACATTTACGTCATATGACAGAAAATTAGTTTAGTGTTTGGCATTTAGGAAATGGGTCGCTTTACGCTTAAACAAAATTTGGGAAATATTGAAAACTTACATTCAAAGTTGTGAGTCTTATATTCAAACTGTAAGAAATTTACGTGAAAAATTCAGTAGAAATGAAATGCCTGCAAGGCAATTGTGGATCAATTTGTGAAGCGAGTTCATGAAACAGGATTGTTATTGGATAAACCAATAAGGGCAAGTGCATTTACAGTGCGTACAGCCGAGAATATTACAGCTATTGCTCAGAATGTGTCTGAGCATCCATCAACAGCAACTCGCCATCGTAATAAAGACCTCGGTATGAAGGCGTACAAAGTTCAATTAGTGCAGGACCTAAATCAAAATGACCATCTGCAACGATTTTGGTTCGCTAATTGGGCTGCGAAATGGTTGGAAGAAAATTAACATTTTTATCGAAAAATCATCTTTTAGGCAAAGCCAGTTTTCACATTTGGGGCTCAGATAATCCAAACGTAACCATGGAGGAACCGATGCATCGACAAAGAGTGACTGTTTGGAGTGGATTGTGGACCGACGGCATCATTGGACAATTTTTTCGAAAATGAGCAAGGATGGGGAGAGTTACATGGGGAGGGTTACATTTGCCGAACAAAAGTATTCTGCATTTGACCGCGAACTGTAGTTTACACAGATCACAAACCACCTAGAACAGTTTTTCTATCGAAATCAAACGTTGTTCCCGCCAAAGTCGACAGCTCGATTACTTATCACAATTCAAAAATCATATAAGACATATTAAAGGTGATAATAGTTTAGTAGCGGATATCTGCTCCCGACCTTTTGGTCTTGATATTGAATCAGCAGTTCAAACTGGCATTGATTTAAATAAACTGATTAAACTTCAAAAGGCTGATCAAGAATTGAAATCATTAGTCAAAACTATAGACCCTTAAACTGTAAAGGATATACTAATACTGGTAAGTCGATATGGTGTGAAACTTTTACTAAGGATTTTCGTCGATCTGATTTCGACGATAGCCTACATAATATGACACATCCAGGAATTAAAACTAATGGCAAATTGCTTCAAAGACGTTACTTTTGCTCCCGCATGAATTCTGAAGCTATAAATTAGGTAAAAACTTGTATTAAATGCCACCGCTCTGAAATTGATCGATATACTAGATCTGGATATAGTCAATTTAATCTATAAGCAGGCTGATTTTGTCATATCAATTTAGACTCGTATCTATTAACTGTCGTAGACCGATTTACACGTTGGCCAAAGCCATTAGTAGAACTTAAAATCTTGGCTGTGGTACGTACATTTATAGAATATTACATTTCCCGATTTGGAGTTTCGACTGAAATTACTGTGAGGTTGAGAGTAACTTATTCGGAGAATTTAACAAGTTATTAGGTTCGCATCGAATTAGAACTACAACTTAACATCCTCGATCGAATGGTATAATGGAGCGTCAATTTACGCTGAGAATAATATCAAATATGCCATCAAGATAATATATGCATGGCAAAATATTTAGATACGTCTAACTTCGTTTTGATACGTACGGATAAGGTCAGAGTTGGGTTTACTCCACCTAACGAAGTGCTCTTTACACTGTTCAAAAGAGTGCGTAAATATTGTTTTTTAATTAGATGACAGGTACTCGCCCTAATCAAGACATTATGTTTATGAAATTGTGTTAATTCAAACAGAAATTACACGACCATACGAACACACAAAAAAAAAATCTGGAGGTATTTAAAATTAACAAACAAAATTTGAACCTTATTAAATTATAAAATTCATCACAAGGATGTTGTATGTATACCCTAAAGAAATAAATAAATCAGAACATCATAAAAACAAAAAAAAATTAGAACGGCAACCTCAAAACCAAAAACAGCAATCCTGAAAAGGATAATCAAATAAATCTTATCAGAAACCATTACTTTCGCCTGCAGAGCGAGGGTAAAATATTTCATTTTATCTGTTGCAAATGGGTACGTACGCCAAACACAAAAGAAATAATCAGCTAATCAACCAAGAAAACCTCTGTAAGTATTTACAGCACCCTCTTGTATGTCCGTATGGTATATTATTCTATGCACACACATAATATCAAACAAAATACTCCTCCCAAATCAAAATATTTCCATTACAATTTCTCTGGAATATTATTACGTTGTTGTTGTTTTGAGCGCAAGGATGTAAATCCTTCTTATGATTTCTTCGTTTTGTTCGTCGCTGTTTGTTGTTGTTTTCTGTAAAATGTATTTATTATATCACATTTTATTTATTTAAAAAAAGAAAAAAGGAAAATCGGTCAGAATAAAGCACGGCGCACAAAACAAAATCAAATCTTCATTCAAAAACTTTTTCCTTTTTCCGTATAAGCGAGCAAGAATCAAGAAAAATTATTGTAACACAAAAAAAAGCTTTTGATATTTAAAAAAAAAAAGCGCTTACACAAAAAATGATGACTAGTTAAAACAAAAATGAAAATTTTTTTTGTTTTATTTTTTTGGGGAAAAGGAAAATTATGAACAAAAAAAAGTTTTTTGTAATTTAAATAAAAGGAATACGAAAAAATTTCTTGTTCGTACTATACAAAAAAATAAAAAGCTGTATAAGCTCGCCGGGTGCTGTCTCTCTTGTTGTTATTATCTTGTTATTATTTTTCGAGAATATTCTTTTTTTTTTTGTATATGAGTTTAACTTATCGTGATTTTCTTCTTACAGACATTTTTTTTTCTCTTCATCCTTAAAATGTTTTCGGAACATTTTTGTTGTTGTACTGTTAAGCTTTTTGTACTTCGTCTTGTTTTCTGTATTTTTTTTTCTTGTGTGCTGGCTGCTTTTGTGCTTAATGTAGGAGGAAAATAATTCATTTTTTCTTTGCTGCATTATTGTTGTTGTTTTGTAAATTGGCAATTTTATTGTGTGTCTAAAGTAGAAATTAAAGTCAGATATATTTTTACGATGCTGAGTGATGTATAATTAGCACTCGTTATAAGAAAAAAACGTTCACCTTGTATTTGTGTGATGGGAGCATTTAAAAACTAATTTGAAATGTTTAGTTCTGGAGAAGGTTTTTTTGTGTTTTGTTGAATGCCAAATCCGGTGTTAGCGCAAATTCATTTTGGAAGGAATACATAGGAATCCCAACCGCACTTTAACTCGATTTCAAAAACTGAATAAATAGTGGTCAAAATATATATTGCTATTATGGAAGGAACAGGAAAATGTCCATCAAGCAATTCATACTATTTTTATGACATTTCTGGTCGAGGGGCACATAAATTTCCATTTATGGATATATTCAATTGGCCGACGATATTTTCAGGGGTACTAAATAAATTTCTTTGCACACCGATTTCATTGAACACTCGCCTATCGATAAATTAGAATAGTTTTTCGTGGGGCAAATCATGGAGCTGCAGAAGATATTTAAATCTGATGGAACAATAAGAATTTTCGTCAGATTGGTACTCGTTTATGAATAGTAAGTATATGGATAACCCAACCATTGTCCAAACAACCACGCCATACAGCTTAGCCAGTATAAATACATTACCACCGAAACACAAATTAAAGCCATCCGAAATTATCCGCTACGGATATATAGAGCCAAACTTCGGGTTTTCACCAGCTTTGCATCGCCATGATAAAAGGTAGGCTTTAATGTACATCCGACTGCGTTTTTACCATCTCTCTGAAATTAAGATTTAGACCGACGAGAAATAGCTCTTCAGTCTCTTGAATCAACTCCGCTTATTATGTTCTCAAAAATAAGCTGCTCCTAAATGAACGTTTATCATTATATCAACAAGGAAAGTAGATTAGAATGACGAAGCAAATTATTTTAGTCATCTACCCAAATAAATGACTGAATGCATGTAGCCTACAAGAGAAGATATAATGTTGGTTCGATCACTCAAACAGTTTGTTTGTCTAGCGAAAGCCATTGCAATGAATTTTATTTGATTTGAGCATTGCATTTAGTGGGGGCCACGATGACTTCCATTCCACCTCTATTTTCTCTTTAGACTGTCCTCAATCAGCGTTATAAAGGCCATCCGTAATTCGATCGCTCTACTTCCTAATATGATTCCGGACTTAAAGCGGAAAACCAAAGTTGGGCAAACACAGTTTCTTAAAATCATCGAAATCCTTCAGAAACCATCGAGATACCAAAAAACAAAATTAACCCGAGCTCCAGACAAACCGGAACAATAAAATCCAACATGTATGTTCTCGAATTAAATACCGAAAATGGACCGGTTTGAAAGACGATACGACATTTCTGTCTAAATGGCTTTGCATAGCCGCTCTCCCTGTCGAATCTACATTATATTAAAAGGAAATTATAGCAAGGTTTATGGAGAATGTTAATTGAAATTTATTTCCAGAGAATCCAGCAAATAATTTTAGGAATCGGGAGCAAATTCTGACTTACTAATGTTCTTAGTAAGGTGTGGAATCTAAAATTGGGATAAGATTATTCGTAATGCAATTAAAATAAAATAAAATAAGATAAAATAAACCAAAGTAAAATAAAATAAAATAAAACAAAATAAGATAAAATAAAATAAAATAAAATAAAATAAGATAAAATAAAATAAAATAAATTAAAATAAAATAAATGTATTAAAATAAAATAAAAGAAAATAAAATAAAACAAAATAAAATAAAATTATATAAAATAAAATAAAATAAGATACAATAAACCAAAGTAAAATAAAATAAAATAAAACAAAATAAAATAAAATAAAATAAAATAAGATAAAATAAAATAAAATAAAATAAAATAAAATAAAATAAGATAACATAAAATAAAATAAATTAAAAGAAAATAAATAAATTAAAATAAAATAAAAGAAAATAAAATAAAAGAAAAGAAAACAAAATAAAATAAAATAAAATAAAATAAAACAAAATAAAATAAAATAATATAAAATAAAATTATATCAAATAAAGTAAAATATACAAAAAATAAAATAAAATAAGGTAAAATAAAAAAAAATAAAATAATATCAAATAAAATAAAATACAATAAACCAAAGTAAAATAAAATAAAATAAAACAAAATAAAATAAAATAAAATAAGTTAAAATAAAATAAAATAAAATAAGATAAAATAAAATTAAATAAATTAAAATAAAATAAATAAATTAAAATAAAATAAAAGAAAATAAAATAAAATAAAATAAAATAAAACAAAATAAAATAAAATAAAATAAAATAAGATAAAATAAAATAAAATAAAATAAGATAAAATAAAATAAAATTATATCAAATAAAGTAAAATATAAAAACAATAAAATAAAATAAGGTAAAATAAAATAAAATAAAATACAATAAACACCGACCAAACGACGCAGTGGTTAAAGCTACGGCGGTTGGATCGGGAGGTACCGGGTTCGAATCCCTATAGGGGCGGGATGGAAAAGGGATTTTTCATCATCTGATTACGATCGGTTATGACGATGAACACATCTATGACCCCCTGTTGAGAGTGCGGAATCCATGGGCCGACCCACCTTTCATGTCAGTACTATAGGCTGGCATGAAGCAATGCAATGTGCAGGTGGTTTAAACAAAAGCGGGTCTATAGCCGTACGTCCTCGAGTTGGCTGGCAACGGCGTAAGGTAGGACGTTAAAAGGGAACTGCGAAAGAGTTGGGAGTCCCCAGAGCCCCAGAAAAGATTGCAGAGATTGAGACGAAAAAAAAAAAAAAAAAAAAAAATACAATAAACCAAAGTAAAATAAAATAAAATAAAACAAAATAAAATAAAATAAAGTAAAATAAAATAAAATAAAATAAAATAAAATAAGATAAAATTAAATTAAATAAATTAAAAGAAAATAAAATAAAATAAAATAAATTAAAATAAAATAAAACAAAATAAAATAAAATAAAATAAGATAAAATAAAATAAAATAAGATAAAATTAAATAAAATAAATTAAAGAAAATAAAAATAAAATAAAATAAAATAAATAAATTAAAAATTAAATAAAAGAAAAGAAAATAAAATTAAAAAAAATAAAATTAAATTAAATAAATTAAAATAAAATAAAAGAAAAGAAAATAAAATTAAAAAAAATAAAATAAAATAAGATAAAATAAAATAAATTAATTAAAATAAAATAAAAGAAAATAAAAGAAAATGAAACAAAATAAAATAAAATAATATAAAATAAAATAAGATACAATAAACCAAAGTAAAATAAAATAAAACAAAATAAAATATGATAATGTAATATAAAATAAAAAAATAATAAATAAAATAATATAAAATAAAGTAAAATAAAATAAGATAAAATTAAATAAAATAAATTAAAATAAAATAAAATAAACAAATTAAAATAAAATAAAATAAAATAAAATAAAATAAAATAAGATAAAATAAAATAAAATAAAATAAGATAAAATAATATAAAATAAATAAATTAAAAGAAAATAAAATAAAATAAAATAAAACAAAATAAAATAAAATAAAATAATATAAAATAAAATTATATCAAATAAAGTAAAATATAAAAAAAATAAAATAAAATAAGGTAAAATAAAATAAAATAAAATACAATAAACCAAAGTAAAATAAAATAAAATAAAACAAAATAAAATAAAATAAAGTAAAATAAAATAAGATAAAACTAAATAAAATAAATTAAAATAAAATAAAATAAAATAAGATAAAATAAACCAAAGTAAAATAAAATAAAAGAAAACAAAATAAAATAAAATAAGATAAAATAAAATAAAATAAAATAAGATAAAATAAAATAAAATAAATTAATTAAAATAAAATAAAATAAAATAAAATAAAACAAAATAAAATAAAATTATATAAAATAAAATAAAATAACGTAAAATAAAATAAAATAAAATACAATAAACCAAAGTAAAATAAAATAAAATAAAACAAAATAAAATAAAATAAAATAAAGTAAAATAAAATAAGGTAAAATAAAATAAAATAAGATAAAATTAAATAAAATATATTAAAATAAAATAAAATAAATAAATTAAAATAAAATAAAATAAAATAAATTAAAATAAAATAAATAAATTAAAATAAAAGAAAATAAAATAAAATAAAACAAAATAAAATAAAATAATATAAAATAAAATAAAATAAAATAAGATACAATAAACCAAAGTAAAATAAAATAAAATAAAACAAAATAAAATAAAATAAAATAAAATAAAATAAATTAAAATAAAATAAATAAATTAAAATAAAATAAAATAAAATAAATTAAAATAAAATAAATAAATTAAAATAAAAGAAAATAAAATAAAATAAAACAAAATAAAATAAAATAATATAAAATAAAATAAAATAAAATAAGATACAATAAACCAAAGTAAAATAAAATAAAATAAAACAAAATAAAATAATATAAAAAAAAATAAAATAAAATAAGATACAATAAACCAAAGTAAAATAAAATAAAATAAAACAAAATAAAATAAAATAAAGTAAAATAAAATAAAATAAAACAAAATAAAATAAAATAAAGTAAAATAAAATAATATAAAATAAAATAAAATAAGATAAAATTAAATAAAATAAATTAAAATAAAATAAAATAAAATAAAATAAATAAATTAAAATAAAAGAAAATAAAATAAAACAAAATAAAATAAAATAAAATAAGATAAAATAAAATAAAATAAAATAAGATAAAATAAAATAAAATAAATTAAAATAAAAGAAAAGAAAACAAAATAAAACAAAATAAAATAAAATAAAATAAAATAAAATAAGATAAAATAAAATAAATTAAAATAAAATAAAATAAAATAAATAAATTAAAATAAAATAAAAGAAAATAAGATAAAATAAAACAAAATAAAATAAAATAATATAAAATAAAATTATATCAAATAAAGTAAAATATAAAAAATATAAAATAAAATAAGGTAAAATAAAATAAAATACAATAAACCAAAGTAAAATAAAATAAAATAAAGTAAAATAAAATAAGATAAAATAAGGTAAAATAAAATAAAAAAAATAAAAAAAAAATAAAATAAATAAATTAAAATAAAAGAAAAGAAAAGAAAAGAAAAAAAAAATAAAATAATATAAAATAAAATAATATCAAATAAAATAAAATAAGATACAATAAACCAAAGTAAAATAAAATAAAATATAAAAAAATAAAATAAAATAAAATAAAATAAAATAAAACAAAATAAAACAAAATAAAATAAGATAATATAAAATAAAATAAAATAATATCAAATAAAATAAAATATAATAAAATAAAATAAAATAAAATAATTTGAAATAAAATAAAATATAATAAAATAAAATAAAATAATATAAAATTAAATAAAACAAAATAAAATAAATTGTTAGCGTCGTTCATACAATGCAAACTACGATAAATCAAGCGATTAACCATCTTTTCTCATTCATACAATTGCCTAAGTGCTTTAAATTCTATAAATCTCATAAATTCTTTAGTTCTTATAAATTCTCTAAATTCGATAAATTCTATAAATTTTAAAAATCCAATAAATTCTATAAATTCTACAAAGTCTATAAATATTATAAATTCTAATATTTTTATAAGTTCTACAAATTCAATAAATTTTAGAAATTTTATAATTCTATGGGGTTTATAAATTGTCGGTTCTATAAATTCTACAAAACCAAATTTTATTTATTCTCAAAATTCCATAATTTCTACCAGTATAAATTCCTTAAATTGTATAAACTCTGAATTCTATAAATCCTATGAGCTTAAATAATCTCAATAATTTCTATTAATTTTATAAATTTAATAACTTCTACGAATAACTCTAGGAATTCTATGGATAAACTTTTAAACTTTAGTAAGTTCATGTAAATCTCATAAATTCTATAAATTTTATAAGTTCTTCAAAGACTGTAATTTTCTAAATTTTAATATGTTTATAAAACCTATAAATATTAAGAATTTTATAAATTCCATCAATTCAAAGTCTGTCAGTTCTTTAAATTCCACAAACTCAAATTTGGCTTATTTTAAAAATTCTATAAATTAAATAAATTCGAATAATTCTACAAATTTTAGTATTTCTAAAATTTTTTTAATTTTTATAAATTTTACAAATCCAATAAATTCGTTAAATTCTATGAAACGAATAAATTCTATAAAGTTTATAAATTCAGTAGTTGGAGTGGCACCGAATATTTCCTCTTCATCCATACTGGAACTATTTAGAACTATTTAGGTAGCGTAGAATGCGGGCCTATTTAATAATTCGCACGGTGTGGTGCAGTGTTCTTTGTTTCACCAAAAGAAAATAAATCACACGGAAAATAGTATGATCTGTACTGTACTGTGCAAATTATCAAACCGGCCCCATCTTGAAACTATCTCTCTGCGTACTAATACCGAACATAAGCAATGGGAGTGAACTATTGTCCGTTCCTCCTCCTCGTCCAAACAGCTTATATACAGATGTAATTTACCTCTTAATCTAACTGCCTTTACCAGAGCTTAATGTCCTGGTGTGCCCCAAGTCTAGTTTTTGCCAGACTTCTCTTGCATTATTTCACGTGAGGCTGTCAGTTCAACCTTTCCAGTTTATGCATTCTCACAGGACTTGCTCTTTCCGGTTACAGCAGGTGAAAAATCTTACGTACCGCTACTGGTGACCATGCAAAAACGTGTATCTACGGATCTACGGAATACCGGAATTTCGAATTCCGGAATTGGATGCCCTAGTCCTCGCACCGAATAAAATGCCCAAGTTGTTAGGTAATTTGTATGTTGTTTTGAATTAAACAAATTTATTTAGAATTATAATGGGAGTTTTCAAGTAGTAAATAAATTAAAATTTATATTTTTGAAAAATAACCATACAACATCGCAATTCATAAGCAATCAAAATTTTAAAAATTTCATTTATATTTTAGCAACATTTCCATAGCAGTACACAAATACCAGTACAACAGCATAGCTTAGTCGCATTTCACAACTCTGTCGTAATAAATTTTGTTGTTGTTCTTGTTGTTGATTGCATTACGTTTTGACATAAAATACAAAAGAAATGAAAATCATAATCCCCAAATTCATAATTAAAAATGATAAAACGAAAAACTTTGTATACGGTTCGTATGCTATATACTAGTATTGTACAACAAGAGTATACACAATACATACTAAAAACACAGAAGATAAACTGATTAAAATTTGCATTTTTACCCATTTTTCTTAAAGCATTTTTGCCATAATATTATATGATAGCACACAGCAGCACACAGAGTTTCATCTCATTACAAATTCACCATGTTATTTATCATTATGTATATGAGTACTTCTTGTGTTGTATAATATACAACTGAACCATTTTTAAATGTTAAAAGTTTTATTCTTCAACTGTGTCATGCCTGAAATATATACTCTTGGTGTATAAATTTATATTTCGTATATTTATTTACACAGAGAGAGAGACACTGCACAGCAGATACGTATCTATGTATGTACAAAAATTTTAAAATGGGTTACCGGATTAGTGCGGGATATAAAAATAAAATACCATTTTATATTTATATTGAGAGATCCCGAACCGAACTAATAAAAAATAAAAACCATATATACATATAAAACCCATGATAGATGTTGTATATATCATTACAATAACAACAATAACAAATAAAAATCCATTTCGATTAGGATGGATAATTTGTCATGTTTCGATTTGAAAATGTTCTATTATTTTGCGGATATATTCGAAACCCCATCCATCCATAAATCGAGTGATATGAAGAGTACGAAGAGAATATAAATTGTTTTTTTTTGTCGAATGTCGTTAAATCTATTTAAATGATTTTAAGGGTAGATAGTTGAATCAATGTACATTAATAATTTTGTCTGTCGATAAAAATAGATATATGTACCTACATATATATACATACATAATATACCATTGTTAAACGAACAAATAAAAGGATCCATATATACAATGATTACAATAAATTGAATATTACTGTTGTAAATTTGACAAGGATATCACACAAACACATACAAAAAAAAAATCAAATTTACTTAATTGAAATTTCACAGGATAACACCAAAAGCTTTAGTTTTGTTGTTTTTGCCATAAAAGCTTTTCGATGTCTATAGTCAGTATAATTCATATCTTTTCATGTGCCAAGAAAGCTAAATGACAAAATCATTAACAATTTTTTTTTCTTGTTTTGTCTATTATAGGAAGCTTTTGCAAGCTAAATATTGTATTCCAGACATTTCAATTATATGAAAATTTAACTTTAATATTTATTTTTTTTTTTAATGAAAATATAATTTCAAAATGAAACGAAAGCTACAAAAAATAATGAAAAATTATTTTGAAAACTTTTAAATATTACGTCATCTACTTTTATGCGCTACGATTTTGCTGCATTGTTCCTGCAAAAAAAAAATAAAATCACTGATTTTGTTAATGAAATATTTATTTAAATTTTGTACGCTTGGATTTCTTAATGACAAATTAATTGAAATATTTGTTTAAGACAAGTATTAAAATTTTTCATATTGCTATTGTATATTGAGAACCTAATTATTCTGTGAGATTTTTCAAAATAATTGTTTTTAGAAATAAAACGCCGTTTTTACTGAATTTAAAATAAAATCTGAGTAGAGGCTCAAGCCTTGTAATTTCAAAAGTTTATTTAAAGGTCTAAACAAAATTGCTTCAAATACTATATTTACTGCTAACCTTGAATAGGAGAACTATCCAAATGGCGACTGAAGTTTAATAGCCGGGAGTTAATTTCCATCAAAAAATTGACATGGTTTTAAATATTGATACATGGCCTCGAAGGAAACAAAAACCACTGTAGAAGAAAGGCATTGGTCAATCGATATGTTTAGAGATACTCGGCTCGACAATTATGGAGCCTTTAAATAACGCTGAGGGAAAGCAACTTATGCTCAGATATTAGGGTCAGCAGCAGTTCAGACGCCTTTTCTTGAGCGAGGTGCAAAAGTTCTAAAGCTAAAACATCTCAGTGGAAACCCTTGTTGGTTGCCACTGTGAAAACAATAATGAGCTGTTGCTTCTAATGTTCCTTTTAAACGGTCAATAATAACAAAGATGGTATTATGAACGGAACAAACAAGCAACAAAATCTGGAAATATTTTTGAATAACGAGAAATTGATCAATGCTTGACTGGAGGCTTTACTATCAGAAAAACATATCGTTAAATAATTCTATAGTCAAAATCAAATTCATTTTCGAAACGTAGTTTCAAAACTGGACCAAAAGATAGGAAAAGGAACTAACAGCTTATGGTGACAATTCTATGACCCAATGTACCATAATGGATTTAGATGTGTCCCTAAAAGAAGTTCCCTTATTAGGAATCATAGGTTATAAATAGGCTAGACATCATGTAAATTCAATGATTTTGTTATGATTTTAAGGTGCTTTAAGTGCTGTAAGAAAGCAAACAAGGCTGTTGGCCATTTGTGTCTTCGTTCCATCTGGGCTTACAGGGAATAATGAAGCCACCATAAAACCAACCGTAAAAGAGCAACCATTGTAGTAATAGATTATGCGATATTGTGATACGCACTTAGTATAGAGGTGAAATAAGGGGCGAAGTCATCAAATCCGGACGGTAAATTTTAGCGATAGTAAACAATTTATAAGCGTATTTGGTTGACAAAAATAAATTCGAATTATTTTGGGATTATTTTTTTCCCAACAAAATAGCCAATTTGATTTAATTGACAAAAGCCTTATATTATGACCTAGTGGCAGGTATCATAACCATAAATTAGAATTATGTTTAAATAAACCCAATTTTTTTTAGCAACTCGTAAGAGTAAAATCAAAACGGTAGACTAGGCAGGGGTGGGAATATACAAGACCAATGGGTACCAATGCTACCGTCTTCCTAGCAGAAGTACATGCTTCAGTAAACTTCTAGGAGGGAGAGCAATGACCCCCCCAGCTAGTATGTATCGCGTGCCGGCCGGCAGTATTATCTGGTGTATAAAGAGCCTGAATATTGACTGGATGGATAATTAAGCAAGGTCCAAGCACAAAAGATCTTTCAGGTCGCTAGGTGGCTGAACGCCCACATAGCCCTACAGTAAGAATAAATAAATTCCTTGCACAACAAAGCCAGTGCTGCTATTGCCTCTGCAAATGATGTAGATAGAGTTTAGCATGAAATACTTGTGTGTATACTGGTCAAACTTAAAGGCACCCTCAACATTAAAAGGCAATTTTTAGAATTAGTTCACGGTCTAAGAATAAAGATAGTGGAAAGAATCAAAGGCTGGAATCCGATTTTGATGAAAGGCTTGGTATAACCTCTCACGTCAAAGGTGAAAAATACAGTGCACAAAACTTTGCACAAAACATAATGGCTCGTTGCACGTTTCTCGGCGCTGCACCAAGGTTGCCTTCTCTAATTAAAGTATAAGCAGTTACATTAACATTGAGTTAGGTGTAATTATCGAATGTCCAGATTGTTGAAAATGTAATCAAGATATCTGGTTTTGAGCTTTTTCAAATTTTTCGAATTTTTCGCTTTTGCTCGAATTTTACTAGATCTTGTTACGTGATACTATGCAGAATTGGTGATGTATCAACATTGTTTATATATTCTGGAATATTCGAAGATTTTAAATTTATTATGAGAATTTTTGTAGACTTCAATATTATTCGAGGTTAGCTTGCAGTTTAATTACGAGTAAGCACAGCATTTAGTTAAGTTATCTTATAAAAGAGGGATACTCAAAATTTAAGATTTTTGCTTTAATCTATAGATTAAAATAAAGTTGACTAGGTAGCTTGACATCGATTTAATTCGAAATTATCATCATTATCATATTTTCAGGTTATTCGAGTAATTTGGTAATTTCTGATTTTTCAATATTACTTAATCCAAGAGTTTAGAGAAATTAGAGAAATTTATCCGATTATAAAATTTCTGGTAAATATCAAGATTATTCTAGAACAGATTATATGATATTTTCATGATTAATCGTGTTCCTCGATTACCTAGCATTTGCTCGATATAGTTATCGAGAATATAGTTATTAAGGTATTTCAAGGTTTGCTTGGCGTTGGTGTTCATGCAGATTTTAGGTTAAGGTTGGACATAGATGACAGTTTTCTGGATTAATTGAAATTTACGGAGATCCTCGAAACACTTTTGGATTAATCCATATTACGGATGCTTGGTTCTGAGGTTATTCGAAACTTTCAAGATTAATGAATTTTTTTTTGATAATAATTAAAATTTGTTCGAAGTTGCTTGATAATTTAATACTGTTCAGTTTTCTATTGCTTAAAGTTGTACTGCATCATGATCTGTAGAATTGTTTTAGAAGAAAAAAATTGTGTTTGATCTGTTAATCACAAAATAGGGCTTTTGATAAATTATTATAGTCACATACTGTCTCTGATATTACAGAGAGAAAGACTGCACTGGGAAGAATAGGAAAGTCACTATTTTGGTTTGGTTTACTTTCTGGTTCAAATATAGAAAAGTGATAAAATGATTATTTTTTATTTTATTTTCCTCTGGTCTCAGTGAACTAGTTCAGATTGACTAAATGGTGATTTAAACGGCAGCTGCGTGATAGGTACAATCATGAGGGAGATCAATGAGCCCAGATAGTGTGTATCGTATACCGGCCGCCAATATTATCAGGTCGATAAGAGCATAAACAAAGACTGAATTGATATTTAAGCAGGGTTCAGGTACAAAATACCTTTTAGGTCGCAGTGCGAGGTGGTGAACGCCCACATGGCCCTTCAACAATAATAATAATAAACGCAGCCTTTATCATTTTCCCAGTTTCAAAATAAATGGCTTGAGCTGGATGAAGCGCACGAGTTTATAAAATGAACTTTTGACACGAGTAAAACCATAAAGTGACTTCTGAAATTCTTTAACCGGTTTCTATTATTTCGAAACTAATTTATGCCTGCAATTTATGGAAAGTTCATTGACAGTTGAAATTTGTATAATCCAACATTTATTTAATGCATGCATGCTCGTCTAGTTAAAGATGTTGTTTACCGGAGGTCCAAAATGTGATTATGATCAATTAATTTGTTGGCCAAAATTGTTTAGTTTTAATTGTAAAAAATCTTCCACCATTTTCAAGGTCTAATTGTCTAAAAAATATTTAAATGTTGAACAAGTTTTTTTAATTAAAACTAAATAATTATGATCAATAATAATTTATCATATAGTACATTATATTAAATAATAAAGACCTAACATATTAATATAATTTTAATCAAATATGTGTCATATTTAGTCATGGTTTAACGTCAACATTTTAATACGGCATCGCAAAAGGAAATTTTTTGACATTCGGGCGTTTTTCTACGAAGAGTACCAATTTGTTCTAAAGTGGAATTGGCAAATAATACATGAAAGTTAAACTTTAATAAAAAAGCATCCAAAACACCATTCAAAATTATATATACGAGATTGACAGGCTCAGTAACCTTTATAGAGTCTTCCTCTGTTGCCAGAAACTTAGTTTACTTTCCGCATCATAAAATTTAAAATATTCTATCAACGTAAAACGAAGAATTATTTATATTTTGCCACTTCTGCAGATAATCTAATTTTTGGCAAACAGATAAATAATCTGTGATTTCCTCTGAAAACATAATTGAATTATTTCGCTGCAAACATTTTCACGAAATATTTTTTTCAAATTCAATAGCATGGTGCATTTTTAATTCCACAACTCTCTTGCACCTGTTTGTTTTTCAACATTTCAAATAGAATACAAATGGATTATTCTTGGAATAGATGATTCATTGTAAGTCCAAAAATAATTCAAACGCGTTTATTTTTAAACCACGTTTGCAAAGTCGGTGATTACTCTAACTCCGTAACAGCTTTACCAATTACTTCAAAATTGTTATCCCTTATTCGAAAAATAACAGTCCTCGGGATGAATGAACAATTTTTTTCCTGTGACGAATATTTTTGACGCAATAACCTCTTACAACGCATAACACAACATCTTATCGGAAAAAATCTCGTGTTAATTTCTGCGTAAAGGGAATTATCTGGGCAGATAATCTATTCTAAATTAAAATAATTAATTTCCACATAAATACTAATTAAAATTAAAATCTACATGACGATTAACAAAGCTTGAGAGCACTGTAGCGGCAGAATGCCTTATGTGATAGGAGCCATTCTAGTGCATACAGAATCTGTGGCAGATAATTTATCGTAAATTGAAATAATTAATCTCAACATCTCATAAACGTTATCACGCAAAACAGCTATGCCTGTGTAGACGACATAGCCCATATATTATCAAAGGCTTTGTCTGGTTGTAGTTTGATTGATTGATTAACAAGAGACAGACTTCCGGATGACACCGGGACCTCCTATAATTATAGAAATTGACCCGGTCCCAGATACAAAAGTAGTCAATATTTCAGCAATAAGACAGCAAAATCTCCTAAATACAGCGTTCCCCGTTAAAGCCCCAAGTTCTGAATAGCTGTGAGGAACTTAACTGATTATTATTTTACTCTATATTACACTCTCTTTTTTCTACTTTTTTCTTCACTATTTTTGCCACCGGATGTGACAAAATTTGTATTAACCATAGCAAATGTTGCTTGTGTCTTTTTCTGTATACTCTCACCTCCCTATCTACCTTCTTCTCAGAGGCGGCCTTGTGTTGTTGTATTTGTGGCTAATTTTTAGATTGCAGAATACACGATTTCCTGCTTTCTAGATGCCTAGAAGATTTCAACATAACAATGCCTTTTTGGCAATGCTTTTTGCATTATGACCTTTGGAATATGTATTTCTTTAGTTGGACCTAAGAATTTCATCTTCTATGCTTCGTAGTTGGAGTAAAAACTATCTATTCAAGTTAGGCCGACATTTTTAACATAATGATTGACCACTTTAGGTCCATAGGGATAAAACGATTTTTTTAACTTCGTTTATAAGATATCTGGTTGTGTATGCCAGTAATGAGCGCTATCTCTAGTAATAGCTCCATTAAATTCATTGTACCACAATAATACTACGTTCACGAAATTTTCCAAAGAAACTAAAAAAACATACTTGATTTATGTAAGTACATTACATATAATGAACTATAGTCATTAATGCCTTAAAACAATTGCAAGATATCGAAACCGGTCGGTAAATAAAATTTAAAAATTCAAATTTTTGGTAATTTGTAGAGTTGCTGGGAATGGAAAGTCGCCTGTAGATCATCCAGCTTTACTACAGGAAAGCTTAATTAAACTGGAGAGTGCCTGGAGAGTCCGTATACTTTGTACTGAATAACCTATCAGCCATTCATCCTTCGGCATATGATATTCCACCTTAGATTAGGTTTTTTTGTCAAGGTTTTCTCCTTTAGCGCCGTACTTTAGCCTGTACCAAAAGGCCACATTCAAGACCTAGTGGTGTCAGTTATCAGTGGTTACGCAGCTGCCTAATACATAACCAGAACAGCTCATATGATGTGGACTCTGCTAGAAGGTTACGGAGCTGGTAGATTAATATATTCAACTTTGGTCCCCTCCTCCAATAGACGAAAAGCACAACCCTGGATTACAAATTTGTTGACAGACATCACATTTTTCCAATACAGCGCCTCCGAGTTGTAACCACAAGATCTGAAAAGCCTTAATTTTGTACTTAATTATTAATTGTGTTATATGCCTCTATTTTTCAATCGGCGGTTGGGCGATGGGAGGGCCACACAAACCAATCATGCATTATTTGTGAGAAATCAAGAAATTTGACTTCTCTCACTACAAATTTAAGATCTTCAAGAAAGATATTGCCTGATAAATGCATTCCGGTGGATTACATTTTTCCATATTTAATTATTTAATTTTCTTTAATTTTAATTTAAAACACTTCACACACAGAAACTGAGTTGTATCCAACCAAGTTTGTGTACTTTTTTTTAATTTCGGCCATAACACTTTAGACCACTACATTTTCGATCAGTCAACTCAAAAATGAAACCACAAAATAAAAACACAAAAAAAATCTATCATTTTTTCCTTTACTTTCAATTCTCTGGTGTAATTTTTTAGGTTAGAAAACAATCAAAAAATTAAAATTGTAAAAAAATTATCGGAACAATTAACCTCATGTTGAAATTTTTACTGCAACGGGTACAAAACCCAACAATACAACAAACTTTCACCTTTGTAACATTAAATTAAAGCAAAAACAGGAGAAAATTGATAAAAAGAGCGAATGAAAAACACGACTTCACACACTGACTATTCTAGTACTTTTTTTCGCAATCAAAGTCAATTTAATCATGAACAAAAAAATCTGGAACCTACTAATGATATTTATCAAAATATTAATTCATTCGAAATGCAAGATAACTTTCCTAAATGGACAAATTTAAACTATAATGACTCCAAAGGTAGTAACGTGAGTGAGATATCGTCTTTCGATTTAAAACATTAGCCAGACGTTATGGGTTTCATAATAATGAGATAGGCATATTTTTTAATACGAGTCCGGTGAGAGATGACGCGGATACATTTTTATGGAATTATGTTAGAAGTAATCCGACAGCGAATTGGAATCAGATAAAAGATGCCCTGTTGTCATGGTTTTCTAACCCTGAAGAGGAAGCTAAAACCCGATGTTATATTTGCCAGCGAGTTCAAACAAGTCGAGAAACTGTTCAACATTTTATTTTAGACCTATATACATAATAATCGATTAGTAAGAAAATTGAGCCAAATATAGTTGCTTGATGTAGTTAAAGGTAACCTTTTACCAGTTTACCGAGAATAAATAATGAACGTTGAAATTACTTCGATCAATCAGTTGCGCATCCTAACTCAATATTTTGAAAATTTATGGAACCACTTATGCCAATGAGCTTCAGCCAGCAAGACAGTCAATTGAGTTAAGTGAGTTCAATTGTATTGAAACCGTAAACAGCTCGTAAAACCCAATAAGTCATATGCTGGAACTATAAGGATATTAGACATTACTACCAGGAATGTCCTCATGATTTCTTACAAATATGTATTCTGGTTTGGGTGTGACAAAGAAAATGTCAAAAAAATCAATTGTCCCCAATGTAGAGCAAATACCAGTATGGAAAACATGCGACCGAACTTTGTCAGAACTGGGCTGAAAGGTTCGCAATAAAACCAAAACATCCCCAGACCAAACAATTTGTCAGAAATAAACAAGTTCCACGATTAAACAATTAATTAATCCCAATAAATCAACCATTAGCAAGTTAGATTGAAAAGATCCAATCTGATTTTATTGATTCACCTAATTTAGGTGACTTATACCTTTAAGTAATTCATATCCATATAATATATTCGCGATTTACATTTCATTAATTCAAAAACTTTCCGATCAAAGCACACTCTAGAGTTAGAAAATACTTTAGTGCCACAAATAAATTCGATTGTGATTGCGCTTCTACGATTTTAGGTTCTCCCTCAACCGAAATCGATAACCGACCTTTTCTTAGGGTAAAGATTCGATTAATTTCTTAAACGATATTAACTGTAATTATCATAAAATCAGTACATCAGTTAAAACGGTCGACGGCACCATAAATCAAATACTCGGTCATATAAAATTACTTCTGTTCTTCTTTTGGTATCGCTCCTTTGATCCTTGATAAACTTTGCTCAAAGTCGACTGATGATAAAACGCATTAAGACAAATTTACGTCTTTTACAAAATTAAGACTAGGTTGTACTCATCTTGATGAGCATAGGATTGATGTTGGTTCAGCGCTTCCAATAAAACAGCGATATTTTCTAGGGTTACCTATCGTTCAGGAAAATGTATATTGTGAAATTGACTAAATGCTTGCACTTAATGTGACAGAGTCAAGTCAAAACCCTTGGTATTTTCCTGTCATAATAGTGAAAAAGGCAAATGGCAAATCAAGGCTATGTTTTGACTCAAGAAAACTTAACTCGGTCACTGTTAACGACTCTTATCCTCTTCCCATTATAGATGGACTACTTTAACGACTAAAGAAGGGCCTTTGATTTGAAAGAGCCCTTTTGACAGGTTCCGTTGGAAGAGTCCTCGAGAGAAAAGATAGCTTTTATAGTTCCCGGATGGTTACTCTACCAATTTAGAGTGATGCCGTTCGGCTTCTGTAACGCTGCCCAGGTAATGTGCCGCCTAAAGTACAAAGTCATTCCAACGATACTGCATGATCGGGTGTTTCTGTACCTGGATGACCTTTTAATTGTGTCACCTAATTTCGAGGAAAATCTTCTGCTACTCTCTGCAGTAGCAAATCACATTTCTAACGCTGGTTTAACAATCAACATTGAAAAAAGCTACTTCTGCATGTAGGAAATACGCCCAGGTATTGTCGCCAATTTCAGATTTAAAAAAAAAAATTCAAAATTCATATGGAACAGCCAAGCCCAGGTGGCTTTTGAGAGATTGAAGATTATGTTGTCCACCACCCCTGTGCTTACAAATCCAGATTACTCCAACAAATTCTTTATTCGTTACGATGCGAATACGGAAGGGCTTGGCGGTGTGCTGTTTCCAGAATTTAAGACTCAGGCGAGCGGCGTATATGTTCTTTTCTCAAAAACTCAACTCAGCACAAAAGAACTATACAGTGACTCTAAACATTTTCTGAACAATATTTGAAAACTTTTACAAGCCTAGTGGAACAAAAAGTACTTGGTTAGTTATGACTTTGTGAAATACATAAACTGTAGTTTATTCAGCTAACACATGTTTTTACATGCTTCTGCTCTAAACCTCTAAATTAATATTTTCTAAACAATTATTGAACAATATTTGAATCAATATCTGAATTACAAGTCTAATGAAAGAAAAAGTACGTATCCATAAACGGTAATAAATTAAGCTAACATATTTTTTTACATGCAGGAAGAGAATATAAAAGTGTTCCCTAAAGCTTTTGCTGCGAATCTCCAAATAATTTCTAAATTATATTCGAATCGTTTTACAAATCAAGTGGATCAAATAGCAAGAGGTATTGCCATGGTAATTCCATAAAATGTAATTAGTTAAGCGTAAATGATTTTATTTTTACATGCAGGAAGAGAATATATTTTTTTTATTGCTAAAAAAACTTCTTTCTGCTCTTAATCTCTAATTTTTTTCTAAACAATATTTGAATCGTTCTAGAAGTCTTATGGAACAAGTACGATTGAACCGGGTCAAATCCATAAAATGGCGTTAGTTCAGTTTAGACATGTTTTTATATGCAGGAAGAGAATATATGTTGCTTTAAAACTTCTGCTCTCAATCTCAAAATATTTTCGAAATAAATTTTGCAACAATTTACAAGTCTAGTTAGTTCACACAGTAATAAATATGATCGTAGTAAATTTTTAAAATGTGTATGCGTAAATAAGCTTTTACATAAATTTACATGCAGGAAGGGTAAAAACAAATTTGTATTGCTCTAAACCTCTAAGTATTTCCTTAATAATATTTAAATCGTTTTGCAAATCTAGTCTGGTTGAAAATGTATTTAAATGATCTTACAGTTATTCTACTTGGTGGCCGACTCGTTTTATTAGTTGAAGTTGTAACCATTGTGAAGCAGAATAAAACAGTTTTACAGTATAATGCTTAATTTAATTTATTTTTCACTAAAACAATATTATAATTTTAGTACCGCCCAATTCATAAGCAAGCTCACGGCAAATATGCCAGAATACAAAACAAACAAATAACAAAATGATTATAAATTCTATATGACATTCACCAACCAAATTAATTTCAAATTCGTGCCTAAAATATAAATAAGCAGCGAATTGAAATTTATTTCTCCAAACAAAATATTCTTATCACCTAAATTAAAATAGTCCTGTATATTTATTTCTAGTACGTCAGTTATATATACGATATATACAAAAAAACAATTTGAAATTGATTACAAAATAATCGCTTCGAATATTTATTTTCATATAATATGTAAACTCATATATAAAGTCGTATACATACAACACATTTTAATTTATGGCTTCTCCTAATCCCAAACAATTATACATTTTATCCCACACACAATAATAATAATTTTAAATATTTTATGTTTTATTTTTAAATACATTTCCAAATTTGATTTTATCGTCAGCCATTAGTAGAAGTAAATTATATATTTGTATAAATACATACTCTTGTACACAGTTAGGATATAATAAATTTTTAGAAAAACTACAAACTAAATTTCATTATTAAAGCGATTTTATTAGTCTTGTGTACGATTGCATAAAAATAAATGGAGTGTGAGATGATGATTACTTGTACTGTGTTGTTGTCACCTCATTTCATAAACAATACCCCATACTCGAGTACTAATTTAAAAATGATACAATGTTTAGAAAATATAAGCTACATAGCTAACTAACCCCTTAACTAATATAAATTACGTTATACAAATTTTTGGAGCGTCCAATAAACGAGTTTGTATAATGTATACAAAAATAATTAACATTTTCTAATTTTCATTTCATTATAAAATAAAAGTTAATGACAATTACATATTACATTTTTTTGTTTGTTTTTATTTTCTGGAAATTTTATCTATTTATTTTTGTAATTAGAATTAAAATTATATTATATACGAACAATAATCATAATAATATTTCTAATTATTATTATGATATTTTCTTATTTCCATTCGAGTCTGTTGGTGTGCGATGAAAAATTATTTTTGAAATATGTATAAAGTCTGCTAATTGCATGGATTCAAAATTTTATGAGATATAAATTTTCTACTTTACTAAGTGGGACGATGATACAATTTTTAATCGGAACGCCCAGATGATAATTTTTTGCTGAATAAAGATATTTATGTACGCTGTAATGGGAGTGGAATAACCTTTCTTTAGGGTAACCAATTATATTTTGATGGATCTGTTTTTTGTGACAATGACATAAAATGTATTTGGAAGAATATAAATTATAAAACAAATCTAAATGTTTTATATTATTCTGAACTACATAAGGTAGGGATGCTACCCCTCCCTACCTTATGTAGTTCAGAATAATATAAAACATTTAGATTTGTTTTATAATTTATATTCTTCCAAATACTGTAACAACTTTCGAAGAAAATCAAAGTTTGAGTTTTCCGTCGAAAGCTACCACAGACTCTCAAGTGGTTAACCAGACCGCATTTTGTAACCGGCTAGGTTTCAGTGGATCGGGGGGGTTTTTTCCTGGACCACAGGAGAGCTTGAGAATGCGGTATGAATGAATGGAAAAAAAACGTCAACGTATTAAGCTTCAGCATCACCGGTTCATCACCAATATAACGGAAAAATATTTACTCAATCATAATAATAAAAAAAAACGAATGATTTTTAAACATTTATTACGAAATAGCAATGAATATGAATGAAATGAATAAAAAGGAATAATAATATTGTAACAGCAATAATTGATTCATATACTTTTATTTGTATTAATTAGATTGACGAAAAGGGAAAAAAATATCCGTAATGCTAATGCAATTAAAATTTACTCAATTTTAAACGGAATAAAAAAAATGATCAATAGGATTATTATTTAGGCGTTTGATTAAAGACAAATGTCCGGAATGAATTTAAAATTGAGTTAATTTTAAACAGAGAAACTTATAGTACGAAAACCCATCACCCAAAACTATAAAAAAAATTCTTAACCGCTAATTAAATTATATAATGAAAATTCTTAATACTAAATACCGTATCGGATCCGATGTTGTTGTTTTTTTTTTTTTATATTTTCAAGAAACAAAAATAATCCGGAATGTAAATTTATTTATTTATTTATTTATTATTTTATTATTAGAATTATGTATTATTATTTTTAATCTTTACTTAGATTAATTTAACCAATCACTATACTATTATAATAGTTCTTGTTTTGTCTATTTGTGTCGTTTAGGTTTTTTATTTTATTTTACATATTGGACAAATGTAAACACCGGTACAATTTTATGCACTATATGATTTTTTCTCACTGTCTCTAGTTTACAACTTATTATTTTATTAATTAATCTTTAATTTATTTTTATTGATATTACGCGTGTTTTAAGTTTGTAGTTTTTGTATTTGTTTGGTGGTGGCATTTATTTTTATTCGTATTTGATATTACAATCCCACATGGGACAAATGTAACCACCATTAAAATGCACGTTTTGTTTTTGCCACATTTTTAGTCCATAGAACACTTTTATTTTATTATTATTGATTAAATTTATAAGTTTATTATATTAAGACTATGTACAGAATACATTTATTGAACTTATTATTTTTTATTTATTGAATTTTTTTTTATATCAAAAAAAAAAAAAATTTTGGGAACACTCATTTTAATTATAGTTGATAAATCCGTAATCCATTTTCTTCTCGTTTTTTGTTTTATAATTATTTTTTAATTTTTTTATTCTGCCATTGGTCATCTTTGGACCAAATTCAATTTAACAATCCCCATCTCTCGATTTTCGCAAAATTTTTTTTTCGTTTTTTTTTTATTTGTTTATTTGTTTATTCTTTTTATTTATCTACTATGGTAATCCTAATTGGCAAGTAACCAATTTACATACAGGTAACTTAATTCAAAATTACAGTCTGTGACATAAAATTTTTCTAATGTGTACTAAAAAAAAATTTTTTTTTTTCCTGTTTCAACTTGTGATCGCCACAAATCGTGGGGCAGACCCAGCACCCTAGATAAAGTCTCAAAGCCGGGCATTACTTAGATTGATAACAATAGTGAAATTCTGAAATACCATACCCATATACATATAAACAAATTATAACGTTAACTGTCAAATACAACTACAAACAAAAATTGAAGTCGCACATCCAATAAGTTCATCTTAAATCTTTGGCATGATAGATACCCAAGTTTTTCCCGTTTAATCCCGTAAGTTCATACGACACATTCCCTATTTTTCGTAATACGGTAGCCTTGATAAATTTAGGAGCGAATTTAGCACAAAAATGATTTCCTGCATTGCTCTGAATAAAGTTCCGCACAAAAACGGATTGACCCGGAGTGAATTGACGTGGTCTACTACGCAAATTATAATTCGTAACGTTACGCGAATAGGCATTTCGAAGATGGGATAATACCAACTCTTGTGCATTAGATAACCGATCAACGTTATCCCCAGCAGTGGCATGCCGATCACTCAATAAGTTGAGTTCTCTCATTAGACGATACGACGATCCGTGACTCACCATATGCTGGCCGAAGGTCAGAAAATATGGGGAAAATCCCGTTGAAGAATGAGTGACATTCCGTAAAGCACATCCAATTTCATTAAAGTATTTGTCCCAATGTTTATGGTTATCGCCGATATAAGCACGTATAGCCGAGATAATCGTGCGATTCACTCTCTCTGACGCATTAGATTGCGGAGAATACTTTGGCGTGAACTGTTGCACGACCCCATACGATTTTAAGAAATCACCCAGTAAATTCGAACGAAATTGCTTCCCATTATCCGAAACTAAATATTCTGGAACACCAAATATATTAAAAACTTTGGATTTTAGGAATGATACCACGCAATTGGTGGTGGCGTTCCTCAAAGGTTCCATGAGAACAAATTTGGTGTAATGATCTAATAAAATCAACAAATAGGTATTTCCATTATTGCTTCTGGGATATGGTCCTAAGAAATCTATAAATAATCGCTGAAATGGCCGATCTACTTCTCGATACTTTCCCATTTCAGGCTGGGTAATATAATTTAGAGGTTTCACTGTTTTACAAATCTCACAGCAACGAATATATTCACGGACATCACGGGACATTGAAGGCCAATAAAATTGCCGCTGCAACACTTCCAAAGTTTTCGCAACTCCGTGATGAGCACTTGTGGGCGCATTATGGGCTTGTTTTAAAAGACTTGACACTAAAGGTTCGGGAATTACCAATTTCCAGTGTGAAAGATCAGATAGTTGATCTTGATCGCCGTTAAGAAGTATATATAACCTACCCTCGAATTCTCGGTAATTGGATTTGATGTTTGGATTTTCCTTTAACGCCCTAACTCTGCCAACGTAAATATCATCATTAAATGCCTCATCGTCAAGGTCCACATGCAGAGGAGGCAAGCTCGCACCACCATCACCGACAACATCAGAGTTTATGAGAGCTTCGAGATGGATTCTGGATAGGGCATCCGGAACGACGTTTAGAGATCCCTTGCGGTACTCAATATTAAAATTAAAGCCTTGTAACTTGAGACTCCATCGCGCAAGTCGTCCGGACAAATCCCTTTGATCCATTAACCATCGAAGACTCGAGTGATCGGTGATTATGGTGAAAGCGTACCCCTCTACATATGGCCTGAATTTTTTCACGCTCATTACCGCGGACAAACACTCGAGCTCGGTTACGCTGTATTTACGCTGGGCAGAGTTAAGTTTATGTGAATAATACGCGATAGGATATTCAGTACCGTCATCCAAACGCTGAAACAAAACACTCCCGATTCCACAATTGCTGGCATCACACTGGATGTAAAAGTGTTTCGTGAAGTCAGCATTGCGAAGGACAGGTGCCGTTGTTAAGGAGGTTTTCAGAAGATCGAATGCCTGTTGCGCTTCATCATTCCATACCAATTTTTGATTGCGTTTTAAAAGATCAGTAAGAGGAGAGCATATTGTGGCAAAGTTACAGATAAATCGATGATACCACCCTGCCATTCCCAGAAATCGTCTTAGCTGTCGGGTGGTTTTGGGAGTTGGATAGTCCGTTATCGAGGTCACCTTTTCCGGATCGACGCGAATGACCCCATTCCCAATCACATGACCAAGGTATTTCGTCTCCTTTAAGACAAACTTGCTTTTCTCGACGTTTATCGTCAAATTAGCAGCTTTGAGTAAACGTGCAACCTCTGCAAGTAGCGAGAGGTGTTCATCAAGATTTGCTGAAACTACAAGTAAGTCGTCCAGGTAGACGAAAACCCGATCATGTAAATGGTATGGGATCACCCGATGCATCAGTCTGCACATTGTTTGCGGTGCATTGCACAGACCGAAGGGCATTACGGTGAATTGGTATAGAGATCGGCCCGAAACAGTGAATGCAGTTTTATCCCTTGATTGTGGATCCAGCGGAATCTGCCAGAAGGCATCTTTAAGATCTATAGACGAGATGTACTCAGTGTGGTCTAACCTACTAAGCAATCCAGCTATTAGTGGTAATGGATAAGCATCCCTGACAGTGACTGCATTCACCTTCCGTGCGTCAAGACATAGCCTTACCTTACCAGTGCTCTTGCGAACAAGGGTGACTGGTGAAGACCATGAACTCTGACATTCTTCTATAACCCCCAACTCCAACATTCTATCCAACTCCTTATCGATCTCTGCCTGAATCGCGGGTGATACTTGATAGTAGCGTTGTTTCACTGGCACAGCATTCCGAACATCTATGGTATGCGAAACAAGACTCGTCCTTCCTAAACCATCTTTAGTGGAACATGGGAACATTGCGATTATTTTGCCTAGTTGGTGTTCTTGTTCAGGCAGGAGTTCGTGACGATTACTTGGAATGACAATAGGTTCTTGTATGTCTAAAGAACTAACTATAATAGGCCTAAGACCAAAAGCATCCCAAAAATCCATACCAAGATAAAGCGGTTGTACTAGACCAGGAGCTATATGAAAACGTATACGCTTTACTGTTCCTTGGTAAGAGACCGGAAGAACAACATGGCCCAGAATGGGTTGTTTTTCGCCACTTGCGGTTTGTAAGAAAGAGGGTAGCTGATGCACTTTAACTTTGCTTTGTTCCAAAAACTGTTCCGAACCAGTTCCAAGAACGCTGACATTAGCTCCACTATCTAATAAACCCATGTAAGGCGTGCCGTTGATCAGAACCTGAGCGTAAGGTCGCTTGTCGTCCTGTAAATTAAAAACGGATTCGGAAATCATTTTTCGGATTTGTTTTCGTAAGATCCAGTAACGAATAGATCGACTTGGTTTCGCTTTGCAGTGGACCGTTAAGGTTTGTGTTGCCTGATCAGCAGTAGCTTGTGAAGGATACTCCGAATCATGCCCGGGATTAAATAAATTTGACGAGTAATTAGGTGAATGGCTGTTAGAAGTACGTTGAATAATAGATGTATTATGAATGTCTTTTGGAACTAATGTCGGCTCTGGTAGAGCTCGGGACATGTATTGGAAGCTACTTCCTCTGATTGAGTCCTGGGTGTCTGTGTTGATTGGGCAAAATGAACTCCAGGTTGTTTCATTTGCCTGCGTTGGTTTTCCGTAATTAATGCGTTACAGTTTTGACAATTCGGTTTTAATACATTGGGTGCACCGCATCCATAACAATAAGTTCCCACCCCAAGACGTGAATCAACCCTAGTAGAACGAGGGTCATAACCTTGTCGTGCTTGCGAATTTGTTGAAAACTTTGGCGGAGGTGAACTGTATCTGGTGAACGCTGATTGACTAACCTCTCGATCGCCTGATATAACATTAACAACAGGAAGCGCCTGCGATTTCTCCACAGTATGGTATGAAGGTTGATAGTTTTGCGGTGTATTGAAATGATTAGTAACCTCCGACAGATTGGGAAAATCTACAATTTCATGGGCAAACTTACGATGCGCTTCATGGTACTGGTTCACTCGCTTCCAGGTATCTTCGATGTCGATACACTGATTAACAAGGTCAGGAACTGATGATATTTTCCGACCGGCCAATTTTAACTGCAATCCCGGACTCATATTTTGGCGTAATATAAAAAAAATTTCTGAGTCTGGCAATGGTTGATTAAGAGACAAAGTGGCATCTAGAATTTCAGAATAAAAATCCATAAAATTTTCTCTCGGCTTTTGTTTTCTAGCCACAATCGTTTGCCGAATTTCAAAATCCGTTCTTCGGTCTTGGAATCTATTACGCATGTCGATCTTCAAATTTCCCCACTGAACGAAACCATTGCGCTCCAGGTATGACCAGTACCATTCCAGTGCGGATTTCCGCAATAAAATGTGTAAATCGTTCACTAACTTCTCCAATGGAATTTTATTAGACCGAGCTAAATGTTCCACACGATATAAAAATCTATCGATGGGTGGACCGTTGGGTGATCCATCGAATAGAACATTCCATTTATGAATGGGTAGCAAGGCCGAATGAAAATTACCAAGATAATTTGGTGATTCCTGTGGTTGATTGAGAGATCTCTGAATTGGCACTGCAAAATCACCCGGCTGAATATTTTCGTTAGGTGGCAAATTAATCTCTGGGGTACTACGGATTAATGAATGTGATGGATTTGAGTTATCTATAGGTGACTTATTGTTACCTATTGAAATTTTCCGAGCCAGTTCCACGAAGTTGGCCAGTTCTTCTTTCGAAATAGGACTTATTATCTGGTTTGAAGTAATCGCAGATATTGCACCGTCTTTAGAATTACGAGAATCAATATTATCAGAATTTATAGGGATTAATGACTTAGATTGTCGTTGGCTAACCTCCGACAACGGGTTGGACTTACTGATTGATGCGCCCGGAAGCGGTGGGGAGTGTGCTACCGACGACGTACTTGGCTGAACGAGTTTAGTGGTTTCGTTTCCAGATTCAGAGCTGGGTGTCTCGGAACTTGTTTCATCTTTCTCTTCTGAATGAAGAGAATCATCAAATGCCCCGGAAACCGATTTTTCAAAGTCGTCTATCGATACTTTAGAATCCAGCAACGAGTTAACGGCTTCCAACACTTTATCACATGCGGCTAACATGTAGGCCGATTTGTTTCGACAACTAGGAGAATTTTGACCAAGACGCTGTAATCGTCCGGTAATATGTATCATCCTTGAGAGGAGACATTTTAACTTATCTTCACGTTGATCCACCTCAATTTCGCCAATTTCGCTCACTTGGGGCTTGAGTTCTTTTAGTTTGTTGGAACATATTTCAAGTTCCTTTTGAGGAGCTTTGCGAGCAGCGTTGTGAGGTTTCTCAGGTGGTAATCTTGAATGTGCCGATTCTTCTTGTAAATATTCTCCGAATATTCTTAGTTGTTCTAGCAATGACCCAGAAATTTGCCGTATAACGCATTCTATTTCTAGCTCGTCGATACTTAAATGGGTTGGATCCATTGTGATTGAACGATAAAATATGGGAAAAAAAATGAATTGATGAATAATGAATTATTTATAAAACGATGTGCAACCTTAATATGTATATGTATGTATGTAAAAAAAATGTATATACTTAAAAATAAATAATTTTAAGAGGAAAAAAAAATATAATTAGAAAAATAAGTATGTATATTATATGTATATGTTTGTGTATCCAAAATATTAAATAAATGTTCCATTGGTGATGAACGCAGAAATCTCGAAACCTATACGTTGAATAATAAAATTGATCGAAAAAAAAAATTAACTATATAAAAACAGAAATGTATGTATAACCTACAATTTTCTCCTCAAACAACTATGTCACAAATCAAACAGCCAGTTTACTAGCTGGTATAGATGCTACATGGAAAACAATCGGAGGTTATAATATCAATAACTCAGTCAATATACTAACACAAATAAATCTAATTTCCAATATATTTGGAATAAAGCGTAAAACTGAAAACTTGTGCGAATATTAAACTGAGTGCCACAAAAAAAAATATTAAACATATTAAAGCTGGCCTTAACATATTGAATCAAAATAAATATTTTAAACATAAAAAAATGGAATCAATATGACCATGCACAACTTTAAAATTATTAATAAACTATATTTAAATGAATTATGAAAAAAAAATTATGAAATGAATTGAATATTGACAGGTACGAACCAAACAACGAAATCAAAATAGCCACTAGGGTAGAATAGTTGCGAGGTACATATCAATATCCAACTCATACGGAAAACTTACTAAACAAAAAAAAAATGCAGTATAACGTATTGAAATAATAAAAAAAATTTATGAATTTATATTGTTTGTATTGTAATACCACATTGGGCGCCACTGTAACAACTTTCGAAGAAAATCAAAGTTTGAGTTTTCCGTCGAAAGCTACCACAGACTCTCAAGTGGTTAACCAGACCGCATTTTGTAACCGGCTAGGTTTCAGTGGATCGGGGGGGTTTTTTCCTGGACCACAGGAGAGCTTGAGAATGCGGTATGAATGAATGGAAAAAAAACGTCAACGTATTAAGCTTCAGCATCACCGGTTCATCACCAATATAACGGAAAAATATTTACTCAATCATAATAATAAAAAAAAACGAATGATTTTTAAACATTTATTACGAAATAGCAATGAATATGAATGAAATGAATAAAAAGGAATAATAATATTGTAACAGCAATAATTGATTCATATACTTTTATTTGTATTAATTAGATTGACGAAAAGGGAAAAAAATATCCGTAATGCTAATGCAATTAAAATTTACTCAATTTTAAACGGAATAAAAAAAATGATCAATAGGATTATTATTTAGGCGTTTGATTAAAGACAAATGTCCGGAATGAATTTAAAATTGAGTTAATTTTAAACAGAGAAACTTATAGTACGAAAACCCATCACCCAAAACTATAAAAAAAATTCTTAACCGCTAATTAAATTATATAATGAAAATTCTTAATACTAAATACCGTATCGGATCCGATGTTGTTGTTTTTTTTTTTTTATATTTTCAAGAAACAAAAATAATCCGGAATGTAAATTTATTTATTTATTTATTTATTATTTTATTATTAGAATTATGTATTATTATTTTTAATCTTTACTTAGATTAATTTAACCAATCACTATACTATTATAATAGTTCTTGTTTTGTCTATTTGTGTCGTTTAGGTTTTTTATTTTATTTTACATATTGGACAAATGTAAACACCGGTACAATTTTATGCACTATATGATTTTTTCTCACTGTCTCTAGTTTACAACTTATTATTTTATTAATTAATCTTTAATTTATTTTTATTGATATTACGCGTGTTTTAAGTTTGTAGTTTTTGTATTTGTTTGGTGGTGGCATTTATTTTTATTCGTATTTGATATTACAATCCCACATGGGACAAATGTAACCACCATTAAAATGCACGTTTTGTTTTTGCCACATTTTTAGTCCATAGAACACTTTTATTTTATTATTATTGATTAAATTTATAAGTTTATTATATTAAGACTATGTACAGAATACATTTATTGAACTTATTATTTTTTATTTATTGAATTTTTTTTTATATCAAAAAAAAAAAAAATTTTGGGAACACTCATTTTAATTATAGTTGATAAATCCGTAATCCATTTTCTTCTCGTTTTTTGTTTTATAATTATTTTTTAATTTTTTTATTCTGCCATTGGTCATCTTTGGACCAAATTCAATTTAACAATCCCCATCTCTCGATTTTCGCAAAATTTTTTTTTCGTTTTTTTTTTATTTGTTTATTTGTTTATTCTTTTTATTTATCTACTATGGTAATCCTAATTGGCAAGTAACCAATTTACATACAGGTAACTTAATTCAAAATTACAGTCTGTGACATAAAATTTTTCTAATGTGTACTAAAAAAAAATTTTTTTTTTTCCTGTTTCAACTTGTGATCGCCACAATACATTTTATGTCATTGTCACAAAAAACAGATCTATCAAAATATAATAGAGCGAGTAGCCCAGAGAGATGAGACACAACAGCTTCGATAACGATGGCAAGCTACATTTGCTACGGTTAGTACAAATTTGGGTGACCGCTTAATTTAAATTGATATTGAATTGAGTCATTTAGACATACGCAGATTTTTTCTGTTCACGCATGGTTTTCACTTTTAATTTTTACCCATACTCGAATGTTTTTTATTGTAGTTTTAAGTATAATCGACACAAGTCTTTTTATTGTAATTTGGTGTGTGAATATTGTAGTTTGGTGTGTGATTTTAATATTGAGCTAAAGGCTATGGAGGAGAAGTAGACAAACGTCAGGTGTAAGAAGCTCGGTGAGAGGGAGAGAGACAATAAAATAGTTTGGTGCCGTATTTTGAATTTTGTTCGGTGCATTGGAATGGAGTGTGTTGCTTAGAATAGAACAGTTAGGGTTTGGAAATGTTTTTGTTTTGGTTGCAAAGGCACGGATGCTTATTATTTGGTTCAATATTTTGATAAAGTTGATTTTGTTATTAAGGATAACTTTTCTAGGGACGCGTCGTTGTTTTGCACTTTTGGTGCGGACCTGGTAAAAATAGTGCCGTGTAATTTTTTCGTTATGTTTGGAGTGGTTTCAACCAAGCTTTATTGGTGTAAACATTTTTGGAATTTTTTGGAGATTTTTTGATGTTTTGATTAACTTTTGACGGATAATTGTTCTTATGTCCCGTATTCCAAAATCCAGATTGCACAAAATCCCACAAGTTGTAAAAATACCGTTTTGGAAAATCCCATATTTCAAAATCCCGTATTCTAAAATCCAGCAGTTTAATTTTTTTACGGGATTAACTAAATTAGAAATAACCACTCTAATATTTTAATTTTATCAAACAATAATATGAAAATATTATTGGTTAAATCTAATATAAATACATTTTTTTATTATGAAGTTTTTCGGGAAAACTAATCACCACGCACCTTACTGCCGATGTCGTTACATAATCGGATAAAATAAAACAAGTTCATGTTTCACTGAATTTCAATTAATAATTTTTTATTCATTTAAATGTTAAAACAAATCAGGAGTCATCGGATAGAGTAAATCTGAAATAATTTAGATACATGTACTAGATTTGTTTATATAGATACATAAAATAATATTTGTATACTTAACTTTATGTAATAACTATCAATTTGAATTTATCTTTAGTTTCTGCAACAAGAATGATCAACAAATATTGGTTTTTTGTCACCTTATTTAATTAAGTTTATTTACACTTCATGTACCAATTTGATAAACAGAATTTTTGATAATTAATATTTTTGATCAGCTGAGTTGCATTGATGACATCTGGAGTTGAACTCTACAACTAAAACTGTTATAATTTATCACAAATATAAATTGGTGTTAAATAAATTAAAAGTTGTATTCAAGTGGTTTTCGTTTCCTTCAACAAATTTACCACAGCAAACTGCTTAGATTTATACAATCTGTTTTGGCTGTTTTCATTGGTCCTTCGAGCCGGATCCGGAGAAATTTATTGCTGATAATTGGACCGCGTGGAGGATTACCACAATCATTGCTACGTGGACTGCCTCTATTGGAGAAATTAACCGGATATCAATACTGTTACTTGAGTATAATTTTTTATTTTTTTACATATGATATAACATATAAGTAAAGACAGGACATAACCGTTAACCACGTTTTTTTTGTTGGTGAAGTTGTATTGTGAAAAAGTTCTCGAACATTCGGTTTGGTTTATATTGTACCAATCGCCAGTGTACCAAATACGAAACATTTAATCAAAATAGTGTCAGTGAGTGAGATATTTGAGCAGATAGGAATTTGATAACCAAACATCCAAGGTACCAAATAAATTTGCCAGGGCATACCTAAGCGTGAGTTGCAGATTAAAGCATACGAATTCACCGAGATTAAATATCATGGAGCCATTGGTAAAAAGAAGGGCAATCGTAAAAGGTTAAATAACTAAATTGACCATCTATGCCAAAGCAAGTACAGATAATACGCCATACAATGGCACAATCCGATATCGATGTTATTGACGATAATTATTATCTCTGTGTGGCTACTCTGCAAAGATTAATGAGATCAAAAATTCAAACTCCAGTTAGCGGTTTGAACGAATCCATTTTGAATTCATCCTCAGCTGGCCCTTCAGGGGACTTCAAACTACCACGTCTAACATTACCTACATTCGACGGAAGGCTGCGAGACTGGCAGTCGTTCTATGACTTGTTCAAGAGCACTGTTCATGAAAATACAAACCTCTCGCCAGCCCAAAAATTCCAGTACTTGATAGGTCAACTACGAGGCCCAGCAGAAGCACTGGTAAAGCATTTCCGAATAGATGATGCTAGTTACATCGAAGCCTTTCAGAGATTAGTCAAGCGATATGATCGGAAGCGCAATATAGTCAACGAGTTCATTGAGTCGTATATCCAGCAACCTCAAATTACTAAGCCATCAACTGAAACAGTCGGTCAATTGCATGATATTTGTGACGAGGTTATTCGCGGCCTGAAAACCCTTGCGTCAAGTGCAGAAGCAAGGGATTGTTGGTTGGTCTATTTAGCGGAGAAAAAATTAGACGATGTCACGCTACAGTTATAGCGACAAGAATCTTCAGAACAAGATTTTTCAAAAATTGAAGAGTTTTTGGGGTTCCTAAACAAGAGGATGAACTCTCTCGAAGGCTTCAAATAGCAAACCAACAAGCTTCACAGCAAATACAACACACCAGTGAAAACCTTTCTATCGGACCCTAGGCCACTACCAAATTGCGCATTGTGTACCGGTCAACAGCATCGTCTTTGCGATTGCCCTAAGTTTTTACAAATGAGCTTAGATCAATGTAGGCAATACGTGAACAAGAATTCCAGGTGTTACAACTGCCTAGCTGAAGGGCATAGCGTATACAACTGCAGGTCCAAGGGGCGATGTCATCAGTGTAGAAGAAGGCACCATTCACTGGTCCACATTGAGCACTACTGCGTCATCCAAATCTACACCATCTACCAGCACGATTACAAGTACTGCAATTACCGTATCCGAAGATCCCAAACCCATTAATTCGACTGGAGCTACTAATTTGCATTCATCACATTCCAGCAAGAGTGGTGATGCATTGTTGCCGACTGCAATTGTTGACATTTGTGACAAATTTGGGATATGGCAACCCTGCCGAGCTTTATTGGACTCCGCCTCAACTAGGTCTTATATCACCGAAAATTGCGCAAGCCGACTTAATCTATCAAGATCCAATGCAAAGTTCCAAATTAACACTCTAAATGGTGGAAATGCCGGTAGAGTAAGAGGTGTATGCACACCTGTAGTGCGATCAAGAACCAAAACTCACTTTACCATCGACATCAACGCGTATACCGAAAATTACATCAAACAAGCCTATCGCGCTAAATACGAAATTAGGATGGATTGTCGGAGGAGTAAACCAAATATATGAGCAACCCAACGAAATCATAACGTGCCTTTCTGTCGACCATGAAATTAGTATTGATCGGTCTCTGAGAAAATTGTGGGAAACGGAAGAAATACTAGCTGTTGCACAGTTCAGTGACGAGGAGAAACTTTGCATGGATTTCTTCGATAAACATTTAAAGCAAGATGAGTCGGGTAAATTTATCATCTCATTACCATTCAAACCAAATAGACCTATGTTAGGTGATTCACTTAATCAAGCACTCAGAAGGTTCAGCTCACTTGAACAAAAACTACAAAAAAATCCGCAACTTTACAAAGACTACACTAAATTCAAGGCGGAGTACGAAGGGCTCGGTCATCTGGAGTTAATAACATCAGGTCAAATCGACCTACCAAACGATAAAAAATATTATCTACCTCACCACCCGGTGTTTAAGGAAGCCAGTACGACCACCAAGTTACGCGTTGTGTTTGACGCCTCAGCGAGAACAACTTCCGGTGTATCTCTTAATGAAACATTGATGGTCGGGCCGACCGTACAACAGTCGCTAGCAGAGATACTAATAAGATTCCGTAAACACCGTTATATGATCACGGCGGAAATTGAGAAAATGGATCGAGAAGTCAGACACCGAATTCCTACGTATCCTTTGGCGAAACTCTTCGGCAACACCCATAAAACATTATCTCTTCTTACAAATACCTACGGCACAGCTTCAGCGTCATTCATAGCAACTCAAGCGCTTACTAAACTAGCCCACCTCCATCTTGAGAGTCATCCATACGCAGCAAGGGTGCTAATGAAGGATTTTTACATGGACGACTTAATGTCCGGAGCGAGTACCATCAAAGAAGCAGTAACAATACAATCCGAGCTGTACTCCTTTTTGAAAATGGGTGGGTATCATCTACGCAAATGGGCCAGCAATGACGTGAAGCTACTGGAAAACATACCCAAAGATGACAGAGCGATATCCATCCGGGGAATAAGCGAAGGGAACAAATTGATCTCGATACTAGGTATTAAATTCGACCCACAAGCTGATAGTTTTTCCTTTAACGTTTCGCTACCAGTGTCAACCAAATTAACCAAACGAAGCATGTTATCCGAAGCCTCACGCATTTTCGACCCAATGGGATGGGTGTCCCCGGTGACGGATGGGATAAACATAATATTTCAGCGCCTTTGGTTATTAAAACTCGATTGGGACGACCAATTTCCAGCAGATGTTGAAAACAATGGATAGACACGCGGGGTAAATTGGAATCAATTGAACGGGTCAAAATACCAAGATGGCTAAATACATATACAACCACAACACTGCACCTTTGTGGGTTCGCCGACGCATCAAACTCTGCATACGCCGCTGTTATATATGCACGAACGCTAAGTGCGGATGGAGAAGTATTGACCAACCTAATTTATGCAAAAACGAAGGTCGCACCGATAAAGTTCACCACAACAGCAAGATTGGAATTATGTGCGGCGCTTTTACTTGTTCGATTGCTAACATTGGCCATGAAGTCCCAGGAGTTGACAATTTCCCCAAAAATATCTTTATGGTCCGACTCCACTACGGTATTAGCTTGGTTGGCAAATCCACCGAGAAAGAAAAACATATTCGTACTCAACCGGGTTACTGAAATACTAGAATCTACAAATGTCCAGCAATGGTTCTACGTTCCATCAAATCAAAATCCGGCAGATATCGCTTCTCGTGGTGTTACTCCTGACGAACTTCTGAACGACGCTATGTGGTGGAATGGGCCAGCCTGGCTGCGTTATGAACCTGTACAAGTTCCAGAGCAACCCAAAAAACCAGCAAGTACAAAGACAGCAACATCCAGTTTCCTTCTTAAGGAAGAACCAGAAAATCCTGTTAATGCAAATTCACCAATCACCGAAATAATTGAGAAGTTTTCAAGTGTAAAAAAAACAACTCGGGTCCTTGCATGGATCCTACGGTATAAGCAGAATTTACAGAATTCCAAAAACAAAGTTGTCGGTCCGCTT
The DNA here is from genome assembly GCA_963556165.1 of Tipula helvola. Classification (NCBI taxonomy): domain Eukaryota; kingdom Metazoa; phylum Arthropoda; class Insecta; order Diptera; family Tipulidae; genus Tipula; species Tipula helvola. The sequence continues at coordinate 28,595,901 of OY744483.1, forward strand.
ACCGTGGCAGATTAGCATGAAGCGTGCATGATAATAGTGAAAAAGGCTCAACTTACAAGTTTCTCTGCGGAAATTAAGTGTTTACATAGTAAACTGCCGTTAAAGAAATCTGATATTTCTTCTCTTAATCCTTTTTTAGATGACGCGGGCATTTTGCGAGTAGGTGGCCGCCTGGAAAACACAATAACCCAATACGACCTGAAACACCCGATAATCTTATCAGGCCGTCATCCTCTGGCACTTAAATTGGTGCAAGAAGCACACGAAGAGCATCTACATGCGGGACCCACTTTGTTGATGTCAATAATAAAGCAACGGTATACGATATTAAGATGTAAGGATTTGATTCGACGCGTCATACACAGTTGTATCAAATGTTTCCGGCAGAAAAAAATTAGGCAGCAACTATTAATGGGTCAACTACCACCACCACCACGGGTTAGACTAATAAAACCATTTCTACAGACCAGTGTAGATTACGCCGGTCCATATATACTTGGTCGTATTTGCATTATGTACACCTTGAATTAGCTTCCGATTTAAATTCGGATACATTCCTCGCAGTGTTTAATTTAAACGATTTCAGAATCGCTGTGGGGTTTGTACAGATATCTACAGCGACAACGGTACGAATTTCGTAGGAGCCGCCAAGGAGCTAGAATATTTCCAACAATTAGTATCAAAGAAAATGAAACAAATCGTCAACTGGACAACAACAAACAACACGAAATGGCATTTTGTGCCACCAGTGACACCTCATTTCAACGGACTTTGTGAAGCAGCAGTGAAGTCAACCAAGTATTATTTGCGACGCGTACTTGGCCAAACAATTCTGAGGCACGAGGAGTTATACACATTGTTAACTCAAATTGAAGCCTTGCTTAACTCCCTACCCTTATGCAAATCACTAGAAGACCACATTACAGCACTAACTCCGGGGCATTTTATCATCGGGCAGCCAATGACTATGATTCCTGAGCTAAATCTTTCAAACCTGAAAGTCAACCGATTATTGCGATGGCAAATGACACAGCAGATGTTCCAGCACTTTGCCAAAAGGTGGCAAACAGAATACCTAACCATTTTAAACAGTCTGTCGAAGTGGCGATATAAAACCACTAACGTCAAAGAAGGCGATTTAGTCATATTATATTTAGTCATTTACATATGGTCGAGATCAAATCGTTCACGTAGTCACAGTTAAAACGAATAAAGGGCTGTACAAACGGTCCATCACAAAAATTTGTCGACTTCCATCTCTTGACTCGTGTAACTCGTCAACGGGGGCGACATGGCGGGAAAACTAATCACCACGCACCTTACTGCCGATGTCGTTACATAATCGGATAAAATAAAACAAAGTTATTTTATATTTTGTTATTATTTTATACGTCGTTCAATTCTTATAACAATAAAGATTAAATTATCTAAACGTGGAACATTTACGTTTCTTAATTTCATTTACTCTCCATAAAAAAGGTAAATCCATTTACCGAATTTTGCGGATTTACTCGAGAATTCGACCGCTGCCTCTAAATAGAATATATTGTTGTGTACAGATTGTATTAGCGAATTTTACTAATACAGCTTGTAGTAATATTTATTATGAGCTCCAGTTAGGTTGAAGTACAACTAGCAAGTGGCTTTTATAATACATAATTCATCCACAATATTAACAGCTATATTTAATAACCCTATGATACTCATCGTATAATACATCTCCCCTCTTAAATTGTTTTTATTATTTTTATTTTCATTTCTTAAAATATTAATCAAATGTATAACCTTATACAACCAAACTATATCTTACTTTCTAATCAAATTTATAAATTTATACAATCAAACTATATTCTTATTTTCTCCGTTTCAAAAAAAACTTAATCAAAGAAATTAGTTACATAATTGATTATTTACTTAATAATATAAATGAAATACTTTATTACAATGTTTTCATTTTAATTTAACTACACATAAGTAATTTAAAGATATAAAAAATATATTCTATTATTTTAATAGTTTCCATAGGTTATCCAAAATTTCAAACAAACAAACTCTTTCTTTCAATTCATTAAAACTTTTCGTTTAAATCCGATGTTATAATCAACACGATCTTACTTTACTCCTGGCAAGGCCATAATACATTTGAATTGCTACGAATAATTGCTCCGTTTTCAAGTTCAACCCAATATGACCTAGGTACATCATGAAGTGCATTAATTTTTGCCTTAATCCAATATTTACCATGTTTTAACCACCTCTATCATAATAAAATTTATTTCTTCGATTACTATGCTCAAAACTTTTCTTGAAATTTGGAACAAATTTTGGAGTATATTTGTTATAATAACCTGGCAAAACTGACCTCGTTTGCCTATTCATCAATAACTCAACAGGAGAAACGTCAACACCTTTAAGTGGAGTATTTCTTTGTTCTAACAACCCTATCCACAATTCAGTATTGCTCTCATCGCATTTCCTTAACATATTTTTACCTATATTAACACCTTTCTCTGATATTCCATTCGACTGAGGATACGTCGGACTACTATTCAATATCTATTTCATTACAGAATTTCCTAAATTCATACGAGTTAAACGGCATATTATCAGCAACAATCTGACGTGGAATCCCGTGAACACTAAAAATGTTTACTAAATTTTTTATTATATCACTAGCTTTCTTATTATTAATACTAACAATATCCAAATATTTTGAATACAAATCTATAACAATTAAAAAATCTTTTTTTTTTTATATTCTAAAATATCCATTCCAATTTTAAAAAATGGAAGATCAGGGACTTCGTGTGATATCATGGGCTCCTTAACATTTCATCCTCGAAAATTTTGACAAATTGCACATTTTGCAATTTTATTTTCTATTGCATCATTAATTCCCGGCCAATGTATCATCTCCCGAGCTCTAGCTTTTGTTTTCTCTATTCCTAAATGAGACTTACCTATGTAACTGATCTAAAATATCAAGTCTAATACCAAAAGGAACTATAACTCTATCATTCAGAAACACTAATCCATCATCTAAAGACAAATCGTCTTTCATTTTCCAATAAAATTTTATTTCTTGCTTTACACAACTTTTACATTTTGGCCACACCTCTAACAAAACTCTTTTTAATTCCTTCAACACCTGATCTTTTTCTAGCTCAATTTTAAAAATTTCTTTTTTTCTATCACTAACATTTATTGTGTGAACAATTTCATTTAAATCGCCTATCTCAGTAGCTTTCTCATCTGTGTCATAAAACCTTGAAAGTAGATCGGCTATCAATAAATCTTTACCGAGAACAAATTTTAAAGTAATTTTATATTTCATTAACCGTACTTTCATTCTTTGTAATCGGGAACTTGCTATTTTATTTAAATCTTTTGCCATAATTCCTAGTAATGGTTGATGGTCAGTGATCACTGTGATTTCTCTACCGTAAATGTAATTATGAAAATATAAAGGGCTGAAACCTCACGAGGTGATCAGAACTTCGGTCTTTGGTATCTTCAATAATCTCATAAAGTTGGTGTGACAGTTTTGACATTATTGATTTCTATTTTAACCAACATATATTTACTTATACAACAACAGCCAAACAGGTCAAAAGCTTCAGTAACTTGGGTACAGGCATACAATTTAAAACGAGAAATCGTATTCTAGAACTTTATACCGAAAATAGTATAACAAATTATACTGATACTTCTAACCGTTTAACTGACCATATTCCAGAAATTTATCCAAAAAATCATTTTAGAATCCCATTTCCAACACACATATCAAATTTCATCATAATCGGTTAAGAAATAGCCAAGTTCCATCATACTTGGCCATATTCCTGAACTTCGTCCAAAAATCATTTTAGAACCCCATTTCCAATACATATGTCGAATTTCATCATAATCGGTTGAGAAATGGGCAAGTTCCATCATATTTAGCCATATTCCAGAACCTGATACAAAACTCATTTTAGAATCCCATTTCTACCACACAAATTAAATTTCATAATAATCGGTTGAGAAATAGACAAGTTCCATCATACTTGGCCATATTTCAGAACCTCATCCAAAACTCATTTTAGAATCCCATTTCTACCACACAAATTAAATTTCATAATAATCGGTTGAGAAATAGACAAGTTCCATCATACTTGGCCATATTTCCAAACTTCAACCAGAAATCGTTTTAAAATCCCAGAACTTCATCCAAAAACATTTTAGAATCCCATTTCCAATACAAATGTTGAATTTAATCGTAACCGGTTGAGAAATGGGCAAGTTCCATCCTACTTGGCCATATTCCAGAACTTCATCCAAAACTCATTTTAGAATCCCATTTCTAACACACAAATTTAATTTCATAATAATCGGTTGAGAAATAGGCAAGTTCCATCATACTTGGCCATATTCCAGAACTTCATCCAGAAATCGTGTTAAAATTCCAGAACTTCATCCAAAAGACATTTTAGAATCCCATTTCATATACAAATGTCGAATTTCATCGTAATCGGTTGAGAAATGGGCAAGTTCCATCCTACTTGGCCATATTCCAGAACTTCATCCAAAACTCATTTTAGAATCCCATTTCCAACACATATGTCAAATTTCTTAATAATCGGTTGATAAATAGGCAAGTTCCATCATATAAAAAATTTGTTAACTATTCACTACATCCAAATCCAGCCCCAACTGAACTCCAATTCAACTCCAACTCAACTTCAACTCAACGCGCAAATTGTCCCCTAATTTAACCTTCAAATCAATTCCCAATTCAATAATCAAATAAGCATATATAAAAAAATCGTAAATATTTATAAAAGCAGGTATTTTGGGTCAATTCGTATGGCAGGTACCCCACCCCCTTGACGTAAAGTCTCCAAAAGCTTTTCAAATCTCCGCCTTGACCATAGAAACAGTTTGGTGAAAAAAAATCCAAATCGGACAAGCCGTTCTCGAGATACCATGGGTCCAGACATCCAGACAGACGGACGGACATTTTTTTTTTTTTGCATTTTCAGACTCAGGGACTTTCAAAACGTCGAGAAAAGTGGTTTTGGACCAACCAAAGTTTTCGTCATTTTTGACAGGATTTCAATACTTTGGTCTTTTTAGACCGAAGTAATTTATTACAAGAAAAAACAATGGCCAACATCTCCTTTTCTATTTGTGCATAATTCTTCTCTGTATCAGTTAGACTATGAGAAGCAAACCTTATTGGTTTCCCCTCTTGCATCATACAACTACCAATACCACCTTTTGATGCATCACATTGAATTGTAATATTTTTTTTACAATCAAAAATTTTCAAAGTGGAGGCGTTTATAATTAAATTTTTTAATTTATTTAAGCAATAAGCCACTGGAACTCCACGTTTTTTTTTAACAAACTACGTAACGGAGTTGATTAGAAGAAGAAGCTTTTGTAAATCCGTTCGATTTTTAGGAATACCAATTTTTTCAATACTTTTCATTCTGTTTGGATCAAAAGCTACACCCTCTTCAGAAATAATATAGCCCAGGTAGTGAACTTTTTCTAACCGAAATTTCAATTTTTCGCAATTGAATTTAATATTTAACTCGCGTGCTCTTTGCATTACTTGTCTGAGAATTCGATCATGTATTTCTTTTGATTCTGCTGCAATCAATATATCATCTAAATAAATGATAACTCCCACTATATTCTCGAAATTTTTCTCATTACTTTTTTGGAATATTTCTGGGGCAGTTTTTATTCCAAAGGGAAGTCAATACCCATCTTTTAAATCTAGTACACTAAAATATTTTTTATTTGCTAACTTTGATAAAATTTCTGCAAAAGAAGGGATGGGATGACTTTTATCTTTAATTGCCTTGTTCAGTTCTTTTGGGTCAAGGCACAACCTAATTGATTTGTTTCTTTTTTCAATAATAACAAGATTTGAAACCCAATCTACTGTCTCATGTAGCTTGTCAATAATTCCACGATCGCACAATCTATCTAATTCCAATTTTAACGGATTCCGGAGTGCCACAGAAATTATTCTTGTCGGTTTAACAACTGGAGATACATTATCTTTAATTAAAATATCATGATTCTGAATAAAACAACCTAAACCCTCAAACAAATCATTATTTTCTACCAAATATTTACTTTTGTCGTCTACCAATAAAATTTGAACTCTTTTAATCAAACCTAACTGAATGCAACACTGTAAACCCAAAATTGGAGTTGTATTTGCATCAATAATAATAAATTCTATCATTGTTATCTCATTTTCTATGTACTATACATACTAGTCTTACTTTGCCATCTCCATGAGGGGTTCGCTGACTGACATTCGACAAAATTCCACTAAAAATAACGAACGAACCTGAAAAAAAACAAAACACCAACTCACATTGCCCATCACATTCCCCATATAAGAAAAACACGAATTTATCTAAACATAATAACTTTCCGTGTTTATTAAATTTTCGACCATAAAACTTCGTAAAAAAAGAAAAGAACCATTTTAAATAATATTTACATTATTTAATGGAACTTGAGTCCTCACTTTTGATGTGTAGATATAAATATGTAAACAAACGTAAATGAAAATATGATTCATATGATCGCGTGCCACTAGAGGTTATGGGATTTTACGCTAATGTGCTGTGCAAACAAATTTGACACAACACATCTTAGCATAATTAGAATGGTATGGGATGCCAAGTCCCCGTTGCAAACACAAAATCGACAGACCACAATTAATTTGCAACTACGACTAAATTGTCTCTTTTGGTATTTTTAAACCTCAATAAAGTCACAGATTAAAGTGTAAATTGAAATTGTAGCGGTGGATATCGGCGACTACAAACAGTGAATACAATTGACGTTTAAAACCGAATTTATCATTTCTAATTTCGGTGTAAATTTATTTATTTTAGGTCATCATAAATAATAATAAACAAAATACCTATAATTAGCAATTAATAATCAATTAAGATTATTTATATTGTGATTTTTACCTTCAAAAAATTAGAATTTATTTGGAAAAGTTTATTATTTGAAAATTGTACTAGATTCCTGATTAAATTTGCTGTTTTATTCTCGTTTAAAAATACGGGATTCGAATATCAATTTCGAAAAAACAGTGACTGCAACTAAAAGTTGTAGTTGTGTCTATCGATTTGGGCCTGAATAACAAAAGCTTGTTTATTTATTGAATTATAGATTTTTTTGTTTTTTGAGATTAAAAATTAATTCACAAATTTAATGATTTTTTTTCTTTTTATAAAAGCTTTGTTTTAGAATAACAAAAAAAACAGAAACGCAAAACAGACGGTGGTCGAGATCACCACAGATAACGGTCCTTAAAGACGATAGCCTGACCACCATAATATCAGCGTACAATGGGTAATTATCCACAAATCAACCGCACTTCTATTTATCCCTTGAATCGGGGCATATCTTTTGTGGAAGGTGCAGAAACTTGTTTCATTGCCTATCGCCTTACTCGACCACATTGTAATAACAAAATTACGGTTTAACCGCTAAAAAATTAGCAAAGTAATCGGCCAAAATAGCTGCGAACGGGAATTTGTATCCTAAATATAACAAAACAACACTTGAACTTCCAGAATTATGTGATTTTAGAAATAAATAAACTACATTACCTTTGTGTTCAAACTAATTAAGTTTAATTATGTGCTATACGCAAACCAATTATATAATTTAATTTTAGAAATTAAATCTCCTTCGTCCTTAATAATGCCAAAAGAGAAATAACCAACACCCAAATGCAATATGCAATTACTCCCAAGAGAAATTGGTGCATTCAATCTTCAACCTTCATCACCATCTCTGCCATAGTACCACATAATTATTTTGGATGTAGATATGCGCGACTCTACAGAACTAATGTTTTGCAAAGTATTTTAAAAACTCCAAAAATTAAATTTTTTCTCACAGGCTGTGATAACTTTATTTGTAAGGACCTCAATTTTGGTATGTAATAAAGTTTACACATAATCCACTCTGGCATAAATCAAAATTAATAAATCATGGACAATATACATAATATAGAAACACGCCCTCGATCATTTTAATTTTAATACATTTTATAAATTCTTTGCAATTTGATATAATATATCTAACCTTCATGTATAAAGAGATGGATATGCAACTTATTCAGACAATTCAGCTCGATTTCCGGGTACATAAAAATTATTTAAATTTTGGAAATTTATTCAAAAATTCTTTTTGTATAATTTTCTCGCTCAATTGAATTTGCAGGCGGGTTAGAGTTACACGGAAAAAGCTTTAAAACAAATACATACATTAAACTTAATAAAAACGTTCATACACAAACACATAAAAATAAGCCAATTAACATAACCATTAAAATTATTTACCATTTTCATGTAGAATTTACATAAAACAAAACAAAAAATGTTTCAAATTTTCCAACTTCTTCGTCATCTTTATGATCGCTTTGGTACCACACTGTGTATGTGTGTGTGTGTGTGTGCGCGTTTTAACCGAATTGTAATTCGATGTACCAAAACATGACTTTATGTCTCTAAATATTTTTTATTGTATCATCTGTTTTTTTTTTTGCGATTGTGCACACTCCATTTTTATTCACTCGATGTATTTTCTTCGGTTTTTTGTTATAAATTCGAGTACGTTTTCACTTTGAAACAAGGAAAATGGAATTTTATTATTCCTTTTGCTTATAATTTACATATTTTAAGGATTTTTGCTATCGTAGAGTTTTTTTTTTTTGGGGGGGATACATACATAAAACATAAAAAAATTGGTTTGGTCGTGCGAAATTCATTTCGTCACACTCTCGATCGTTTAGTGAGGATTTTTTTATTTTTTATTTATGCTACATTGTATTCTATTATATTTAGGATTCATGTTTTATAAGACGATGTATCTATGTGCACAGTACAAAAAAAAAATGGTTTCATATTAATCCAGCGAAGCGATATATGAGACTACACTGGCGGAACAAATTTACTACACCGAAACGTATAATTCCATTTAATCATAAAACGTACAATGTTGTTGGTACAGTATAAAAACTATGAATTCATAATATTCAGAGCTTAAAATCAATTATTCGGTTTGCATATTTTACACAATACAAATTTATTGGATTATCGTTTTCAATAAAATAATTTGACCTTCCTGGTAAAAAAAAGGATTTGGTATTGTTGCTAATCATCAGCCATTGTTACTAAAAAAAAATTGTAATTAATCAAGACTAATTAATATAATCCACTAAAGTATTAGATTTATCGATTTATTTTGTTTGTTATGTACATACATAATATGTACGACATTGTATTCGAAACAAAAGCTCTTTCGACGATATGTCATACATAAATAAACCATTTTTGAGTTATGAGTTCGTACGTACACGGTACATGTTACAAATCCACCTGTCTATTTTTTTCTTTTTGTAGCATTTAACATATTATTCATAAAACCATAAAATAAACACAGAACATAAAAACTATAAACCATTTGACTTGTTGTAGCTGTTACATGTTCAATTTTCTTTCGTATACAGCAGCGACATTTATAAACAAAAATGTGTCATTTCATCAATGTTGTTGATGTCTCAAGTGATTATAAATATTTGTATGCTGTTGTTTCGTTATTTCCGTTGTTTTTGTTACGAGTAGTACTATCTTATTATTTAGCCACCTCCAACATCACAATTTTTCATCATTTCATCATCTTGATGATGATAATTTAAAAATCTACATCATCGTCGTATATATGTATGTACCTTCATACATAATTATAATGTACCAAAATAAATACATAAAATATGGCAGAAATTTTGTGAAAACATTGGATTTTTTTTTTTTTGGAAATTCCATTGAGATGAGATGAAGTAATTTAATTTCCTTTTTTTTTTTTGCATGCATAATAAATAAATAATCAAAATCGATTGAAAATTACGACGAAAATCGAACTTTTTTTTTTTGGTTGTTGTTTGCTTGCTGCTTGTGTTTTCATACCATTACAATCATCAGCATTGAATATGTATAAGATAACGGTAAAATTCTCTTCAAACTTGAACATTTGTTTGTGTTCGATTTTTTATGTTATTTTAAGTTTTCATTCTTTTCGGAAAAACTAGAGAGTTAAAAGATGGAAAAGTGTGTGGAGTGTGTGCGGTATGAATGAAAATTGTTATTTTGCAGATAAGTTTTATTGCCGTTACCGAAAAGAAAACATAAAAATAAAAATATTTTTCCGATTTAATATTTTCGTCGGTGCTTCGGAGAGTTATATAAATTTTGGTACATATTGAACTTAGTGTATGTCAATCTTCATTGGGTATGACATGAGTTTTCAATATGTCGAGGATCATGATAGTGTTGATTTTTTTTTTTTTGTATCGCAGAATGTATATAACTTGAGCCCGTGAAGTTTCTAACAAAAAACCGAAAACGAATACGTATACGATACTAATATGAATAAAAAATCTCTATATAGGATTCCAACCAAAATGTAAATGTATCCCAGACATTTGGGTAAGGTTCAGCTACATATAATTCGAATACGTCTAGGTATGAGACACATGGGTTAAAAGTAGTTTTTTTTAAACTGAGATGATTGGGCTTATAAGATGAATCTGAAGTGAATATGTAGTGTTTGTTCTTAAACTAGACGATAATTGCATTTACCGAGTATTCTATTGTCGTGAGTTCATACATTTGATGGCAATTCCTGGTTTGGTGACCCGCAACGAAGATTGCAACGAACTCTATGAGATGAAATACCCTTTGCCAAGTGTTGAGGTCTCAGTCAGTGACGATAGGCCCCCGGCAATGACAAATTTTACTAGCTTCCGATTTTAATGTTTTCTAAACTTCAGGTTGTCTATAAAAATAAGAAGAGCTGGCTCCGAATCTAACCCGACGAAGGATTTAATACACCGTAAAAATATTACCGTAATAAAACAATCAAGAAGATTTGGGCAAGATTCGGCTTCATGAATAACTTAATTTGTTTTCCCAACGATGAATAGTTCCCATATACTTATACGTATAAAGAAAAGTAAATAAAAATCAAATGTGTAAATTTAAGTTTAGAATTTTTTTTTTTCAAGTCAAAGCTTACCAAACAGCAGTGCAATCATAACACTAACTCCATTTCTGGACGGCAATTACCTGCTCAGTATTGGATAATAAATTCCAAGAACTTAATTCGTGAAACTGTACATAATTGTATAACCTGTGCCAAAGCAAAGAAAATACCATCGCATCAGCTAATGGGTATGTTACAAAACAACAAAGGGCTACAGTGCCATATTCATATGCGTAGCAACGAGGGCAATCCACGTTGAACTTGTACATGTAAGTGACCTATCAACAGATTCTTTTTTAGCCGCATACCAACGGTTCATATCAAGAAGAGGAATCTTTCTATAAATATTCAGTAATTGCGGCACAAATTTCATTGGAGCAGACAAACCGGTGTAAAGTATTTCACACAAAGTGTAGCTACATAAATTAACGAAAAGTGTAAGTGTATGGAAAAAGTGTAGGCCTACATAAAAAAGTTTAAATAACCAGTATAGCAAGGCATGGAACAATAGGAACAATCATAGAGTAGACAGATCAAGCTATCCGAAAGAATTTCTGTTATTAAGATAAATATGGTTGGGCCTGTGCGACGATATTTTGAAAATTGTGAAAATCACTTTGAAACACTTAAAATGTTCAAACCTGATGCTACACTTTGGCCATTTATTAAAATCTCAGAGATATTACCAGGTGTGAGCTTATATTTCCATAAAGTGGACAGGCCAAGCTATCCGAAAGAATTGCTGTTATTAAGATAAACAGGGTTGGGCCTGTGCGACAGGTTGTCGACAGGAAGTCATTTACTAAAATCTCAGAGATGTTACCAGATGTGGGCTTATATTTCCATAAAGTGGACAGGTCGAGCTATCCGAACCAGTTTTTGTTATTAAGGTAAATATGGTTGGGCCTGTGCGACGGTATTTTGAAAATTGTGAAAATCACTTTGAAAATCACTTAAAATGTTCAAACCTGATGCTGCGCTATGGCCATTTACTAAAATTTCCGAGATTTTATCAAGAATAACGATATAGGCTAAATAGGGCATATATTGAGGAATTTAAATCACTTATTTACATTTGGTATGAGCCGTAGTGCTCTTGCAAAAAATTATGAAAATTAACAAATCGACGAATTTTGCATTGACAACTTTTCGTGTACTCTCCGATACGTTTCGATCTCTAGCCTTTATACAATCATTCATGCAGGAGAGCCCCTTTATAGGTATAAAAGAGATCTCCCATATGAATGATTGTACAAAGTTGTTCATACAACATTCATATGGAGCGCCCAAGCCAATGGGATCCATTTCACTCACAACTGAGAGGCCGTTTATAGGGATCATCTTTTATTTTCAAGAGATACGAAACGTCTGATTTGCCAGTAGTCAGTTAGTTGACGGTTTTGTTACCCCTTTGGGTCGTATAATTAATAATTAATAAAAATATTTAAATTAATAAATAATAATTGAAAAACGTCCTTGTTCCATACGAAATTCGTTGATTTGTTAACTTTCAAAAATGTTTGTTTTGCAAGAGCCGTATGGCTCGTATCAAAATTGCAGTGATTGGTTTGAATTCCTCAATGTATTCTCTTTACAGCCTTTATAGTCAGTATATGAGTCAATTTCTGAGATTTGCGTTTGTCGAATGGGTATGCCCGGTGGGTATGCCACCACACAATATAAACAATAACTTGTAAATATTGCTGGGCTTATTCTTGTTATTTTCCCTGCCCCCGTGTTAATCATATTAATTTCTATTGTCTTTAATATTTAGAAAAAATTAGTATCGCTGGATTAACTTTATACTTAGAACTAACTTCCATTGAAAATGAAACCAGGTCGTCGAATTGCTCCCATATATTTCCACGTTTGACATATGCTATAAAATGACCTGTAACATTGATACTTGTGGACTTTGCAAAATGAGTTAGTCCTTTCAAATAATAATCGTCTCCAGACAGTTTTATTGTCTGGCTTATATCTTGAAGTGATATATTATAACTATTGTTATTTGGCTGTACATCAACTATAACAATGCCATAATTGCTGAAATAATTTTTTCTTCTGATCCCTTGACATGTTGGACAATTTGGGCTACTAAAATCTATAGCATTTTGTAATTTGGTTAAAGAAATTTGATTAAAGCTGAAAACATTTTCAAATAGAAGGTAGAATGTTTCCCTCATGTGATCTGTATGAGTGTTGTTTTCGCAGTAACGTGTTTCTGTTAATGGAGAAGACAGAGAATTTTCTAAAATGAACGCTATGGTACAAGCTGCATTTAACTTAATGACATTTTTCTCGCGAAATATTGATCTACTTTTCTGGTACAGATTTAACATCAATTGAGACCTTTCTTGATAAAGGTCACTTAGGTCCTTATAATTTGCTAACAATTTTATAAATTTGAAAAAGGTATTGTTGGAAGATTATATTAAACCTTTGAAGAATTCTACATCAGAATACAAACAAAGGAATATTTGGGCAGTTGGGTCGAAAGCACAAGTATTTGATATCTCTATCACATGTTTGTCGTTGTCTATGAAAATAAATCTATTTTGTAGAACATGTAGTTCATCAGCAGCACTATCAGGCTTTTTTATGTTTTTATATTCATTACTTTGCTTAACCGTGGAGTTTCGAGTTAATACTCGTTTTCCAAAGTGTTTAGGTGAATCATACAGTTTCAGCTTTTTATTCCAACCCTCTTCGTGTTGATTGCTATCTGGATCATCCAAATTTCCTAATACTTTTCTTTTATTAACAGTTTTCTGTTTATTTGATGGTTGTAATAATTTTATTATTTTGTCAGTTTTATCCTTCATAATATTAATAAACCTTCCTAGTCTCAGTGTTTTATGATTTGTATAATGATTTTTCACTAGAGAAAAATAACTTTCCGCATTTGCATTTGACAACCGTCCTGTAATACCTATTTTTTTTTTAAAGCATACTCCCCAAAGTGGGAGATAAGCCATATATTTTTTTATGGTAAACTCAACAAACTCTTTATTAAAAAATATATTTGTTTCGTTTTCGCTTGTTTTCTTAGCAGACATATTTGTTAATTCTTCCTGAATTTGTTCAAAAATTGTATTTACGATGTTAAAATTGTCTGATTTAATATAAATTGTTTTCGGCTTTTTATAGACAACATGAACATACTATTTGTAATGACATACTCATTATTTTCGATTTGGCAAATCAGAAAAATAATGGAGTCATACTCCTAATATATCTCCTAAAAATTGTATTGTACCGAATATAGTATGGGCTACTGCTGAACATCGACTGTGTAAGCAAATCATGCGTTTGGGGAATCTTGAACACGTCAGACTCTGTTGATGGACTTATTCTTGAAATTTCGTCTGTGTATATTTGTGCTAACATTTTTTTTTTAAATTTTGATGAGACTCTACGGTTTTTGGGTTAGAAACTGGAGAGCAAAATATATAACAATATATTTTAAAAAAGCCATCCACCGCGTCTAGGGTTTCGCAGCTAAGCATACCACAAAATAGGTCTAATATAACATTCCGTATGTCTTTATTAGCGCTTGGGAGCTTTTCTTTTATCTGGGATGAAATTATTTTAATAAAGTGAGCACAACATATGAAATTGTCCACTTTAATTGTTACTTTATCTTCGATAGTTAAAATATCATAAGTACATTTTAAGTACATACTCCGAAACTGACATGTTATTGAAGCTTAATAAAACAGACTTGATCAAAGCCCAAGACCAATCCGTAACGAAAAATTTTGGTTGGTACAATTTGGGCATATTTTTCTTGATTTCATCTAGAAATTCTTTAATTGTTTCCACTCCGTGGCTTGATGATATTAATTCACCAATAAGAAGCAAATGGCCGTTTATGTTGACTACAGAGGCATAATAAAGTATTCGTTTATATGAATGGTATGGATGGCATATAGGATGTTTAGCCACCTTTCCTGTGGCGTCGAAGTAAATACCGGATACGTCATAGGTTTTTAAAATTTCTAAAGCAGACTTTCTGAGAAGGACTACTTTTAATGGATCTAAAGAGAGATCATATATATATTTATTTTTTTTTGGTTCTATCAGGCACATTTGACAAATATCAATTACATCGCAATCGAGAACAAGGTCATTTAATTTAAGCTGCTCAGATTTAATTTTTCTTAAGGTGGTGGATGGTACGAATGATTGGGTATTACCTTTTTGAAATAACTCCAAATTAGTTTCTCCAGCTATATCTAGCGATAAATTGTGACAAGAGGTCCCTTCGAGTTCACTCTTCAAATTGGTATGGTTCAACTCTCTCATTTGCCTGTATACTGACGGCCCTTCATGTGTAATGCATTCATCACTATTTAAATAAATATCAAGAAACTTGTTTTCTCTTATAATAAATTTAAATTTCTTATTCGGTAATTCTTTGCAATTACCATAAACTGTTATGCACTGATTCATTTTGGATATTCGTATAGTTTTAAATGGAATTACACAAGGATTGCTAATATCTATCAAACAATTGTTAATATTTTCTCGAATTTCTTCGCTAGTAAGATTTTCAAATGTTGTGTTTGTTTTAATGGTCCTTTTAAGTCGGAAATTATGGGAACCCTTTGTTTCGAAAGTCTCTGAAGTTGGTCGAGCAAGGTTAACTGATGCAGAATTTAACAATAGGTCTGGATTGAGCTCATCATCAGTAAACCAATTCAAGCCACTTTTTAGTTTCTGATTTAATCTATTGCTGTTAATCTGATTACAAACAGCATCTGGGTTTATTTTACAAACATCATTATATTTTGGAGAGGAAGCTGCTGCCTCAAATTGGTCATTTGGTATGGAATTTATATTTGCTTTCAGAAGAGGGTTTGCTTTAATTTCAATAATAGATTTTATAATTAGCTCCTTATTTTTTGTCCAAACATTAACTATTTTATATCTGTTATTTTTATTATTTTTAATCTTCAGTTTAAAACAAAGATTATTGACAACTTTAGATTGTAGATCTCGTCCGAGATCCATACTGTAAATATTATCAATATGCTCTTCAGACAAAGCAACAATAAGACTTTGCAGGTTAATTTTGTTCCATTTTGATTTATAATTATACTTAGTATTTGCCATATTTAACAATCTAAGTAAGTTTTTGAGAATGTCCAAGGTAAAGCAGGGGTCAATATAGTTTTAAAAATACCAACGGAATTTTTAGCAAACAATAATAGAATCGGCGAAATCGAAAATCCAAAAAATCCAATATAAAATCCAAATAATCCAATAGAAACAAGTTTTATAGAAGGTCCAAAATAAAGCGAGGGTCAATAGTTTTAAAAAAAACTTTTTTAAAAGATAAAAAAAACAGGAGAAAAAATTACAAAATAACACAACACGATGCCAACAATACAAAGTCTGGAATAGTAATGAGACAAAACGAAATAAAAAATTCCTTTTATAATAACGCAGAAAAAAATAAATTTTTCTTTTTCTCTTTCTGCTTTATTTTACTAACAAATAACATTGCCATCATCAGCATTGCCAATGGTTTTTTGCAATGAAGTAGGATCAAACGATGATATGTAATTTTTTTTTCAAGAAAATCTCTTGAGCCTAACAGGGTGTTCTATGATGACATTTAGTTTAAAAAATTAAAATCGGTCGTCGATTTGTTCCAAAGCTGTCCTAACTATTTCTAAAAGCATTAATAAGCATTGCCAGTAGTGCGTTGCAATGAAGTGGGACCAAACGATGATACGCAATTTTTGATTCAAAATATCGTCGCACAGGCCCAACCCTTTTTATCTTAATAACAGAAATTGTTTCGGATAGCTTGATCTGTCTACTCTATGGTTGTTCCTATTGTTCCATGCCTTTCTATACTGGTTATTTAAACTTTTTTATGTAGGCCTACACTTTTTCCATACACTTACTCTTTTCGTTAATTTGTGTAGCTACACTTTGTGTGAAATACTTCTCACCGGTAGCAGACAAACCACTACAAAGGCAGGCAAATCAACAGGAGGCGATAGTTAATGGTAAAACAGCACAAATGGGAACTAAGTGGCATTTTGTGGTCCCGGGAAGTCCTCACTTTGGAGGATAATGTTAAGCATAGTCAACGAAGCAACACAATTGTGATTGGTAACTCATACATTAACTTTTAAAGAGCTCTCAACATTTCTGGCTCAAGTAGAAGCATGCTTGAACTTACAGATGCTTGTAGATAGGCAATTTGAAGCACCTGATAGCAGCGAATGCTTTTAATTTAATTTGTTTTTATAGGCGCCTCGTGTGGTTGTAAACTATCTGATCGGAAAAAATAAAATGGGGCCAGACTGAACTGGAATACCTTTCTTTTAACAAAATTAGTTGAGCCACACAAACTGGCACTGTTTTTAGTGAATGATAAAATAAGTGAAAAACCGGAAGTCACCACAGAGTTGCTAAGCACCTTAACTAACACTAAACACTAAAAATGTGTTTGTAGAGAAAATAACATCGTGTGACAAGTACTCTTAAATTGCCGGTTTATATTTGCGAAAAGCGTCTATTTAGCTCAGTGGCACTCTGCCACGTTTAGACATTTTTCCGGCACGCCAAAAAAAAATTGAATTTACAAAAATCGACCTTTTTTCTTACAAAAAAATGGAAAAGACGTTTTTAGAGTTTTCATAAAGTCCAAATATTAAATTGCTGGGAAATGGGAAACCTTGAAATCAATTGGGACATATTAAAACCTTCACAAATACCAAATATTTTCGAGAAATATAGAAATCTCAAAAGAAAACTGCTGGGTCAAAAAATCGAGGGATTTTTTAACTTTGGTGGCTGCATGTCTAGTTGTTACTAGATATTTTGTTGTATTGTTGCATGCCATAGCCGGCGAATACGGAGGCTGAGACATCATAACGGTGTCGTTTTTGGCCAAACATTTACGAATAAGCAGAGAAGTGATGTTATTGCCTGGTAGGGAACACTTTTGGTATACTATGCCATTGAAATCAAAACTCACTGTTGGGCAGAATCTTCATATTCTTTCGAATATGATGAGCGTTTTGCGGTCTTGCCTTTTCAGGAAGCTTCTATTATGACCATTAGGCCTTAGTTTCGACGTCATATTACACTCCTGTTTTATCACCAGTGAAGACCCGTTCGAGCAATTCTTGATCGTCGTTCACTTCATTCAGCAACTTCTAAGCAATGCTCACTCGGTACTGATTTTGGTTGAAATTCAACAATATCGACGGCAATTATGCTACCACACGTTTCATGCCCAAAACATTTAAAAAAAAGTGTGTGGCATGGTCCAAATGTCTCGCAAATGTACATTTCATCCAAATTTTTCATTCCATTATTTCCACAAGTAACAAATCGCCGAGCACACCAAACCACATATAACTTATAGCTAAAATTTCCACTTGTTTTGATCAACAATTAAACGCCTCGCAAAAACCTCTCTAAACCAATTTCAGAACATTTCGACTTAAAAAGGCCAAAGCAGTTTTTAAGTCTCGAAATTTGTTATGTTTATGATAAAAAATTGCTATATAAAATTGGTTTGGTGTTGACGGCTGACGACGATTCACTGGTTAAAACACAGATTTGTAGTAAAACCTCTTCTAGAAAAGTTTCAAAAAACGCTACCTTGATTCATCATTTAATTATGCTGCAACTAATTTATTTACCATTTACCACCAAATTTCAATGGAATTGGTAGATATTCGGTGAAGTTCCGTTTGGAGCAGGAATGGAGTTTTTTAATATTCCGTGACACTGCTAAACCATGGAAAACCATTGACAAAAATAATCGCTTAGAAACTCCATCCAATTCACAGGATTTAGAGGTGGAAAATACTAGGAAAATCTTTATATCGATTCCATACATAAAAGTTCTTTTTGAAAAAATTAAATCAACTTGTCAAAATTTTGATATGAAAGTGGTGGGTAGACCAGTAAAAAGTTTAGATAAGTTTTTGTTTACTAAGTTAAAAGACGAAATTCCTTTAGAACTACAATCAAATTTGGTGTATAAACTAAATTGCTCATGTGGAAAGGAATACGTTGGACAGACAAAGCAGTACCTAAAGAAGCGTGTTTACCAACATGTTCATGACTCAATTTTCAACTTTCAAAATTCACATAGTGCAATAACAAACCATTTACGGGACAGTGGCCACGTATTATCTTTAGAGGATGCTACAATTTTGGAGAAAGAAAGTAATTTGGTAAAGCGTTTATTTTTGGAAAATATTTATATTAAGAAAATGCGGGGTCCAAATTTGTTAAATGTCCAGGAAATTTCCAAATTCTTGTTAAATTACTACGACAATGTTATTCTAAATTAATTTACACTTTTGACCAACGGGTTTTTTCAAATCAAGTAGTATGTACATTTGTAAGGACTTGTTATTTTGTTTGAAATTTGTATGTTTTTTTATTTGTAAAAAAATTGTCCTGAGGATGACGGAATAAAGCCGTTGAAACGTCGACAATAAATTAATAAAAAAAATAAGCTAAATACCAAATAAATTTGTTTTAATAATTAAAATAAAGCTTAATAAAATATGATATATTTAAACCATAATTCAAAAAATTAGATTTCCCAAAGAGAAATTTGTTTTTTGAATACATAACCAATCCAGGCTTTTTCTACAGTTCTGGCACCACATGGAACACACAGGTGTGTCCTAATATTACATTGAATTATTAACGTTCTCAAAAATTTCCTAGGGTGGTATCATTAGGGGTCTGATTTTTTAAATAAAATAAAAGCCAAATCCAATGAATATTGCGGTACTCATTAATGTTATTATGGTTGATAGTTTAAATCAAAAAATTACTTCACTAAATGTTTTTTTTACATGAACAACCAATCGAAATAGTTTACTACGTCTCCAGCTCAAAATGGAATTAGGTAGCACTTCTGTGGATTGATTTTAATAAAAATTTACTTCAGAAATTTGAGATGTGCAATTGATTTTTTAAAATTGTTTATCAAAAATTCCTCTGGTCCCGCCATCTGGGGTCGGATTTCTTATTAAAATCTTTGCTGAAATTCAAGAAATATTGCGGAATACTTCTAATGATATCAAATGACAAATTATATTTGCCAAATTTATTTTTACATACTTTAAAACTCAGAGAAGGGACCAGTAAAATAAAAATGTCCATACAATTTAAATATTTTATTTAAGAAATTAAATTCCAGTCATACAAGAAAAAGTCCATCGACAAATGTATGTTTTCCATTTGATGCTGAAGGAGGAAACAATTGTTTGGAAAACCAAAATTGACAAATCCGTCGGGCCATGTTTCAATATAAAATATTTCAGATATCAAATTTCACTAAAATCCGTCAACAAATATTCTTGTCCCATTTGATGCTGGAGACTGCAAAGAAAATCTGAATTGGCTCAGTATGTATGCGGTGTATCACACGCGGTATTGCTTGATCAAGGCTTGATGGACCATCAAATGTAAAAATAATGAGCGATTTATACATCCACAAATAATAAGGAAAAAAAAACCCGCATTTCAAAACAAATTAAACAATCTTAAGCGTATTCGATTGGACTGAATTAACTGAAGTAGTAGCTGTATCTGAAGTAATTGAAGTGAAGAGACTGTTCGATTGGCAACTCTTCACTTCAGTTAAAAATTGAGCAACTGAATTAACTGAAGAGATATTTTGCTTATGTAGTTACTTCAGATGAGTTATTTGTTTTTCTTTTTTGAATTTCTTCATTTTCGTTTGTTTTTATTCTCGCGTGTAGATTTAGGGGACTGTTTGGTTGGGAATTTGCGACCTAAACAAATAATTTTTGATAATAAATTTCTAGAAATTAATAGAAAATTAAATTTTGAAACATTTTTTCTAACACAAGCCAAACTGAAATAAATTGTTTTATTTTTATTTTGACATTTAACTGAAGTGAAGAATACCAATCGAACAGTCTCTTCTCTTCAGTAACTCAATTAAGTGAAGAGTAACTCAATTAAATGAAGTGAAGAGTTGTACTCTTCAGTCCAATCGAATACGCTTCTTATAACTTAGTTATTGTATATAAAGGCATACTTAATTTGTTTTGGGTTGGCCAACAAGTGCCTGGTTCGTAATTGGAATTCAAATATGTATTGGTTGGTGGTCGACGTGAACACGATTTATTAACAGACTGGATTTCACTGTACTTGGTAAGAACGGAACAGAATATGTACATGAGAACACGATAAATATGCCACATGATTTCACTGTGCTTGGTAACAATGAAACCAAATATGATATATTTTACTGTACTTGGTGCGGATTAATATTATGCATGCGTGCACACAATTAATTAATCGACTGGTTTTCACTTCACTTACGGATAACGTAATAAATAAATTATGACCCAAAAAAATAAAATTATCTTATTGAATTTTATGGGATATGGAACAAAAAACAGATTACCTGCCTTAGCACCGGTGTATGTTGATTATTTAAATCACCTATGATTAATGATTTCCTGGCTGCGATTGAAAGTGAATACTATGGTTGGTGATGCACTTTCGCTTAGTTAGAAAACACCGTTGGTAGATGATTCAAATTAATCCAAATAAATTGATGCGTTGAATCACATCTGCCTAGAGGAGATTTGGAACTTTAAGTTCATATGAAGAAGTATGAAACTACTCAAAGTTAAAAACTTACAAACAATCTGAACTATTAACAGTGAACTTTGGTTTTAAGTGAATTAGTGTTTTAAAGTATATTGCAAACTAAGTATATTGAAAGTAGTGAAATATTAAAACTTTCAAAGCTTATAAATACAAGTTAAAAAAGTCTTACTTAAGTGAATCATTATAAAAACTAATTTCGTGCATTTCGTTGACATCGCGAATTAAAGTGTTGTGCAAAAATGAGTGCCGAGAGCAAACTTGTGCAGAAACGTGATCGCATCCTAAGTTCGCTAACTAAGGCGGCTACATTCGGTGACAATATCGATGACCAAACAGAGATTGAAGAACTCGAATCAAGGCTACAGAAACTCGATTTATGGTGGAAAGAATTTTATGGTATTGAAGACGATTTACTCTTGATCCCGCAGCAAACCTCGAAGGCGGATGAATTCGAAACCAAATTTTTTAGTAATCAAGCAGCCTCGAGACGTGAATTAAAGAAGCGGGGATCAATTGCACAATCTAATAATGATGATTTGAATGCCAATTTAAGCAATATGTGTTCGCAACAAAAATCATATTTCGAAACATTGCACAACAAAACCATGGGTCAAAGCAACAAAGTCAAGCTGCCGAGAAATTATATTTTGCCATTTAACGGAGAGTACACGCAATTATCGTCTTTTAAAGATATGTTCGAGGCTACAGTACATAAAAACGACTCGATATCACGTGTTCACAAATTCCAATTGCTGAAGGGACTGCTTCAAGGAAGCGCGGCTCGGCTGAAAAATATGTTATGTTGAAGCTTGGGAAAAATTCAAACAACGCTACGATAGGAAACGTACGATAGTGAGCGTCATAATTAAAACCTTTCTAGATCAGCCG
This sequence comes from Tipula helvola, assembly GCA_963556165.1. NCBI lineage: Eukaryota > Metazoa > Arthropoda > Insecta > Diptera > Tipulidae > Tipula > Tipula helvola. The sequence continues at coordinate 28,618,509 of OY744483.1, forward strand.
GATATCCATTTTGCTTCATCTAAGTCCTTAAGAAATCTCACAGAAACATCAGATGAACTGCTTCGGGGATTATAGGCTTTAGGGCCAGAATGCCAATCTCGGGCCCCATGCATTTTGCACCTGTTACTCCACAAAATGGACGACGGAACTTAATAACAACAATGGGCATTACAATCTGTCAGTAGCGATGTGCCAAGTGTAGATGATTTCATAAAGTCTTTCCATCAAAGATATGACACGTTGGAGAGCGGCAACATTACCACGAAACCATTTAAAAGTGTTCATAAGGAGTCGCACGTATAATCGAAAAGGTCGAGTGCATGTTTTGTAATAAACAACATCCGTTATACAAGTGCTACAAATTGCAAAGATGTACTATAGAATCTCGAAAAGGCTTCATCACAAACCATGAATTGTGCATCAATTGTTTGAGAGCGTGGCATTCCACAACAAACTGTCCATCAACAAATATACATGTTTTAAATGCAAGCAGAAGCATCATACAATTCTAAATGATGACAACAGTGGTTGCCATCAACCAGCAATAAACGCTGCTATGGCTAGCAAGGATGCTACCTCTAACTCATCCAATCCCGTTTCATCAGTACGAGCCGATTTACAAAACTATACAAGCACAAGGGTTACGGTTGGCGGTAAGAAGCAGGCAAAATTACCAACGGTTATTATGTCAACAATAGATATGTTAGGCAACATTCACAACATTCGGGCATTGTTAGATTCAGGATCAGAATCTACGTTTATCACTGACGCACTTACTAAGAAATTAGTCTAGAAGCACAACCATGCTTATGTCACCGTCAACGGATTAGCTTCAGTTTCAGCAGGCAGAACTAAGGGACAGGTTAACATAAAATTAAGCTCCAGATATGACGCAACCCAATTTGTAGTTGTAGACGCTTTAGTATTAGGTAAGCTAACTAATTATGTACCTTCTCAGCCAACTATGCTACAGGAATACAGTAAGGACCAACTGAATGGAATTTCTCTAGCTGATTCAAAATTATATGAACCAAATTCGATCGACATGATTCTTGGTATTGACGTTTTCTACGAGAGGCATCGCATGAGAGGCGGATATTACTGCAGCCAAACCTACATTTGCTAGACAGTAAATTCGGATGGATTGTTGCTGCTTATTCTGAACAAAACATGAGTCGCACAACCGAGCGCTGCTACCTATTGCAGCGATTTTGGGAAGTGGAAGAAATCTCAGCTGATACTCTTATCAGCCATGACAAACGCGAAGAACACTTTTCCAACACTCATCATTCGTAAACGAGCCTTACATGGTCGAACTACCAGAAAATTTTGAATATTTGGGCAGCAGTTTAAAGGCAGCGACAATTCGAATGATCGCCGTGGATGGAACGCAAATTCAAGAATGACGTTCAGCTCAGAGAGGAATACATCAACATGACACGCGTTTCTGATCTTGAATTAGTTGATCAAAACGACAAGGCATATTATTTACCACATCATGCTGTCTTTAAACTAGGCATCATATCCAAAAAGCTACACGTTGTTTTTGATGGTTCTTGTAAATCGAGTTCTGGGCTATCTTTAAACGACGTTCTGATCACTGGTCCAATGATTCAGGATGATCTGTTTGCCATCCTGACAAGGCTTCTCAAACATAGAGTTGCATTTGTTGCAGTTATAGAGAAAAGGTATCGGCAAGGGGCAGTTCATACTAAACATCAAAACTACCAAAGAATTGTATGGCGGGCAGATTCACATAGCGAGATGCAACACTTCAAGCTCAAAACTGTGATATATGGGCTGACCTGTTCAGCATACCTTGGCATTAGATCATTACTTCAGGTAGCAAATGACTTCTACGAAGACGATTTATTGTCGGGTTGTGACAATGGTTCAGAAGCCGTTACAATGTTTCACAAACTATCAACCACTTTATCCCATGGTGGTTTCTTACTTCGCCAGTGGAGCTCAAACAGCCCTGATTTGTTAAGCGAAATATCTTTAAAGAATCAGGGAAAGGATTGCATCTTGTTCGAAGAACCTGCAGTTTACGTCAAAACATTGGGAGTATGCTGGTTAACAAATGAGGATGCTTTCGTCAAAACGTCAACGTCTGTCAGAATGCAGTAAAATTATTGATCTGCTTGGATGGTTGTCTCCAGCCACACTCACATTCAAAATATTGCTACAGTCATTGTGGTTGACAAAAATTGGATGGGACGATACATTGCCAGATCATATTAATCAAACATGGTGGGCTGCAAGAAACTATTTAACATGTCTTTCAGGTATACGCATTCCAAGATATCTTCAATTGCAGACAGCTTGTCTTGTTCAACTACATGGTTTTTGTGGCGCTTCGGAGAAAGCTTATTCAGCTGTTTATACAAGATCAACCAATTCCAAAGATGAAAGCTCTGTTCATCTAATTGCAGCTAAAACGAAAGTATCTCCATTAAAGCAGCTGTCAATTCCCCGCCAAACTACTCACCAAAGTCGCAGTAATTTTCCAAGCTCCTGTATAGATTCGATTTATGCTTGGACGGACTCTACATAATATTGTGTTGGCCTGGCACTCAGATGTTCCGAAAAATGGATTTGTTTCGTAGCCAATAGGACGAGCTATATAATAGACAAAATACCAACTAATAATTGCCAACATGTACCGTCGAAGTTAAATCCTGCCTATTGTGCGAGTCTATGTTTATCACCAAAAGAACTAGCTCATATTAAAATCTGGTGAAATAGTCCGGAATACCTGCAGAAATCAGCACCTTATTGACCAAACAATGAAAATGCTCCAATTGAACCTACCACCGTTGAAAAAAACAAAACCGTCTTAGTTGCAGCAACAGCTTGCGTTATTAAAAACGAAACTTCACCGATAAAAGAGCTCATTGATAGATTTTCATCATATACGTTGATCCTACGGTACGGGTACTCAGTAACTGCGTTCGCTTTGCAGAAATATACCTGGACGAAAAACTATCGTACATAACCAGTCATCATCTGCAGAGAAGTGAAGAGCTACTAATCAATGGGTTCAGCATGAAACGCTTGGAGGTGAAATTCACCAACTTCAGACGAACAATCAAATCAAACGAGGCAGTAAATTAGTCTCGCTTTTCCCAATGATTGATGAGAACGGTTTATTAAGAGTAAGGGGCCGCCTTCAAAATTTGAATCTTGGATATTCAATGAAGCATCCAGTAATTTTACCAAAGAAGCATCCATTGACAGAGAAACTCGTGCATCACCTACACTTAAAATATTTGCATTCCAATTCATCGACGTTGTTATTCATTACCAGAACGAAATATTGAATAATTGGGGCAAAGGAAATTATTAAGAAAATTTCCAAGAGCTGCATTCATTGTGTAAGAAGTCATCTTAATGTAGTCAGCAGATTATGGGAAACTTACCTGTACTAAGGGTAACATTAATTCGTCCGTTCGTGAATGTTGGAGTCGACTACGCTGACCCTATCACGATAAGTTCAAGGAAGGGTCGAGGATCCAAGAGGATGAAGGCGTACATATGCTTATTTATTTGTATGGCAACAAAGGCCATACACCTCGAAATTGTTGGCGATCTTTCTAAGGATTCGTTCATAGCATCGCTCAAGCGTTTCACTGGGAGAAGGCAATTTATAGTCACAACGCAATCAATTTTGTAGGCGCTTGCAAACAATTTGATGAATTTTTCGCGATTGTGGCTTCCCAAAACCACAATGAAAAGGTATCTGCTTATCTAGGCACTCAAAAATATAGTGGCATATAATACCTCCTTCGGCTCCATAATTTGGAGGCTTATAGGAAGTGGGAGTGAAGTCAATAAAAACTCATATTCATCGATTACTAGACGAATCAGCTCCTACATTTGAAGAAATGCAAACACTATTGATCCAGATAGAAGCAATAGTCAATTCCAGGCCACTAACACCAACGAACAATGATCCCAACGATTTGGGTCAATTATCATATAACGGAATTTAGCGTGCCATCTGACAATACCTGAACTAACAGGTTTTCCTTCGACAAATCATTGCGAGTTCCTATTTCTACAGACGAATATTATAAAATAATTAGGAACCGAACGGCCAAAGAAAGTTGTCTGAGGGTAAGATATTGGACCCAACTCCGAGATAATAAAAATGTTTCTTAAGTCTCTTCATGTAAAAATTAAAATATTGCGTATTATCACACGATTCTGATTGATGCTTAATTACAAATAAAAAAAATTATTTTACGAAATTAGCTGGCACGCAAAAAACGCAATTGTTTAAATAAATTAATCAACTATTTGCGAACACTGATTTAGCTCTTACTAGTCCTATCAGGAATATTATCATGAATTTTAAACGTTTGACCTTCTGAATATATTTGTTTAACATACACAAAATTTATCGTATCAATTACCCACCACTAATTTCCTTTATTTTCATTGTTGATAATAGAAAACTTTTTTATTTTAAGTTTTTTTTTCTGTTCGTCAGGTTCTTTCATTTCATATTTTCAGACCATTAATCAGCACAAATAAAAAACTAAGTTGAAAATATATTAAACTTACAACGTTTTCCCTTAAACATAATATAAATAATCATCGTGATTATAATCATCGTCACCGCATAAACAATAATTTCTATTTTACACGGTTTAAGCTCATTTCCCTTTTAGAACTTTTCCCATAAACCATTATGAAAAAAAAAAAAATGCTGGCCATCTGTTTTTAATCGCCCTATTGAACAAACATTCCCTCAAGTCATCATACACATCTTTAATCAAATTCGTTTCTATGAGGAAGTACATGCACAATGTACATACATACGTGAATATTATAAACAACAAACATCTCAAACTTTTCCCAACTAACTTTCAACTACATACAAGTATGTATGTTGAAACAAATGTTGTTGTTATCACATATAAACAACCAACAAAACTCGAGTAACATGTACCTCATGTTTTTTGTTCTTAAGCTTAACAGTTTGGCACAGTAAAAATACACAAAAAACACACACACACACCCAAAACATATAAAAATGATGAAAAGCACACAAAATAATCACAAAGCACAAAACAAGAAATATAAAGTTGAACTGTAATAACTAAACGGGGCAAATTTTAACATCTTTAAGCTCTAGCGATCTATTAAGAAATATTTATATAAGCGAGAACAAAAAAAAAAAAAACGGGAAAAGTTTTCTTTTTACTTTTTTTTTTGTGTTACTTATTTCTGTAAAAGCAACATACGAAAAGTTTTTTTTTTGTGCTCGCAGAATAAAAACAAAATGTAACGAAACAACATTTGGCTGTCTAAAAGATTGTTAGCGCTTTTAGCTAGCAGATATAGTATCTCGAATACATGCTTAATATAAAAATTTTAAAGTTGTTCGTTGCAACATATTATATTCTTGACCTTAGAGCTTTTTTTGTATTGTTTAAAGCTTATCAACAATAATGTTACAGAATGTAAGCGTTTTATCTATACAATAAGCAGTTATTCAAGACGTGAATTTTACGATATGTCTACGGGTTTCGATCGCTGCACAAGTAATACGTGCAAATACGAACAAACTTTTTGTAACAATATCTAGGCAAGAAAAACTATTTTATGAAGCTTACAAGTTGTTTTTGTTTCTGCAAGAAATTTTTTCATAACATACCTTATCCTACCTCAAAAATCAAATGAGTCTAAGTTTCTTGACTATCGTAATAAATTATTTGGTACGCCCCAAAAACGATTTATTTCTGAATATTAACGTTAGATGATAAAAGGTATTGAATAGCTTACTGGGTGAGGAGGAAATAATTATTCATGGAAGAGCTTGCAAATAGCTATTTTAAATGTTGATGTAACAAATATTCATTTGGCTTCATTTGAGATCTACGTTTATGGGGAACATTTTCTTAAAACCACTTTACCAGCTGTTCAGAATTATTATTATTATTATTATTTTTTTTTTGAAACAAGTAGACTTCATACAATGGATTCCAATATTTTAACAACAAAAATTCCATGCATGTTGGATTGAGAATTTCCATTAAATTATCCATTATTTGTTTTATTTTGTATTTATTTTACTCAATTTAAATGCGCCAAAAATATTTAACTGTCAAATTCCAGTAATACAAATAATGAGATAAATTAATCAAGTTATGAAGCCAAATTATGCGGTTTCAATTTTTATCCAGCGAAAGTTTTGTATACAAATGAGATGATTTTAAATTTTTAACAGAATATCTTTTAGTACCGGTATATCGAAAACAGAAATTAATTTGATCTGAGTACTATAGGCTTTAGATTTAAAAAAAGAAACTGCAGACCAAATTGATTAAACTGAGTATTTCCTTCTTACGTCAGTAAAATAAAGTTTGGGGTGCCTTAAGTCCAACAAGTTGGGTTTCGAAGCAGTATCTGTCAGTCTTTCAGTCTATCAGTCTGCCAGTGTGTCTAAAGCCCAGATGGTTTAACCATCAAAATGAAACTTTATATTTAAGCTTGTTTCGATAAATGGAAGCCCAGAGATCTTTATTGAAAATCGATCAACCGAAAGTGGGAATTTCCTAGGACTAGAAAATTTATTTTGTAAATATCTCACAAAATATAAGGTTTACAAAAGAGCTATTAAATGGACAATTTCACACCGTACTATAAATCAACAAATTCTGAGCCCAAAGAATCTAAAATCTACAATTGTGCTGCGACGGTGACTGTTTTTGACACTTTTAAATATAGGTTTCGAGATCTGTATTTGTTGTGACAACACACGTTTGCTTAATATCGTACTTGGCTGCAATAAAATGTTTTAAATTATATTCAAATTACTCCCCAAAACTGCTACAGATTGTTATCCAAAGGGATTAGCGCTTAATTACATTTATCATTTTATGAATTTATCAGAATAGCAGCGTAATGTGTTCCAAAGGATTATTAAAAATATCAAAAAAAAATTTAGATCATACCAATGGTTTCTAAGCGATGGTTTAAGACTAATTTCACATACGTATTCTCTTATTACAAGTAATATGTATGGAAAAGCTCATCTTAAAGCATTTTATTGGCTTTATAGATGTAAATCATAAGGACTACTTAGTGCTGTTTGATCCATTAAATTTCTTTAATGATCAACGATTTGTTTAGGTATTACTTAGAGTATCTGAGCGGCAGTTTAAAAATATGTCTATGGCGTATCTTGCCGTTTGGTCCGATATAGACCTATAAAATATTCAATAAGCTGTTTGGAAATTATCTAGCTTCTAACGGTTTTAAGCAATGGTTCAATACTAATTTTACAATATTTTATTCTCTTCCTGCATTTAAAAGCTTAGTTATGCTTAGGACTTTGATCATCTAAATCTTTAAATTTGTCTACAATTTATTTGCTTATATACCTAGATAGCGGTTTTAAACATCAGGTTAAGCTAAATTTTACATTTATTGTCCTTCTACATGCAAAAGTATGCATATTGTCAACGAAATGCATCTTATAAATTTGGATGAGTCGTAATTAATGTTTTTTGACCCAATAGATATCTAAAATAGTCACTAATATATTTGGATATTATTTCGCTATTTCAAAGGGAATAAATTCCGATTGAGTTATTAGTACCACCATCAAACATGATTTTGTTGTTTCTTTGAATGAATAAGTTTTCTATATAAAAATATTTTGAAAGAAAAATTGTATAGTCTTCCAAAGTGCAGCACAGTGCAGCAAAATTGGCTTATTTCAGACAAAATAATCCACAAAGCGCAATAAGCCACCTATTACGATATTTTCTTGTTTAAATTAAAGCCTAATTGAATTTTTTATTTTATGCTTTAAAGAAATTGCACCTAACCTCAAAAGTCAAAAAATGACATCACCTGCTTAGTTGACTAATTCTTTTGGATCACCTATACATTTCTAATAAATGATATAGGACATAAGATAGATTTTCCAAATTCAAGATGATGGATACAGTAATCTTGGCCAAAAATGATTGTAAGAGTGGTTTTCAAGATCGCTGATTATGAATCTGTTATACGAATTTGCATAGTCCGAAGACACTTTGTTATCACACTATTATTATCTAACAGTGTAAACTTTTGCATATTTTATAAAAAGTAATGTTTCTTGAATCAAGTATCTTTTGAAATGAATGAGTTCTCTATAAAGTAAATGGATTTGTGTGATGTACTCTTCAAATCTCCAGTTAAAAATAATGAAGTAATAGTAAAAAGTCTGAATGATATAAGTATAAAATCGATAAATGTTTTGTAGATGTAATGAGTTTTAGAATAACAAAATATTAGATGCCGACTTTTAATCAGAAGTTTCAAAAGGCTTTTAATTTTTCCTCTAACAAAAAATATTAGAAATGGCTTAATGAAGATTTTTTGCTGGTATCTGGCGTCGATTTACCCTCTGGACGTAAACGGAAAGGAGATTTTCAAAATTGTGCTGAAAAAAAAAATGACGTTCTGAAGAATTTGAACAAATGAGGTACCAACATAATAAACCGGGTGTGTCCGTTCACCACTCCAACTAACCCTTACGCAATCTGCTGACAAGGTCCCTTATTCATTGGGCAGTCAACCGAGTATGCCTACTAGGTCGCGATGGTAAACCGATGCCCATAAAGTATGGGAGGGCAGCTCCCTACCAGACCATGTGTTAATCGAACGGGGCAAGCTAGAGGGAAGTGTAGGCAGCCATTCCTAAACGGACAACATAGGTCATACAAACGGCCATACTGGTCTCCGGATGTATACTGGCTGGAGACCGAAATCACCAGAGAGAAGTGGAAAAGTATAATAAAAAATAATATTAAACTCAAATGGAATCCTCCCACCGTTGGCCTCACGCCAGCACTAACAGAGCTCTGCCATAAGACGCGAAGTACTTTCAAATATAATAATAAAAGTTTCTACAAACAAGCGGGAAGCTCGCAAAGAAAAAAACAGAGAGTTGAACGAAGAGGGATTTTAAATGTACCACTGACCGTCAAGACAATGGACCTCCACAATGATCAACTCTGGGGTGGAAATAGTTGATACCTCCCTCTCCACGCTCAGGGCACATGGAACTACGAGGAAGAACGATCCCGCGAAATCAACCATGCAAGCGCCAGAATCCTGACATAAAATTTTATTAGAGCACTGTATAACTAAATACACGGGTATACGACGGAGCAAGGAGACTAAGGAAAATACATCTCCAACGGATTCTCTCAGGATGAGGAGGCAAGATAAACACTCACATCTGACGCCACTTCGCGGGACTTGATGTTTCGGGGAACTAAATTACCGAACTCGTTCGAAACACCAAGAAGGCACTCTCTAAATAAAGGGGAAAAGGAAAAGACCCCAAAACTATACAACCCGTATAATTATTCCGTTAACCCCCTCCTCCCCCCCCCCTACCTCTACCAACCAGAACTCGTTGGAAATGTGTAATTTTTTCAAAAACTGCTAGGCGAATACTACAATGCTACTTCCAGATATAAGTAGTACTTATTAAGTACATATCACTGATTTTGTAAAAATGAATTGAAAAAAGATTATTTTAATTTAAAATTTGGGTGGTGATGGTACTTAATAGAAAATCAAGTTTCCCTGATCAAAATTCATCAAACACATTTTTGTTTCTTAAGCCTCTCTGCAATTGAAAGCTTTGTTAAATAATGGATCTTAAACATTATTTGGGAAAACTCACGTTTATAATCCGCAAATTATTGCAGACCGATACGAACTTGCTCGACAAACAAAATTAAAAGAGTTTAAGTTTTTCTTATAGAAAATGGAATCTGATAAATTTAAAATTTTTTGGGTTAGCAATTGTACGGTGTTGCGTTTGTAAGAGTCAGGCAAATGAGAATGATAGTTCATATACCTCCCCGACCGAGTAGCTTTATCATACCAATCAGTAACGACAGTTGTGTGAACCGAAGAGTTGTTTGTATTTTCTCCCAATGAAAAAAAATTCACAATTTGTTAAAATTAAGTCTAAAGCTTCGATGAATTGGAGTTTAGTTAGTTTGGTTTTCGATTTTAACTTAATTTCTTTCCAATTCTTTTTGACTAAGTCCAACACTAAATTGCTGTCAATGCTAGTGAACAATGAGACTACATCCAACGATATAATTTTATGGTCGCACGGAATTTTTACATGTTTTATTCTGTTCCGAAACTCTTCAGAATTCTTTATGGATGAGAAGGACTTCCCTAGAAAAAAATTTAGAATGTTAGAAATATAAGAGGACAACGAATACAACGGAGTACCAATCGAACTAACAATTGGCCTAAAGGGTGTACCATCTTTTCTAATCACCTTATAAAACTTGACGTCACTAAGTAAAAGTTCACTTTCGGTTATGTACTCACTACGGTTTACTATTATGGTTACGTTGTCCTTATCAGCTCTAGTAATCAAAATTTCAGGGTGATCTTTCACAAACTTTTTGGGTTCTATAACGTTACTTATTTGAAGTCCTTCAATTTCACTAACAAATTTTTTATTATGATCTCCCTGGTTTTTAAAATTAGTCAATATATTCACTATCTCACTTTCTTCTCTTATAACCGATTTATCAATATCAGCAAACTTATGGTCAGATATTTTGCCTTCAATGTCGGCTACAATATGGGTGTACAGAATTGATTTGTGATGTATTGGTGGACAAAATGTATCGCCTAATTTCAACACATTTTTGATATTTTCAGGAATTATGCAATTAGAGAGGTTCACTAACCATTTATTGGAATCAAAATCTTCACTAATCCCATCAACATTCACAACCCCAACGGTATTAGGACGTAAATCATTTTCCATTCCACAAAACTTTCCTCTATGTTTCAATTTGATAATTTCGAAACGTCTGTTATAATAAATATCTATTTTAGCTATAAACTTAGAGAAATAATATCTAGAAATTTGAATTTTGATGATGCTAGTTAACTGATAGATTGATTTGTTAAGATTATTAATAAAATTAAAAATTTCGTTAATTTCCTGTGTGATTTGGTTACTCCAAAAATAAAGCGTGGCTGCAGTTTGTTGAAAATTTCTTCATTTATCCCAAAAATATTTTTTAACAACCGGTTTTTGCAGAACCATCCTTGTTCACGGCACCTCAACAGAAATAATTTTTTGTTGACTGACTTTGCTAATTTCAATTTGAGCTTCATTAATTTTTTCATATTGCTATTACATAAAAACGATTCATCTTCAGGTATACACTCCAGAGGCTCATTTTAGTCCAATTTTTTTAGCTTCCTCTATTTTTCGATATTTTCCACGTGTAGATGGAACAAAGTTTTCCACTTAAGACTATTTACAAAAGTTTGTATTGCAATCCATGTGCCCTGTTTAGTTTACTTTCGGCTGATGACCATACAATTTTTTTTTCGTCTGGAATATTAATAACATCTGCGCAATCTGCGTTATCGACTTTTTACTTTCGGAAGGTTTTATTATCTATATTTAAATAACACAAACTTCCAGTCTAAAAAGTATTTCTGCATGATGCAAGCATCTAAGGCTTGGTAGGTAAAATAAGAGTGTTCCTTCTTAGTTGCAGGCATTTAAAAATTTGTCTTAAACATAAGGTAGCCTGCGCACTCTTCAATATCATTTCTGTGTTTTCGAGCTATGAAAATTCTTATAACGATATTACGTGCAATTTAACGGTAGAGATAAGATTAGTATATTTTATGAAAATTTGGTTCGCCATATTAGAACCGCCATTTTGAATTTAAAAAAACTAATGACAAATTCGTAATCAGCGACCTTAAAAACCCCTATATACCATTTCTTAGAATTATTTAGGTGATCGTTAATAATTAGTGTATTTGACAGGTGATGTTATCTTTTAAATTTTGAGGTTAGGTAAAATTTTTTAAAGAACAAAATACAAAAACTTCTTCGACCGATTCGTTGTAAATCAATTAGGCTTTAATTTGAAAAACAAAAAAATATCATGATATGTGGCTTTTTACGCTCTTTTCACCATTAATAATAATTGAGGTCGAGGATGGCTTGCGGACATCGCTATCTACTGATTTGGCCCATTTTTTGTTTACTTGATGCGGAGATAAAAACATCACGGTTTCACTTATTTTTCACATCCCAATATTTGTTTAGAAATAAAAAAATTAAAACTACTGATTCAACTTTTCACACAAGTAATAAGTAAATTATTTTAAATGTTTACTCGGTGGTAGTAAAATTGCAACTGCTGTGTCGGTAAAAATAAACCCATTAAGTTTCGAGTTAATATGACCCATTCATTTATTCATTCATAATTGGTTTCAACCTTTGGTGATACATATGTGTACACAATGAAACTAATTAGACCACAACACAACCCCCATCAAAACTTTAAATTGTGTCATCGATGGTGATAATGTGTAAACTTTCCAAAGTGTTAATTTGGAAAATTATATTAAAAGTTCTCTTTTATATAAACAACAACAACAACAAAAATGAAAACAAATGATTTCATTTTCTTATTTTATTGTGCAACAGACTTCAAATTAATTTAACAAAATATAATAAAAGCTCTGAGTATAATAGCTCGAAGCAATATTATACCGTACAATATTTACAAGACAACTTAATATTTCTTTTTTATACCATATTCGTTGTCTGCTACTGCCAAAAAGAAAAATATGTTTGCTCTTCTTCTTTTTGTATTTCAACAATTTGCTCATTTTGGCAAAAACATATCGTCGCATAAACTGTCGTTATATTATATGTATGTACGAAAGATTTTTAAATGATATGTGCGCGACGTGCGTTATATGCAGCTCAATTGATTTTATTTAGAATATGGTTGTTGATGTTGTGAAATTTTGAATAATTTTCCATTCGAATGAAATGAACGATAAAAAAAAACGTTTTTAACATACAAAAGTATTCGATTTTGAATTCTGATCAGTTTCTCTGTAGATTTTTTTTTGTATATTCCAGTTGTTATTCATGCTTCAGGATATCACAACACAATCGTGTACATTTATAAACGAAAAAAAAAAAAAAAATCCGGAAACAATAAGATTCAAAATCAAAAGAAAATTGAAAATGATTTTTATTTATTTTCAAACGTTTATTATTGTTGTTGTTGTTCTTCCAACATCTCCAAGTAGTCGCTATTTTTTACTTGTTTATTTTACTTGCTTGTACTCGAAATAAATTGAATTCAGCAAATGTTTGTGATAACCTTAACTATTCACATTTTCATTTGTGTATTGTTTTTATTGAATTTTAAAAGATTTTTAGTGCTGTTGTGCTCGTATATACTAAAAAAATTGTATTGTGGCACAACACATCGAAGAAGAAATGAATTAGAAAAGATTGCCATTTTGTGCAGTGCACCGTGCATAAAAACTTCTTGCATTCTATGTATGTATGTAGGTAAATATAAATAAAGAACACGACCAAGAAAATCATGTTGTTTATTTTATTTCCGTCTTAAATGAATTCACAATAAAATACAAATCGTGGTATTTCGTATACATGTATAGTCTAAAGTGGGTTGGCAGAATATTTTCTCGCTGTATTGTATGGATCTAAGAAAAACACTTTCCTCTTGTATAAATTTTATAAGAATTCAATTGATTTTGTATTGATTGTTTATTTGATTATCTATTGACAAAACAGGAAAGGTAACGTAACAAAATAAAAACATTTAATTTTCCCAACAGCAGAAGAACCAAAATGAGTTCCCATTTGTATGCATTTATAAAAATAAAAACAAACTCTGGAATGGGGTAATGCATGATAAGAAAACATTTCTTCGTTTTTCTGTTATCATTTGTATTACACCTTGTATTTTCTAAATTAGTGATTGTTTTATAAATAATTAAATTAGCAAACAAAATAAAAATAAAATCCAATATCTCACAATGTCTGTACTAATATTTATTCGAAATTTTATTTACTTTCAGGTGAGTGCTAAAAAATCCAATTAAATTTTACAAATGTATATAAAGATAAGTATATTTCATTAATTTATAATATTCTTACAAAAATTAAAATTTTCCGAAAATATAAACAAATAAATCTTTTATGACAAATTCAACAAAATATCATAAATATGCAAATTAATCTTGTTTCAATTATCATGATTACATTTTTGTATATATTTAATTTATTTAGTAGTGCCTCAATTGGAATTTTCCCATTTTATATCGTTCAATGTAGACAAACAATATTACGAGAGTGATAAAATATAAAAACAACAAATTAAAATGTAAATAGACAAATATTTAACTATTTAGAAGGAATATAGATAAATTTAATATTTTATTGTATTTTAATTAAAAAGTGAAGTGTTTAAGACTATTTAGATTAAAATGACAAAGTGCTTTGTTTGTTTTATAACGAAAATTTATTTTATGCGAAAATGAATTATAAAGAAAGTGTAGTATTTGAAAGATATTTGGTGGTCGTGAGAGAGACACAATACACCAATGAAGCTGTATGGATAAATGGATAATGGACGTATGTGAGATGCAAGCAAAAAATATATTGTGAATGAATATATAATGTAGTGTTTAATTAGTTGAACCGCGCAGGACTCTCCCGCAAGTAATTTACTCTCTTATTTTGATGTCTGACTGATGAATTAGTTTAGAAGAGCGTCGAGGAATACACCAGATAGGTTAGGAGTTTGTAGCTTCGAACAATATCTGGTGAGTACCAGATACAGAATCTTCTTTCATGTGTTTCAGTAGCAAAATGCGGAATGGTATGTCGACCGAGTTTTCCATGTCAAGAAAAGCAAAGCGGTAACGTTCAGGCCAGAACATAATTCTGCGAATTGAATCGGGTTTGGCTTTGGTGCCAACCAAGGAAGTTATCGGCAATGTTCGCTTTGACGTCAGTTTCGGTCACGACCACAGTTGAGCGGGTAAATTACACTGTGTAATAGTGGTGGAAATCTATCGATAGTACTATCGATATATCGATTCGTACTATCGAAAACAATCGATACTTTTTATATACTATCGATATATCGACCTATCTAAGTAAGAATATGATAAGTGAAAAATACTGTTTTTTCAGGAGAGCAGTATAAAGGTTTAATTAGTTCTTTCGCTGCTAGGAATAAGCGGATCACTTTAATTTTATTGCTTGTACTGAAGAGTATTATAAAGTGGGTTTGAATTCTTTTAACTGGATGTTTAGTTAAAAACGCATTATTTTAAGAATATAAAATCAGTCATAACCTTATCAATTTTAGAGATAATACTTTAAGATTTTATCATAATAAGAATTCGACATCGTAGGGTCCAAAAATCGCATTCCCTTAAAACTATGATAACTGACGTTTTCATGGTCTTAATTGGTAGGTCGATATTGATATTTTATTCGTACAAGAGAGTTTGGCTATTATGCGATATAACTTTAGTTACGTTTTTCTTGTTGTCATTCCTTTTATATGCTAGTCAAATTATTGGTGATCAACGATCCCAAACGGTCTGAAAGCCAAAAAATGTTGAGATGCTGATTTTCTTACATAAAAACAATTGGCTGCTTTTAAAACAAAGTGGGAAACTGGGAAACTTTCCGATTATAATAACCTCCCTTGACTTTATAGTTTCTGGTTGTAGTCAACCAATATGTAATTGAATAAAGTTTGTAAATTTATTATCCGATAGTATCGATAGTATATCGATAGTCTTTTAATTTGTGTCGATAGTTTTCTATCGATTGTTTTTTATGTTACTATCGAAACTATCGATAGTTGAAATTTTAGATAGTTTTCCACCTCTACTGTGTAATCTACATAGTTTTTACACGTAAAAGGTGCGTAATTTCTATAAGGCCATTTTATACATTTTTTGGGAATCGAACTCGGGACCTCCGGAGCATAAAGCAAGTATGCTAACTAGTGCCACAGAGGCGGCGTTAAAAATTAAGTTTGGTACTGTACAAAACCTAAAAAAACAAATATTTTAACAGCACCATCTCTTATCAAATTTATGTGGAATACTTCCGCACTAAAGTTTGAGGATAATCTCGAATTTTTCAATACTAATATTCGAAGACAATCATTAACATGGGCTATATTTTAGTGTAAAATTACTCTTAAAAATTATCTGGTATTATAATTTATCATTATTTCTCATTTTGGAGCCATTTTAGTTGTATTATTTGCCTTTTAAAATCAAACGATCTTCTGTTCGCCACCTTAAGTGGCGCAATAGCGAGTTTTTTAATAAGCCAAAGGTGGTAAATTTTATTTCTAATACAAACTACAAATGAACTTGGTTTATTGACTGTAATAAGAGACTGCCTTTGGGAGTTTTCAAGACTTTAAAATAATTGTCAAACCTCATTTCTTGACATCGATATGATTTTTCTTTAAATTTATATATCTAGTCGTTACTAAATTTAACCGAAAAACTTAAAATTATCCAAATCCAAGTCGAAATAATGAAAAAAAGAGGTTTGACCATAATATAAGAGAATACCAGGCTGGCCTTCTCCATGAAGAGGCCCGTTTGCCAATAATTAAATTTTTTCGGTTGAAAATCAGTGATAAAATAAATGGACTCATTTATTTTGATACCAATTGCATAAATATAACAGTCATTTTAAAAAGATAATTCGTGTGCTGATATTCGCAGTTATTCCAATTTCCAACACTTACCTAAAACTCGATTATTAAATGTTAGTTATGTGCCGAGAACCGTATCAATATTTACAAGTGAGTTTCCCTTCCAGTCCAGATTTTTGTTTTTTTGGGATTTTTTTATTTTGGATAACGATACCAACCCATTATATTAATAACAATTAACTACAAATTATACCCAAAGATAAACCAAAATTCTAAGTTTCAACTTAATACTGCGAGTTATCTGAAGAGTTTGTTGGAAATTTAAAAATTCACAAGATATACGAAACAAAATTTTTCAATAAGCACTTTTAAGTTTTAACATTTCTCCTACATATGAGGTTGCAAAAGCTTTAGATTTAGATAAAGCTTTAAAATTAGAACACTTTTTGGGCGAGTAAGGTAAGAAAAATAATGATAAAAAATGAAAAATAATTAAAATTAAACCCAGTATGATCGATAAAGGTATAAAGGTATTTTCAGATATCTCTTATGATATAAAGGTATAGGGAAAGTCGGCCGGCACTAGATGTCGCGATGGCCTGATTTGTTTCTATGAGTTACTTGACTCGTTTTTACTTAAGTCGTTTTTGTTAAAATGTTTTTAGACGAGTGATTGGATTTCGAAGAAAGAACGCAAAATCAAATTTTTTCTGAAAGATTATGCAATAAGAGATTCTCGACCGATCATTTCCAGACTCCATTCTTGAAACTAAGACTTCAGGGTCAATTAAAACTTTTTGAAATAATCTTTCCTGTGCCGTGGAATAGGTACCGATAATCATCGGTTATTGAAAACAACATAATCCATAATCGTGTTGGCAGGCTTTTGTAAGGTAATCCGTCAATGTTTAAATTCAATTTAATTTTTACTTACCGTTCTAGATCCGCCCCCGAAATGACTAAAGCTTGTGGATTTATAAGTCACCACTAAGGTACGTGAGAAACGTGATAAAAAAACTCTAAAGTTGTTGAAGAGCTTGCTGCGTTTTGTCGTAATCCAATGTTCTTACTTTCACTTCTTCTTTTATAATTATTTTGACTCCTAATGACGGAAACAGTCAACTTCAGCTAACTCTACTCTATATAATTAATACTCAAATATTTGTTGTCCGATTCGTTTTGGATTGCAAAACATGGTATTTTTATGTTTAATTAAGGTGTTCAATCCGTGAAGTTTTTCTTGCTTAATAGACTATGAAATGTACATTTATTTTTTGAACTTGAAGTCTAAATGTACTGCTGGATTTCTTGGGAACTGGACATTTTGTAATATTTTTTATAAGAGTGCAAACAATATATTAACCTCCTGAATAAAAGCCAAGGTGAATTAAATGTATTATCAAAGAGTCGTATAGAAGCATTCTACACACAGTATAAGAACAAATAATTTATCGTGCTAATTATTCAAAATTCGTTTTAACATTGTACTAATTGGGACTATACCACATTCGAATTATGATAAGCTTATGTATTCGGAAGCATATTATATGATTACCCTTGGCAAGCTTTTAATAGGAAAATATTTCTGCTCTACTTGCCGCTTTAAACCTTATCAAAAAAGCAGTAAGCTTTAAAGACTTACATTGCTCAACGAATTATTGTGTTTGTAACAAGATAGATTTTCATAAAGCGCTTATTGCAATAAACCTAGATGTTGCTTTTATCTTTCACGAATATTACCTTGGGTTATTTTTCACTTTTTATTTCCAGTTCTACTTCCCACTTCCAAAGTGAAAAGTAGAAACTCACTTTCCATTTCCCATTTTTCAATTTCAATTTACCACTTAACTGTTTCTACTGTGGGAAAGCTGTTTAATATTTTACAGAAAAGTCTATGAAAGTATCAACGCACCGATAGAAGAGAATAGGTGTAACCAAAAATTCCACTTTATGTGAAATATTCCTCATCCGAGAATAGGTTAAACCTAGGTAATTGTGGAACAACTAAAAACTATGGAATATTTGACAGAAAATTCTACGAAAACACCAACACACCTCTACCAATCGGCTTTGTACACTTTTGCTGGTTTCCAAGGAAAATTCCAATTTTAATGAAAACATTAACGAACCAGTAAAAGAGCTTAGGGGATGGTTTCTATGAAAAATATCACTTTTTATTCAAAGAACAAAAAATATAAAGGGCTGAAACCTCACGAGGTGATCAGAACTTCGCTCTTTGGTATCTTCAATGGAGGTAGCATTCACCTGTTTCAAAAAGATGGTGTGACAATTTTTATAGTATTGAGTTCTATTTTAACCAACATATACATATTTACTTATACAATAACAACCAACCAGCTCAAAAGCTTCAGTAACATGAGTACAGGCATCCAATTTAACACGAAAAATCGTATTCTAGAACTTTATACAGAAAGTAGTATACCAAATTATACTCATATTTCTAACTGTGTAACTGACCATATTCCAGAACTTTATTTAAAAATCATTCTAGAACCCCATTTACAACGCAAATGTCAAATTTCATAATAATCGGGTAAGGAATAACCAAGTTCCATCCTACTTGGCCATATTCCAGAGTTTTATCCAAAATTCATTTTAGAATCCCATTTCCAACTCACATATTAAATTTCATCGTAATCGGTTATGAAATAGCCAAGATCCATCCTACCTGGCCATATTCCCGAACTTCACCCAAAACTCATTTTAGACTCCCATTTCCAATACACATGTCAAATTTCATCATAATCGGTTGAGAAATGGGCAAGTTCCATCATACTTGGCCATATTCCAGAATCTCATCCAAAAGTCATTTTAGAATCCCATTTCCATTACACATGTCGAATTTCAGCATAATCGGTTGAGAAATAGCCAAGTTCCATCATACGTGGCCATATTCCACCAGAACTTCATCCAAGCAACATTTTAGAATCCCATTGCCCATACTTGGCCATATTCCAGAACTTCATCCAAAAAACATGTTAGAATCCCATTTCCAACACACATGTCGAATTTCATCAATATCGGTTGAGAAATGGGCAAGTTCCATCATATTTGGCCATATTCCAGCACTTCATCCAAAACCCATTTTAGAATCCCATTTCTAACACACATATCAAATTTCATACTAATCGGTTGAGAAATAGCCAAGTTCCATCATACTTGGTTATATTCCAGAACTTCATCCAGAAATCATTTTTGAATCTCAGAACTTCATCCGAAAAACATTTTAGGATCCCATTTCCAATACAAATGTCGAATTTCATCGTAACCGGTTGAGAAATGGACAAGTTCCATCATACTTGGCCATATTGCAGAACTCCATCCAAAACAATTTTAGAATCCCATTTTCAACGCACATGTGATGAAAAATTGTCAAGTTCCATCATACTTGGCCATATTCCAGAACTTCATCCAAAAATCATTTTAGAATCCCATTTTCAACGCACATGTCTAATTTCATCTTAATCGGTTGATAAATAGGTAACTTCCATCACACTTGGCCATATTCCAGAACTTCATCCTAAAATCAATTTAGATTCCCATTTCCGCCATACATGTCAAATTTCATAATAATCGGTTGAGAAATAGACAAGTTCCATCATATAAAAAATTTGTTAACTAATCACTACATCCTAATGCAACCCCAACTCAACTCCAACTCAACTTCAACTCAACCCGCAAATTGACCCCTAACTAAACCTTCAAATCAATTCCCAATTTAATGCCCAATTCAATAATCAAACCAGCAAATTATATAAAAAAATCGTAAATATTTACAAAACCAGGTATTTTGGGTCAATTCGTATGGCAGGTACCCCACCCTCTTGACGTACAGTCTCCAAAAGCTTTTCAAATCTCCGCCTTGACCATAGAAACAGATTGGCGAAAAAAAAATCCAAATCGGACAAGCCGTTCTCGAGATACCACACAGACAAATTTTTCGTCATTTTTGACAGGATTTCAATACTTTGGTCTTTTTAGACCGAAGTAATTTATATATGTAGGTATGTAACCTAAAAATCGGAAACCTCCACATTTTTGGGGACAATTCGAAAAGAGTTAAAAGTTTGATTAAAGCTATAGTTTTCTCATGCCGCATTTCTTGGCGCATAATGATCCGAATCAGAGCAAGGTTTACATTGAATGTAACAACTAAAATTAGAGAGCAGTTGTTTTTATTGCTTGTCGTTTCATGAAACATGATCTGATCCGAATCGAATAAAACGTCAAAAAATGCGGCTATTGAGAAGATGCATTTTGTGTACTAAACGGATATTTCATAAAATGTCAAAAAATCCATATGATGGTTATATCGGGTTTCTCAATTATGTGATTCAATTATTGTGGATTCCGCGATATTATGAATTTTTAAGAGCAAGTCATGTATATTGAAAGTATTTTTTGGTAAATTTTTACTAATTTTAAAAACATAAAAATTCCCGACAATTCTCGAAATATAAAAATTGGAAAACCCTGAATTCTCGAGAAATGAAATTCGTCGGGAAACCCGAAATGCTACATTGTTGGTAAATTATGTATTATAATTTATTAGCCATAACCTAAACTTTAAATTGCTTATGCGTAAGGCTATTTGGGTTAATTTAACACAATACGTATTGAAATTGCAACCTGTTATGGGACTAGGGCATTTAATTCCGGAATTCCGGTATTCCGGTATTTTGGCTTCGATTATTTCGAAGTTAAAAACACTGATTCCGGAATTAATGAGTTTGTAGTATTTACACTAATTTACGTAATACCAATATAATGTTATGTAATTATAGTTCCTATTTGAACTAATAAACTATATACAGGGAAACTTCTTTAAAGTCACTATTCAAGGGACCAAGAAATGTTAGTTAATCTGTGGAGGTGGTTAGTTTAAGGAATTAAAGCTCTAATTATTTGAAATTTCAAAGTCAGGCTAAAAAGAAAAAGGTTCTTCAATTATAACAAAAATCAGAGATTGATAAAAGGTAATCAACTTAGGTAGCTTAGGACAAGAGAGGTCACTCCTTTTGGAAATTTTAGAGTATTTCTGTGTTGCATTCACGCATTTTCGGTCTCTAAAATACATCTGCCGTGTTATGTTGTTTCTTAGTTTTTAAACTGAAAGAAGGTGCTTAGTATATAATAACTAGGCTTACGATTTTTAGGTTCTAAAAAATCCAAAATATGTACCTAAAATATGTAACTAAAATTACAAAATATGTGGTAAAAATATGTGTTTAAAATGAACAATTTGTGGTCAAATTTTGAAAAGAAAGCCAAAACTGGTACTTATCATAAGAAGATTTTAATTCACTCATAAAAAAAAAGTATTTACAAGATTTTGGCTGTAAAGTGGGGCAAACTAACTCCTGTATTATAAAGGGCTGGAGTGGTAGTTTAAAAATGGTTCCACATCTTCCAAACACTTAAAAATTTGGACAAGAAAATGGTTCCTACTCGTAAAGTGCACCGTGAGAAGGGTAGAATTGAATTTTGTATGTTTTTATAGGTCAACGTACTCTTGTTTGATTCATTTAAAGTTCGAAGAATTCTTTTAAATACATTTTCAAAATTTTGGACTAATCAGATAAATGTCTCACTGGGCGAGAATTTTTCATTTTTGATAAAATCGTCTAAGAACTCTGCCGTGCTAAGAAAAAAAGTCATATCTGCCTTTTTTTGGTTTTGAGTAATTTCAATGTTTCTGTTTTTGTTTGCCATGTCGTTATATGAAACTTGACTATTAAATAACGTGATTTTATGGCATTTAACCTTCTTCCGTCCCTCGGGTCCATTTCGACCCAAATGCACTTTCCCTTTCGAAAATCTTGATAAGTATAAACATCACAAATGTGTAACTTGGTGACTTTGTCTAATATGTTCTAAATAAGTATTATACAAAAATTTAATAATTTCCGATTTACCGTTACACCGCAGTAAAATAAGTAACACTAAATATCCTCGGGGTCAAAAATGGCCCATAGTAATTTTAAAGACTTATAATTAGTATTTTCCCATTAACAGAGATTACATTGCATTCTTATCATATATGTATTTAGGAAAATTACCGAATAATAAATTCATTTTTTACATTTTGTTCAATTTTACTGTAGTTTCTTTCTATACATTTTTTGTGCCTTTTCATAAAATCGTCCGTTTTCAAAACTACATAAAAAGCGCGATAGTGATGACATAAATTTTACTCTAACGAAAATTTTTAAATTTTTTGTGTGAGAATTTTCTGTGAGAAAAATTGATTTTTGTTTTATTTTAATTAATAAAATTAAAAATAAAAATAAAAAAATATGTTTTTTGATGTAAATTCGTATGGGTCCATTTTGGCCTCGAGGAACTTTAGTGTTATTTATTTTGAGGGACGGATGAAGGTTAATGAACGATATTTGACTTTTACAAAAGCGGAAATATAGGTATTTGTTTGAAGAACCCAAATATGCCCCTAATGCATATTTTAACTTTTGGCGCTTATGACTTTTTTCTTAGCACGGCAGGGTGAACGTTTTGTTAAAATAAAATACCGGCCGAAATTTGTGAATAGGTGGTTTTTTGGTCCTAATAATTGTATCGACAACCTTGCTTGTCAAATTCGAACCTGAACCGCCCCAGGATTGTTCAAAATTCTATTAAAACATAGGCAGTTCAAAATGAAGTATACCGCTTGATTTTTTTCGTAACATGTATTTTAGACCTATTTACGCGATCCAGGTCGATTTATCTGGGACTGGCTTTAGTTTTTTTTTATATTTCAATAGCATTGGAAATATGTATACTGCAAAAATGCCAGGCGGTATAAAATATTTTAAATGTAAACACTCAATAATAAAAGCAACTTTACATTCGCTTTAAGACAGGTTTGGTCAAGCCAAATTACCTCTAAATTTGTTTAATCACTTAAATGGTTCTAAAACCATAGGTATTATAAAAAACTCAAGCGATATACATCCCTCTCGACTGCGTATGTTTTAATGCAGCTTTGAACAATTCTGGGGCGGCTCAGGC
Source organism: Tipula helvola (assembly GCA_963556165.1). Classification (NCBI taxonomy): domain Eukaryota; kingdom Metazoa; phylum Arthropoda; class Insecta; order Diptera; family Tipulidae; genus Tipula; species Tipula helvola. Next base: position 28,642,085 of record OY744483.1, read on the forward strand.
CCGGCGTTGTATAGCCAGATTATCGATGCAATTCTTAACGATAAAACTACATTTTCACAAATTTTCAGTCGATATAAACTCATTGAATAAAACGTTCATCATCCCTCCTGCTAGTGGGTTCATGGACAAAGAAAACAATCACAAATTTGTTTTTTCTAGCAGAACTTCGGATCATCAAAGAACCTTAATAGTTTTAATTCTACGTTTGGTTTGATCTTAATTTATTAATTTAACTTATACAGTTTAGGCAAAAGTAAAACTTTTCTAGTTTCTAAACAAAATATTTTTTGGCTTAAATGTCTTTGCTTTATCAAATTTTAAGCTAATTTACAAAAAAAAAAAATATTTGGAAAAAGTCATAAAATATGTGCTAAAACATAAAAAAAGTTGAAATAATATGTAAAAATATGTGATTAAACGAAAATATTTAAATTTATGTGGTAACATATAGGGCTCATTCGTCTTTATTTCTTCCAAATCGAATAAATATCGAATAAATTTTTGATTCGGATTTCCCAAAAAAAAAATTTTTTTACCTAAAAATTCGAAGCCTAATAATAACTATACACGTAATACATATATCTGGTTTCGAACTGAAACAAACAAATTCAGAAACTCGGGCGGAGATACATAATTGATGAATTCAATAATCTTGCCGCAGAATGATCATTGTGGGAACGTTGCTAAAAAAAACCGCATGATTTGATCAGTTCTTCAAGAACGGAAAGAATAAATATATCGCTGGTGACGATACGAAATTGTCAAAATTCCTCAAAATCCTTTTATTTATTAACCGCTTAGAAAATTACCGATTGCTAGGCTTTTTAATTAATTTTATGACAGCAAAGCGTTCAAAATTAATGGAATGAAAAATTTGTCAAAAGAAGTTTGATTTTGGAAAGATGGAAGTGCTCTTCGAGGCTAAAAGAGCGTATTTAGTAGCGGGAAATATCATCACGAAATTCTAGCCTAGACGACACAAGCCCAAATACGTCAGGTTTAATGAAAAAAACAGGAAACACTTGATTTTAATTATTAATTATACAAATATCTAATATTTTAAACGAAATAAACGAAATTTGATGTTTCTGTAAAATTGTGATTTTTAATTTTTAATCAGAGATTGCTTAAATAAATCATTTCTGGTATTCCGGAATCGAGAACATTCAAATTCGAAAATTCCGGAATTATATTTTGGTCAAAAATTGGATTCCTTAATCGTGACTATAATTTTTATCAAGTTATTGTTTTCTATCAGGACATTCCAAATTTTTGATATTGTTTTGATCGAAAGGGATTAAAAAATTTATAGAAATTATGGAATTTACAGAGTATACAGTAGAATTCATAGAACTCTGACAATTAAAACAATTTATAGAACTTATTCTAAAAAATTAAAGGAATTTAAAAAATTCGTAAAAAGGTTTCTAGAACCACGAGCTGCAACCGAAAAGAGCAAGTCTGGGGGTCCTATCACAGCACTTAAGCTGGACAGGTGAACTGACACCCTCACCTGTAGTGAAGCAATTCAAGTCTGGTTTAAACTAAACTTGGGGCGCACCAAACCATGAAGCTCTCGTGAATTAAGAAAGAGAGTAGGAAGGGACTTTGGTTCGATTCTTGGGTCATGTCCGGCATTAGCACGCAAAAGACATAAATAGTTATACAAGTTCAGGATGGACAACCTGTCGGCTCTCGAAAACCGTAAAGTACGAGATGTTCTATGCTACCTAAGTAGGTTTAACAGGTTCCAGTAAGAGTTAAGGGAATACATTTTATGCCACTTCAACTAACCTAACATAACCTACTGAAGTTTTAGGCTTTGTAGAATTCATAGAATTAATAGAATTTATAGGATGTACAGAATTTATTCTATTTATTGAATTCAAAGAATGTATTGAATTTATAAAATTTATAAAAATTAGAAAAATGTTACAAATACTAAACTTTGTAGAATTTGTCGAATTTATTGAATTTATAGAAATTATGGAATTTTTAAAGTAAGTCAAATTTAAATTTGTAGAATTTATAGAATTGACAGATTTTAACCCATTGAATCAATAAAATTTCAAGAATTATAGAATTTTGGGAATTATATAATTTATAGAATAGATGGAATTTATGAAACTCCTAATATTTAAAGAATTTATAGGTTTTATAAGCATATTAAAATTAATAATAAATACGGTATTTTTAGAACTTATAAAATTTATAGAATTTATCAATTTTACAAGTAGAAGAACTAAAGAATTTATTAGATTTGATTTGAATTTAAAGAACTTACTGAATTTTAAAACTTTATCCATAGAATTTATAGAATTAGAATTTATTAAATTTCTAAAATTTATACAAAGTACGGAATTTTTAGAATAAGAAAAATTTGGGTTTGTAGAATTTATAGAATTAGCATACTTGAAACAATTTATAGAACCCATAGGCTCTATAAAATTTAAAGAATTTATAAATTTTATAGATTTTGTGAAGTTTAAATAATTTATATAATTGATAGAGCTTATAAACATATGAACCATTTATTTTGAAAGTGGTGTACGTCCATTTTTCCAAAAAATTAAGTTAATGATAACAATAGAGAAACATTAGTATAATCTTTAGCGGTAAACAACTTAGAGTTAAATAAAAAAAATTAAATCCCTACTATGCAAAAAATAAGAAAATTCAAAATCCCATATACATACTTTTTATTTATCTATTCTCAATTCTTTTATTATCTCATTTTAACAATTTAATCCACTTTCACAATAAACGGTACGTATTAGCATATTTAATGTTTGGAGACTTTATAGAATTTAAACGACTTTAATTTATTTTAGATTTATACGATTTAAAGCATTTACTGAATTTTTAAACTTTATTCATAGAATTTATAAATTTTAGAAAATTTAAAGAATTTCGAGAATTTAGTAAATTTATAAAATTTATAGAAATTATTGAATTTTTAGAATTGTTAAAGTTTGATTGGCCGAAATTATAAAACAAGTAAAATTTGAGTTTCTAGACGTTATAAAAGAGCTCAAAGAACCTACAAAATTTAGAGAATTTATAAATTTTGCAGAATTTGTAGAGTTGATATAATTTATAAAATTTCGAAAAATTAAAATTTATACAAATATTAAAACTTATAAATGAAACTTATTGAATTTATTAAATTTACCAAATTTACAGAATTCAAAATTATTTAAGAAACTTATTGGATTTTTAGACTTTATAGAATTTGTAGAATTTACAGAATTTATAGGATTGATAGAACTTTTAACGTTTAAAGAATTTTTAAATTTAAAAAATTTATAAAATTACTTCAAATTTCATAACCTTTATAAATTCTATAAATTTTTTTAATTTTACAAAATGTGTTTATCCTAATTGTAACTGCGATTTAGTATTGATTCCGGAATCGAGAATATTCATAAAATTGGATGGGACCCCTATATGGGACCATTTTTATACCGCCAAATGCCTATAAGCAAAAGATTATAAATTTTGAAACGAAATCACCAATAAAATGTAAAATTTTGTGTCCAAACTACTAACTACTTGTAGATGGACCGCCTTTACAGTTAGGCATACAAATACTGCACAATATATGCTTTAACGACTGGTGCTTTGTGTAATTTACTGGTTTTCACCAATATCGGTCCTGCGTAATCCAAGCCACAATTTTGGATTGGCCGATGTTGTGTTACGCGTTCGGTAGGTAAATCTCCCATTTTTTGTGTTGCTGAGGTAGCTCGGTGTCGAATACACGTGATACAAATTTTGATTATACGTTTTGTAGCATTGCTATCATCAAACATCCAGAATTTTAACCGAAGTGTGTTTAATACAAGTGAAGCACTACCATGTAAAACGTTGTGATGTATTTCCTTGATAATTAAATAGTTGAACGGATGCCCGCGAGGTAATATGATCGGATGCTGGGAGTTATACTTAAAATGCGAATTTTTAATGCGACCACCTACTCTGAGTACACCATCTGTATCGAGATAACTGTCTAGTGAATTTAATTTTGACTTGGATGGAAGGTTTCTATTCTGGCTCAGCTTTGTTACCTCATCGTGGATTGTAGTATGTTGAACTGCACGAACAATTATTTTTTCAACATGATTTATTTTCTTAATTTGCAACGGATAATCGACAAAATCTTAAAACGTATACCATGGAACGTTTCAATTTCAAGTAAGATGAGCATGAATTGATTAGTTTATCAATTACAAACTGGTGTGAAGTTAAATTGGTACATAATAGTGCATTCATTCTCGACTCAGTAATCATGAGATCAGGTTATTTAATTTGTATTTTTTGAAAAAACCATTCGGAAGGTTCATGTTGGAGCCATGTAGGGACCTTCCCACCATAACTTTGCTTGATGTAAACGTTCCGGATATGCACTTCTCGTGATTAAATCTGCTGGATTCTGCTTGCTGGGTACGTAACGCCCGTGTTGAGCAGGAATGATATCTAAAATAGTTGCCGTACGATTCGCTATAAAAGTTTTCCATCCACTAGGAATATCCGATATGCAGCACTATAGTGGAATCACTCCACGCGTACACCTCAGTGGGAATTTCAGAAAATAATTCACTCTTAATAAACTTCACTAATTTTGCAAGAATATAAGCGCCACATAATTCTTACCTCGGCAAACAGGCTGGCTTTATTGGCGCTACTTTGCCCTTAGAGCTGATTAGTTGGGTACTGATTCTACCGTCCTTACCGATTGCTCTTATGTATATCACCGACCCATATGCCTTCTCGGAGGAAAATTCGTGGATTTGAATGTTTTGTAATTCTGCTGGAATAAACTGATGGTAACATCTTTGAATTTCAATTTTCTTTAAATATATAAGCCCTTGATAGACTCTTCATATGGGTTAGTTTGATGTATTCTTGCATAAATTTGATATATTCTTTCTTGAACTGTGCATTTTTCGAAAACTTCCGTTCCATAGCTAAGATATGACATTTTGCATTCATCCCAACATTGGTCGAGGTAAAATTGTAATCGTACTTGGAATCGATTATCGTTAGTTAATGTTGTTGTCTCAGTGTATAATGTTTCACAATAATGTTTGTTGGCAGTTGTTTGAATTGCCGTTGAAAGTTCTTCTACTTCCCAGAATCGTTTAAGCAACTCGTTTAAGACATCTTGCTGCACTTCCAATGCTTTGATCATCAGTGTCGTATTTCGCTTCACATGTTGCCAGCCACTAACCATCCAAAATGTGATTGACATAATGTTGGTAATCTGGGAATATTGATCGTTTGACTTTCCACGATCTCAACGACTTTCTCACGTTTACAAATTTTTTGGTTTTCACCAAAACATTTATGCCAAATTCCTTTAATGCTCTTTGAAATGCTTGTCCATGAGATGATGACTTTCAAATACACACGGCATGTAAACCAATGTTATCCCTTTAGGACCATCCAAAAAAAATTCAGGACCATTATAGCTATCATTTCCGCCCCATCATTTGGTTATTGGTATAAAAGAGACTCTCATAATACCAGTCCTTTTGTTGACAGACATTACCGTTGCCCTTGGCACAAATCCTCCCTCTGGGCAACCAGTTGTTAAAAAAACATTGTTTTTACTTTAATTCCGCGGTACGTACGCTGCTATGTGAGTTAGTACATATATGAAATGTCTACTTCAACTGTGAAACCAATGTTTTGTAGTTCTTGATTCCAGTATTCGAGAGTGTCTCACCCATATAACCATAATTAGGGCAATTTGAATTCCTCAGTCAAACAAAACTCAACTTTAAATTAGACGAGAGTATTGGGGCAACCGTATTAAGTATTTAGGAGTGGATATGACGAGCAAATTAGTGATAGGGATGTGTAGGTTCGAATTAGATTAATACAGTAAAAATAAAGTAAAAATCGTTACGATTATATAACGGAAGGAGGAGGCGTGCTTTTGATTGTTTAAAATTTGTAAGGTCTCGGATGATCGTTATAGACAAAATACTATAAGCCAAATAATGAAAGAAAGATGCAATGTTCCACTTTGATTGAGTCTTAATTATGAAAATCGAATAGGTCCTACTGTTACTCTAATGTAATCGGTTCAAAATGATGTTAACAATTCGAGACAAATTAGTGATCCATGCTTAACCCGCCTTTGTTTTTTCTTAATTCTCGCTTAAGGGAAGATGCACCGACACAAGACGAAATTAATGCGGATAGCTAATACTGAGGAACTATTAGTACTCTGACATCACTTTTATGCCGTTGTATCCAGAAAATTTAAATTACCGCCTCGTGCAACCCTAAATTCTAAAAATAAAATAAAATCGACTTTTATCTATATCGGGGACACCGATCAATTCCTCTTTTTTCGCAAAGTAAATTAATTTAAATAAAATTTATTTTAATTCACTCCATTAATCCTGTTTGCTCTAAATAGATATGTGGAATTGTGGAACCCTATATCCTTTTTGTCGGTATAATTGTAAACCCTTTTTATTGTTGTTATTTAGTTGGAATGTTCCCTTCCCCAATAATATTGCGAGTCCTTTTACTATGTTGCTACCTAAGGATTTTATACTGTGGTATTCTTATCTGGATGGATATATAAATTCGAGTGGGAATTTTAAATGACATCCGATCATATGTCCTTATGTTGTAATTAAATCAAGTTTCTTATTAAATTCTTTTTTAGCAACATATTATATACAAGATGTTTCTAAGTATAAATTACAACGTCTTATACATTGTTGTTATTGGTTGCTTTGCGCTATCTAAGATTAATTTCATTATAGCATTTTGTTCGTTTCACCCTTATACAACATTGATTTTATTATCTAGCCCTCTTGGCACTCATTTCATTTTCACGTTTTCCCAGTTGGTTTTTATTGTATATACATATAAAGCTATACACAGCTATTTTCCGAAATTGTGTTATTTTCTTTGGAAAAAGTATCAAGATCATTGTGTTTTGTAGTCGTATATAACTTCGTTGGTCTGTTATCTTATAAAAATTGTTTTCTTATATAATTGAAGACATCTGGTTCACAAAATATTTAGGAATTGAGTTAAGTTATAATGAATGTGGGTATAGGTATATACATGTATATAGAGCGAATACTAATCCAATATATTCATATGGTGTCTTAAACAAACACTAGTCGTATGATAATAAATTTTTCACCTTACACAAAAACACAGTCTGATTGTGACAAATAGACATTCTATTCAATCCTGCTGCTATTTTGTCTGTCTGTCTGTCTGTATATAAAGCAGCTTTTTATAAATATTTTTATTCTTCGTGTGCCTCTTTGTACACGAATAAAAATCAAAACACTTTAATTCTTTATTATTCAATCTTAAAAAAATTCACAGACGACATAAAATAAAATTATTGATTTAATAAAATCTTTATGTACACGCAACGCAACTTAATGTATAGAGAATATCAAAACATTTTATTATTCGTGTACACGACAAAATTTAAAGTAGAAAAAAAGCTCGAATCAACAACTACATATAGCACAAAAGCACACAACACCAAAATATGACAAAAATACGGAAATTACATAATTAAGAAGATTGATATCGTTCACGACTTTATATCTCCATACATTTTCCGTATAGTATATAGTCGAATGGGAACGAGGGCACGAGGCAAACAGATAAAAAATCTTACGAAAAACAAGGGAAAATAAAAATTAGAAGAAAATGAGATGAAAAGTTAGTAGAGTAAAATTAAGAAATGGTGGAAAATCCTATTGTGCTATTTATTTAAATCTTATATATTCGGATGATTTTTATGTTTTGTTCGCAAGCAAGTTACGATTATTTTTATGGGAAGAAAATTTAAATTAAGACAAATTCGACGTTTTCCTAATTTTCCGCTTCCTTTTTGTTTTGATATATATATATATATATATATATATATATATATATATATATATATATAAATATACATATCTACATACAGAGGAGGATTGGCGGGTGGTGATGGATTTAATTATTTTAATATACAGTCGATAAAGTATTTAGCTTTCAATTTATTTTGTTTTCCTTAAGAGTATTTAAGTCTTAATATATTTATTTAAACTTTATAAAAAGTTACAACCTTTTCAGTAATCAGAATTGGGGATTTAATATTTAAACATAATGTTTTTCGACTTAAAGTTCATTATAATCAGTAGATGTAGCTTTAAGTGGCGAAAACTGAAAATCATTATTTATTAAATCTGGGGTCCAACAAAATTCAATGTTGCTAAATAATATAGTAACAGGCAAATAGGGGATGGCTGAATTGATACCTTTCCTTTAATTTTATATTAGTGAAAAAATCTCTTAACTGGAAGAGAACAAGAGTGAACAAGAACAGAAGACATGTTGTTAGAACTCATGTTGGAGTCTGATTTGTATCATAATACTCGTCTTCGGTTGAGAAAAGTCTCAGTGGTATTGAAATTAGCCATTTTCTAGACGCCAAGCCTTTTTCCAGCCAAATTGGACATTTTCATCATACAAACCGAGTTTCATCCGAATAAATAGAGAAATGGCTAAGTGCCATTCGAATTGGTCATTTACTAGAACTACATCTGAATCATAAATTATGATCAGTGGCGTAACTACACATTTCGGGACCCCCTCCACCATTGTTTTTGGGCCCCTAAAACTGCTGCTGTTACTTTTCTTCTTTTTTTTTTTTATAATTGGGGTGGGTGTTTGTAGCCCAGAGCACTGCGACCATTGAGGCCCATTGTCCATCTCTAGAGGTTCTTAGCTGAAATGAAGGCCTATGTCCTTGATAAACGCCGCTACCTGATGCATATCCAGTGGGTCGGCATTAGGCCACTGGATTGTGTGCGCATTGAGAAACTTGAATCTTTTTAGGATGATAGCATCGCAAGTGAAGAGAACGTGTTCCGATGTCTCCTTACCGCAGTCACAGAATCTGCACTGGTCTGTAAGGGACCTTCCCGTTTTATGTAGATGGACATTAAAAGGGTTGTGCCCTGTTATAAACCAGGTAATGGATCTTAGGGATTGGCGGTCCATCCTCGGTGCCTCTCCCAGACGTATAATATTGTAACTGAGTAATTTCTTGGCCTGTCTCATCCCAATGGAGGATTCCCAGAGTAAATTCCTATAGTTCTGATTCCAGTCCCTTATACCCTCTGCCAAATGGGTTTTTGGGAAAGGCGATACTAGGACTAGAACCCAGGAAATCTCGGCTTGCCCTCAATTTTGCGCAACTGTCTGTTGCCTCATTTCGTTTAATGGTGGAGTGGCCAGGAGCCCACAAAAGGTTGACTTTGTTTGCTTAACCCAGTTCCAATAAATTGCAGTAGCAGCTCCAGATCAATTTCGAGTGGAACACTGAAGCTCCTAAGGCTAGCAGAGCTACCTAGCTGTCCGAGATTATATAGATCTCGGTCTTCTTATATTTCTTTTTGAGACATTGAAGCACACATACCTCAATAGCAAAGGCCTGAAAAACTGTGGGGGTGCTACCCAGTAGTATGCATAGTTCTAGGTCGGGCCCGACTATCCCTGTACCGGTACCCACTACGGCAGCGCCTCTTACCGTTGTAAGGCTGATTGAAACCGGAGGTCGCCTGGTATCCGGAGTTCCTTGCTAGCGATCAACTAACCCATGATCATTCATCCTTCGGCGCACGTGTCTCACCTTATATTTTTCTTTTTTTCAAGGTTTATGCCATCCTTTAGCGTCGTACTTTAGCCTGTTGTTCGGTAAACGAGCCACCAGTTACCGGAAGTCACCACGAGGGGGTAGTACGTACACTTGCGAATCACGTTCAGGTTACCCCTCGCGCAGATCGTGGGCCCACAGACAGAACTACCTAAAACATGACCAGAACAGCCTGCTGGAGCTAAAGAATGGTTACGGAGCTGGTGCACAGCTATGTTCCCTCTTCCTGAAGACGCCAGACCTCCCTGCTGTTACTTACAAATTAATGAATAATATCTGATTTCGAGAGTAGACCAAACAGAACGTGATTCACTTCAATGGTCATAAATAAAACGAAACACCTTGCAACTCAATGATATGACGATTTCTAAATATATCGATAAAGCATTACAAATTTCGAATATAAATCATATTTTGAATATTCTTGAAAGTTCTTAAATATCGAATTATCCGTAGGTATGTAAAACCAAATGAAATCCTGCATGTACTAATCACCGCCATAGAAAATCGGAGAAATCTAAATTTTGGCATAATTTCGAAAAATCTAGTAAATATCACAATTTAGTTTTGTATCTGTAAATTTGCAAGTTCTCACAACTCAAAGTTAAGCACAAGACAAATTCGAATAATCTCTATTATTATGCATATCTCGATTGATTTCAACAATTTTAATAATACTGAAAAATCAGCATATTACTGAAAAATATCGGAAAGCCTGTAAAAATCTAAAAAACCCACGAAAATTTAGAAAAATTCCGCAATATAATATCGAATTATCTGTCAAGCACATTGACTACTAATGCTACTAAGCAAGTTAAGGCTAAACCCAACAAAACGTTATACAATAAAAATGGAACCCTCAAATATTATCGGATTATAATTATAGCATGTTCGCTTAATCTCGAAAATCTTGAATAGTCTGACTGCTCGAAACAACGAATCACCAATTAAGTCTCAAACATCACGCATCTCATTTCCATGCAAAACTTCAATAATCTCGAAACATTTTAAAAAGTGTCCAAAAGATTAAATCCGAGACAATTAGATTTGAAATCGGGAAGCGACGAGAATTTCCATAATCAAGGGAACCCCGCCAAAAATATCAACAAAAAATTAGTAAATTTCATCTTTATTTACCGTTTACTGGTAATCAAAAGATCCGGTAAATAAGAATTTATAAGTCCAACGAGCACTAATTGATTATAGAGACTGATTAATTTCATTCAAATTGACCATTTCCAAAACCAGATCCGCAATTAAAATTAGAATTCATTATATAAGCCGCCCTCTATCACAATTGGTTAATAAGTTGCTTAATCCAGTTATAATAAATTAATTATAAAATGCAGGCCTTGCTCCAATCAAATAGGCTTTTTCATCGTACAAACCGAGTTTGATACCAATCGGTTGAGAAATAATGTAGATCCAATCAAATTGGCCATTTTCCAGAACCGAAGTTCTGTTCATTCAAGTTGTCGATTTTCATAAAAAAGACCTCGTTTCATCCCGATTGGTTTAGCAACTTGTTTAGTTCCATTCAAATGGGCCATTTTCCAGAATCAGATGCGGAATTCAAATTAGAATTCATTACATAAGCCGGCCCTTATCCCAATTAAATAAGCCAATTACAGAATCTAGGCCTTTTTTCATTCAAATTGGCTTTTTATCATAATACAAGCCGAGTGCGATTATAATCGGATGAGAAATGGCTTAGATCCAATCAAATTGGCCATTTTCCAGAACCACATCCGAAACTCATATTATAATAGCAATTTCACCATATAAGGCGAGTTTCATTCCAATTAGTTAAGAAGTTGTTTACTTCCAATAAAATTGGCCATTTTCCACATTTCAGGCTTTGCTCCATTCAACTTGCCAATTTCATCCCGATCGGTTGAGCAACTGGCTTAGTTCCATTTAAATTGGCCATCCCCCAGAACCAGGTCCGTAATTTAAACTAGAATTCATTATGTAAGCCGGCCCCTAACCCAATTTGTTAATAAGTTGCTTAGTCCCGTTACAATAAGTCAATTACAAAACGAAGGCCTTGCTCCATTCAAATTGGCTTTTTTCATCATAAAAGCCGAATCATAAGTTATTTACTTCCAATAAAATTTGGCATTTTCCAGAACCCAGGCTTTGATCCATTCAAGTTGGCCTTTTTCATCATAAAGACCCCGTTTCATCCCGATCGATTGAGCAACTGGCTTAGTTATTGACATTGGTAATTTTTCAGAACCAGATTCGTAATTCAAATTAGAATTCATTACATAAGCCGGCCCCTATCCCACTTGGTTAAGAAGTTGCCTAATCCCGTCAAAATAAGCCAATTAGAGAACCCAGGCGTTGCTCCATCCAAATTCGCTTTTTTCATAATACAATCCGAGTTTTATCATAATCGGATGAGACATGACTTAGATCCAATCAAATTGGCCATTTTCCAGAACCACATCTGAAACTCAAATTAGAATATCAATTTCATCATATAAGCCGAATGTCATTCCAATTTGTTAAGAAGTTATTTACTTCCAATAAAATTAGTCATTTTTCAGAAATCAGGCCTTGCTCCATTCAATTTGGTCAATTTCATCATATAGACCTCGTTTCATCCCGATCGGTTAAGCAACTGGTTAGTTCCATTCAAACTGGCCATTTTCCAGAACCAGATCCGGAATTCAAATTAGAATTCATTATTTAAGCCGGCCCGTATTCCAACTGGTTAAGAAGTTGTTTAGTCCCGTTAAAATAATCCAATTACAGAACCCTGGCTTTACTCCATTCAAGTTGGCCATTTTCATCATTAAGACCTCGTTGCATCCCGATCGGTTGAGCAACGGGCTTATTTGCATTGAAATTGGCCATTTTCTAAAACCTAGTCCGGAATTCTAATTAGAATTCATTAAATCCAAATTCGTTAAGAAGTTGCTTAGTCCCGTTAAAATAAGCCAATTACAGAAATCGGGTCTTGCTCCATTCAAATTGGCTTTTTTCATAATACAAGCCCAGTTTGATCATTATCGGATGAGAAATGACTTCCAATCAATGATCCAATCAAATTGGCAATATTTCAGAACCACATCTGAAAGTCATATTTGAATTCCAATTTCATCATGTAAGCCGAGTTTCATTACAATTGGTTAAGAAGTTATTTACTTCCAATAAAATTAGCCATTTTCCAGAACCCAGGCTTTGCTCCATTTAAGTTGACCAATTTCATCACAAAGACCTCTTTTGAAATTGGCTATTTTCTAGAATATGATCCGGAATTCAAATTAGAATTCATTATATAAGCCCGCCCCTATCCCAACTGGTTGAGAAGTTGCCTAATCCCGTTAAAATAAGCCAATTACAGAACCTAGGCCTTGCTCCATCCCAATTTGACGATTTTCCAGTTTACATCCGAAACACATATTAGAATTCCAATTTCATCATATAAGCCGAGTTCCGATCGGTTATGCAACTGGCTTAGTTCCGTTTAAATTGACCATTTTATAAAACCCGATCCAGAATTCAAATTAGAATTCATGACATAAGCAGTACTTATCTCAATTGGTTAAGAAGTCGCTTAGTCCTGTTAAAATAAGCCAATTACAAAACAATGGCGTTGTCCCAATCAAATTGGCTTTTTTCATCATACAAGCCGAGTTTGATCATAATCGAATGAGAAATGTCTTAGATTTAATCATTGGCCATTTTCCTGAACCACATCGGAAACTCATTATTTCAATGGCAATTTCAACTATCCAAACAAACCAATTACAGAACCCAAGGCTTGCTTCATTCAAATTGACTTTTCCATCATACAAGCAGAGTTTGAGAAATGACCAATAAATTTGACGACTTTCCAGTATTACATCCGAAACTCACATTAGAATTCCAATTCCATCATATAAGCCGAGTTTCATTACAATTGGTTAAGAAGTTATTTACTTCCAAAAAACTTAGCCATTTTCCTGAACCCAGACTTTTCTGCATTCAAATTGGCTTTTTTCATCAGACAAGTCGAGTTTGAGCCCAGTCGAATGGGAAAAGACGTAGATCCAATCAAATTAGCCAATTTCCAGAACCCAGGCTCTGCTCCATTCCACTTGGCCAATTTCATTATAAAGACCTCGTTTCGTCCCGACCGGTTTAGCAGCTGGCTTAGTTCCATTCAAACTGGCCATTTTTTATAACCAGATTCGGAATTCAAATTAGAATTCATTATATAAGCCGGTTCCTATCCCAACTGGTTATACTGTTATCCCAACCTTTATACTGTTATCCCAACCTTTCAATAAATCAATACCATCTCGGCACCAAGGAGCATGGTCGGTACAAATTATTCCTTATCGTTAAAAAAACTAATTCTCCCACCCCAAAACAAAAATAACAAAAATCTAAGAAAGGATGAATAATTATTATGGTTATGTAGTTTTATAGTATTTTAATTAATCTTAGCACAAAATATCTACAAAACAATAAGGATATAAGAAAACGAAGTACAAGAAGAAATTTTTAGAATTTTACCAACAAAACAGAAAGAATATAAAATAAAAGTGAATTATGTAATTAATTTGATTTTGATTTGTCATGATATTTGATTTATGTGGTATTTAAAAATAAAAATCATTTTAATTGAAGCGAAAGTGATTTATCTTAAAGTTTTGTTGTATACTATAGCAACAATCTCTAAACGAAAATCTACTGTAACAAAAGCCAAACCACGAAAACAAAAAGGAAAGTTGTGAAGGTGTATGAATGGAATACGGTTATAGTATAGCAGATTATACCTAGCTAGTTAAAATTTATCTTGCTACTTTATTTTTGACATTGATGGGGCTGAATTTTATTTTGTTAATTATGGATATTACTTTGCACAAAAAAAGGATATACATTTTAGGGTTCATTAGAGATTATCTTTTATATACGTTTTTTCTACCCACTAAGTAGAACAATAAAACAAAATAAAATTCAACAAAAAAAAAATGTTACCACTACACTGTGATTTTTGTTACTAATTAATGCGAATTGAGGAATAAAATTATTCACAAAAAAATCCGTTAATCTAATTGTTTTTACTTTAGCATATTTTAGGACTAGATCAAAATGGGCGCAACTTGTCTTAGAACCTTCTTGGGGGTTGTAACAAAAGTAGCAAAAATATTTATTTACAACAAAGGAGAATTTTCATTATCTGATTATGATAGTCAGTACCCCAGAAATTATCATTTTTGGAAATACAATTTTAAATTCAAAATCCGGATTTAATTGTAGAACACGGATTTTATTAAATTTAGGACTTCCAATTTTGAATATTATTTAAGTTTATACATATTTTAAATTGGGTGAAAAAATTAAATTTAGGATATGACATAAATGGCAAAAAACAATTATGATCTCAAACGATTTTTGGGTATGATTAACTTTTATACACGTTTCGTTCTAAATGCAGTATCTGTCCAAATTTTACTAAACAGTTTTTTTAAAGGTACAAAAACAGTAAAACTGCTATTCAATGGTCACCAGCATTTATACAAGCCTTCTATAACTGTAAAAAAAGTTAGGCAATCCATGTTACTCATTGGATACGGAAGATATGGTGCTTATGAAAGAGAGAGAGCACCTAGCATTTCAAATATCTGTTAGAAGTTCGTTAGTTCCAATTACTACCGTTGTACAATATATCTCAGGTATGAACAATGTCGTTGCAGACAATCTCTCACGCATTAATCAAATTTCTGTATCCCCGAAATTATTGATTATGCGGCAGAAGCAGATGCACAAATGATTAGCCAGTACCACAAGTTTGGAATTCAAACAATTACCATTCTTGTTTAATACAACAAAAACTGTTTGTTGCGACGTTTCGACAGCTATACCAAGACCGTTCATTCCAGTTTTCGGAAAAATATCTTTGAATCATTTCACAATTTACCACATCCTGTTATTAATCCACATAATGGTATTTGATATTCTATCAAGAAAGATTCAAAAGTCATGGCAAAAGTTGTATAGTGTGTCAAAAATCAAAAGTTTCAAGACACGAAAAGTCTCCTCTCGGTTCTTATAAGTTAGCGGCTTAACGCTTTTCGGAAATATCGGTCCACTAACAGTTTCTAAAAATCAGCGATCCTCCGTGAATTGATCAACACTCGACAGTTACACATAATGGACTGAGACATAGTGCCTGTAACGCTGGATATCTCGTTTTGGTGTGCCAGAATGTATCGTTACAGATCAAGGGATGCAATTCGATTCCCAACTTTTCACCGAGTAGTTTTCTCTATTAAGTTTTCAGAATAAAAGGACAACAAGCTGCAATTCCAAGTCTAATTTTCAGCTATCATGTGCAATGAACGACACGATTGCACTGCCATACTACCTACGGTTATGCTAGAACTGCGTTCATCTTCCATGCCCCTTACAAGTAGCAAGGCAATTTTTAGAAAAAAATCAGATGTTCTAATGCCACCAACCGAGTTATTTAATTTTAAGAAAACATTTCAACGTGGAAATCTTTTTGTTAGCAAAGATTTGAGTTGGTGTTCGGACGATTTTATCAGAGCCGATGTATTTCGAAAGTCAAGCCCTTTATACAGGTCCATATTTGGTTATAACGCGCTCAAAAATTCTTTAGTCATCTAAACAAATTCTAAACAGAAAAAAAAAAAATTCAATTGATAGACTAAAACGCTGCTCTCGTGATAGTCAACGTGCGAACCACCAAAATACCCGAGAAAAATTCCAAATTCCGTTTCGAAGCCTAAAATATAATAAAAAGTTATCTTTGACTTATTCCCAAAATTCAGTGCCGTAAGGCTCAATACGTTCATCAGCACATTGAAAGCTGCTCGGAAAAAATTAATAATTTTATGGTTGCCATCGTACCATCATGGGTAAATTTCATTTTGATGGCTGGTTGATCCCATTTGGAATCTGCATACTCAATTTCATTATGATTGGTTTATAAATGGATAAGTTCCATTTCTTGCAGGCCCTGTTGGTCATATTCTGGAACTAAACCCGGCCACGCTTTGATGTGGTTAAGTCCGATATGAAATGAATCAGATAGTAAATAAAAGTATTTTAGTGAACATAGATTCACCGCGAAAATACATCATTCAATTCAATCTGCCTTGCCTTGCTGTGGTTATGCTGTGGAATGAAAGGAAAGGAAGAAAAAATTTGTTTTCAGAGAAAATCATTTTTAATTGAAAAGCTAATGGATTGACTACATTTTTGTTTGTCCATTTTCTGCAAGCAATCGTTTTCTAAATTCAAACCGCACACTTGCAAAGATTGCCCTTACGCTTTATTGATTGTCATAGCGAACGCAATGCATATTGGAAATTGAAGTCGTTTGAATTCGAATGCCTTATTGGTCGGAATAAGTGGTATTCGTGGAAGTAGTACGTCTTCACCTTTATGAGGCGCAATCAGAATTGTTGCTTCAATTAGATTGTACATCAAATTTTACTACTAATTGTGTGCCATTGCATAATTTTGGCTGATATATGTATGTTTCGGTAATCCGAGAACATCGAGAGAATTAAGAAATTCTGTTGGAAAATTTACTAATTCACTTTGGTTTATCACGGAGTCAATGGATTTGTATGTTATTGTTTCACATGCGATTCTGTTTAAAATGCTGTTGTTCATATACTTCGATATTTTTAGTCGCTGGAATGGCTCTTTCGCTCAGCCATGCGTGATTTCGATAATTTGTTTCGATGCTTTGGAAAGCCTTATCTACTATGTAATTCTTCTTTTGAATTCACGATGTTGCAGAATTTTGATGGGAAGGTGATTTTTCCTGTTTCTGGATTTATAGGTACGGTACCGTTACTGACCTCGAGTAATTGCTTTGAAAATAAATCAGCTGTTGGATCGGTTTGAAGCTGAACTCTCATATTTGTTGTTAAATGCATTTTTTTGACTGTGTTCCAAAAAGTTGAATATTTCAAGCAGGCTGCATTCATCAGCTGATATTAAGCAAGGTATAACAGGAAGCGTTTGCCTGAAGTCACCGGATAGTAACAACAATGCTCCACCAAATGAAACCTGATTATTTCGCAAGCCTTTCAATGTATGGTATAATGCTACCAAAGACTTCTTGTGAGCCATTGTACACTCATCACATACAAAGGTTTTGCACGCCTGAAGAACCTTTCCCATTCCTGATGCTTTTGAAATATTTCATGTTGGGTTGTCTGTGAGCATGTTTATTGACAGTTTAAGAGCTGAATGCGCTGCTCTCCCTCCTTCCACCAACTTGGCAGCAATGCTTGAAGAAGCAAGTGCTAACGCAATTGGGCCATTTGAATGGATTTTACCCAGTTTGTCTGATGGTACCATATCAAATGCTATCTTTTATTCTGGAAGGAGTTTCGGTGTTTTTTCTTGGACGAACAGCTGTAAGTCATTCCTGTTGTATGATGGCTCTCTAAGCAGTTCTCTGTCGAAAATTGCATTGGCCCGATTTGGTGCTGTCATTCCCAATTATGCTAATAATTTGCCGCACATTGCAAGACAAAGATCCTCAATAAAGATTAGCGATTCACGGTATATTTCTTCTGTGAAATGCAAGCAATGATTTTGTGTTTCTTGACGCATTCTATGCAGAATATCATCGGCCATGTGGTCTTTGTATTTCTCCCACAATTGTACTGGTTTATAAAATAATTGAAAACAGCGTGCGTATTTGAAATGGATTAGAAGTAGCGGACGAATCTTCAATTGACTTGTCGCCATGAGCGTCGTTTTCCAGCAAATGAAGTGTCTCGCACGCACTTCGATAAGTATTATGTACTATTCCATCCACTGTTCGTAAATGTATAATTGATGTTGGACCACGAACGGTACAAAAGTAATCGTATAAAATCATTCAGCGTTGTTCGGATGTACAGTGTATATTCTTCCGAAGGCATTTAATGAAAATATTCCAGGTTGTCCAACTTCTGCTTTACCTGTCTTCTTTCTTTCAAAATTATTTCTTGTTGCGTTCCAAGTGTAGTAAGTTCCAATGTCTACATACATCAAAGTTCTTGCAAAATCTTCTTTTGGCATAATGGAAAAACGCTGTTAATGTTGTGTTCGGTGGATTTGTTGCTCTGTCAGTTAAGTATTGTTCCGTGAAATAAACTCTTTTTCCGTTTTCCAGATAGACAGCAAGATGAACCACAGTTGGATCCCTCTCGTGGATTGGAAATCGTCACACAGCTTCATTGTTGCTGATATATCTGCCAATTTGATATTGAGAGTTCATCTAAATTATTTATTGTTGAAACTCCAAACAAGGCCAATTCGCTGCCTTGTTGACGTATTTACAAATGTATTTTATGGATTTCACGGAATTGCAATACTTAATGTTAATATGTGCTTTGAAAGTTTTCGATAAAAGTGGCAATTATGGAACAACCCAACGATCGACTTCAATGTCATTTCCTCTCACTTTTAAAGTAATTGATTTTCCGTTGCCTTTTGTGCTTCTTCGTCGGTATAGTGGGTAACCATCATTACCAGTAATTTTATCTTTTAACAACTCTCGAGGGTGCGTTTAGAGTATTTTCCATCGATCATACTCGGTGAATTTGAATTAATTGCTCCACATGGTCCATGTGTCATGTTTATGGTCACAACTTCAACAGCTCATTATCAATTGTGGGATCTGGTATTCTTTATCTATTTCATTTGGCATTATCTTCATAAAAAGCCATACTAGGATGTGCGCATGTGACAATCCTCTTTATTGCCACTCCACAGCGTACGTCCAATATTGTTTGCTGATGGCTTTAACGCTCCGCTTCGATGATAAATTTGCTCTTGAATCTTTAAAATAAAGGGCAATTTTGAATATGATGTGTACAATCGTTACCTTATAGGTGGGGTTGTAGCCTGGTTGACGAACAACAACATCGGTTTCAAATGACGTCATGTTAAAGCATTGGTTATACTGTTCGTGTTTGCGAGGAAATGGCTGGATAGCGTTGTATCTCCATAGAGGTAAGTACGCAATGGCTCCGGTTTTTATCGGCACTACATAGCCCTGGCGTCTCTGCTTGGAACTTCAATGCTTGGCAATGTCGGCACACGGCAGACAAAGTGCCAATTTCAATGCAGCGAAGATCTTTGTGGGCGAATGTAGAGCCATAATTGAATGCAGCGCGATTCAAGTCGACGTTCACCGCACTCCTTTGTCGAGATACGCTTTATCGAACCTGAGTCGGTGTCCGTGCAACGCGAACTTGTCCGATATGAGCACATCTCTGTTCATTTAATTCTTCGCATTGCTCTTGCGTTTCATTCTCACGGAAACACTGCATTCTTTGTAAATGACAAAAATCAATTCCTAAAAATTACAATGATTCATTTGACTATTTTACTTTGGAGTCATTAATCCACAAAAATAAACTTACCGATCGAGTCAATCTCATACCAAACTTCATATGATTGTAATAATTCTACCATTTATGTATGCAATGCATACAATTCTAATATCATAAGACAGTGAATTAATACTCAAATTTCCAATTTAATAGCAGCAAGAAAAATAACACGTTCGCACAATTGAAAATGACAATGCGAAAAGGACACTTGTCAAATTGCACACCGCCTAAGTCAACGTATAACACCATCTACTGGTTTGTTGCATTAATGATCACACTTCAGCGACATCTCTTATTTATCTCGTTAACTTTGTGTTTTTTAACAATTTATTTCACGATTTTCCATCGACTTTTGACGCTTTACAGCGTCTAAAATCATCAAAACATGCAAAAATTCAAAATTTCATAGAAAGGAAAATTCAATTTTCTTCGGGCTTTTCCTGGAAGTTTCCGAGTTTTCCACTCAGATTTTCCAATTTTTCTTTTATTAAAGACCATCTGGATCGGACACGCGCAAAATCCCGTTCAAAAACATCATTCGATTCCTAGCAATTGCGAACACAACAAAAAAGATTGAGTCAAATCGGTTCAGTCGTTCTCAACTGATGCGCGCATATATATTTTTCACACCATTTTTGTATATTTAGATATTAAATATTTTGCCAGCGATGTTATTTAAGGATAATATTATTAGTAGGTATTTTATAAAAGCACTGTGCTTCTTTATTCTTATTTAAAATTGATAAATAGATGTGGACTATGCGATAGTCTATCGATGAATCACATATAAACTTAAGTACACTACGCTGTTGTATTGTTTTAAATAATCCTATTAACATTTATTATCAACCTCGACCAAAAGGCTAATTAATCCCTCTATATAGAGTATATACGGGCACAAAATAAAGTCCAATTGTTTAATTATTGTATTGTAGTAATGTAAATTGAACAATGTAACGTTAATTACGATAATTATCTTTTATCTATCAAATACCTACAGCCAAAAAGACTCACCCACATATTTGCTATATTATTTTAATACAAAGAATTCAATGTTTGTATAATACATACCCGTAGAGAGAAGTAACATAATCACGTGTATAATTATTTCTTAATTACAATTATTACGGCACGCAATCATTATCCTAATTTTTTCCCACAACCGTAATATAAAACAACAACAACAACAAAAAAATAAACAGAAAGCTTACATTTCAATCAACCGTAGGTATAGCAGCATAGTAGAATGAATGAAAATCTATTTTCCTCGATATACCATAAAAACAAACTTCTTAGCATCAAAAAAGAGAGAGAAAGAGAGAGAGAGAGAGAGTTGGGAAGACCTAGTTCAAAATATATAAAAATCTTTTAATGATTATCAAGATTAATTTTTATAGTGTATATATTACTATACTGTAGTATACCGTATCCACTGTTCTCCATTTTATTTTTTGTCTGCTCTGGAGGATGGCAAATTTTGTTTTGCTTTGCTACGGGAAGAACATAACAAGAATAATGATTATTGGATGAAGAATATGTAGGTATATAACATTTATGTTGTATAATATATAATCCATAAACCTTTCATTAACTTTAATGAAACATAAAATTAAGAAGCTTTTACCGATCTCCTTGTGTATATTTATAAACATGTATGTATGTATGAACGTATGTAAAGAAGAAAGGCAAAGATTATGTCCATATTATTGTGTTGTTGTTGTGTTAATTAAATTTCATCTCATAAATCGAAGTACCCGTATGTATGTATGTAATTGTAAACATTAAATACGAAACATAAACAATTATCGGAGGTCATCTTGATTATGTTGTACAGTTGAACTGGAAGCGCACTTAGCAAAAAAATGTATAAAATAATAAATCCGTACTCTAATCAATCAAAATGTCCAACATAAAAAAAAAAAGATTTCCTTTTTTGGTTGGTTCATTTCAGATTCACATTTCTTATTATTTCTTGTCGCTTGATTTTCCATTTTTTTATCTTAATAAATTTTCTCATGAATATTTTTCATTCTAATGATCTCGTTAGTCTAAAAGGCATAGTCACTGAATAATATCATTTATTTACTGTCTTAAATTTTTCATTTTGTTTTCCTTCATTCTCGTCTTCGTCGTCGTCGTCGTTGTCGTCGTCGCCGTTGTCTCCTAAAGATTTATTTGAGATTTTTTTTTTGTTTGTTCCTCATCTTGTTATATTCCTCCTGCGATGTCATGTAAAAATTATAATAATCGTATAATTTTTATGCTTTTCTTCAACTAACTTGTTGTTTGGTTGCATAAAAGTTTTTAAGTTTTGTTGAGCTGTCTTTCCGGTTTTTTTTTTCTGTGTGCCTTGAATACAATATCAATTAGTCAAAGTTGTAAAGCTGCGTGACAAAATAGTGTTGGAAACGTTATTGATCATTAATTTTAATTTCTGATTCAAAGAGTTCAATTTGCCTAAAATATATGATTAGGTCATAGATCATAATTTTAAATTAAGTGTTAACGAGTGAGGCAAAAATATCAAAACAATTAAACTCTGTAAAGAAACGAATCAAAAAGCTTCTGTTGCTCTGAACTGTGTTTCAGTGAAACTTTCGACCCTCCGTTCATTTCTATTCGTCGCCACAATTTATAACACCCAGGGAAGCCATATTGAGCGTTATAGACTAAGGCGTTAACAATTTTAGCTAGCGATTACTGCACTACCGGTTGATGTAATTGCAACCATATCGAATATTGTCGCAAAAAGTGACAAAATATTCAACTTTTTCAGAAATCCAACATTTGGAATAACTAATAGCAATAGGCCTAAAAGCTATAGAAGATTTAACTCCTTCTGCTTATTATCGTCGCTTTCATTAATTAAATTACTGTCCTTATTCTTACCTCTAGTTTTTTCCTCAGAACAACGAAGTTTTTGTTATTACAACTTCCAGTACATATAAATTCGTAGATAATTCACCTCGAATTTGATCTGAGACCCCCGATTGACCCTTCTATCTTATCAATTAGAAATAGTACTTGTACCTGTTTATACTCGCACATACTAAAGCGCCGAGCTCATGTATGTATATCAGTGTTGTGCGTCTACACGTAATTTAAGATTGTCTACATGTAAGTCTCGACAATAGCGTAGACAATAGTTTTTGACGTAGACAATGTAGACAATGTAGAAAATGTGTAGACAATGTAGCAAATTCGTAGACAATCAAATTTTTCTTGTTGTTTTTTCCTAACAAGGAAAGAGGTCTCTAGAGCGTTATGTCTGGAAATGGATTGCATTCATGTGACTTGTCAATAGATGTCTCGAGAAAAATTTTCAGTCCCAGTTTCCTGAGGGACATCTGGGGACATTTAATTAAGTCTCCAGCCGACAATAAAACATTAATGTAAAATATAAAATCAGCTTCTAGACCCAGATTTTCCACGGGAAACTTATACTGAATTTTTTTTTCCGGTGATAGCTTTTAACAAATAACATCAATAAAATACATCTCCACACATAACACTCTAGAGGCTGATGTTATATGTATGTACAAATTTTGTAATGATTTTTCGAAAATTGAATTTTCCGAGATTTTCCACAGGAAACCTGAACTGATTTTTTTTCCTGTGAAAGCAATCGACAAGTCACATCAAGGAAATACATTTTCAGATATAACACTCTGGAGGAGTTTCCATTTTATGGAAATTTTCTAATGATTTTTGGAAAACCGAATTTTCCGAGATTTCACACGGGAAACTTGCACTGAATTTTTTTCTATGATAGCTATCGACAAGTCACATCATTAAGATACATCCCCAGACATAAAACTCTAGAAACTGATTTTATATAAATTTTCTAATCATTTTAGGAAAATCGAATTTTCCGAGAATTCCGATGGGAAACTTGAACTGAATTTTTTTTCTGCGATAGCTATTTAACATAATACACTAGAGGCTGATTTTATTCCAATTTTCAAATTTTTTTGGGCTTCGCGAATTTCCACAAGTTCCCACGAGGAACTGGAGACAGGTTTTGCCATATAAAAATATTGACAAAATACTTCAATGTTATCTGTTCCACCTTAGGCTAAACACTACCGATTGATAACGACTTCATTTCGGCTAACTTTAACAGTGTAATATTATCTTCTTAATTAATTTGTCTTTGTAAATTCATGAAATCTCTTAAGATCTCGCCTTTAGAGGGAACCGTGTCCTGAATATAACAGGCATTCCGTTCCACTTGGATGAATTACTTGTTCCATTATTTACCAAACTTTCGAACATTTAAAACAAAAACTTTACTAGGCCATTACCAATTTTCTATACTAATTAGTCGAAGGATGGACTGTTTACCAACCTAATATCAAAAATTGTCACTACTGATGAGCCATCGAATTAAAAGAAAAGCTTTCGCCAATCTCGTCTATTAGATTATATTTCGTAGTTTACGTCTTTTTAAAAATTTTTGTTAGAATAAATTTCCGGAAAAACCGTGGAATTATTCAATTTTGTAGTATTATTTGGAAAAAATAGGGACGCCTATGTACGATGCTTCAATTTTCGATGTGTCCATTTAACCAATCTGTTGTTAACAATATATATTTTCAGTTTTCAATGATGCCGCTTTCTTCTCCACGCCTCCCCAGGTATATCTGTGTCTTAAATTAATATAATTTTTTTATTAAATTAATAACCAAAGACTATTGTATCCCTATCAATATTACACTCCCCCTTAGTGAACTGCCAAAATTCAATTATACTATCATCGATTCAATTGGTAGGGCCGCTACTCCGGTATCTTCTCTGTCGTATTTTCCTTTAGCCGTTTAAATCATGAGCACATGAACATATTCCTCTGTTTATGGGGATATTTTTGCCTTGATTACTCGCCTCAGGCACCATTTCAGCGGCGGCTGTAAGTTATCTATAAGAAAAACCAGACTTCCAACTGCTATGTTGTTTCTCTTTACCATCCATTTTGTTCTAGGCTGCAATCAAGGCTGGGCAAATTACATTACACTGAGTAATTAAAAAAATACTTTTACGAATTACAGCAAACTCAGTAATTAAAATACAAATTACAATTACTTTCAAGTGAAGTAATAAAAATATAAGTTACAATTATGTACTTTGAATTGTAATTTGTAGTTAGTTAGTGAAAAAACGATCATTAAATTAGCGATCGTTAATATGTAGTAGGTTTTACACTGATGGCTCTGGGACCAGATTTTAATAAGCCTTGTAAAAATTTAAAAGAAATTTCAAAAACTGAGGTAATTAAAATATAAATTACAATTAGTTAGAATTTAAGTAATTAAAATACAAGATACTGTTACTTGGAAAATGAGTAATTAAAATACAAGTTACAAATTGTAATTTGCACTTTCTCTACGTAATTCAAATACATGTAATTCGTTACTGCCTAGCCTTGGCTGCAGCACTACAACCTATACCTTGCGAAATCTCTTCCAAAATTTTTGGGTTTTCCATCTCAAAATCAGGTAAATTTTAAATCGATTAAGAATAAGCTCGTTACTTGGTAATTCTGGTAGCCTTAGAACAGTCTACTACGTTCCGAATGAATCGCTTAGCGATTTCATTTGATGCTTCATATAGCTCACCGAAAATTAGTAGGTATACGCGGCGGAATTAATTTCCATTTAATATAATCATCATCGAAAGCACATTTTATCGTGGCCGATCCTTCACTTAGCATCGCTTTGACATCACTGAGTTGGCTAGCCATTCCATGGAAATTAGTAGCATAATTTGAACTCTTTGGTGTTCAGATGAACTTAGTTCGAAAACACACAAACAGTGATATACGAAACTTTTTTGGAGCCAACAGCGGATATGATGACATACAGTCAACGGTATTGCAAAATACACTCTAGTGATAACAAAACGACCAGTATTTCGAAATTCCAAACAATCCTCTGGTATGTCGCGCCCAGGGTTGCAATCCTTGAGGTGTAATCAGAACCATAGAAATTTTTTGCAAACCTCCGAAAGTTGTTTGTGAACCCCAGAAAAAAAAATTTAATTGTTTTAAATTCAAATGCCTCTTATTACACAAAAATCATATATACTTCATTCTGATACGTATGATATAATTAAATGAAAATTAAATTTAAATAATTTATTTATTACAAAATAAATAAAATTCATTAATCAGGAATCATTAAGTTTTCAAATTATACTTTTTTTGGTTTTGTGCTGACTCCAACAAATGTTTTTTCTCATAATCAGAATTAATCCTAATACATAACTCGGTTTTCACCAGTTCTATACTCATTTTATTGCGATCACCCCTCCATGTTGGGATCATTAACGAAAAAACCCGCTTTACAAAGGCATTATTGACAAGAATGCTTAGGAGTTAAGAGTTTTGAAACTAAATTTTAATTTGGGTAATACTGTCGGTTGACTTGAAAATATTTACCCAAGTCTTTTGAGTTGTATACGAATTAATATTCTCAAAATTTTGACAAAGTTTATTAATTGCTATTATTTCATTCGTTGAGATTGTATAAATTTCCAAATGACTTTGTGACAGCTCTCCTCACCTTGCTGCAAAACATATTGTTTAATTGCAATCGAACATGCTAAAACTCTATCTACTGCCTTGGACAAGCTTATCCACCTGGTATGTACATTTTTAACATGACTGAATATTCTAGATTAAAGAAGTAGAAAAATAAATGTTTTATGGGTTATCGATTTAACCCCAGAAAATCACGACTGTGACCCCAGAAAAGTAAATCGAACCCCAGAATCTACGGGTCTTGGTAAGCCTAGCCGCGCCAATTATCTGCTTCAATAATTTCGGCTTCATGCGGTAACACAACACACTTTTATGTATGACACTTCTTACTCGGCCAGTATGTTGGACAAACTGCGGTCAAAACAATATATGGGCCACGCACCGTGGAGAGTCCTAAAATAATTAATAAAATGGACTAGTAACTTATTGTGGGGATATTTAATAGGAAGCAAAATTTAATGCTTCGAATCATAATAGATATATGAGCTCGCTTTAAACGACCACCAGCTGTATTCAACCCGTTATCATCTAGAAATGGCGCGAGACTCTGATAGAATAACTTGGTCAAAGTGATCCCAGGACACACTAACGTTAAAACATCGAAAAGGCTAGCCAATACGGACAGTATAGAGTGCGTTTGATTATTATGTCAGATTTATCTACGGCCTGATAAAAGAATCGAAACCATATAGATCGGGTTGCCACACTAATCCTAAAATCATTAGGACCCCATTTTCTTTAATATTTATAAATTTATCACGATGTTTTTGCTCTCTTTTATCCAGTACTCTTTAATCTTCTCTTCCCTTCATCTGTTTAAGGATAGCGGATGTTTGATGTTTGATGCAGCACTTCACAAAGCGTTGGCATCCAATTTCAGCCGTCATATCGTCAACATAAAAATTTCAGTCCAGAACCCTTGCTCACACTGGATAATTCCGGCCTTTATCTTCGGAAAAAAGCAATTTAGTGTTTTGATAGCCAGATACGACCCAGCCGCTGTACCATAGGTTACCGTTCGTAACCTCAAGATCTTGATAGGCTTGTTCTCGTTTGCTCTCCACAGAATTAGTTATAATAAGATAGTTATCCTGTAATTTTGGGCCCGAATATAAAATATCATTTAATGAAAACTCGCTCCAAGTTTTACGGGCTACGTATTAAAGACAACCCTCAACTTCGTGCAGAGCTAGATGGGTTCATCACAAAGTAAAGCGAAAAGAGATAATGTGGTGTTGACGAATCGAAGTTGATCGCTTCGGATCGATTCTGGTCGAATTTTCTCTCAAGATTAACGAAGCAACTCATAGCGATTCTTAACTATTCTACAAGGCAGTACTGATCCTTAGAAAACGGAAGTCGTACGACGTAACCACTATTTTGGACACGGCTAGTGTGTATGTATATTAGTCTTTCATATTTATGATCATGCGGATTTAGGTCGAGATGGTTACACACAAAAAAATAAAAGGTCACCACAACACCGAATCGGTGTTACATAGTGTCCCACCGATCGGATATTTATAATTTGAATCCAATCGGATATTATAATAAAAATGGCATAAAATACATTTGGATAAAAACTTTTACACCGCATAAAACCCAAACAAGAACATTCATCTTTAGGAAAACACCTAGAGGTGCATTTTATTAAATCCAAAAGGAGTTTTTATAAAAATTTATCTTTTCGGATAGATAAAAATATGTATCCGTTGATGCGTATTTAATTTTATAAAATATATTTAGTTGGAGAAAAATAAAATACTTTTTCGGATAAAAAACCAATTAACACCGCACATTTTTTGAGTGTATGGTTTTATCCCATTAGTATTTTATTTTATTGTATATGATTTTAATATGTTCCGAATATTGTAAGAGAATTGAATCTTCTCATCAGGCCGCTGCGACTAGACTGATTGTATCACAATTTAAATTCTATTATACAGAAGGAATATGCAGGTTGCTTTAGCGAATTTAACTAATACAGCCAAAATCTCTTACAATTTTACTTTTTCACGAAAACTCCAAACGGTGTAAATATTTACTCCGATAAAACGAAAATAATCTCTGGGAAGTACCTTTTAAAAAAATCCGCTTTTAACAACTTTTGCGTTTACTATTTTAAAATTTGTACCCGATCTTGCGGAGTTAATATGGTACGATTGGATAAAAAATAAAGTTTTTTTCGGATAAAATACCATTCACACCGCAATATTTTTTTGTGTGTAGCTGAATATGAATCGATTTCCCAAAATTTTTTGATCATGTCACTCAGACTGTAATTCAAATCATCTCCATTGTCGATTTTATTTTCAGACGAAGATTTGATTTTTAAAGGGCTACTAACGAAAAATCCGACTTTGGTTCCTTGAAGACGGGCAAGTTGAACCCCAATCTGAATTGGCCTTTCAACTATAAATCCCAGAAAATTCCTGCTCCGATCAGCATGTCATTCTGTTGAGGCCTAAAGAACAGGGGATCAGCTAAAATCAACTCAGCATAATCAAAACGCAACGTAATCGTCAATTGCCAAGTGTCTTTTTCTATGGCGCTAGTATCACCTATGCCGCCAATATTAGGATACACCTTTTGCGTTTATACGTCCAATGTGGTGGCACAGTAATTTTGTAATACTTGACAATTTATTACTACTACTTAGAACATTAACTATTGCCGTTGTCAAAATAGCTGGTAGATCTCCTATTGATTTTGAAATAATAAGGGCCTTTTGAATAGCCGTCGCACTCGCAGATGCCAAATTCTCGAGCTTTCCATCTGACGTACAAAATGAGTTAAGCCATGGTGTCTTTTCCATATTTCTCACATTTCGCGAGGAGCTTTATAGAAACGTGCTCTGTGATTTGCTTTGAGACAACGATGCATAAATTGTATTGTTTTATCTATTCGTATCTCTGTCTCGGATTCAATGCCATAAATTGTGGGAAATATTCCAATGAGTGATTTTCCCCTTCGCATTTTGTACAAATTAACGACGAACTGGATACGACGAGCGAAGAATTGCCTGTATATATGTGGATCATAGTGGTGGAAATCTATCGATAGTACTATCGATATATCGATAGTTTCGTACTATCGAAAACAATCGATACTTTTTATATACTATCGATATATCGACCTATCCAAGTAAGAATATTTTTATTTAGTTATAGAAATTTATAATATTTTTGGCACACTCCATTTTGAGCGTTTGCTCATTCACAACAGAGCATACCAAAATATACGAATAACCTAATAATAGAACGGCTCGCTTATGATGGTTAGATCGCAGCCCGCCTGATCAAATCCATCGAGTTCCTTCACCTGTATCTTTGCTAGATACCGTTGGCACTATTTCCAATATTGATTGCATTGATTCCTCAGCTTTTGGAAAGTCTGCTTACAGTGGCCGAAGCATCACGATTTAAAATGCTCTTTTCAGCTTTTAAATGGCTTTTGATTGCTGCTGGCTCCATTTTTTGCAAGTAATGCTTCGTGTTGTTGCACAGTGATATATCTTGGACAATTTTCTCGTTTAATTAATGAGAAAAAAAAAATCAAATTAATTTAGAAAAAAAAAATATTTTAGAGAACAAAATACACGTCCAACTGACGAGGATGTCCAGAATATGATAAGTGAAAAATACTGTTTTTTCAGGAGAGCAGTATAAAGGTTTAATTAGTTCTATTCGCTGCTAGGAATAAGCGGATCACTTTAATTGTATCGTTTATGAAACGTTAATTGTATCGTTTATACTGAAGAGTATTATAAAGTGGCTTTGAATTTTTTTAACTGGATTTTTAGTTAAAAACGCATTATTTTAAGAATATAAAATCAGTCATAATCTTATCAATTTTAGAGATAATACTTTAAGATTTTATCATAATAATAATTCGACATCGTAGAGTCCAAAAATCGTATTCCCTTAAAACTATAACTGACGTTTTCATGGTCTTAATTGGATAGGTCGATATTGATATTTTATTCGTACAAGAGGGTTTTGCTATTATGCGATATAACTTTAGTTACGTTTTTCTTGTTGTCATTCCTTTTATATGATAGTCAAATTAACGATCCCAAACGGTCTGAAAGCCAAAAAATGTTGAGATGCTGATTTTCTTACATAAAAACGATTGGCTGCTTTTAAAACAAAGTGGGAAACTGGGAACTTTCCGATTATAATAACCTCCCTTGACTTTATAGTTTCTGGTTGTAGTCAACCTATATGTAATTGAATAAAGTTTATAAATTTATTATCCGATAGTATCGATAGTATATCGATAGTCTTTTAATTTGGGTCGATAGTTTTCTATCGATTGTTTTTTATGTTACTATCGATACTATCGATAGTTGAAATTGTCGATAGTTTTCCACCTCTAGTGGATCATATTGGTTCAAATATATTTCCATTTCATGTTTTTTGTCACTTACACCACACATCCACAATTTGTCTTTATTTTGATCGTATGCAATTTTCATTTAAAAATTCATATTTCCACAAAATTTGTTTTAAATATTTGAGTTGAGTCTAAAATCATTTTTTAAACTGCACTCAATATTTCGACATATTATTTTTGCCAAAAAATTCGCTTTTGTGCCAACCCCAAGTTGTTCATTTTTGTTTTTCCAAAATTTCACTCAAGAATTTGAAACTTAAAATTTCACTCATACCTAAATTCTACTATTAGCAAAAAAATTAGGTTAACAGTTTACTATTAATAGTTTAAATATTTTAATCAACCTCAAATATGGTATAGTTCTTTTAAGCATGCTGCACTCAATACACAAAGATTAGATTTAAATATTTGAATTTTAAATTGCAATCATTATTTTGAATTTAGTGAGAGAGGTTTGTACGGTCTCAAACTTTTTAAATAATCAGCATTATTGCATTTATAATTAGATGTAATCGAATACTGCAAACATTTCACTCCAAATTCGACCATTTCTATCACTGCAAAACCTATGTAAATAAGAATTACCATCTTTGATATAAATCCGAGACGCACAGATGCAACATGTTCCCAAGATATATAATAATATCAGCAGCGTTTTATAATACGGATAACTTTTGAGCCACTTTGGTTAATATTACGCAAACATTTAAAGCGAACGGTTGAATTACATCTGCTACAATCAATCGAACCTAAATTAAAACTAAAAATTCATGTATATCGTAGAGATTCTATGAATGGTAATAATATCGGACATAACTTAAAGGTAATACCCAATATATGTAAGAACAAATTCAGAACGATAAGGTTCTGAGTTAGCATAATCTTAGATAGGTCAGATTAAGCAGCTTAGCTAGAAAGCATTTAAGCGGTTTAGTGTTTGTTTAGAATTGTTTATATTTGTATGTGCATTTGTGAATCTGGTTTCGGTCTCCCTGGAGATTCACGAACGTATAGCAATGAGACTGCCTGATTTACTGCGCCTCACTTTAGAGTTATTGATATGGCAAAAGATCCGCCCGTAGATACAGAATATTTCTCGGTACGACTTTCTGGCTGGCGTAAATTAGAGAAAATATTGTCGAAAAATTATATCGGCAATAAGAAGCCATCAGAATTTTAACCTCAAATGGAGGCAGATATCACTGCAATTTTAGCTAGCTTGGATTACATCGATACTTAATCTTTAGTATCTATAGGGCAGATAAAATTACAAAATTAACATTCTAAAGGACGAACTTTTTGTAATTAAAAATATCTTAAAATCAACGAATGAATGAATTACCACACAGTCGTTCGCCATCACAGTGAAATCAAGACTGGCGAGTATGTTCATATAGCTGCGTGTTAGAAGCCGAACATGAATAAAGATTTTTCCGACTTACCTCGCACCGGCTCTTATTATTATTACTGATATAGTTTCTAAAATTTAATTTTTGAGAGAAACGGGCGCAGGTATCGGTAGTTCAACATTTCCATTCGTTTTTTAGGAATAAAAATAAAATCAAATTTATTGTTGTCAGCAGCTAATCACGATAGTCCGTGTTTGACCAAAAATTGCTGGTAGTATACTTGGCGGTGAAATAACTTCGATACTTCGTCAAGGGTCGGTAGTTTGATATTTCGATGGATCACAAACAATTGACAAAGGCTAAGTTATCAAAGAACGGCATGCAACCAAGGTACGCGTGTCCTGCCCCTCGTTAATTTGGACGTAGCGTGAAGACTACCTCAGTCAAACGAGTTCACCTATATTCTCACTTTCGTCGACAGATTGTCACTTTTGTCGATAAGACAAGGTATTTGTCTATTTGGATGATTTGTTGGTCACAAGTGCCATATTAAAGGAACATCTCTCTTTTTTGACAGATGTCGCAGAACGCCTGGTTCGTGCGGGTTTGACCATCAATATTGATAAAAGTCAGTTTTTGCTTCGTGAGATTCAATACCTTGGATTTATAGTTGATGACAGAGGTCTGCAAACCAATGGGGAGAAAGTGCAGGGCGTTACAGAGTATCCAAGGCCAAAAACAGTCCGACGATTTTTGGGAACCACAGGATGGTATCGCCATTTCATTCGAAACTACGCTGAACGGGAAAGCCCCTTAACAGATCTTCTGAAGAAGGGTAAAAATATGTGTATTAACCGATTGAGCTCAGAAATCATTTGATGATTTGAAGGAAGCGTTATTGTCTGCTCCAATACTTATTTCGCCTGATTTTTCTCAACACTTTTTTATTCAGTGTGACGCTAGCTCAACTCGTATTGGTGCGGTGTTATTTCAGAAGGATAGTGAAGGTGCAGACCGACCCATAGCATATATGTCGCAAAAACTAACTGGTGCACAACGAAACTATAGTGTCACCGAACAGGAATGTTTGGCGGCTATTTAAATGATAAAAATATTCCGTGCTTATGTGGAGGTTCTGTCCTTAAAGCTCCAAGGTTTTGATTTTAATATACAATATCGAAATGGAAATGAGAATGTTGTCCCTGACGCCCTTTCTAGAAAATATATGGATTCGATAGTTGCCGTCACATCAACATCTCCACTGAAAATTGGTCCTAGTTCTCCGCATTTTTCTTCCGTTGAATATTCAGATTTAGTCCGTGTTATCGAAAAGTACCATGATAGCTGCAATTTGAGCATTTTTGAGGGTAACATTTACATAAATCTTAGATCAAATTTTTCTGTATTGAATTAATATAATAATTCTTCTTGGAAATTGATAGTCCCAGAACCACTACGGTACGATTTAATAGAATCAGCTTACTCTTCTCCACCTGGTGGACATCCGGGTTTTACTAAAACTTCTGAGTTATCAAGATGATGTGAAAGATTTCATCAACAATTACACTGATTGCAAATGCAACAAAACAATACGGCTAGTCCCCCATTACCATCGCTTCCAGTCACTTCGTGAACGTGGCAGAGGATATATCTGGATTTTCTGGACCCTTATCCACGCACCAGGGTAGGTAACACCTGCATTTTTATTTTTATCGATCATTTCTCAAAATTCGTTTTGACCAAAGCGCTTGTAAAAGCAACTGCTGACGGCATGATAAGGTTTTTGGAGAAACAAGTGTTGCTATTGTAAGGGGTCCCTGAGGCGATTATGACTGACAATGGAAAGCAATTTATTTCAAATTCATTGACCAATTTGTGTGCAAAATATGGAGTAAATCATATCTTCGCACCGAAATATTCTCCACAGATTAATGCCAGTGAGAGAGAGAGAGTGAACTCGTTATGATCGTACATAAACGAAAATCAGAGATCATGGGACACACAACTTGAGACTGTAACCTTTGTATTACGTAATTCTGTAAACGACTCAACTGGATCTTTCTCCCCACTTTATTCTATTTGATCAACATCCCCTGCAGCATGTCTCACTGTATAAATTGCTGGTAACCAAATATTTACGGAATATAAACCAAAACAATTGAATAAAAGATATGATCAAGTTCAGACAAATTTACTTACTGCTGCCAAGGTAAATCATTAATATAATCTGAGGAGCCGGACGCCAAATATTATCGTCGGTCAAGAATTATTTGTTAGAAATTTTGCTCAATGTAAAGCAGTAGATTACTTTTCGGCGAAATTAGCTCTAAAATTTATAAAAGTCAAAGTACTCAGATTGGTTGTTTACTCACATTCCTTAATTATCAGTCTCAATTTAATTATAAATTTGAAATATAACTTAAAAAATTAATTAATACAAAAGCTACAGATTTCCTCGGCTTTGAGACTTGTCTCAGGTGAGCGTCGTCCCAATGCGTGTAACGGCCTATCTTTGGCGTTACTAGTTTGCCCAGCGCTGATATACATCCATGACGCAATTTTGTTAATTGATCAACTGGTTCCGAGTTATTTCTATTTTTTTTTTTTATTATTGTTGCTTGTTTTTTTGTTGTTGATAAAATTGGAAGTAAAAATGTTTACGTGTGGGGATTCGATTTTGATAAGCTGATCAGAATGGTCGAATGAGTTTTTTTAAATGAACATTCCGGGTTCAAGTTTTATGTTCAATCTACTTAAATAGTCTTTAAATTGAATTGAACGAAATGTGGTTTCGTGATCTGATATGATCAACTTAGGGATTCCGAAAGTAGTGAAATACTTAGTGATGGCCTCTCTTACGTCTATCAGATTTTTTGTTGCAATGTGAAACATTTGTAAATCCTTCGAGAATGAGTCAATAAAGGATAGAAATTGAGACTTATTAATAATAAAAATATCTATATGGATTCTTTCCAATGGCCTCTCCGTGCTCGGTCGGGGCGATATTTTTATGTTGTAGGGTTTTCTGTCGTATTTGTGAATATTACAAATATTACAGCTGTGATATAACTCTTAATCTTGTTTAGCATATTCGGGAAGAAATAGGATCTTTTAATCTGATTTTTTACTTCTTTGATCCCTCTATGCGCTCTTTCATGCTCATTTATTATTATCGCATCTTGTTTACTTTCATTGGTAACGTCCTCTACTAGTTTGCTGACGAACACAAAATGACCTTTTTGAGAGAAGTTTTCTTTGAATGTTTCTTGAATAATTCCGTAAAGGATTTCCGGAGCTAAGATCGCGGATTATTTCCCATTGTGGTACTTTTTTAAGTAGTAGGTTATTTCATTTTTCTCAAAATTATTTTTTATAATTATAATTCTTTTTATTTTCGGAAACACCTCTTCTGAAATTATAGTGTCTAGTTCCGAAATTCGAAAAATTATCTGGTTTCTGTAATAATTTATTGGCCTGTCGGCGAAGTGAATGAAATATTCATCCGAAGTATTTGCAGAATGTATTGAACCTGAATCCGTAGAGGCATGATTCTGGATTGAATCGTTTTCACGGCTCCGGTCATCAGCATCTAATACTAGACTGTGGCACTGC
This sequence comes from Tipula helvola, assembly GCA_963556165.1. Taxonomy (NCBI): domain Eukaryota; kingdom Metazoa; phylum Arthropoda; class Insecta; order Diptera; family Tipulidae; genus Tipula; species Tipula helvola. The sequence goes on from OY744483.1 coordinate 28,678,037, forward strand.
ATTTCCTCGCTTGGCTTGTTTGGAATTCTACTTAGTGCATCTGCCACCACGTTGGCTCTGCCTTCCTTATAGATTACGTCATATTCGTAATTTTTAAGCTCTAAGCATTTTTGAATTTTTTTCCGAGGTTTTTATAAAAGTTAGGGGTTTGTGATCAGTCACAAGAGTGAACTTAACACCGTAAAGGTAAGGCTGATACTTTTTAACCGCCCAAATAATTGCCAACGCTTCCTTTTCATTGGTGCCGTATTTGGTTTCTGTGTTATTTAGTGTCCTTGATGCGAAAGCAATTGGTCTTTTTACTTTGTCTACTATTTGTAACAGGAAAGCACCTAAAGCGTACTCCGATGCATCCGTTGTCAATATAAATGATTTGGAAAAGTCGGGGTAGATCAAAATATGATCGGTTGATATTATTTTTTTTAAAGTTTCAAATAATTTTCTATATTCTGGATCTAAAATATTAACATCTACACCTTTCTTTAAAAATTTTGTCATCTCTTTTGAAATTTTTGAGTAGTCTTTAATAAATCTACGATAGTATCCTGATAATCCAAGGAACTGTTTAATCTGTTTTTGGGTAGTTGGAAGTGGCCTTTCCAGGATTTTCTTAACTTTGTCGGGGCTAGGTTTTACACCCTCTTGAGTGATAATATGCCCGAGGAATTCCGTTTCTCGTTTGAGGAATTCACATTTATCTAATTGTATCTTCAAGTTAAATTGTGTAAGTCATTTAAGAACTTCCCTAAGATTCTATATGATTTTCTAAATTGTACCCCACGATAATAATATCGTCCAGGTAGACGTAGCAGATTTTTCCAATCAGGCCGTTCAGTACATTATTCATCGCCCTTTGAAAAGTTGCTGGTCCATTCTTTAATCCAAAAGGCATTCCATTGGAATCTGATGAAAGCCAGATTTTAAGTCCAATGTAGAGAAATACACGGATTTTCCCAGACTGTCTAGAATTTCTTCTATCTGGGGAATTGGGAATTAATCGTCTATGGTTTTTTCGTTGAGTTTCCGATAGTCGATTGCCACCCTCATTTTTTTCGTTCCCGAGGCATCTGCTTTTTTTGGGGACTATCCAAATAGGGGATGAGTACGGAATACTTGAATTATGTATAATTCCACTGTCCAATAACTCTTTAAATTGTTCTTCTACGTCTTTCTTGCAATGGTGGGGGATACCTATCAGTTTTGGTGTAAACTGGATTTTCGTTTGTCGTGATAATTTTGTGCTGTATTACTGTCGTTGAAGAGAGTTTTTCGTTCTGTTTCAACAACACTTCTTGATTATCGTAAATTGCGTTAACCAATAATTCTCTTTCTATTTGGTTTAAATGTTTTATCCTAATTAAACTTTCTATTGTTGTTTTATTAACAGATGATTTTAAATGAACCGGAATTGGTTTGATTGTCTCAAAATTATTTATTATAAGGCCTAATTTAGCTAATCTTTTGGGCGGTTCCGGATTATTTGTTAATATGTTTACCGTTGTTTTAAGGTTTTCGGCTTTGTAGATACCCGGACTTATAGTGATCTCTTCGTTTAGTTTTTTATACTCAAGTACCGCCCAGTCACCATTTGTTTTTGTACTGAAAGTTACAATATGATTGTAAAAATTTTCTGACGGGTAATACCGGTAAAATTTGAGTATTTTATTATTTAGACTTATTGTGCCAGCGTTATAATCTATTTTGGCGTTCATTTTCGCCATGGACTGAGATCCTATAACCATCAAAATACTTATGAAATTCAAATTCGAAATATGTTTGTGCTGACAAACTATGACCAAGAAAGTTAATTTTGCCTTTTTTTGATAATGTTTAACTGCTGAAAATATTTTTAACTGAGGTTGTTTTTAATTCTAATAGGTTATTCGGTATTATGTTAGGTCTAATTATATTTTTGTTTGCCCCTGTGTCTAAAAGTAATTTAATGTTTTGTTTTGTTAGTTTGTTACGGCATTTGAGATATGGCAGGAAGTTTAGTCCTCCGTATCCGATTCGTGTTCTTCCCAAAAATCCTCTTGTTTTGAACTTTCTACATTAGTGTCCTTATCAGAATTTTCTGGGATCTCATGGTTATTTATCAACCCCTGATTAACCGTTCTCCTAGACTTCTTCCTAGACTTAAAGTTTTTTCTTGTACATGCCATTGTTGTCTTTTCGTATTGGTCTGTTCTGTTGTGCACAGGTGGATGGGATTCTTTCGCGCCTATCTTGTAGTACACGGAAAAGAAGAAATGGGAAATAGATAAAAAAAATGTATTACCTTGCAATCGTTGAGTAGGTTCAAGCTTTGTCAGTCAAAGGGTGGGCGGCGAAATTATTTTCTCCTCTGGCGGTTTCCCTTCAAGCCGAAGAAGTCACTTAATTTTTTTCACAAAAATAATTTGACGGGTTCACTGTGAATTAGTATTTAATGTCTAATCCTAGCACTGTTTCACACACTTATACTTCATTAAACAATTGCCTCGGCTGCGCCAATTATGAGTTGCACATTTACGAGATCATAAAAAAAACTATTTATTTTGAATTTTTAACAATTTATTATTTTCGAATGTTACACGTTTAAAATCTTAATTACAACTAACTTAAATAATCTGTTTCTAATTCTAACTTAAAACTGTATTATGGTGTATTGCTCTTGGCACGTTGTTCTTGATCAGCTTTTTTGTCTTGAAACGGATTATGCTGTTGTCACGTTGTTCTGCATCAACATTATTATCTTGAGCTCGGATTTCTTACTTGTTTGTACATGTTCTGTTTTATGATAACGTTTGCACTTAAAGTGTGGGAACGTTATGTTGGAATGCGGCTTGTGGGATATAACTCAAAATCTACTCACAGAATCTTACATTTGAATATTACAAACACATTTTCTTGTGGAAGTGGATAAAGTTAAATTCGGTCTTAGTCATTAGTACGATGGTCCGTAAGGTCACAGATTCCTAATTTTTTATCTTGGACATTTAGGCATAATCACTATTGCCAATCGTTTGTGGCTCGTAATTTATATCCTCGAAGCATCAGATATTCAGATTCAGATAATCGTATTAGAAATATTGGGGTAATTCTTCTATCGTATGTTTGGAATAAAGAGAACTGTTCCGTAATTAAAAGAGAAAAAACAATTTGTGTTCAAATACGTAAGTTTCGTGCTAACCCCGAATATCTAGGCGTTATCTTTTTTATTATATAACATACCATTATGCTCAATACATATAATAATAAATCAAAATACGTACATTTTTATTTAACCGCATAACACAATCGTTTGATTCCACCCAAAAACATTATCTTAGCATCAAAACACAGGGCTATTATGTGATTGAGTTAACGATAGCATTACAAACACGACACAATCATTTATTTGAAACATAATACATATTACATTATATGTTATGTTATTACTATGTACGTATTATTATTATTAGAAAAAATTTCCGACGATTTTTATTGCCTCATATACACTTATGTATATATGTAGTAATAGATCGAATTTTCATTCGCAACAGCAATCCAAAACAATACGAAAAACTTATCTAATTTTAGTTTGTTTTGTTATCTATCAAACAGCCAAAATAAAAATAACAAAAATATTTATGTATATATAAAAAAGAACAACAACCAAATATATAATCTTTCCATCTCGACTAGAATCTTGATATTCATTCCTATTAGAGGTTGACAAAAAAAAAATTGTTACATTATTTTCCAAATAACACAATTCATTCATTCAATCAGCAAATAAACTATTAAGTAAAATAATTTATCAAATTATCCCAAAAACGCAAATACACATACAAAGACAAATACATACACACACCCACAAAAAAAAAAAATCTAATTTTTCTTTTGTTGTCGTCGTCGTCGTCGGTCGAAGCAAAGCAACCTAGATTATACAAAGCCATAGTCTATAAACGAAGCTTTTATAAGGGAATTAGAAACGAGGAAAAAAACAAACTTTCCATAGTAAAACAATCACTATTTTTCCTTAATAAGCAAATTTTTAGATGAAAACGTTACAAATTCTTAATTATGATGAAATGAAATATTTAAATTTCAACATTATATGAATGTCGTTTAAGTAAATCGATTTCATTTTCTATAACAGCAGCATTCTTTTCAAATTGAAATTAAAGCTTACTATAAATCCTGTATGTACTCATTAAGACAATATAAATTACATAGATGGCAGTGTTAGCAATACAAATTTGGTAAAATCGTACCAAAAATTACCACCTGGGGTAATTTTAAGGTTAAAGCAAAATAAATTCACATAATATTAAGAACGTGTGACAATTTTGGGATTAAATAATTTTTTTTCGTATTTTTCCGTAAACATTTTAGACATCTGACGTACATTAGTAAAACTAAAGAAAATTTACTAATTTATTTTTTATATTTTTGCTTATTTCATTGAACAAATTGAAGGTAATAACCACGATTTTTACTGTAGATTCCTATGGAAATCAGTGGAAAGTTATACCACTAAAAAGATGCGTCATGATGATTATGGCTCTATACTCCAGAAGGCTCTGGTTCTTTTGTTTTGTTTGGCGCACGTTGGAGATGGGAAAATAAAGTGTTTTCCTGGCAACCAGAAAATGACAACTTTAATAATGGTGGTAATAATAAAATGACATGAATTTCAACCAACTAAAAAAGGAATGTGTATATCTTCTAATACATAATTATGTATACAAACGCACAGATAGTGTATACAATGTTTGTCTCAAATTTAGCAGAAAATTTCTGTGAAAAATCTTTAAGTAGCTCTAATTTGTGATTTAGTCCAATTTGTATATTGTTGGTGTTACATTAATAATATGTTGCTTTTGTTTGATGGTCTCTTCCTCGCCCTATTCAGTACGGGTATTAATATACTATATGCGGAAAAATAGAATAATTTCTTGATTTTTTTGTTTGTGTGTGAGTGTGATAATAAATATCTTTTCATTCAATTCGAATTTTATATTTGAATAATAATGTGCGTATACTAAACGAGAACTTCATTCGAAATGTAAACACAAATTTGTAATGAATATCCTTGTGGTTATATTTTATGTTTTTTTGGGGGTTCTATATTTTGTACATTCCTTTGCTAGCTAAGCAGTATGAAATGAAATGAAGATGTCCTTTTCTTGACAGTAACACATTTATATTTCAAAATTATAATAATAAATAGATCTACTTCGAAAAAATTATTCAAAATATTTATTTTTGTCATCATTATCCTTAATAACATTGTATATGTAGGAAATATTTGATGTCAGATACACAGAGAACATAATAACTATGTATATATAATATGTATATGGAGAAATGGATACCATATTTTCTTCCATTTTAGGTTATGTAATTTTCTATTTTTCTCTAACAATTTAATCTAAGCCATTTTCGAGAATTTTGTTGTTAGGTTTCCGATATATTTATTATACATACATAAATGAGTGTGCCACAAAATAACTCTCTCCATCCAAGAAATAAAAAAAGCTCTAGCTACTTACATAGTATTGAATGAAATATAAACTTTTTATGAATAAACAAAAGAAAACAAGGAAAAAACTATAAATGATCATATATCCTTGAGGGACATTATTACTATAAGTATATAAGAAAACAAAACATTATAATATAGAGCTTTATTTTACAACGTACATATAGAAGAAGCTTTTAAGAATTTTATAATATTTATTTAGTTCCAGTTCGATGCCTTTAAATTGAGTATATATTGTGTAGGATTTTTTTTTTTTTTTTGTAAAATTTATTCTAAAAAGGATATCATCAAAATATCGCAATAATCTATGAGAAAATTTGTATATTTCCTTGAACTGCGCTGTTTGTTTATGTTTTTACACAAAGAAGCGTTTATAATCGTGGGAATATTTAAAAATGCTAAAGGGAGTAATTAATTTCAAGTTAATAATTGTAAATATTAACCACATTAATTCAGAAAATAAAATAAAAATTAAAAGCTTTGCTTGGGGATAAAGAAATATATGCAATTGGATTTAAATTATATAAGAGCTTAGTAAAAATGTTCAATCGCAGGCTGCGCAAATAAAAGTTGAAAGTTTAATATATTTTCACCAAAATCTTTCTCGTAATTTTCTTAGAAAAGCTCATTCATATAAATTCTTCATTTAAATGCCAGTCAACCTAATTCATTACATTATTGTTACTTTTGAGCTTTCATGGTGATAATTTATATTAGCAATTATTCTTCAACGGTAGTACCCATTTTATTGGTATCACTGTACAATTGACAGTGTTGGACGCCTAAGATTATTTAGTTATTATTTCCTCAGTGTGTAGCACAATGGTAATTCGTGAAAGCTCAAATATTTACTAAATATAAGAGAATTTAATTTTTGTGGGAATATCCAGATGAAAGCTTAAATAGTATCGTAGCTGAATGACACTTAAACAATGTAATTTTGAACATTTGGAAAATTTGGAAAAACTTTTGAAATGTTTTATTTACAAACTAAATTACAGAAAGCACAGTGTATAGCACAAAACTAACATTCAAAAGCTTATGAAATACATATTTACTAATGTACATATTTACGAATAATGTCGCAGCTTAATAACATTTACTTGTAATTTTGAACTTATAGAAACAATAATTTACAATATCGAGCTGCTCAAACAATAATTCTTGTAACATTTAAAAAATACTGAATTAAGTGAATTGTAGTAAAAGCTGAATGTTTAACACTTTTTTAACAAATCTTCCCTTGTAATTCCGTTTGAAAAGTTAATTTATGTAAATTCTCCATTTTAAATACCAGTTAATGCTTTATGGTGATCGTAATAGTGACAATTATTTTTTGTCATTTTGAAAGTTTCTTGTTGAGTTACTAACAGTTTTAAAGCTTAATTAAGTACTATTAAGCCAATAATTGTAATAATTTAATATTTTAATTACAAAAAACTTAAAAAGCGTTAAACCATTAAAATCGTTAAGTAAAACTTAAAGGAATTTATTTGTTAATCCAGTGTGTAACAAAAGCTCAATAAATATATTAACAATATTTTAAATATTAAAGTATTAAATTTTTATCGAAATAGCTAGATGAAAGCTTAAATAGTATCGGGCTGCCCAACGTAACGTATTACTTTAATGTTAATTTGGAGATTTTACGGTGATCATTGATATTGTAGAAAAAGTGTTTATTACTAGAAGCTTGATTTTTATTGGTAAACAATTTTAATTACCTTATTAAAATGCTAAAAGCTTAATGTTGTGCAATTGTTGTAGGGCAGTGGATCTGCCCAAATCAATATTTTCGGAAAATTTAGAAAATAATTAATTAGGTAAATTTCAAAATAAAAGCTGAACGTTTAACTCTTCTTCAAAATCATAATTTAAAATAACTTATTATATTAATGTTATTTTTGGGTTTTGCAATGATCGTTGATATTGACAATTAGTTTTTAACATTAAAAACTGTCTTCATATTTGTCTAATTGTACAATTCAAAAAGTTTTTATTGATTTGCTAAATGGCTGTTAGCTTAATTTTATGTATTTCCTTAGTGAATAAAATAATAAAAGCTCATAAAATTATTGATATAAATTTTAGATATTATTAGATTTATTTTTTATGGACATTGAAATTTGCTATTTCACAAAACATTTTAGTTTTATTTTGAAATAAAGCTCTCCCGCGCTTTTATTCAAGCATTTGTTGAAATTGAAATAATCCAATATTATCATTTATGTGCAAAAGTGGCTTTATTTAAACATACTACATAAAATTTAAAATACAAATTGTTTTTGCCTGGCTAGCCGGAAAACTTCGGAAACAAAATTCTGTTGCCTCTCTTTAAATCAGTTATCCCTTTGTAACGAAATTTGAAGCAAAATGCTTCAGGATTGTAATAAACCACGAAAATTATTATTTTTTGTATCAGAATCAATCCATTTCATTATAGAAATTTATTATTAACTATTTGAATATTCTAACACGGTCATTTAATTGCTTGGCTTAAGCTGGTCGGCTGGGAGTGGGTTTTGATAGTATTCCAAATAGATCTGCTAGACCGTGTTTTTTGTTTTTTTTTTTCCAAAGAAAAAAAAAATACAGGAAGGAAAACACCAACTGATTCAGTATTCCAACAACACTAACCAAGCCTCGTCAAAAAATTACATTTAGCTAGTAGTTCATTGATGAATGTTGAGTCCAGATTTAACCTCTATGATGATTCATGAACTGTGTGATACTCCACCCAGAAATTATGGTAAGATCAATTTAATTTATTAAAACGATCAATGTATGGCTGGGGATAATATTCCCTATAAATAGTGTTTATACAGATTTAGTGCTTATGCAGATTTATTTCCTCATGTATTAATCACTTATATGAATTTGAGGCCATCAGTTATGAAGGAATGAATTATCCGTGAAACCATAAATCCCTAAAAAAATATCACCACACAAACATGAATACAGCTAGTAAAAGTGGAATAAGAAAAACCAAACAGGCCCAATCCCACTTTAAACACCAGTAGATCGATTTTGGTCGCAAAATGAGGATTGAGAATTTATTGTATGTATATAGTATACCCGGCATATAATATACATTTTGCTATTCTGTGCCGTAAAATTTTTTTATTGTATTAGTGTATTTTCTCATGCATTTTTGTCATGGTAAGTATCAAAAATAAGCGAAGCGGGTGAAATCGGTTCAAATTTTTGGTAGTAACGCTCGCCTTGAGTAATTTTTCCCATTCATCTAACATGAGGAATTCATGTTCTTGTCTCTATCGCTGTTGTAACCGACGACATTCATTTGGTTTCGTTAATAAAAACCGAAAACAAACGTTAACAAAAATTTTTCTCGCAAATAGAAAAAAAAACAAAAAGCAACATAAATGAATGATTTTTACAGCGCATTCACAATGCAAAAACTATTTACCTTTTACTTACAGGTTTGTATGAATTTTCAACTTGACGAACACAAATTTTTGCTCGTTATGTTGAAAATTCATACAAACCTGTAAGTCAAAAGTAAAAAGTTTTTTCATTGTGAATGCCCTGTTAATTTATGTATTCTTCGTCGGCTCCATTCGTAATATTTTTAATTTTTAAATTGTGAACAAAGGAACCAAAACAGAAAGTAACAAAATAAAATGATTTTGTTTGCTTTCTTTAGTATTGTCATAGACATTCATACTAGATTTCTCATTTCATAGTAACATAGTAACTAAATGAAAAAAACAAAAACTTCTGATAATTCCAATGTATCGTTGTGTTGTGTATTTTATAAGGCAATGATTTTAGAATGCGTTGCAAATATAATACGTATATTCAATACATCGATAACATTTGAATGGAAAATTTTTGTTTTTATTTTCTGTTTTTAGTCAAATGAGAGATCTATTATGATTGTCTATGGTATGGTATTGCAAGTCGTGAAGGTGAATTTATCTAGTTTCTGTGTCGTAAAACTCCGCAGTATTACTCCGCAGTTTGAAATGAAGTTAGCCGAATATCGTTGATTTTTTCTTTATTAAATTGGTATAAACTGAGCAACCATCTCCAAATAAACGTTCGCTCAATATATTTATGTCAAATCGACACAAATAAATTCATTTCAGTAAAATTTTAGTTTGCCTTTGCGCTTTGATGATTGAGTATGGATTTTTAGTTTATAAATTTTAGGTTTTCAGGTGAAATACAATATTACGCCATTTTCTTGTTATTGTGCATTATTTTTATTATTATCTTAGCAGAAATGTTTTTGTATCAATTTGATTGATGTTACTCATGTTATGCATGTGAAAAAAAATCCTCCATCACATTTCGATCACAATTCGAAATATTATGTATTTATTTCCAAATAATTTTTTTCTTAAATCCTGCCATTTTAAATAATTTACGAAATAAAAAACAAATTATTAATAAAAGTTATTACAACATTTTGTTGTTGTTGTAAAATGGCGGACAATCTTAATTAGCAAAACGCAATTGAAGCCGCATACTACAAAAAAAATTCAGTAACTTTTTTGGTAATTTCGCAACAGAAGAATTTGACGGACATAAACTTTTCTCAACTTGTCGGTAATTTCTTTCTCCTCGATACCAACTTAAAAAAAACATAATTTTTTTTTTCATACGAGAAAAAAAATTATGTTTTTTAAGTTGGTATGGAGGGGAAAAAAATTTACAAATTATATGAGAAAATTTTATGTCCGTCAAGTTCTTCTGTTGCGAAATTACCATAAAAGTTACTGAATTTTTTTTGTAGTATGCGGCTTGAGCGAAACATACACAATGAGCTCCAATAATTTGTAAATTTATTGTTTTGAGGTTGTAATCTTGGAGAGTATTACGACGCGAAATGAAAATTTTTCAATCCGCAGGGGAAGGTTGTTTACCAAATGAAATTTTTTGTTTATGAAGTTTCTTGTCTCTTTGATATTCTCAGTAGTAATACTGCGGAGTTCGACGACACAGAAACTAGCTAAATCGGCTTGAGGGTTGCTCCTATACAATGTTATGTCCGAGGGTGGGGATATTTTATTCTAAACAAAAAAAAATTGTATATGAAAAAAGGTTACGCAAGTTAAAAAGGAAAGTAATAAAATAAACCATCTCACTTTTTTATTTGCTGTGTATAGGCTAGAATAAAATTTCTCGACCCTCGGACATAACATCGGTTAGGAGCAACCTACCATCATGACTTGCAACACAATAGACAATACTAAACAAAATAAACAAAATCGTTTTGTTTTTAAATTTTTTTGTTTTTTTTGGTTAATATTTTTTATTTTGAGTCTCTCCCGCTTCGTATTATTTTTAATTTTGTTTTTTGTTTCAGAATTTGTTGTTCTATCTCAGTCTCCTCAATTAATATATCCTCTCAATCATTCTCTTCTGAGCTTATTTCTCTTATTTGTATCATGTTATCCCTATTACTCTCCCTATACCTATTACATCATATTATAAGAAAAACTGAAAGAAAAAATGCTCATTGGACACCAATACAATTTACAAGTACTATTGCCTTCCGGTAATCCTCAAATCAATCCTCATTTTGCGACCAAAATCGCTGTTCAGATTACTTTAATGTTTGAATTATTTTTATTGTTTTATTTTTTTTACACAGATTTGTTTGTTTTATTACTAAATATTACACATTATGAATTTATAGATAACGGAATAACTTAATGAGTAAAGATATTTTTACTACTAAATGTTACAAATTTTGTTTTTATACATTTAACTCAAAATGTGTAGGTACTTAATACATTTTTTTTTTGTTTGTTTGTTTTGACTTATTAATATCAATTAATTAGTATTAAAATTAATTCACCGAATGCGATGTATATTTAATGGCACTTAACAATCATCGATATATTCGGTAGCTATTAATAATATTTTTAATTATTGTGTTTGATCACTTGACGTAAGAAAAACACTCGTCAACTCAAACAAAAAACTAGAATAGCCCTTTCCCAAATTTTGTTTAATTTTTATAGCTCTCACCTCTCACTACAGGTGGGAAAATTCATTTCGAAGATAAAAAAAAATTCGATAATAATGAAGTAAGGTACACTGAAATTTAACAGTGTGGTGATCAAGTGGTAAAAAAAGAAAAATTTTCTTTCAAATTTCCCTTTATGTGAGGTACAAATTTTGAAGTTATGGTTGAGCATAAAAAAATGGTACACCCATAGGGCTTAACATCTTCCATATTACAAAACTTAATATTTCAAAAAAAAATTAAAGGAAACGCTTCAAAGAAAATTTATTATAACAGGGGAAAAGGTTAATGTAATTCTTTATTTAAAAGAGTGCCGTGCCTAAACACATGTTATCATTCACAAATGCTATGAAAATTAGTTTATTAATGTTTAAATATTAATGAAATGAGTTTTTATGGAAATATCCAGAAGACTTTGCCATTTTCTGAAACAATTGTGTTTTCGTAAATTTTTTTACAAATAAACTTTTGAATGGCATATAAATTAAATGATAAACAAAAACATACCTTTCTCCAGGTATCACAATATAACATTTAAAATGTTAGAATTGAAAAATTTGCCGATTTTTAGTGTCTCGTTTAATGGTCAGTAGTAAAAATTGTATAATGAAAATCTTTAGGCGAAAACTTATTGGAAAGTATTTTGTACATTAACTTGATAAACAGACAGCTCTACGTAGATAGTAAAACTAAAATCTAATAGAGTGAAAAAAAATTTTAAAAGCTTTATCTATATTTACGGTTTTGATGTTTCCAGTAGTAATTAATTTCAAGTTAATATGTAATTGTAAATATTAACCATATTAATGTGATAAAGAAATATATGGAATTGGATTTAAATTATGTAAGAGCTTAGTCAAAATGTTCAATCGCAGGCTGCGCAAATAAAAGATGAAAGGTTAATATATTTTCACCAAAACCTTTCTCGTAATTTTCTTAGAAAAGCTCATTCATATAAATTTTCCATTTAAATGCTAGTCAACCTAATTCATTACATTATTGTTACTTTGAGCTTTCACGGGGATCGTTTATTTATTTTATTTTATATATTAATTTATTTATATTAACCAAATACATACAATTGTAACTTCTAAATAATAATAAACAAATTAACAATACAAATTCTCATAAAAGAAACATACGGCTTCACAATCAGACCATTATGAAACATTAATAGAGGTTTATTAATTTAAATAAAAAATTAGCCAATATACAAATTATAATAAAGATTGTTTATTAGAATTAATTTAATAAGATTGGTTATTAAGGTTGAACTGACACGTGTTGAGCAGCAATCAAAGTCGCATTCGCCATTTTTCATCTTCGACCTTTAATAATTAGATCCAGTTATACATCTCTAGTAAACCCTTGAAAGTCCTTAAGAATTTAATTTACTCCATTGGGAGAGTATTACAATATCTCATTGGCATCTTCCGCCTTAATGATGAGACAAACTGGAGTAACAGCAATGTTTGGTTCTATAAAAGCCTTTTTATGATTTTTTCACCACCGGTGGAACCAATGCTGCTAAAAAGAACATGTTGCAATTTTACATGTGTCTAGAATATATAAAACAAATCATTAAAATCGAAGTAAAATAATCAGTTTTCAAGATTTATTACCTGTAGTTAACTGCTGCTGCGACCTTGACTTTTTAGCGAATCAAATAATAAATTACTACTAGATCCTTTGACGTTTGGTCCTCCTCATACAAATCTTCTATTGTTTATTGAAAAAAAAACAGACAAATTCTCATAATTGTCCTGTTACCTATCTGAAAGCAAAGAATACATATTTAGTTCAGAGAGAAGCATGGCATATTTTTATAAATCTTAAAACTTACAAATTCTGGAGTTAACAAAATGTTTGTAACCGTTATATTTTCGTTTATTCGTACACCCAAATCGAAATTGTCTCTAATTTTTGCCTGGTGTAAGTACAACTTTCTAAATTGACAGTTGCAAAAAAATTATCTAAGACGTTTGTTTGAAGAAAAATTCTTTAGTAAAATCATAAACATTGGTTTGAAAATATTTGACACTAATAAAATGTATTTTCTTGGACATACATATTCATACTTCATATTCTTTGTGTATGTGTTTGTTTATTTTAAGGGTGCGTTCGAAATAGAAAATGCATATTTAGCTAATACACATCTCAAATGAATGCAATGTAGTTTTTATGTGCTTTTTAAACACGTTGTTGAGGTCAATTTATTTTTAAATTAATCATAATTATCGATTTAATAATTCAGCATTTTAAATAATGTTACTAATTATTGTAAAAAAATTAAAATTTACCTGTTTACTTAATTCTTATTAGGTTAATGAAATGTTCTAGATTAACTGGAAAACTCACTTATCAGATTAACGTTGTGAATATCTATTCGCGTCGTCTACAACTATTGCTTTATTTATGCCGAAGTTGATACAGCACGGCCTGTACGGTACGAGTATGTACCAAAACCAACATAAATTTTAGAAATTTTTAATTAGTTTCACATCCACTACACTTCCAGTTAATTCACAGTAACTTGAACTATTTTTATTTTAAAACATTAGGTTATCCCGGACAACAGAGCCAGATAATTATTTTTACACAATTTTTTTTGTATTGTCTTGCAATGTGATGCACAAATTGCACAAATTATACAAATTGCTGATATAGAACCAGAAGCATAAATTTTTTCGATTAAATGCGGTTAGCATTTACACACCTAATTTTAGTTAAACTAAACGAAATCAAGGTATAAACTACAGCTGTGGGCGTGTTAATCTTAATTTAATGCCAAGTTAATTTTCAACGTTTTTTTCGGTCCAAAGAGAATTTACTGAACCCTTGCTTATATATAACCTAGCATCGGTTATCTAAACTACGTTACGTATTAACCCCAATCTAATGCCTAGTCAATTTTAAACGTTTTTTTCCAAAGAGCATAGAGATAGAACAGAATTCTCCTGGGATAGAAAAAACCGTTTAAAATTAATCAATCATTAAGGTAGATTTACTATAGTTTAGTTTTGTGTAGTTTACAATAACCTGAGTGCATGGGTTAGTAGATTTTACTTTACCATAGTTTATATTAACCACAGCATGTTATTCAAATATTAAATTAAACTTGTGCTAACGTTAATTTGATGTATGCTTGTTATCATTCTTCAATTCAATTTGAAACTGATAAACGCATTTTACTGAAATATCTAGGTGAAATGTATAATACAATTATACAGATGCATGATACGTTTGCATTTTAAATGGACCACTGTTAAAATAAATTATGCGTAGTACTTTATAAACGTAAAGGTGCCGCACTGGTAAAATTTGTTTATTAATAAATAACGGCCACCAATGGGTTAGTTTAGGATTATTACATAAAATTCTAACCATTTACTTTTGCAAAGTCATAATAGGTTTAATATTAGAAAAGTAAGCACCACCATAACATGATAAACGATATTGAAGCTTAGAAGCACCAAGAGCGAAATAAATAATACGTAACAGTTCAGGACGACATAAATTTTTTAACAAAAATAACTTCCTAATGAACAACCAGCAGTAAGATTTTAAATCTTTAATATGATCTTTCCAATTTAATCTAGAATCAATTGTAATTCCCAGATATTTGAAACTTGTTACCTGCTCAATTTTAAAACAAAGCTGAGAACAGAAAGATTGATTACAGCTACAATTGAGAAATGATAAATCAAAATTTTTGTCACGACATTTAGTAAGACTAAATGACATTATTTTGGTTTAATCACTTAATACCAAATAGTGTGCACCAAACAATTTCCTGAGTTTGGTCAAATCAGAATTCACAGCATTGATCAATGGTATACTGTTATTGCTAACGTATGTAAAAGCCATATCATCTGCAAAGAATGTAGTTGAACCTTGAAAAGATGGCGAGTAAATTGAATTAATCTAAACTAAGAAAAGCAACGGTCCAACTATAGACCCTTGGGGAACACCACATTCAACATGTCTAAGTTCACTAGAATGATTGCCTATCCAAACTTTTTGGGTTCTATTGGATACAAATAACGCTATCCAGTCATAAAAAAAATCCGCGGAAGCCATAATTATAAAGCTTGATGCATAGAAGACGATGATCGACAGGTTCAAATGCTGAAGATATGTATATTAACAAATAAGCTAGCATTAAATTTTCTCTGATCTATTGTACAGTTTAATAAATTAAAAAACTTTACCAGAGCATCTTCGCTCTGACCAGTATGAAAGCCAAATTGCAGAGTTGAAAAAATATTGTTACTCTCACGGAATTTGTTAAATCGAATTTTAACTAATTTTTCAAATACTTTTTTGAACACTGCCGTCAACTAAATTGTCTAAAATTCTTTAATTCTGTTTTTGGACCCATTTTATATAGAGAAAGTACTATTGAGCAACTAAGCGAGTCAGGAAAAATACTGGAAAAGATTGAGAAATCAAATAAATGTGTCAGAATATCATAAATGTTAAAATTTATTTGTTTCCTGCAAAAGCTATTGATTCCTAATATAACCGTTGAATGCTTATTTTTACGTGACGTAAAATTTTGATGATTTTTAGAGAGCTGAATGGATTAAATTGGAAACTATTGGAAAGCCCTGGATTAATAAGAACGCTGTCTACATCATTCATTTCTGGATTATTAAAATACTGCGAACGTAAATTGATCGCAACATTGGAAAAATAATTATTAAATACGTTATCCACTTGTGATCGATCATAATACATTTTCCGAGTTGTAGATACTTCCAAGTTAATTATCGACGAATATTTTTGTGAAAATTTGGCAAGCTTACGATTGTTAGGATGTTTTTGACAAGATTAATAATATTTTTCTTTTTGTTAGTCATACGGATTAGGTTGAAGGAAATCTATGGTTTTAATTTTGTAGGGACTTTTACTGTTTGCCAGTCAGTACATGTTGCGATGAAATTGACAAAAAAAATATCAAATTTTTAGACGCTCTAGTTTCACAATAAACCCGATTCTAATTTTCCAACAGTAAAGCATTATTCAGTTTCACATAATTAATAACTTTAAAAGTTTTTGAATTGCTAAGTCTGGATGATTTTGAATTTACCTCAGTAGAATTGATTGAACCCGAAATAAACGCATGCTCAGAAATTCCCAATGTTGTATTGAACAATATTACCATACTGTTGAGTCGCAAGAAAATAAGATCGATGAATGATGATGAATAATTTTGAATTCTAGTATTCTAGAATTATAGATGGAGGTGTCTTTTAACACGACGATATTAATGTCCCCTAACAAAATTAAACTTTTTATTTTGATTTTATCTAATAAATCATTTAGTTCTAATATGAATACTGAGGAGCTAATCCAGTGGAAGCGATATATTCAAATAAAACTATACCTCTCATTGCCATGAATAAAGTCGAGCTTGAAAGCATCCATGCTCTCAAAATAATTAAATTTATAAAAATTGGCAGAAATAGAATTGTGAACGAAAACGGCAGCGCCCCCGAAACGATATTATTTATTACAATTAGCAAAGAGTTGATAATTCGGAATATTAAATGGGAGTAACTCATCATCGAAAACCTAAATTTCTATCAAAAAAATAATTTGTGGAATATAGTTGAGCGCAGGAATATGAGCTAGGCACACATCAAAGTTGTTCCTTTCTGCGAATGTTGTGCTGGATGAAAGATAATTAAAAATACTAACTAACGGCTCTCAGATAACCAGTTGATTTAATTAGTAGTGGCTCTAATGGTATCCCCATCCTTGACACGTATATAGATTAAAGATTTTGTGGTCCACACATGTTTAATTTTCCCTGCTTTCTTCTCTGCTTTCGCCAAATTAAAAATATTCCAATTAAGCATTGAAAACACATCATTAAAAAACAATCTACTTTTCCCAACCGCACAAACCGCTGTTGTTATAATATGTATATTGTTTGGCTTTAATTTTGTTTCGCACGGTATTTATTACATCGTCTTTCTTCAATCCAGATAAAAAGCGAACAGAAACAATTTTAAACCTGTAATCTTCTGTCGAACGACCTCAACGAAAACATAAGTTTATATTGGCAATTAGCCTTCAACAGAAGTACCCATTTTATTGGTATCATTTTACAAATAACAGTGTATATTTAAAAAGATTTTATCGACTTGTTGAAAGTTGGAAGCCTAAGATTATTAAGTTATTATTTCCTCAGTGTGTAGCGCAAGGGTAGTTCTCAAAAGCTCAAATATTTACTAAATATAAGAGGGTTTAATTTTTGTGGGAATATTCAGATGAAAGCTTAAATAGTGTAGTAGCTGAATGAAACTTTAATGTAATTTTGAACTTTTGGAAATTACTTTCAATGCCGGGCCGACTTTTTAATACTTCTTCACCAAAATATTCCTAGAAATTTCCTTGGAAAAACTCATTCATTAGGTCATCATTAATACTGAAAATTAGTCTTTAATGTTAGAAGCTTTCTTCATATTGGTGAAACTTTTGAAGTGTTTTATTGACACATTAAATTACAGAAAGCTTAGTGTAACTAACAATCAAAAGCTTTTAAAATATTTATCATACTAAATTTGAAATATTGTAGGATTAATTTTTGTTTGAATAATGTCGCAGCTCAATAACATTTACTTGTAATTTTGAACTTGTAACAACAATAATTTATAATACCGATTGCTCAAACAAAAATTCTCGTAACATTTAAAAATACTGAATTAAGTGAATGGTAGTAAAAGCTGAATGTTTAAATTCTCCATTTTAAATACCAGTTAATGCTTTTATGGTGATCGTGATATAGTGACTATCAGTTTCCGTCATAGTGGTAAAGCATTTAGAAAGTTTCTTGTTGAGTTAATAAAAGGTTTAAAGCTTAATTTAGGTAACTATGAATACTATGAATGGGTAGCCAGAACAAAATATAGGTAAGGAAAAGACTTAGTTTTATTTTAAATTATATTAAATTATTGTATATCCGTATTGCGTTCCTCCATTGTAATTTTGTATAAAAATTTAAAAATATTAAATTTTATACGAATGTTTTTTATATGTGAACAACCACAATCTATTAGTATGACGAACAGTATATTAATAACTTTATCTAATTCAAAAAAATGAGTGGTTAAACAAATCTTAACCAAATTTTTAGTTTTAATACCTGCCACAAGAGTCGAATTTGCTGCTTTGACAATTTGATTTACACTTTAGGTTTTTGTCATAAAAAAGCTTACAGTAAATAAAGCAGCAGAGCTCCAATTTCTGTCATTTTTCATGGTATCTGTTGATCAATCCATGCATTTATTTTATTAATTCATCTAGTTATAAAAAAAAAAAAATTAGTGGCTTTTTAGGATTTTGTGGTGAAATATGTAAAGACCCTTCCACAGCTCCCACTGTAAAAGTGTGCCCCCAAAATATTAATTTCCGAAAATCCGTATATTCGCAACAAAACTGTTTGGGTGCTCGGAAATGTGGTAAAAAAAAATATTTATTGCCGAAACCTGGTTTATCGAAAATCCCGTTCATGAACTATTCAATTTATGTAAAGTTGGAGTACATATTTGAGTAGTTCTTAATTGTTTCAATTCTTAACTTCTTAATGTAAAATGAATTCATTAGTCATTCACACCTTGCAGATTAGCTTAACAATAAGAAAAAAAAATATTTAAAGTTAGTATGTATATGATTACCTATATATGTACTTGTGTGACTAAAATCAATAAACGGTTTATATCTATATAGAATGTCAATTCCGATATATTATTCCCGATTATCTAATAAAATTGAAAAGCCATCATATACGTTTCGTAACACTTTTATCCTAAACTAACGCAAAATGTTTTGTTTTTACAGACGAGTATATACCCGTACACGTATTTTCAATTTCACTTCAAATCGTTATTATTTTCTTACAACATTTTTCATTTACTGTTTGGAAATAATATGAAAGGCTGAACAAAAAAAGAAACGTAACGAGAAAAACGAGTACAGTAAACAACAACAAGGAAGACAAAAATTTAATTTTCCGTTGACAATATTTCTTATTTTCCTATATACTGTTCATGTATGTAAGATGCTATATGCGTTGTGGGAAATATATAAAGTTGATCCCATAAGAAAATTATACTTTCAAATTATCATTATACATTTTCATCGTCTTAAAATTTTTTGTGTATAAGTATGTACATACAATACATATTATGTGTATCTCCTCATATTCAATACGTGTATCTTATATATAGTGACATATTTATAGTATGTGTAAAATATTAATATTTAAGTTGTTTGTTAAGCAAAGTTGAATTTTCTATTTGATAACACAAGAAACAATATTGAAGAATAAATTTAGTTACTAATCGTTTGCTCTAACATACCCGGATCAGTAATAAGATTTCAAATTTGAACTTGCATCGACCCACTTCCATTGTAAGATTAGCTTGCAAAAAAACTCAATGAATCTGAGTCTATAAAAAATATTTAACTTTGTCGGATATATGTAAATGTCAAACTAATCGACTTGCTGAAAGTCTTAGCTAAATAAAAAAAAAGCTTTTAAGCTAAAGGTTACAATTTCAAAAACATTTATTGCAAAAATGCTGTATAGAATTGGGTAGATTATTATTGGATAGACATATTGATATGTATTTTGGTTGTTTGTAAGCCGCTTAACTCATTAGCTCCAACATTGATTAAACATAAATAGTCTCAAATCATTAATTACAAAAACTTATATTTGACTACGTTGAATTTTTTGTTGATTCTAGAACGTAGAACCGGAATATAAAGTTTTTGTGATGGTAAAATGAAGCATTTTATTAACCCTCCGATGTTACACAAATCTAGATTTTTGCATTGGTCACTAGAAAATAATTCTGGATGGCCAATAGAAATTCTGCTGAATTTGTTGATATATGGATAGATTGATATAAAATCCAGATATTTATTTATTTATATATTTCTGTTCTACATCCGTAGATTTCCTCTAGAGGGCTTAACCACGAATGTTAATCGATATCGATGGTAAAACATGTCAGTTTTTTTGAATAATTAAACTTAATTTAGTTCGAATAAGTACATTAGCTTCAAAATGCTTATTTTAAAATAATTTATTGGTTGGTTATTTATTTTTTGAGCTTTTGTTAAATTGTAAATTATAAAGCTCAGTTAAAGCTGACATAATGGTAAGTTACGTTTTTTTGTTAAATCCAATTCAATTCAATGTTACAATTTTATTGATTTTCAAAATTTGATAAACTTATAAAAACTTTAAGCTTTCAATTTAATTTAAAAAGCTTTTAAACTGTTCGCACAATATTAAAAAAAAATATGCAAATTATATTTCTTTGCGAATAATTATTTAAATGGTTTAGTTATCTTCCTAGATAATAAGAAAAAACTGGTAAACAATTTTTTAGGAGAACGATGCGTTCTACTAATACATCGCTACCAGATAGAAGAATTGGATTATTATGTATGATCGTATTTTAAATTTAAGTTGTGTAACCGACCACTTACGCTAAGCACTCCAGTTTGGTCTAAAAAACGGAGATAATTTTTTGTTCTACTATTTTTGTGGAGCACACAATTTTATAACAATTTTTTGATATGCAATTTGTATGAATGTTATTGAACTAACTAATTCACGTCAAGGAATTAGTTAAGCATATTTTATAAATCTCGCTTGTTCAGCTAATTCAGGCTATCTTCTCTGTTTCCAACATCAAATGGATTAAACAAACAATTTTATTGATGGATTTTAGTGAAATTTGTCATCAGCAATATTTTTTAAATTAAATAGTTCCTGTTTTAAATCCTACTATTTCTTGGGTAGACAAATTTATAGGACCTAAGGTAGGGTTGAGATCAGAATTTTTATAATAAAACATGGAGAAACGGTAAGAAATACACCCTGCGCCATTGAAATGTTCGATTTCGATTATTTACTATTTCATGCAATTCTCTCCTAGAGTTTACCTCATTCGCTATTTTTTTTTTATTTTTTATTTTTCAGCATATTTCACGCCTTATTAGGTATTTAAAACCAAACTAAGGGTGAAATATTCAGTCGGTTTCAATTAAGTAGTCAAAGAGTTAATTTTACAAAGTGTCGCTCTTAATTAAATGCTAACGAAAAAGCCAAAATTTTGCAAGCAAAGGCAAAAAGTACACACATTCACAAATTGCAAGAGTAATTTAGTGTAACAAAACAGCAGTTAGAAAGTTTTTAAGGCACTATTCCGAAAATCAAACGATAATTTGGCTCTGATGCAAAGAGGAGAACTTCTCTTTCAACAAATCGAATTTCAGATATTTAGATCTTAAGCGAAGATTTGCTACAGCTTTGGAGCTGAGAAGTTAGCTTCTAATAGCAACAACCGACACTATTTCAGTTCATACTATTAAAAGGAACTTGGTTTATATGCTTGTCGACCTGCGAGAAAATCATTACTGACAGCAAAAATGGCAGCTGCAAGCCTCAAATTCGCAATAGAATGAAAAAACTGATTGCCAAGGGACTGGCGTTGGTTCATATTCTCGGATAAATCCAAATTCAATATCTTTGGACCCGATGTAAGGACAAGGGTTCGGCGACGAAAAGGCAAACGGTATTTAACAGAATGTATTTCGCCGACGGTGAAACATTCACCATGTTATGGCCTGGAGAGCCATAACAGCCTTTGGAGTTTGATCACTAAGCCTTCTGGATAGTTCAGAAAGCGGAGGAAAATATAAAAAAATTATCGAAACCTGAATCGTGACTATTGAGGACCCGGCTCAATACATCGGTATTCCACTCTTCCAGGACGATTACTCTCCGTGAGTTATTGATGTTACTTGTGAAGTAAGAATGGTTAATTTTAATGTCTATTTTGTTTAGGTAGCCGAATTTAAAAATAGCTTGGTGATTGAGTTGTTACCCTGGACAGGAAATAGTCCTGACCTCAATATTGTTGAAAATATTTGGTCCTTCATGGGAAAGAAGATTACAAATTACAAGCTGAAAAGTGCCAAAGAGCGGAAAAAACTTATAGAAAAAGTCTGGTTTGAAGAAATAACAATATATTATTTAATCAAACTTTAGAATTCAATGCTGATCGGGTTTAAGGCCATCATAAAAGCCAAGGGCTGGGTTATTAATCGTTGATTTTAAAAAGTTCAATTTCTCTCAAAATATTTTGGTTGACATGAATTATTTTATTTTTGTTAATTCTTATTTTGAATAAAAATAACCATTGTCAACAAAAAACTATTTTTCAATTGAAAAAGCTTTGTTAAAATCACTGTAAAGACCTACCAAATTGTTACGAGGTAGGGCGGTAATATTCCTTATCCGACGTTATGTAGGTCTAAAATGTCGGACTACCGTTCTTTTTATTTGAATATATTCGGAATAGTGTAAAAATTGTTTTGATAATCAGAATCTATCATTTTTGCCATCTACTTTTGAAGCAAACGGTGGTATTTCCAAAATTTATTTTAAAAATTCAAACCGAACATTTCAATGGCGCAGGGTGTATATTGGAAAACTATTCGTACTAATGAACAATAAATTACATTTTGACAATTTTAGTTTTCCATACGTAGCCAACCGAGAAAATTTAAAGTGCGCCTCCAGACCCAAATGAAAATATTGAACCAATTATATAAATAAATTAAACAGATTAAAACAAGTCCTGAAGAATTTATTGGGCTAGTCATTTGGGCTGGAGTTCGTTTTCATAAAATATTTTAATTTTTTGTGATTGCCGCTAATAACTTTAGCGAACGGAATGAATTTTATCTAAAAACCATGGCACAATGTAAGACATCTTCCCGGATGCCAGCATAACCCTATGTGTTCCACCCTATAATCAAGCATAAAGACTACACATAAAATTCATTGAACAGCAATGCATTTAAACAATTCAATATAACTTAATTCAAGCATTTTCTATAAAACGATTTTTTTATTTGACTGAATATAAAATTCGCAAAAAGTTTTTAGTTTTATGTATTCCAAACAAATGAGAAAATAGTAATAAATTAATTAATTAGTAGAAATTTGTTGTTGTTGTTGTGTTTTCGATCGTCGTCCGTCGAACATAAGACTAACAAAAATTATTTGACTGGAAAATTTATGGATTTTTCGTACATTTTAGCATTGATGCGATTGAAAAATTATTAAATTTTATACAAATTAATTTGTTAATCTATATTTGCTTTAAAAAATAATTTACGTAAAATAAACAAATCGGAAATTCCAATGATTTAATCCTTAAAAGTTTAGTTCCGCAAAATTAAATTGCCCAAAACGTCGTTTTTCTTTTCAATCCATCAAATCATTAATCTCTCACATAACGAAAACAAAAAAAATATCTAAACTGGAGTACCCCTTTCGAAAATAGGAAATAAAAAAAAAATTCTATCAAATCAAAGCCTTTTTGCATTATAATCGGAAATCCTTGTCATAAATTTAAATTATCACATGAAGTGTAGTCAGTATTTTTTAAGGACAACGTAAATACAGACCCTCACCACTGAAATGAATCCACCATTAAACAACATCAACAACAACAATAAAAGTTGTTTTCATCGATAATAGTTTTGTTCTAAATTCTTTACAGAATTTATGATTCTATAATCAACTTTATGTGCTGATGTATAAAAAAGGAATCAAACAATTGGAAGAAAAGGATGAATTCATGAATTTTTATTTATTTTGTTTGTCTATAAAAAAAATGTGAATCTAATGGATTGATGTTATTCAACGTATTGAAATTTACCGATGATTGTTTCCGGATACAATGGGGAAGTAAAACTCTTTTCGTTACATTGAATTACTGTTTGCTGAAGAATAAAAGTAATTGTTGAGCAAAGAGTGAGATATCCGTCAAAATTATGAAATAAGAAACAGGCAGGCGGATTTGGTTTTTGAAACATATGTTAAAATGTTGTTCTTTTATAAGAGTGTGTTACACAAATAAATACAAATTATACGTCCAAGTTTTATTTATAGTAATTTAAACAAAAGTAATACAATCTATAACATGTTATTAAGCATTTTTTAAATCAATTGGAATTATCAAATCAAATCATTGAATATAAATTTCGTTTGCTCACACTATATGTTGTTCACACAGTGCTGTTTGGATAATCATAACGATACGGATATTGAAAAGGAAAATTTTTTCCTAAAAATAATATAAGGAGTATACATATTTTAAAAATTATCTAGAAGGAAGAGCAGACCGTAATATCAACGTCGGAGACCTTCAATCAATTTTAAATCTTATAACCGTTGTACGATAAATACGATGACGCCTATGCAAAATTATTAAGAGTAGCAGCAGATGCAATGTCAGTGGAAGCCAGTAATAAATTGTAGAATGATTTTGGTGATATGGAATCGCAAATTCTGACTTTATTGGTTATTAAAAAAAGATCAACAGTTCAAGTGAAAGAGAATCTATACTATAATTCTTAAAGTTTGTCCGGATTTCCGTCCCTTAAACTTCCCTTAGACGGAGCGTGCTAGGAATGTGGTCTTGGACATTTTGGAAGGGCCTCCTGATTTCTAGGTCAACGCAACTATTTTCCGCTCTTTAAATAAAGTCCTTTAGGTGTTACGGACATTTGAATTTTCTAAGAGTATTATTGAATTTTGACGTTCAATTTTAATTTTTGAAAAAGCAAATCGTAGAAGGTATAGCTTGTGCTTTTTAAAAAAAGGAAAGGTTACTATGATACGGTGAACGGAAATGTTTGGTTTTGTTTGAAAAGAATTTTCAAATGCAAATTACATTTTAGTGAAGCAGTAAACAGTCAAGTCATTAAAAATAAAATAAGGAAAAACGAAAAATACTCAGAAAGCGACGTGATATGTTTAATCCAACCCGTATTGATACGAAAAAAAAGTATCACGCGAAAATGCTTCAGAAACTCTGAAAGAAAAAGTGCTTGAAATAGACAGACGTAGAAAACAAACCTCACTACAAAGCGAAACTTTTGAAGAAAAGTTCGACCGTCTTGAAGCAAATAGACAAAAGAACATTAAGTCACGGCAAATCGAAATACCTAATATAACTCATGTCCACCTACAAATACAAAGAAGGAGCGACAAAGAAAATTGGGAGCTAACAACTCACTTTGCCTGAAAGACGAAGCATTTCATTATGATCCGTCATTGGAATACATGAATTATCCGCAAGTTCTTATTGGTAAGATTAACAATAAGTGTAATTTCTGTGGAGCACTCAAATTTAAAGGAGAAACACCCGGTTTATGTTGTTCCAACGGAAAAATCAAGTTGCCCTACTACGACAAGTTACCAGAGCCATTAAACAGTCTGATGAATCGTGATCATCAAAAATCGAAGGAGTTTCTCAATTTTATACGTATATTGTCTTAAAGATGAGAAGCAATGAGCTTAAGAGAATCAGCGAAACGCACATATCTTATGATGCACTGCAATATCCGCCCATGCTTCCAAGAGGAGAAGACGGTTATGCAATAAACATTAGCCAAGTTATTCCCGGAACAAATAATACTGTCAGCAAAACTATATCAGCCATGTCTTACTACTCTTACCATTTAATGGTGAGGCGAAATCAAATAAATCATCTTCTACTCTACCGGCAACTACTTCATCACCAGTATCTGGTGGATATGTATGCGAAAATGGGACATGAACGGCTGCTCTACATTCGCCTCAACCAAAAGAAACTTCATGTCGATGAGTATATTCACTTAAAGGATGCAGTAGCAAATAATGGAGTTGCTAGAAATCACGGAAACCTGGTGATAATTCCTTCAACATATACTGGGGGACTACGAAATATGCCTGAATATGCCCAAGGCGCAATTACATACGCTCGACATGGAGGTAAGCAATTTTTTTTCATTACTTAAATTTAATTAACGGCGAATTAAGAACGGACCGTCATGATTTGGTTACAAGAATTTTCCGACAAAAGGTAATTAAATTTGTAGATACACATATTAAAGGTGATGTCTTTGGAACAGTCAAGTACTGGCTTCACTCAAATGAATGGCAAAAGGAAGGCCTGCCACATGCTCATATTTTAATATAGTTATGGAAAGAATTAAATCCAAATCAAACCGATCAAATTATCTCAGCTGAAATCTCTAACCCACTTACCGATAAAAACCTACACGATATCGTTTTGAAAAACATGGTGTATGCTCCGTGTGGTTCGGTAAATCCAAAGTCACCATGCATGAACACAAAGATGTTTCCGCGGCCACTGATAAGCGAAATGCAAGCAGCGACTGATGGTTACAGTATACGTTAAATTAAGGTCAGGGCGTGAAACTCAAGAAGTTGAGCTTGACAATAGATGGACTGTCCCCTACAGTTCATTACTTTTGAAGATGTATGATGCCCATATTAACGTTGAGTGTTACAACTCAGTGAAATCGATCAAGTATATTTTCAACCCCGTATATTTTACTTCGACTGATTTTCAAAATAATTTCCACCAATTTGCACTAGGATTCAATGTTTTAAACGTTTCTTGAGGTAACAACTAATTAGGAAACCGTCGAATCTCAAACCTTTAATAAAACAAAAAATTAGTACCTAATATTATCAAACTAAATTTTAGAGCGATATTTGCCTAAGAGTCCAAAAGATTTGCGGTCCTAGCTATGTATAATATGCTAGTAAATCAATTTAATGAAAAAGCTTCGTTCAGCTGCGGTTAAAAATATTGATTTTAAGGCTAAGCAACTATCTATCAATTTATTTAGTATATGAAATACCAAACTTTTTTATTTATGTATACAACCAAAAACCTTTGAAATGCAGAAAATTCTATAGAAAAAGTTACCATTCGTTTCACAAACAGAAACCCCATTAATAATAAGAAGAAAAATATGAACAGAAATCGAACAAAACTCTTCAATAATTTTCCGAGAAACAAATATCTACTGTATCCATAAATAAATACTATAACAAAAAATCATAGGAAAATGGAAAATTCTCATTTCATTTTGTGATTAAACTTTGATAAAAGATCAACTGGGAAATCAACAAAAATAAAAAATAAAAAAAATAAAAATCAACAGTTATAATATTGTGCAAGAATTTATCTGTGTGTGTGTGCGTGTTTACAGCCATATATTTATGAAAAAATAAATGAAAAACAATAACAATGATACTATGGAATATGAAAAACGTATAAAATACTTCCTTTATTTTGGTAAGGTGGGTGGGTGGTGTTAAAGCTTTTCACATTTTACATATAGCTATATACATAGGTAGTTGGACAAAACAAAACGGAAAATTATTATATTGTCATGTTGCCAAAAAAATATCACCGGCAGAAAAATACGAAGATAAAATAATTGACATTTAAGCACATAAAATAACAGCACCAAGAATCAAACTATAAGACGAAGAAGAAGAAGAAGAAGAAGACGGAGTAGAAAAAAAATGTAATCAAAATATTTGTTTGGTTAAAAAAAAAAAAGGAAAATTGGAAAATATTATTATTAAATGAAGAAGGTTAAGGTCTCTTCTTAGCTATGGATACGAAATGTAATAATCACAAATGATTATTTTCCTTTTTCTCGCCTGTCCTCTGTACTGTGTATATATGTATATGTGTATAGGGTTTGAGATTGGATTATATATTTTTGTTACACAATTTTCAGTTATCGTCATTTAATCTATTTGGGTGATGGCATATTTTTATTTTTTGTGTGGTCCATCTTGAGCAGTCCAAAGTAGAAAAAGAAAAATTATAGATATCAAATAAACTTTTTCAATTCGGCAAAAATAATTTGGTTTTTCAACCCTAATGATTTTCAATTTCTATAATCAAACCGTTCGGTCTCAAGAAAGATCAAATTTCTATTTTATAGATACTAATCTGAATATATAATTCTTAAATCTCCTTTAAGTGCTTTTAACCATAAACAAATTAATTACAAAGTGGTTACTTTTGGAATAATATAATTAGAATATGTGGAGGTAAATTTATATTAGTTCAAGATTAGATTTATCATACAACAGATTTACTATAAAATACAACAGAATAGATTCTTCCAAGGTACGTCGATCAACACAACTAGGGCTACACATTTGAAAATGATTGAATATTTAAATTACCCAAAGAAATTACCGGAGTCCAAAAACAATTTTTGTTCAGGAGCCAATGAAAACTATCTCTCTACTATTTATTGTTACAGGCACACACTAACTTACTTTCCAAGTTTTTCCACTTAACATTACTTTTTATGACATTTTAGATACGACAATCGAATCACAATTTTCTCTTCTTTCGTTCGACATGAAAAACGCATAATTGGAAAAATGGCCTTCCTTTGTTTCTGCTTCGTTTCAGCCACATTGTTGTAATCATAAGCATTGAATTGTATAGTGTTGCATAATCGTAAATTGCATAATCATAAACTTAAGTTAACAAATTTGGCGGTAAAAGTGACATTTTGTGTATAAGTTACTTATTTTGCGCAAAAAAGTGAAAAATTAAAATATTTTCGAAATATCTAAAATTTGTGATATATGTTTGAAAAATATCCCAAACGAGCGCTTTCTAGGTGTTAAATGTGGTATTTGTGATAAAGGTTTCCATATTAGATGTGCTGAAATTTCTTATGAATTGCTGGAAAATCTAAAAATTGGTTCTGCTCCCTGGCTGTGTCCAAATTATGGGACTATGTTCAAGTGTTGTACTCAAAGTTTCGATGACCTTGGGATCATGTTAAAAGGAATCCAAAGTCAGCTATCTAGATCTTAAAATTTTGTTCAATTTTTTGTGTCAGACTGTGGATGGAATGGCTACATTTGCTATCTTCGGTCTCAAAAAAAAAAATTCAAATATAGCATACTAAATTAGCCGTGCTGGAGAAGAAATACGAGACTCAAGATCATAAAATCAAGATTTTGGAAGCCCAGTTGGACCGTGCCAATTAGACATCAAATTTTAATAATCTCATCATATGTATTCCGCCTAAGTGTGATCACGAATTAGAGGGTATTCGTGCAACCAATAGTGTTGAAAATGGTGGTAGCTCTTCTCGTTTAGACCAAATAATCGAAAATTAAAATGAATTGTATAACACTGTGCCTAATGACATCAGCTTTGTCGCTTGTGACAAAAGGGTCTATACTAACCAAACTCAGGCCTCTCAGCAAAGGAATCGAGAGGACATTAGATTGGTGTGCTGAAATTGTCATGACCTAGGTTATACTTATTTCGATTGCCACAAACCAATTACAAAAATTTTCTGTTTCGGTTGTGATCACCTTGATATTCTAAAACCCAACTGTTTTAGATGCCAGGAAAACAAGCAACCGAGGCTTCAGAGCTCTGGGAATGCATGGCCTCGATGAGAAATCGAACCGGAGAAATCGAACCCTTTTGCGGAGGCAGCCGTACAATCCATAGACAACACCATTAGCTATAAGCTCTCCAAATTACCTACTAATGTCAAAAATAACTCGGATATTTCGTTATTATCAAATATATGTCTACCTACAAATCTAAATGTGAAATATCAAATTGTACCAAATCCAGATAGGAATTTTTATCGGGCTAAAAGGTACTGGGTTTCTCGTAAATTGTTGAGATTCAATATATCGGAAACGTTTGTTACTGTCGAGACCAATAATCAACCGAATGCCGACGTGTTAATTGATAACATTTAATACTGTGGATTGATGGACAGTGGTGCATTCATTACGGCATTTGGCAGTGAACGCAAATTTTCATTGATAACTCCAAATATAAGGTTCACAATTTTCCGGCATTAATTAAAACCGCGAGTGGTCAGTCAAAACGAGTATTCGGGTACATTTAGGCAGAGGTCAGCTATAAAGACATTCAGCATTCCATGCGCATTTATTTAATCCCCGGATTAAGGCAAAAGTTATACCTATAGGAATAGACTTCTGGAGATTATTGAAAATCGAGCCAAAAATGATTTCCGAAGTAGAATATCTCACCCAATCTCCTGATTCTGACTTTAACAACCGTCATATTTTATCGAACCAGGAAGAAGTCCATCTTGCACAAGCCATCGAGGAATTCCCGTCATTTTCAAAAGTTGGTGTAGGAAAAACCACACTGCTCATACTCACCAGATAGATGTAGGAACGGCTGCATCTATTAAACGAAGGTATTATCCTGTTTCCCCAGCTATACAAGCTCAACTTTATGCCGAAATAGATCGAATGCTATCACTGGGGGTGATTGAGGAGTCGACAAGTGTTGTGAATGAGGTAACGGTCAGGGACGCGTAGCCATAACTCCGTTATACTTGATATGAGCCCCAACTTAAATTTTTTCTTTCGTCCAATTTCTTCCATGGAATTATTTTTCATTATCAATTCCCTTGAGGATAAACCCTCTACAGATTTGTTTGGCTTTAGTAGTGCAATTAATAAAAGGATTAGCTTCAACATTATTGATATATTAAGTGGATTGTTTAACCGGATTCCACGACAATTCGCAGAAAAAAAAATTTACAGAAATTCTGGAAAATGAAGATTTTATCTTCCTTATCCAGAATTTTGTGTTGAAATATTTTGGAAAAGGGAGATTTCAATTCTAATTTTAATATTAAATCTCCATTTTCCAGATATTTGCGCGATTTTCAGGGAAATACTATTATTTTTTCTGTAAATTTTCTGTGAATAGTTTTTCGTGAATTGACAGGATACCGTTTAACCGTAGCATAACAGAAGGGACGTTTCTGGAATTATTGCAAATTGCAACTGTTATTCCTCTCTTTAAGAAGGGCGATCGTCTGTTATTGAAGAACTATAGACCAATATCCATCTTTTCTGTTGTTTCTAAGATTTTTGAAAAAGCAGTTAAATTACGAATGACAGAATTTCTGAATAGCTTTAACTTTTTTAGTAAATGTCAATTTGGTTTTCGTTCTGGTTTGGCTACAGAGAATGTTTTGATCGAACTTATGAATTCACTTCATGAATGTATTAATATTTCTAGTAGCCAGTCTGTTTGTGGATGTTTCTAAGGCTTTTGATATGGTAGATCATTGTATTCTTTTGGATAAGCTGAGGGGCATTGGTTTTCATGGTTGCATATTTAACTTGCTCAAGTCATTCATCATTAATCGGTTGCAAAGGGTTACTTGTCAAACTAGTTTCAGTGACTTATCGGTGCTACCAGCGGGTGTACTCCAATGATCTGTACTTAAACCAATTTTATTTTTAATTTACATTTATTCTATTTTTAAACAAAATTTTAAATGTAAAGTCTAATTGCCTTTGCTTAGATCATCAGCGTTTGCATATAATAGTTATGATTATACATCTGCAGTATCATACTTTAAAAATTCTGTCCAATTGGTTCGCGGCGCACAAGCTATTATTGAGCTCCAAAACTAAAATAAGTCTCTTTAATTTAAATGATAATGGTTCGTTTAATAATGACGTAGTTTATCACGACCGCCATTGCCCCAGGAATGGCCCGTGCATTAATACATGCTTGCCTATTAAATCTGTCGCTAACATTAAATATTTGGGCCTAAACGTTGATTAAAGATTAGACTGGAAGTATCGTAGGTTAGAATTAAAGAACTCTCTTCATTCTGGAATTAGGCAAATGTTTCTACTGCGGTCACACTGTCCACTGGTATACTTAAAATATTCTATCACGCCTTAATTGAATCCAGATTGCGTTATGGTATTTTTGCTGGGAGGGAATTTTGGAACTATCAGACCATTAGTAATAGCTCAAAAGCATGTAGTTAGATTGATGCATTTCAATAATAAACGTAGTCCTTCTTGGCCATTATTTCTGAGCAGTAGACAATTTAAACATCTTTATATTTTTAAGGATATGAATAAATATTCTGAAATTAGTGGGAATCGTTATTTGAGTTGTCACAATTAATTACTGCGTAAAAATGTCATGCATTTCAGAAGCGTACCAAAATTTTGGTAACTGCACCAACCTTAATAAACTTCCAAATGATGGACCTTCCGATGAACTAAATTCCTGGCAAGTTTGAAAGTTTGGCTAGTCCAACTTAGTAATATTGATTTTTTGTTTAGAATCATTATTTATTAGTTCACTTATAACTGTGTATGCTCGTTTATGAGGAGAGGGTAATTTTTGCATTAATAGGGGAATGATGTTGTATGATCACATCCAATGGCTGTATACCAAATTATAAGTAAATCGATACATAAATAAAGAATTTTGGGGGCGAGGAGACAAGATAGAAGAAACGCACAACAAGTTCAACAACGATGTCAAGCAACATTTACTACGGTTAGTACAATTTTGGGTGACCGCTTGGAATCATGATGATGGAACGAAACCTCGCCCCTCCCGCCCCACAACCGCCGATGGAAAAAATAATGGTGACACACATATACATACACATACATATACATACATACACATATACACCCACCCATAAAAAAATTAATAATTAATTAAGGCTTTTCAGATCTTGCAGTTACAACAGAGGGGCGCTGTATTACAAAAAAAAATTTGTTGTCTTGTCGGCTACATAGGTGTCTGGAACCGGGTCGAGTCGTTAATGCTAACATATACCTTTCCTTTCCTTCGGTATTGTTATGTGTAAAGGATGTCATCCGGAGGAGTCTTGCTTAAGCTTGGTCGTACATTCTGCTCCATCAATCAATCAATCAAATCAATGAATAGGGTGGGGGGGGGGGGGGGGGTGTTTTTGAAATAAGGTTTCAAAAAGTATTTTTTTAAACTATTATTATTCCAATTATTGTTATTATTATTATTTTATTATTATGTATTACCTAAAGAAATGCCTGCTACTGTCAGGCATTTCTTTAGGTAATAATAATAATAATTTTATATTTATTTTTATAAATAAATATAAATAAATATTTTTATTTGAAGTAACTAAATAAGAATGGGATGGCATTGAGCCTTTTAAGGAAGTGAAATATAATTGTAAAAAAAACTTTTTTTTCTACAATTAGACATACAATTTTTTCTTTACTATGAAATTATATGGAGAAACGGTTTGAATGAAATTATATGGAGAAAGCTTTTGTTTTGTTTTTATACGAAAATGTTCATAAAACATCTAATTTTATTTGACTGAAAAATCGAGTGTTGAAAATGTTTATTTCTTAGTGAAAATCGTCATAAAAATAAGGTGTTTTTGAAAATTACAATATTGCTGTTTTTGTAATATGTATATACGTCAATATTATAACTCGAAATTTATGTATAAACAATACAATAATCATCTCTTTCATTGCCTGCATTCAAATTTGAATTCGAATATCTTTCTGTAGTTATTTTGAATATACAAAGCATGCTAGATTGCTTTGATTGTTTGTTTCGTTTGCACACAATGTAACGACTTATTATTTTCTGTTTGGCTCTTTCTGACTTATTTTATTTTGATTGTTGAGCGGAGACGTGTTGTCTTTTTTCTTACCATTAGTTTTAGATGTGGACAAATGATGACGGCATTAAATTGAATTTTCTCTTTTTAATACATATTTTTATTATTGTAGAATGTTTTTTAATTTAATTTCACTTATTTTCTTTTAATTATTGCTGGAAAATAGGGAAATTTATAGAATCTGTGTTTAAAATGAGTAAGACATTGCTCAGAAAACCAGAAGTCATATAATTTGTGCATAATTCGATTATATATAAAGTTTTGTATGATTCGCTTATATGACGTAGTCATATAAGCAAATCATTAAAACATCATAATTTACCAAATTGTGATGTTTGTATGACCAAAATGAACCCTTTTATATGACTTAATATGGTCCAATAAGAATCATATTAACTTTAGTATGACTTTTTTATATGATTGGTAGCTCTAAGCAATCACAATATGGCTACTTTATAATTTCATTGTGACTAATTTATGACCTATTTACGGTAGGTTAGAAAAGTAGCTTTTCAATGTAGGTTATATGATCAGTCTTAATGTTTCACATTATGACCTACATAAGATTGATATATGGCTTTAAAAAAAAGGAAAAAAAAACATAGTTTTAATTTTGTTCCATTTAGTCTGATAGTTAGAAGTATGTAGCGATTCACTTATTTAAATTCGCCAATTTAATTCGTTTATCGCCACAATTGTTTGAAATGTAAAGCATTTCAACTTTAAAATATAATTGTGGATGAACAGCTCTTTTCGGTCAATAGTGACACCTATAATAGGATAGCAACTTGCTTTGCAACTATTATAGCGGTTTGTGTCTGTGCTCAACAAATATAATTTCCCGGTATTTGAGCACAGTTCGCTATTTTGTATTAAATAAATATCTTGGATAAATTTAATACAACACCGAAATTACTACCATCTCTCGACGTCATCCAAAACTAATAAATTTAGTTTTGTGAAAAACACAAAAGCCAACTCTACATTTTTTTGGTAATAGAAAAATCTCAAAATAAAATTTTGACAACATTACGTATTTTCAACTCGATACCTACACACGTTTTTAGTGCCGTTCAGTCTAAATTAAATATTAATAAATTAAATCTTTTTGTGAATCGCGCTCGCGCGACAATTATAATATCATTATTAAATTAATAATAAATTCGTGTAATACCAGTGGTGGTGGAAGTTAATAGAACAATTAACTGTGTAAATATTTGAATTGAATAAATTTGGGGCACACACTTATTGTGTGTCCACCATTGTAATTTTAGTATTTGATTTGGTTCGAGTTAATCGCAATACGCGAGTGAATAACAATAAAATAGAACATCACAACCAAATACCATAAGTGGTGATTCTATAAGTGGTGACCGCCGATAAACCGTTTTTACGGTTATTATCATTAAAATAAAAAAAAAAACACGTGAATTTCTACAAGAAAGACGAAGCCATCTTTAATTTTCAAGAATCATATACGGAGTTGCAGCAACAAAATTTTTAAGGTTTTGTTATCAAATTCGGCCGGGTGCAAAATATCTGCACCGGCCTATTGGTAAGATTAAAATTCTCAAATTTATAATTATTATATAAAATCGTTCCTTACGGAAATTAAAACCTAAAATTATCTCATTTTATTTTCCGACAACTACGTAATCATGTTTCACGAATAACACAATGGAGTCAGTAAAATTTTCAAACAAACAAAGGAAACAATAACATCACATATAGAACGGTTATTTTCAACTTCAAACGGAAGACATCAAAAATATTTTAATCTTTCAAACAAGGAATACAAAAGGAATCCAAAACCACGCTACAACGATTGATTACATAAACGGAAAAACCGTAATCAACAATTTTTCAACAAAATCAGCGACGAAATAAAGTTATCACAACATACAACGGGAACTAAAAATTCAATCATCAACGGTGTAATAGACGTTACAACATATATACAAATACCGTAACACCGCAACGGACACGAAACAATAATTAACAACAATTAACAACAACAAATTACACCAATAAGAACGATAAGAGAAGACCAAACACCGACACACGTGGTGCAACGGAAAAATTAAATTGCAAATTTTTATTGTTTTCAAACATAATTTATTTTAAAAAAAATTTTTGGCACAGCCCAAGTCGCAATATTAATTCCATTTAAAATTTTTGTTCAATTTTTATCATATTTTATTTCAATTTATTTCAAATCGACTTGGCTGTATAACGTAAATTCATTATTATATTTTTATTTAAATTTAAATTTTGTAAAACCTTCACCACCACTTTTCGCATATTTTTTAGTAACGTTACATTTCAAAAATTTTCTTCTCGTAATTTAAATTTCTGGTATTTGTTTCGCAAAATATTTTTAGCTCTCATTTTACTTTCGCAATTTTTCACTTTTTGGGTTGATTATTTTCTTTCATTATTTCAACATTTTCTAGTATTTTTCATTGTAAAAAGAAAAAACCGATTTTGAAATTCTGTTTTGAACTTAATTGTTAAATTTAATTCATTTTTAAAAATCTAAACGGCATTATTCCGATTTAATCAATTTCTAATCTAAAATTGGAACTATACATTAGTGCTACATAGCAAAATGCCAGATAACGGAAAAACGGTCGAACAACCGAAACCTTCGGGCACACAAACAGTTCATGCTCCGCCAGTCCCGATGGAGGAAAAATTCTCGGGAGATACGCAAGACGTAGTCATGGAAATGGCGGGTACACAAAAGTTGAACCTACCACCATTCTGGCCGCAGCAGCCACAAAACTGGTTTGCCTTAGCAGAAATTCAGTTTGATCTAAGAGGAATCACCTCACAAAAATCAAAGTTCGGCTACATACTATCGAGTATTTCCCCCGATACGTTCAATTTAATATCCGATTTCTTGCAAACGCCTCCACAACAGAATCAGTATACTGAATTAAAGCAAACACTTTTAGCCCGTCTCGAACCGTCGGACGAGCGGAAGTTGGAGGAATTGTTATCGGGACAAGATCTTGGCGATCGCCGACCATCCGAGTCTTTACGTCATATACGTACGATAGCCGGCACATCTCAGCTCGTTAGCGAGAAATTTATACGTTCGATTTGGATTAAAAAGCTTCCGGAAATAATAAAAATCGCACTAGTAGCACAACCGGAAGACACTCCAATCGAAGCGCTATCCAAGACCGCAGACCGCATGTTCGACGTGTTAAACATCGGTCAACAGCATCGCCAGATCCACGAAACCAAAACACATAATAATAATAATCAAAATTCAAACAGACAGTCGAGAGCAACCGTGCAGACGAATCGGAGCCGCAATGGGAATCACCGATCTCCTTCAAACAGCGGCACGATCACAGATCGATTGGCTCGTATCGAAGCAAGGCTAGATGGCTTATTTCGAGATCGATCGCGAGGGCGACGATCACCATCACGCCCACGATCTAGCAGCAACTACTCCAAAAAAGGTTTATGTTGGTACCATTCAGAATTTGGCAAAGCTGCCAAAAAGTGTTTCAGCCCGTGCAATTGGCGCAAACCAACTCAAACAGCCAGCACGAGCAGTGAAAATAATTCAAAAAACCAATAAACCAACGGGGTTTGACCAGTATGTCAAATACCCAAATTTCATCTGCCACGTCGATCACTTCACTCTCGGCTCGTCTGCACATATTCGACAATAACACAAAATTAACCTACCTAATTGACACTGGCACTGACCTATCGGTTATTCCAGTCAAACATTTCAAATACATGTTTTCAATTCATAAACGAAACCCCGATCTAGTCTTATCGGCTGCCAATGGTACACCTATCCACACTTACGGCACAAAATTGCTACAGGTGGATATCGGACTGAAACGAACCTTTACACATGCTTTTATAATAGCTGCTGTAAATCGTCCGATCATTGGCGCCGATTTTCTATGCAAATTCGGACTTCTTGTTGACCTGAAAAACAAACGGCTGGTTGATTCAGCGACTAAGCTGTCAATCAATGCCACCATGGTTCGCGTCGACACACCGACACCGATCCATTACTCGGTCAACAATGATTACGGCAATCTGCTCAAACAATTTCCTTCTCTAATAACAGAGCCGAACTATAATTCGCCAGTCCGACACAACGTGGTCCACCATATCGTCACTGCAGGCCATCTGCCAGTGTCGAGACCACGTAGGCTAGATTCAATCCGCCACAAAGCTGCATTCACGGAATTTCAGCACATGGTAGAACTAGGGATTTGTCGGCCATCGGCATCTCCCGTTTCGTGCCCCTTGCACATGGTCAAAAAGAAAGATCAAGATTGGAGACCATGTGGGGATTATCGGCGATTAAACTCGGTCACAACACCGGATCGCTACCCGATACCCCACATTCAAAATTTCTCCATGCACTTGCATGGATGTACAATTTTCTCCAAAATTGATCTTGTCAGAGCATACCATTTAATTCCCGTAGCGCCTGAAGATGTATACAAAACGGCAATAACGACCCAATTTGGCCTCTTCGAGTTCACTCGAATGCCATTCGGTCTACGAAACGCCGCACAAACATTTCAGCGCTTCATGAACGAAGTCGTTCGTGACTTAGATTTCGTCTTCGTCTACATAGACGATATTCTTGTTGCTTCTCACACTGAGGAACAGCACAAACTACACTTAGAACAATTGTTCAATAAGTTAGCACAGTTTGATGTTCATATCAAGAGCGCAAAATGCGTTTTTGGCGCAACCACTCTTGATTTCCTCAGCCACAAGATTACACCTGATGGTATTTTACCATCAGAAGAACGAATAATTGCAATCAGAGAATTCCCAGCTCCTACTTCAATTAAAAGTATTCAACGATTTGTCGGTATGGTAAATTACTACCATCGCTTTATACCGAAACTCGCACAAACACTCGCCCCAATTCACGGTCACTTGGCTTCTTTACTCAAAAAGCCAAAAACCGCCAAAAATTTCTCTTGGCCCGACGAATGCCAACAAGCATTCACGTCGTTGAAAACTGAATTGGAACAGATAACACTTCTGGCGCATCCACTGAGCGACTCAAAGCTCAGTTTGACTACTGACGCATCGAACACTGCCGTCGGTGCAGTACTGCAACAGTACCATAACGAGTGTTGGGAACCCCTGGGATTCTTCTCGAAAAAACTCACGGATGCCGAAAAGAAATATTCTGCATTCGACCGGGAATTACTCGCAATTTATCTGGCAGTCAAACACTTCAGATACTTTGTTGAAGGTCGAGATTTTACAATCTTCACTGACCACAAACCTCTGACACGAGCGATTCAGTCAAAAACTGAACGTAATCCAAGGCAATCACGCCATTTGGATTATATAACACAATTTACTTCGGACATTCAACATGTTTCAGGACATGACAACGTTGTCGCGGACACATTATCCCGCACTACCGACAACGAAACGGCTGCAGTCGAAACACATTTCGACTTAATCAAAATTGCAAACACTCAAAAAGTTGACCTAGAACTTCAGAATTTATTTTCTGGTTCCGAATGTCGCAATAGTTCATCACTGAAACTAGAACTTTTTAAGCTACCTGGCCTTGAAATTGTATGCGAAACATCCACTGGGTACAATCGCCCATACATTGCAGAATCATTACGTCGAACCATTTTCGACACACTGCACAATATTTCGCATCCTGGTGTCCGAGCTACTCGCAAAATAATCGCTGCTCGTTACTTTTGGCCCAGCATAAACAAAGACGTAGGTAATTGGGCACAGTCTTGTTTATCTTGCCAACGTGCAAAAGTACAACGTCATACAAAATCACCCCATGGCAAATTCGAAATTCCATCTGGTCGATTTGAAAATATCCATTTAGATATAGTAGGTCCCCTTCCTCCATCTAATGGATACACATATTTACTTACCTGTGTCGATCGCTTCACTCGTTGGCCCGAAGCGTACTGCATGAGCAATATGTCTGCAGCAACCATTGCCATCACATTCGTCAATAATTACGTATCTCGTTTTGGCGTGCCCCTTAATATCACCACTGATCAGGGAACGCAATTTGAGTCCAAGCTTTTCACTGAGTTAACAAAACTCCTTGGCTCAAACCGAATACGTACAACGGCTTACCATCCGCAAGCCAATGGCATGGTCGAACGTTTTCATCGGCAACTCAAAGCCGCGCTAATGGCCAGAAGCAATACAACTCATTGGAGCTCGGAAATCCCAATCATTTTACTTGGCATCCGAGCAACAGTGAAAGAAGATCTAAAGTGCTCACCGGCAGAGTTAGTTTATGGGCAAACCATTAAACTGCCTGGTGAGTTCTTTGTCGAAAATCCTCTTTCACCAATCCCAACTACCGATACAGTCATCGACCAATTACGTGAAATAATGCAAAACCTTGTACCAAAAGACACTCGTCAGTCCAAACAAAACGACGTTTTTATTCCAAAATCACTCGACAATTGTGATTTTGTGTTCGTAAGAACAGACAAGGTTCGCACCGGATTATCTCCTCCATACGAAGGTCCATTTAAAGTCATTCGACGCCTTCGCAAACAATTCACCGTGTTGATTAATGGTAAAAACCAAACCATTTCAATCGACCGGCTCAAACCGGCTTACGGCATTCTTTGTTCAACTGATCAAAAATCAGTTCATTATATAACTAAATCTGTCCGTATTTCAGCCAAATAATCCCATTATGGAGGGATTTGACTTGAGGGGGAGTCATGTAGCGATTCACTTATTTAAATTCGCCAATTTAATTCGTTTATCGCCACAATTGTTTGAAATGTAAAGCATTTCAACTTTAAAATATAATTGTGGATGAACAGCTCTTTTCGGTCAATAGTGACACCTATAATAGGATAGCAACTTGCTTTGCAACTATTATAGCGGTTTGTGTCTGTGCTCAACAAATATAATTTCCCGGTATTTGAGCACAGTTCGCTATTTTGTATTAAATAAATATCTTGGATAAATTTAATACAACACCGAAATTACTACCATCTGTCGACGTCATCCAAAACTAATAAATTTAGTTTTGTGAAAAACACAAAAGCCAACTCTACATTTTTTTGGTAATAGAAAAATCTCAAAATAAAATTTTGACAACATTACGTATTTTCAACTCGATACCTACACACGTTTTTAGTGCCGTTCAGTCTAAATTAAATATTAATAAATTAAATCTTTTTGTGAATCGCGCTCGCGCGACAATTATAATATCATTATTAAATTAATAATAAATTCGTGTAATACCAGTGGTGGTGGAAGTTAAT
Source organism: Tipula helvola (assembly GCA_963556165.1). Lineage (NCBI taxonomy): Eukaryota > Metazoa > Arthropoda > Insecta > Diptera > Tipulidae > Tipula > Tipula helvola. Next base: position 28,719,219 of record OY744483.1, read on the forward strand.
AGAACAATTAACTGTGTAAATATTTGAATTGAATAAATTTGGGGCACACACTTATTGTGTGTCCACCATTGTAATTTTAGTATTTGATTTGGTTCGAGTTAATCGCAATACGCGAGTGAATAACAATAAAATAGAACATCACAACCAAATACCATAAGTGGTGATTCTATAAGTACATACCATTATTTATAGTAGGGGAACATGTCTCATAGTGACACAAACTTTTCCTATAGGGAATACCTTTGGAATAAAACGCTCGAGGACAATAAAACTTGGCTGAGAATTTACTAAAGTATCACACATCTATCTGTAAATTAAGAAGTTCTTAAAATAAAACCTCGCTGGTGCTTCAGAAGTATTCCTAAACTCCCTCCTAATGTGTCACTGTTTCACACTGCGTTCTAGAGTGACACGGATTTTATTGTGACACATATATGTTAATGAGTGACACTTAATATAATACATATATATTAATAATAAACAAAATTAACAATTTATAAAAAAATGATATATTTCTGTTTTATGGCAAAACAATACATAAAAATCAGCTTTATATGTTCTTAAAGATAAAAAATAACAGAATTAAATAAAATAAAAATTACACATGTTCAGTGTTACACATAACAGCTTAAAAATTGAAATCACATTAAAATTCATTTGGCATATCGTATCCAAAACGGTTAAGAACTTAAAATTGCATAGTCAGTTCAAGTGACAACTAAAGAAATGTTAGTTTAGAACTCCAATTAACGCACAGCAAAACAACTTAAATCTATTTCAAAAGAAAACGATGCTTTTTGCCGAGAACCATGCTTATATCAGTCACACGTACAGTTGCTATATCCTCCACATCAGGTTCAACGAATCGAGTTCCAGATAATCGAAAAAATCTTACTATAGCCTCTTCATCAGCAATACTTAAAATTTTTCCAACGTAAAATATATTTTTTTGTTGCCCGAAAATTTTAAATTTTACTAACACAAAATCGTTTGCGACTGGATTTCGCTGTTCATCGAATACAGGCAAATTTTACTCTATTTCTAAATCATCGTCAGTATCCTGCAATATGACTTCCATTTCTTCAAAGGCGTCAGATTCATAACTTATTTGTTTTGTTACATTTTGGCGTGCTTTTTTTTGTTTTACGATTTTTCTCTATGTCAATTTTGCTCTGTGTCGCTATTCAATTTCATTTTTTTCCGGAGTATCAGTGGCAATTATACTTCTTCCTCGTCCACGCGGTTTATCAGTTTGTTTCCTAGGATCGGCTTTAGGATATTTTTTGAACATCTCAGGAGAAATAAAGCAAATTTTTGGCGATTCGATGTTTCCTAATATTATGTCGGGTTTCGGTGAATTCACATTCAACGGTATCGTTACCATTGGAATTGCATCCACCCGTACTGGTAAATTGTCTACAACAGAATTTAAGTAGAAATTACAAATTATATTATAATAAAGAAATCATTTAGGTACCTGCCAGGGGTAGAGTGTTACCTTGGTCCATATTTTCATTGCCAGATGCAGCCATATCTCTGTCTGTCACGTTACTCGGCATAAAATCCATTGCGGAGAAAACATTTGCATCGTATGGATATATTCCAGTATGCTTAAAAGATGGGATAATATTTGATGGTTTTAGTGCCTTTTCGTAAGCATACCCTACACTAGCCGCAACATTGTAAATAGAAAACGTTTTTCCAAGATTCCGCATCATCCATGAATCAACAGATGAATTGCAGGCCGTTTTAAACGGTTTAAAACAACTAACGTATAGCGGTTGTAATTTATTCGAGGAATGTGGTAGGATTGTTAAAATAGTAATTCCGTTTTCTTTCGCCAGATTTAAGGCTTCCACACTTAAATCGCTCTCATGGTTATCGAATATTAATAACGCAGGATTATCTGTAGAACTTGACGCATACTTGACAAAATGTTCAATTACTTTAACAAAAAGTTGGACATTCATCCATGTTTCGTCCAAGTTATAGATTCGGCTACCATTCATGAAATTCGTATCCAATCTTGAAAAACAAAGACACGTTATGTCTATTAAAAGATGTAGCACAGCTTAGGCTACACCCCTCCGGAGTCCGGAGAGATAACAATGGATGACGTTTTCTAAAATGGCGCATCCACTCTACTCCAGCTAATTTATTTTCTATCCAATTTCTTGGTATTTTTTTGTTATTTATAACCGCAGTTTCGTAAGCTAGTCTTCTGCCGTCCATTAAGGATAAACCATAAAACATTTTTGAAGAGGTCACGATATAATCTACCAAAGTTTTTTCTTCTTCAGTATTGAATATTTTATTTACTGAATAATTTGGTACCAATCTTGTCTCCTGTTCATCTGCGTATTTTTTTACATACCGCGACAATGTTTTGAAAGCCAGTCCTTTTTCCAAAGCTGCCTTTCGAATACTCATTCCATTTTGAATCACTTCAATTGCTTCCTGCATAATCCGTTCGGTAAATTTCCCGTATGGCAAGTGCTCAGTCATGTTTTCTAAATTAATTGGTAAAAATACAAGTGTTATTTTAAGAATTTAAATTAATTTAACATACATACGTTAAACACTGACATTATGTTAACCAATGGCATACTGTGTCACTGTTCGACAATTAGTTGTGTGTCACTATTTAAGGTATACACTATAAACACTTGTTATTTTATAACACAATTATTTTTATAACTAATATATAAATGATGCACATTTCATAAATATCAATAAATTACTAGTTTGTATTATATAAATGCACTTACTCAAGTGATTTCTTTATTAATTTATGTAAAAAGTCGATTAAAAGCAAAAATTAGTTAGTTAAAAAAAAACATGAACATGTCTTCCTTCGATCACATTTAAATTCAAACTGAAATAGAATAAAGAGAACGAACAAATAATTTTCGGAACGAAACAAAACAGAAAAAAACAGTAACGTAGAAGGAAATATTTTGATTGTGTCACTGTTGAACACTCTCCCTACTATTACTATGTACAATTTTTTACTTTCACATTCAATTCAAACACTTTTAATTTAATTTAGATTTTATTTAATTTTTATTTTTATTTTTTTATTTCTACTTACACACTGAACAACCTTCGTTACGATTCGAACTCTTGCTTATTTGCAAACTTCATGTATTGGCGGCGCCTTAACCATCTATGCTACCCTTAATCCTGTTGAAAGTATGATATTTCTCGATATTATAAAACTTATCTTCTTGAGAATTTTACTATCTACTTACAATTAAATGCTATACTATGATCAAAATATGACTTAAAATAACAAAATAATTATTGAATATAGTGCAATAGAGTGAGAACTATGTACGAGTATAATGATCTGATAATTTCTCTTTTTATATTTTGTACTTGTACATGATAAAGTCATAACAAGTCATAACCACACGCAAATTGATTGTCAAATATGAATACATATTAACACAAGTGAGTTTGCATTACTGTTCTTGGGTCATTTTGAAGTTCAGCTTCGAAATTTTTATATGATACCTATATTTTATTTATCAAAGGTTTAAGAGCAGCTTGATTAATGTTATATTGGTGTGGCCATGATTTCAAAAATTCGTTTAGTGGTATGTCATTTTCTGTTCTGCCAAAGAAATTGGTAAACTCGTCATTGATTTCGGCTTCGCTATTATCTTTTTCGTTGTTGGTTATATTTTCATTTGGACTAAAATAGCAATCATAATCATTTACATCCAATTAGATCACTGTTTGTACTTTCACTGTCATTATTTTCACTGATATTAGAAAAATGTGAAATTCCCTTGAATTCGGTATGAATAACATTATGATTTGGCTCTGGATCATTTTTTAATGACGAGGATGGATGATTGCATAAATTGTTTAATTCCGATGATGTTGGCTCGACTATTGGCGAGACTATATTTGTCAAATTTGGTTGTTGCTGACTTATACGTCAATTAAAATGATTTTCAATCTCTTTGGTGTATATAAGTAACTTTTCGGTAGCTATTTCTCGAAATCGCCTTCCATACTTTCCACTTTTTTCAGATTTTTCCAACTAAACAAATTGGTTTTTGAGCTATCCATTTTGTGTAAACAATTAAATTATTAAAAATCGGGGTTGATTATGCCTTTGTCATCAAATCAAATGATACAAATGAGTTACATGTGTTACATTGGTCATTGGTTTCTATAAGTCATATTATATTACCTATCTAGGACTTTTTTATGATTTTAAATGATTTGAAACTTTATTTCGACCATATTATCAACTTAATTTAATAAAGAATGACTATGAAAAAAGAGGTCACATCACGTATCATAGGTACAGTAAAATGGCCGATATATGTTCATTATAGCTTTGCACCATGAAAAAGCTAATATGTGACTTTTAATGATTAATGAGTCAGTTTAATGACCGTGTTATGACGTTAATATCGTCATTAAACTAATGAACGCCCAAATGCAAGCATTTCATTTTTAAGAGTCATTCAAATGATCGACTAATGATTCGTTATGACTGCGTGTCATACAAAAAACTAATTTATGACCTTCTATGGCTAATTAGCCACCACAATGACCGATTTGTGAGGGCCAAGCCATGAGCTGACTGACTTACGATCGTTATATGACTTTAAATAAATATATATGTATATGACTTAAGGTTTAGTGGGTGAGTTGTTTGTTAGTGATTTCTGGAAAAATTATTTGACTGGGTTTAAGTTTTAATTCATGTTTTATCGTCAATCACAAACACTATATGAAAATAAATGCATTTTTTAAAGTTTCTATATCCCTTATTTTAAGTTAATTTTGCATATGGCGGCTCTATTTACATCAAGATGGTTCTTGTTTTACTATGGAAATTTAAAATTTTGTTTTTTTTCTGGTTTCTAATTCCCTTATAAAAGCCTCGTTTTTTAGACTATAGCTTTCTATAATTAATATTCGTGTGGTTTCTAAGTCAATATAGATTACATAGGTGGCAGTGATGGCAGTAATAATTTGGTAAAATCGAACCAAATATTACCATACCTGGGGAAATTTCAAGCTTAAAAATTGTAGGAAAAGCAAAAGAAATTCACAAAATATGAAGAACGTGAGATAATTTAATGATTTAATTTTTTTTTTTATTTTAATTCGTCAGACCCAACTTTGATGTAGTTTTCAAAATGAAAGTTCGAAAAATATATTTTTGAAATAATTTAATTAATATTTATTTAATACCAATAAAGCATTTTTGTAAATTTTTTTAAGGATATGTACAAAACATTTATATGAACAGTTTACAATATTTTTTTTTTTTTTCATTTAAGAACTTAAAGCTAAAAAACACCAGTTTAACTATGGATTCCTATGGACACCAGTGAACATTTATACCACTAAAAAATCTCCTTAAAATACGTCTTGATGATTATGGCTCTTTACTCTAGAAGGCTCTGGTTGTACACGTATAGCTTTTCTAACCCACTTCTTCAAAACAAATAATTGTGGTTCAACAACCCCAGAAAACAATTAAAATTATTAAAAAGGTGATGTTTGCAAGAAACATTATTTTATGTCATCTCGACCGAGACGATTTATTAAAATATGAAAATTCTTATTTTATTGAATCAAACAATTTTCAAATAATTTTTCTCCAAAATATTTTTATCGATATCCTTTTTCATCTACCTACATGAAAGCACAAAAAATAAACACGAATTTTTTTTGGAAAAGGTAAAAGCCCGTATGAATATTTAAACAGTCAAATAAAAACATAAAAATGAAAGGATTATAAATGTAGGTATCCTGAATTTTTTGTTTATTGTTTTTTTTTTTGGCTTTATGTTGAATTGGATTACATTCATTGGGAGACATCATTCGGTGTCACATTTTTACGTAAATTGTAAAGTGGCCATGTTATGGTATATCATACACATATTTACATTTACGTATTGGGATATTGGGAAAATATTAGCGTTCATTTTTTATTCTTCTATCGGTTTTTTTTTTTTTTGGAGATAATGATGTGACAGATATGGATCCATGTGTACAGTATACATACGGTATCTTTAATGATTGATGAATTGATGGTATGTTTTCTAATTGACTTAACATATTTTTTTTTGTAGTTACTCGTATATAATAGGAACACAGTTTTTGTGTACATTGAGATTTATTCATGACGTATTTACATATTGTTAACATATTATGTTGTATTAAGCCTTGCTTTATTTTTTATTTTCCATGAAAATTTTTATTTTTTTTTATTAAAAATAAATATCTTAATTATTGTATATGATCATATCATTGCTGTTAAGTAATGAGAATATAAATCAGTAATGCAACAAACCGGTGGCTTTGCGGAAAAATGGGATACTTCTACCGAAGGAAATCTCGTAAAGGTTAAAATCAAGATGCCTCGCAGGATACTAAGAGCCTGATAGAGATGGGATGCCATTGGGTCGATTTGGAACTGGTGCAATCCTGCGTAAACTTTGTGGGGTTTGCTAGTTCCCCCATCAGGATTGTTCAGTCTATGCAAGTAAACTAGTAAACTACATCAATCGTCCAACTCATTAAAGCTTCCAAAGATTTAAACGGGGAAATTCCTACCAGAACGAACCACGAAATCAACAGATAATTTTCCATCTAGAGGCACAAGAAGAGAAAGATCAATAAAACCAATTAATCGACGAAAATAAGACCATCGAGGATGGATAACCGACAAATCGAAGAAAATGCACGACTAAATTTTATAACGAAAGGCTCCCTATACTCAAACCATACTTAAAGTAGAAAATACAAAGAGGTAATATCTGAGGATTCTAATCGACGGATGTTTCTAATCAATATTCGAGCCAACAAAAATTTCGTTAAACCATATAGTTGCTCAAAAGCAATTCTTGCCAAAGTCGGGTTAATATAAATTCAGCAGGAACGAATCGCCCGTACAACTCACAAATCTGGATAGTTGGAAAAAGTTGGATGCCTCAGACACAAAGAAATGCAGAATATTCATCAATTTCAAGAGATTGATTCTGTAACAATATATAGTATCTAACACACTTGAATAGGCCTTGACTTTCAAGTCGCAATGTTGTATTTATTTTTTATTTTCCATGGAAATTTTTATTTTTTATTATTAAAAATAAATATTTTAGTTATTGTATATGAGCATCTGTTAAGAAATTATGAGAACGTGAATCAGTAATGCAACAAACCGGTAGCTTTGCGGAAAAAATGGCATACTTCTACCGAAGGAAAATCTCATAAAGGTTAAAATCAAGGTGCCTCGCAGGATACTATGAACCTGATAGAGATGGGATGCCGTTGGGTCAATTTGGAGCTGGTGCGATCCAGCGTTAACTGTGTGGGGTTTGTTAGTTCCCCCATCAGGCGTCTCCCCGGGTGGCGGACAGGGGAAAGCTTGTCAGATATGACAGGTACCGGGGAAATCAAATACCCGGGGCGGACCAAAAACTGGCACACCCAAGCTAAGGTGGCACGGCATACGCTGATGGCTGCATGGCTAAGGGGGTGCTTAGTCGTTAGTATGCGAACTCCGAATTTGGCGACATTCGGTTTTAAACCATAGCCTTCCTGTGATAACGCAGAGCTCTGTCATAGGTGACCGTTATTTCTCGTGCTACTCGTGGGAACAAAAATGGATAGTAAGTCGAAACAAGCAAATAAACTTTATGAGAGTGATGCCTCTCCAACAGCATCAAAACAAGACGATGGAGCAATGCTAAGAATAGAGGCTGGCACTGCAAGCGAAGAGGGAGCCCAGGCAAAAGCGGCCGCCAAGCAGAGGCAGCGATTAGCACCTGAGGAGTACAGGGGGGGCGACCCAAACAATGAATCGAGAGAGATCATCGGAAAGATGAGAGAGCAGGAGGATGGCGAGTTTCGAAGGTGTAGGGAAATTGTAAAAAATATGCAAGCAATGACGCAAAAACAAAGAAACACTGCTACGGGGATTAAGAACGGATTGCTGGAACTGGAGGAGGTGCTGGAGATGATTTCATCCTTGCGAACTGACCAAAGAAAGGTAGAGAGGAAGTCCGAGGAGCGGGATCGGAGTACGGTGGGCACACACTCGAGTCGGGCAATGGATCAGCCCATTTCTGCAGAAGAATCGGAACGGGAAGTCATGATGGATGTACCAAGCCAATAAACGCCCTTCCATCTCATGTGGAGTAGCTGAGGGTTCCGCGGAAGTGAGCGCAACATCTAGGAATCCAAATATGAGGGCGAAGAGGAAGAGAAGAAGGAAACGTCGGAAGGAGAAAACAAACAGCAGCGCGGTTGTAGTCAAACCAGCCCCGGGTAAGACGTATGCCGACGTGTTGGGAGCCATCCGTGCCAATGCATGTCCGGATAGTGAGGAAACGTAAATTCGGCAAATTAGGAAAACAGCTGATGGGAGGGTCCTGCTAGAGCTGGGTCGCTGCAGAGATCCTATCAGGGTGCAAGAAATTATACGCGCCGCAGTAGGCGAAGATGGGGAGGTCCGAGGTTTAATACCTCGTCTGAAGATAGAGATTCTGAATCTTGATGGTCTCGCAACGAATGAAGAGGTTAAGACGGCAGTTGAACGTGAAGCTGGAGACGAGCCCACCGGGGATATTAAGGTCTCCCTTTTCCTTTTGGACAAGCGCGGGCAAAAAAAAGCAGTCGTGGAACTCAACGAACGTGCCGCCTTAAAGTTGCTAGAAAAGGGAACGTTGAAGATCGGTTGGGTTTTTGGGAGAGTCAGGAAGAGATTGGAGGTCCTGAAATGCTACAGATGTCTTGGATACGGGCATATTAGGCGAAACTGCGTGGGACTCGATCGCAGTGGTAGTTGCTGGAAGTGCGGTAACGAAGGGCATAAGGCGATAGTTTGTATTTTCGAATCGAAGTGTTCGCTGTGTGCAGAGAGTTCCGGTGACAGTCGAATTTTGAACGTAAATCATGTACAGGGGTCAGGCACATGTGCGACCTTTAGAAAGGCTCTGCGGGACAAGTGGAGAGACCTTCAAGAATGAGAGTTTTGCAAGGAAATATTAACGGATGTAGGGCTGCGGATGATTTATTGACGCAGCTAGTTTGTGAAATGGAAGCGCAGATAGTGATCGTTAGCGAGCAGTATCGAGACAGGAATTCCCTGACTTGGTTTTCAGATCGCCTGGGCACTGCAGCAATATGGGTGGCTGACGCCCGTTTTATTCGCATTGTCGATCACGGCGCGGGCAACGGATATGTTTGGGTTAGAAGTCGGGGCGCGACGGTCTTTAGTGTATACTTTTCGCCGAATGACGCAATCGCGGAGTTTCGCTCTAAGTTGAACGAACTTGAGGACGCAATTCGAGATACAGCGGGGGAGTTGGTGGTAGCCGGCGACTTCAATGCGCGCGCTCTGGAATGGGGTATGCCGCAGCAGGACACCAGGGGCAAGCTAGTGATGGAGATGGCATCGAGACTAGACCTGATCGTATTGAACAGAGGTTCAGTTCCGACATATCGAAGGCCTGGCTTCGGAAATTCCATTCCCGACATATCACTGGTGTCGTCAAGGCTAGCATCCAAGGTGGTGGACTGGAGGGTGATGGAGGACTACACGGGTAGTGATCATAATTACATCACCTTTATGGTGCTCGATGATAGGCCGGCGCAGCGAACGAGAATCCAGGATCCACGTGGTTGGAATACGAGTAGGCTGGAGGGAGGAGCACTGGTTTCATTTTTGGAGGCAAACCTTGGAAATGGTCTACCGATTCTGCAGGGCAATATAACCAGGAGTGATGTCGAGGCTAAGGTTGATGAAATCGTGCAGCTTATCCAGCGAGCCTGCGACGCAGTAATGCCGCGGAGAAAACAGTGGAGTGGAAGACGACAGGCCTATTGGTGGACGGACGAAATTGCGGAGCTTAGGAGGAACGCCCTAAAACTAAGGCGAAGGGCTCAACGATCACAAAATAGGAGTGATGCAGTAAGCAGATCAGACCAATATAGGGTGGCAAAGAAAGAGCTCAGTATTGCCATACGAGCTAGTAAGGTTCGATGTTGGCAGAATATTTGCCATGAGGTGGATGTTGACCCGTGGGGCAAGGGTTACAAGTTGGTCACGGGCAGACTGGGTTCCATGAACTTATGCAACTCGATGGATGCAGTGGTGATGCGAAACATCGTCGATACACTGTTCCCAACCCATGCCTTGAGGACAGAAGAGGATACTCCAGAGCAGGTTAATATTGTCCCTGTATTCACGGAGGAGGAGCTGACTGATGCGGTGGCATCCTTAAAAAACAAGAAGGCCCCAGGACCCGATGGCATTCCCGGAGAGGTATTGAAGGTTGTGAACGGGGGTTGCCCACAGCTACTGCTCAAATTATATAATATTTGCCTTGTAGCGGGAGTATTCCCTGCACGCTGGAAGGTAGCCAGGCTCGCGTTGGTCGAGAAAGGTAAAGGAGGGAATCCTGACTCTCCGTCGAATTATAGGCCTCTTTGTATGCTTGACACGATGGGGAAATTGTTGGAGAAACTGTTGAAGATAAGGCTGGACTCAGCCATAAGAGCTGCGGGTGGTCTTTCTCCAAGGCAGCATGGCTTTCGGAAAGGTCACTCATCCATCAATGCCATTATGGAGGTAACCAGCGCGGTTGCTCGGGCAGAGAGAGCGAGCCACCGGACGAGACCATTGGTGTTCCTCGTTACTCTTGACGTTAGGAACGCCTTTAACTCAGCGAGATGGGAGGATATACTAGGGGCGCTGCGGCGGTCATTTGAGGTTCCGAATTACCTATTGAGGGTGATGTATGACTACCTGAGGGACAGGAGGTTATTGTATGAGACGGCAAGTGGGGTTGAAAGAAAAGAGATTACTGCCGGGGTGGCACAGGGTTCGATTCTTGGCCCAGACCTGTGGAACGTACTGTACGACGGCTTGCTCCGGCTTGAAATGCCGGACGATGTATCCTTGGTGGGTTATGCGGACGACATCGCCGTGGTAATAACGGCTAGAGGTGCTGAGCTGGCCCAGTTTAGGATCAACCAGGTGATGAGGAGAATAAACGCCTGGATGGAAGGTCACGAGCTGAAGTTGGCAATTCCCAAGACGGAGATTGTCATGCTTACCAAGAGCAGGATACCTGTTATTATTCCCATGACGATGGGTACGGAGGTGATTCACACGAGGGGAGCAGCAAGATACCTGGGAGTCACACTGGACAGTCGTCTAAGCTATGGGGAGCACATCCGAAAGGTGTGTGAGCGGGCGGCGGTAGTTACTGGGTCTTTGGGGAGACTGATGGCCAATGTGGGGGGACCACGTTCTAGTAGGCGAAAGGTCCTTATGTCAGTGGTGCAGTCGATCCTATTATATGGGGCAGAGATTTGGGCTGGCGCTATGACCCACCAGAAGTATCGGACGCGAATGCTATCAACTCAGAGGAAAGGGGCACTGAGAATGGCATGTGCCTATAGAACGATATCCGATGTTGCCGCTTTAGCTGTTGCCGGAGTAATACCGATCGACCTGCTGGCACAGGAGCGGCGGGAGATATATCTGCGGAGCGCGGACATAGGGAGGAAGGAGGCTGCAACCAGAGCTAGGGTCGAAACCATGGAGGCGTGGCAGCGTAGATGGGAGACGACGGATAAGGGCCGATGGACAGCCAGACTGATCAGGGTCCTTCGTCCATGGATTAACAGAGGGCATGGTGAGGTAAATTTTTTCTTGTGCCAGTTTTTGACGGGGCATGGGTACTTCAGGGCCTACCTCCACAGGATGGGAAAGCTGAGATCCCCTCAGTGTTTGTACTGCCCGGAGGCGCGGGACGACGTATGCCACACTTTCTTTTGGTGCGATGGATTCTTGATCGAACGGAGGCTACTCACTTCACTAGTGGGGGAGGTAACGCCGGAAACAGTGGTGGATGTAATGCTTCAATCGGAAGAGGCATGGAGGGCAGTAGCCTTTTATGTAGAGACGATATTGCTACGGAAGAGGGAGGAGGGTTGTTTAGCGGATCCATAGGATGCAATAGGGGGACGAGGGATATCAGCAGTGCGGGCCAGACCGAAGTAATGCGGAAGCGGTTCCGGTTTGGGTCTTCCGTGGTATGTAGGTGATTTTTTTAGTGAGTCAAGTCTCACACTGTTGGGTGGAGTGTAGCTCCGCTCTTCGCCTTTTGAAGGTTTTTTTCATCTACAAAAAAAAAAAAAAAAAAAAAAAAAAAAAAAAAAAGCCTTGCTTTCACGTCTAATATCATAACTCGGGTTCCAATCAAACAGACTCAAAAGCTGCCGGCAGAATATATAGGCATGTCAGATTACCCCTATCCAAAATATATTGGCACCGGATTCACGGATTCATCAACATTTTGGACAGCAGGAACGGTTTTAGTGCTTGACTGTGGGTCTGAAATATTTCTATCCCCTTCGTCTATATAGAAATTGGAAATTTCCGTCTTTCAATAAAACTTCTAATTTCTTGCTAATTTATTCTGGGTTTGTAAATTGTGCCCTGCATGGGCCCTACGCGGTACACATCGAGAAATATTACAATATTTTAAAATAATGTTATCCTTAAAGCTCTAAATTGGGAATATGATAGGTGATGGATAACTCAAGAAGTCCCTATAGTGTTTTCCGGTTTAACAAGAATTGCTTCGATCTCGTGGTGCCATCCAGGAAGTTGCACGTTTGCACAAAAATCCCGTGTAAATACCAATCACTATGAAAAGTCAGTTCTTATTGAAATAAATAAATTATTTAGATTAATTCAAGAATTGTGGTTCCCTCCACATAAACCAAGCCAAATTGAAAATAATTTAAAGGGTGGGTCAATAAGAGTTTAACGATGTGAATTTATTTTATTGCACATCATCTAATTCGAGCCATAAAAGGTTAGTTATCTTGGTACGTTAGGGCAACAATATGTTCGGCTGCTACCGACCCAGTTTCATGAAATTTGTGTGCGATACACTCAATTGGTCGATTGTTCTTCTTCATAATAGGACGCCTATTTTCATAATAGGCTTCGATTCTTTTAACCCGTTATGCCTCAGTGTGTACTTGACTAAAATTGTTAATGACAACAGATGTCAATATGAAACCATTTTATCTTTTTTTGACATTGAGATTTTATTCACTACTGGGGGGGCGAGTAGGAGAGTCAGCAAAGGCGCAACCACTTCAACAACAACATCCCAAGCAACACGTGCTACAGTTAGAACAAATATGGGTGACCGCATGGGAACATGATGATGGAACGAAATCTCGCCCCCTAACAACCGCCGCGCCGATGGAACAAATAGTGGAGCCAGAAAAAAAAAAGCCTTACAGCTTTTCAGAAAAACCTGCGGCACTAATGGGGAACCCTGATTAGGAGATTGTGTTGTCTTGAGACTAACAACTTGTCAAAAAAAAAAAAAAATTTACTAACAAAAATTTACAAGCTTGCAAGAATAGCCTCGTTCTTTCCAATATTGCTGATAGTCATTAAATAAGCTTTCCGCCAAAGATGTTGATTACATTTATTAATTATTTTATTAATAAAACAAAGGATGAGTGTAATAAGGCCTTAACGGACTATAATTTCAAAATCTAAAACCAAGAAGATCCTAAAGACCTGGAGAAATTTCTGTGAGAACATCAATGAATTGCTCTCCAGAAATTCTTTCCAGAGATCATTCTAATAGTTTGGGCCTTCTTCAAATGGCAAACTTTTCTTTCAAATGGCAAAAAAATGGAGGTTCACTGAGTACCGAAAAGTGGAAAGAAACCTTAGAGATATTACTAGATATCCACTATCCGGATTCAATAGTGGACAACGGAACGAAAGCGAACCCGCATGACCCTCCAAGTGAGGTAGCCCACGCACCACACAATAGGATCAGGAGTCCCACTCCAAAGATTTTACACCTAATCTGGAGGAGAGTACATGTGGTATTTATACCAAAGGGAGACCCATACCAAGGTATATCGACCAATTAGTTTTAAATCGTTTCTTTTGAAAACGATGGGAAAAATTTTGGATTATTAAATAAAAAATGAGATCCTTGTCAAAAATCTACTGTGATGGTTCTACTAGGCAGTTTAGTTACAAGGATTGAAAGAGCGGTGGCCAATAAAGAAATTGCCCATTGTGGCTTTGTGGATATTGATGATATGTGTTTGATAATACCTCGTATGAATCGATAAATGAGGCAGTAATGGAAAATGGGGTTCCGCTTTTTACGATTAGGTGATTCCTCTCTATGCTGAAATATCGAAAGATTACAGCAAAATTAGGTGGCCTGTCAGTAACCATTAGGGCCACGAAGGGTTGTCATGTCTCCTCTGCTATAGTCATTGGTCCTTCTGGGTACGCATGGGTATGATGCCCAAATACACTCAATAAAATTTGGCAGTGGTATAACCAGAAAGGACCTAACAAAACTGTCATTGCTCGTTCATTCTTAGAGGAAAAATTTTGCGCTTATAGCTACCTCGTTAAATGGTACTACTGTACCCTTTTCCAAGGAGGTTAAATATCTAGGAGTTCTCCTACATCAAAAACTGAACTGAAAACAACATATGTATATTGAAAGTTCAAAATAGAGCGACCGAGGTTTTTTGGGCCTTTCATATACTCTATGGACGTACTTGGAGATTTTAACCATAAATGATCTACTGGTCATTTCTAACATTCAATAGGACTTTTCTCACGTAAGCAATCAATAGTATGGTGACGCCTAGGTTTGAAATGAATTGTGTATTATCGATGTTGTAGCTTTCAACTGCACTAATTAATTCAACGCACTACAATGTTTAACCACCCTAAATCAATTTTTGATTAAATTATTATCAAAACTGTTTGTTTTCAAAATACATTTATGGAAAATCCTGCACATAATGTTCGCCTAGTGATGATTATATAATGTTTAAAGCGTTTTTTTACATTAGCAATAAAATAATTCAAATCTTTAAGAGGTTTTGAACTTTTTGAAATTAATCTAATTCTTAAATTTAAGAAAATTTCTAATTTATTTTATTTTCTTATTCGATACATATTCAGATTATAGGCTTTGACATAGAGAGACACGAAAACTCGCAACATGAACAAAAGAGAAACGAACGCTTAATGTGTCATACAAAAAAAAAAGAAAGTTGGTTTGTTCATAAAAATAAAGCGACTTTCGTCAGTCCGGAAATAACAAAACAACTAAACATAAAATAAGACAACTACCATTAAAGGGCATATAAATAGAACTAACATTGTTAAATTTCATAATTTATCTTTACGACTTTTTGTTATTTTTTATGTTAAGGCTGTATGGTACTCAAAAAAAATTTCTGTTTTGGTATCGATATTTAAATGTCCAAAAATGCGTCTAAACTGTGTCTATAATAAAGAAAAATATCGTTTTGTATTTTTGTTTTATTTTGATGTAAAATAAATATAACTGTATGTCGACTTGTCTTATTTCCCTTTTTTCCAGAATAAAATTATATACTATTTCGGTTATTCATTTTCGTTGTTTCTATGGCAACTCAGTATGTTAAAATGTATAATTTATTATAAAACGATAAGATCCTGGACATTCACCATTTTTTGTGGTTAGCCATCTCGTAGAGTAAATGGAAATCAAAAATTAGCCGAGATCATACCCCTTTTTGACAAAAAAAAAATATATTTATCGATACAGAATTTTTTCGTATCGATAAATATATCGATATTCTTAGTATTTTGCTTATATCTTTCTTATTTTATGATTAATCTTTATAATCGTGAATTAATCCCTCAAAAATATCTTTATGCATAGGTCAATATAAAAAATATACATGGTTTAGCGAGAAAAACTTAAGAAAATTGAATTTTCCGTAAGCACCATTATCCAAAATTTCGTCAACTTTGAATTTTTATTACGGATAAACTATAAATAATTTTGAAATAATCCTGTATTAATCCCTCAAAAATACCTTAAGCTTTGTCAATAAAAAAAAATATATTGAATTGATAAATATTTGTAGCCACAAATTGATTTTTACGATACCCTTATTTTGATAAAATGAGTACCATACAGCCTTAAGTATAGTTTTGTGTGGCTCCGGTGGCACAGTTGGTAGCATGCTTGCTTTAAGCTCCGGAGGTTCCGGGTTCGATTCCCGGCGTATGATGAAAAAATCACAGCTGGTTAATGTAAGGATCAATGAATTAATCACTCATTATCCATTGTAAAGATGATTATGAAACTTCACTATGAAGCAGCCAGGCCCTCTGTGGGATGTAGCGCCAGCGAAAAAAAAAATAATAATAATTTTGTGCACCTTGCTCTGGTATCTGGTATTCAGAATAAATTCATTGCCACTGTGGACAAAAACAAATTACACTGGTCGAATTACCAAATTATGGTTCTTGAACCTCTTGAAATGTCATTCTATATATACAGAATGTACTATGCAGTATTAGCGAATTATACTAATTCAGCCAAATTTTCCTACAAATGTTTCTTTAAAATAAGGGAAAATTTGGCTGTATTGGTATAATTCGCTAATACAACCTGCACAGTACATTCTGTATATATGTATATAGAATGAAAATTGTGGTATAATTAGTCCAGTCGCCGCAGCATTATGAGAGGATTGATTTTTAATAATCATAAGCTCATCAGTTCGAAACTGGATTAAATTCTCTTACAATTTTTGGAAATATTTATTACCTTCAAATAAATTAAAAAACTTTTGTATTTGGTCAATTCTTAAAATATTTAGTCTCCTGACGCTCCTAAAGGTTGTGAAATTTTTAAAACTATTTCAATTTGTATTCTCAATTTTTATTATTTTATGAAATTCTAAATATTTTCCAGTTGTTAGAGTAATAAACTTTTGTGAACCCAACAATTCGAACAACCAACAGGTTCTTCAACCTCATGAAATTAATTAAACTTTTCAACTTCCGGAAAAAGAATTTCATTCCTTTTTCATTGTAATTCCTAACTAATCAACATTCTGGTTGAAGTGGGTTCCTATATCTTTAAATAATTAAAATGCAAGCCATTGTTGAAATGTTTAAAATTTTGCAAACCAATATAAAATTAAATTTGTTTTTTTTAAAGCAACTGTTTAAAAGGTTTTGACCTTTAACAATTAATTTAATTCTTGAATTTCGTAAAATTCTTAATTATTTTATTGATTTTCTTATAGTATCGATATTCAAATTTTCTAAGATTGAGCATTTTTAAAAATTCAGGTTCTTATTGAAATTTTTGAAATTTCTCAAAATTCTTAAATTAATTCATTTTTTTCAATTCCTGTTATGTATTAATGTATAATTTTAAGTTCTTAGAATTACACAATTTTATAAATCCTTTAATTTCTCGAAATTTATGGTTATAATCATAATATTGTCATCAGATTGTTGAAAAATCCTAATTTTGTTTTGGAATTGTTAAATTATCGTTAATTGAGACAGTACACTTTAAAAGTTTAAGAGTACGTTGAAACTCTTAAAATTTTTCAAAAATTTGTAAATTAACATTTTTGAATTTATCATTTTTTTTGTGAGCTTCTTGAATATTTTGAAATTAATTAAAATATAAATTTCGGAAATGTTTAATGTTTTTGAATTTATTAAATATGAAATTCTTTATATTATCGATATTCTGAATATCTGCAGAATTTACATTTTTTTAAATTAAAGTGTTTGCTGAAGTTTTCAAAATTTGTGAAAATTCTTTAAATTTGATTTTCTAAATATTTGAAGTTATAAAACTGTAAAGGTAATCCTTTAAGTTTTTTAATTTGATCAATTTATAAAATATTTAGCCCTTCGAAGTTCCTAAAAATTTTAAAATTCATACAACAAGTTCAAAATGTATAAGCGTATGTATATAAGCGAAATCCCACATATTTTCCAATTTTTAGAATAATAAAACTAATTGAATCCAACAATTTCTTGGAATATATATTATCATAAGATTCACAAAAGGTTGTTAAACCTCTTGAAATTAATCAAATTTTAAACTGGAAATTCTTCGAAATTCTGGTTATGTAGAATTTAAAATATTTAAAATTCAAGCAAAAAAAGAAAATTGGTTTGTTTAAAAAATTATAACGGCTTTCGTCATTCCAGAAAAAACAAAACCACTAAACATAAAATAAGACAGTTACCATTGAAGGATAAATAAAACCATCAAGTGAGGTTAAAACAGCACGAAAAAAAATTCACCAAGAATTTGAGTTTGAAAGCGGAATTCGTTGAATCAAAGAAGGTGCTAGACAGTGAATACAATCATATCATCTACTCACGAAATACATTTTTCAATTAAATTTGTAAAATTATGGAAGTTTTTGTAGTTTAATAATTAATTGGTGTCAGTGTGTACCGTTTCTGTTTAATATCAAAAATTATCCCAAAGGGTAAAGCTTTAAGATTTTAAACGACTTTGCTTATCACCATCCCTGATTTGATAATTTCTATAGTTTTTACTTGCAACCACTCTTTCGATAATTGTTGTGCGATTCTGTTACTTTCCCGATTTTTTAAAATAAAAAATAAACAGTACAGTGTGTGGGCATATCAGTTGGGCGCTGATGGAAAGTTAACTGAGTGAAGACATTTTAGAGACCAGTGATGAGTGCGAAATTTGGCCCTAAACCTGACGATAATGTAGAATATAAGATTTTATAAAATCGCGAAATAAGGAATTTAATTCAAATGATGCACTTCATGAAAGATACAATGGAAGAGCGCTAGGCTGATCCGGTCACCCGCTCTTCTGAGCCACCCTCTTTGGTATCTGTAGAGATAACTGTTGACCTTTCTTCCATTGTGCTAACAAAATTTCTGAAAACCTTATGGTGGATTCAGCGAGAAAAATTTGCTAGCTCGTGTTCACGAATTATTGAAATTTCGTCAACTTTTTTACCCCCTCCAATTTTTTGTTTAATTTTTAAAAGAGCAACCATAAGAAAAAGTAAACAAAAAATTGGAGGGGGTAAAAAAGATGACGAAACTTCAATAATTCGTGATCACGAGCTAACAAATTTTACTCGATGAATCCGCCATTATCGCTAAAAATGCAAGACTCTGCTCATCGCAAGGCCTATTATGAGTACATATATAAACATCGCAATTCGCAATATCTATTAAAAATTCAATTCGACAAGATTACGCAACATGGCGCAACTTTTACGAAAAAAGGTAAACCATTCCATCTTTTTAGATTTTTTTTCGTTTTCACTAAAATAAGTTGTGTTGCTGTAAATATTTTTGAATAAACGTTTTATGTATTCCTTCTCATCTAAATCGAAAAGAGCAAACGATTACATGTAAATCAGCTATAACGCTGTTTCGGTTCATATCCTGGCTGACATGATTAAAAAAAAAAAAAAATCCAGGTATGCTTACTATGGCAAACAATTGGCAACAAAGAAGTGTTTTGGCTGATGTAGGGTCATTTAACTTACAAAAGACGTCTCTACTTGTAATGCAGGCAAATTATTCCAGCAAGTCATTACATTTCTGAAGTCTTGGTAAGATGTAGGCTAAAATAATTATATACATTATATATATATATATATATATATATATATATATATGTATATATATATATATATATATTATATATATATATATATATATATATATATATATATATATATATATATATATATATATCCGGAATAACTTAATGTTTCAAATAAAAATCCGAATGTGTGCCTGAAATATAAAAACATATTGTTAAGAGTTTAATATGTATACTGAAAAATTTACTAATACTATAAGTTATAAGTACGTGGGTGCTTTTGATATTTATAAATTAATTAAGGGATATAATCAGCAATTGCAAACTCTTAGTAATTTCACTTTTTTCAGAAAGGTTTTATTATTATGTAGACATAGATGAAATAAAAATAAATCAAATATTACTAAAGTACCTTTCTCAATTATCGTTTATCGTATAATTGATTTAATCAACCAAATAGAACACAATTAACTTTTGATTACCTATGATTAAACACACACACGCACACCAAAAAAAAATAAAATGAATCGAAAAATACATTTCCAATAAAATTGCCACCCAATCTTTTGGTTATTCTCGATTAATCTAATGATTTCTAATTAAATTTTCATGGCAATAGAGAGAGGGAGAGACAAATGGGGAGTTTATATCTTACATAGAAGAAAAATATGTCTTGTACAAAATCTAATAATATAACAATAATACGGAGTAATGATAATCTTATATAAATCCCAACAAAAAAAATAAAAAATAAAAAAAAACTTTACGTATTTATATATTTATGTATATATATGTATGTGTATAAAAAGATCCAAATATATTTAAGAAATTGCTTCAAGGAACATAAGAAATCATTAAGATAACACCAAATAAAATAAGAAAGTTTAATAATAATAAGATTACAATGGTGAACGATAATAATAAGAAGACCTACCAAAGAAAACTCCAAAAGTATTAAATCTTTTTATCTATTATAGTTCAATATTGAAAAAATAAAGAAATAGCAAAAGCACAAAAAAAAATTTAAGAAGTTGGTGATTATAAATGTTCCTTTTGTTTTATCTCGTCTTCATATTTTATAGAGAGCTACCAAAAGAATTTTTTTTTCTTAGAGAAACAATTCAAAACCAAATAAGAACAAGACAAAAAATTTATTAATTTTCTTTTCATATATGGATGTACAATGTCATATACATTATGTATATCTATCTACGAGGTGTACAGCTAAGAATAAAATGAAATTTTATTTATTTATTTATTGTGTTATTGAACTTAATGTTCCGTTATAAGATTTAGATATATGGTTATTTGATC
This sequence comes from Tipula helvola, assembly GCA_963556165.1. Taxonomy (NCBI): domain Eukaryota; kingdom Metazoa; phylum Arthropoda; class Insecta; order Diptera; family Tipulidae; genus Tipula; species Tipula helvola. The sequence goes on from OY744483.1 coordinate 28,740,011, forward strand.
TGCGATGATAAAATTCAATTCGCAGAAATACTCGTTTGTATACCGTATATAAACAGAAAGCTCTCAAATGAAAACAAAAATTTAATTTTGAAGCACTTTTTTGTATTATGTTAAACAAAAATGCTTTGTAAAGTATGTCATTGGAATTTTCACATCGTGTGCCAAGGTTGTCAGTAGAATTTTGATTTAACCTCGCTTTAAAATACAAAAAGCTTTGATTTTAAAATACAATATATTTTGGTATCAAACATAATAACCAATCAAAAAGTAGATCTCGTTTGAGCTGAATAGCTTAGAAATATAGAAAGACCCTCAAATTTTTGTACAATCACAAATACCACGGTTCTACATAATGCTGGAAATGTTAAATTTTCAATATTCTGCAATATTCAGCATTCTGGGAATTCATAATATATATATATATATATATATATATATATATATATATATATATATATATATATATATATATATATATATATATATATATATATATATATATATATATATATATATATATATTATAAGTTAACACAACTAGAATTGCAACTCAGCATAAATTGCAAACACGCGCATCACCTAAAGCCGCTAAATCAGCTTAAAAGGAAAACACATGTAAGAACACGCGCAAACATGTTCTAGTTATTTGAGAATATTATAATTTACTTATTAAGCAATTTTTTATGTATAAAATGTTAACATATTTTGAGTTTTAGTTTAGTTTTAGTTTGAAATGTAAAAGATAAACATAAATTGATAAAATAAATTCATTTTTTTTAATAAATCTTCGAGCAAAACTCTTAACTGGCGCCGAAACAGGGACCTGGCGTTAAAATATTAATAAAATAATAAAAAGCGCAAGTAACAAAAAAGTGAAAAAAAAATTAGTGAAGATCATTAAATCAGTAAACTCCTGCTGAAAAGTATCTAAAAACTAAAGAGCGACAAGTTTTGGTTAAAAATATAAGTTATACCCACGAGAACATAACCGTTTTTTTTATACCAAAATATTTAAAGGCTATACACATATGAACATAGCTAAAGCCGTTCCACTGAAGTAGTGAAACTAAATAAACCGTGATAAAGTTTGTACCATTAGTAGGCGGGTTACAAATATCAACGCAACATCGCCAAACGGGAGAAATACAGCATATCCGTTATTTAGAAGACACACGTACGGGTTCCGAGTGTACGATAACCGGCTGTGCACTATAAAAATCTTTGTGGCAAAACTAATCCACAAACAGGCCATGAAAAGCTTCTTAATTTTAATGTAAGTAAAAAATTAATAACAAAGTAAAAAGTAATAATAAAAAGTGATTATACATAATAACAATAATAATAGTAGCTAAGTATTTTTTTATAACAAGTATTAATTAATAAAAATTACAAAATACTAAATTAATAGTAAAAAGTGAGTATAATAACAAATAATAATAAAAGTAACTAAACATTTTGTTTAATTATAAAAAAGTGATCGTAATAACCAACAATAATAATAAAAACAAAATTTAAAATAATAATAAAATATTAAATGTAATAATAAGTGAAACATCATAATGACGACACCAGTTGAACAAAAATTAGATCAAATCCAAGCTGCATTAACAAAAATAACCGGAGCCCTAAATGCTCAAATTGAGTTCACAAAACAAATCGAGCGGAGACTCGAGGTACTGGAGAAATGTATAAATCCAGCTGCAGCAACAATATTCGCAGCCCCACAAAATGAACAAGATCTTAAGGACATAAGTAAGCTACCTGACTGCGTGAAGGAACTGCAACAGTTCGACGGAAATCCAACTCAATATATCTCTTGGGTACATAATGTCGAGACCATTCTACGAGACTATAATATCGTACGCACTAAACCAATCTATAGAGCAATATTGCAACACATAAGGCAGAAGATTAGAGGAAACGCCGATGCGGCATTAATATCATATAATATCTTCGATGATGAGTGGGCGTCTATAAAAAAATGCCTTTCGCTCCACTGCGCAGTTAAAAGGGATCTTCGCACATTAGAACATCAATTAAATAACCTTGTACAAAGAAATATGACAATCGATGAATTCTACGCCAATGTGAATCATCAATTCTCATTGATAGTAAATAAAATAAAAACTGAGGATTACTCGACAGAAACCATCAGCGTTCTAGTCGAAAACTACAGGAATCGAGCTTTGGACGTTTTTGTCAGAGGGTTAAACGGAGAATTGTCACGAATGTTAATCATCCAAAAACCAACTACACTTCCGGAAGCATACGCATCCTGCCTTGAGATTCAAAACATGAATTTCAGAAATTTAACGATTCAGAAAAAGAACATTACTAACTCAGTAACAGCTCCAATCAACCAGTTTTCGTATATTAACCCACAAAATCCACGAATTAATAACTCGGTCAACCAAGCTTCATATACAAATTCACAAAATCCACGAGTAATCCATAATTTAATACCACCGCAACGGAAAAATATGGTATACAATAATCAACATTATAACAACCAAACATCGTACAACAATCAAAATCTAAATCAACAAATGCCACCAAGGCCAATTTATCCGAAACCTGCAACACCAATGGAAATTGACCAGTCAATTCAAACCAAACGCGTAAATTACATGAACAGACCAACATATCAAAATAACCATCCACCGAAAGTAGAACATCCAAGCTACGGCGAATCCCAAAGACAACAAAGAATTTATCATTTGGATACACAGGAAGAAGAGGAATATAATCAGTTAGTTAACGAAAATACTGATATCGAGACATTAGAAGACGAACCTGAGGAAATAAACTCAGAGGTAAATTTTATGGAGAAAGCCTCTCTAGCATACCATACCTAGAGTACAAAACAGCAAAGAACAACATCCTCAAATTTTTAATCGACACGGGAGCCAACAAGAACTTCATCAAACCTGAACTAGCCGAAGGATCCATTCCCACTAATGTCCCGTTTAACATAAAATCAGCGGGAGGTGACATCAGGATCAGTAAAAAATTATCCGGACAATTTTTTAAATGCATTGGAATCGACACATTAATAGAGTTTTTTGTACTACCTGGTTTAAAAACATTCGACGGGATAATCGGGGACGACACTCTAAAAAAACTTGGAGCAATTATCGACCGGAAAAATAACATTTTGACCATAACCCCAAATATTAAAATTCCACTCAAGGAAAAACACTCAGTTCAAGTAAACAACATTGAAATTCGGGATAGTCACTTATCTACAGAAGCCAGAAAAAAAACTCCAAGAAATTGTGGCAAAATTCAAAACATTATTTAACCCAGTCAATGACCATCGACCTTACATCGGGATTTCACCAAATCAGGATGAAAGAAAAGGATATTCCGAAAACATCTTTTCCACTATGAATGGAAAATATGAATTTTTAAGACTACCTTTCGGACTAAAAAATGCGACAGCTATATTCCAAAGAATGATAGACGACGTATTGAAAGAATTCATCGGAATCATCTGCTATGTTTATATCGACGACATCCATCATATTCGGAGGGAAAACCGAAGAAGAACATCTTATCAATGTCAAAAGAATATTCTCGAAACTTGAACAAGCTAACCTACGTGTCAACCTCGACAAAACGGAATTCATGAAAACAGAAACAGAATTCCTGGGATACATTATAACAAACCAAGGAATCAGACCAGATTTAAAGAAGGTCGCGGCTATACGGAACCTAAAGAGCCCAGATAATTTAAAAGAGTTAAAATCATTCCTTGGACTCGCATCATATTATCGACGTTTTATTAGAGACTTCGCGAAAATCGCCAAGCCTTTAACCAACCTCACAAGAGGCGAAAACGCGCAAATTAAGGCAACACAATCAAAAAAAATGAAAATCAGCTTAACAGGAAAGGAACTCCAAGCATTCCGTCAGATTAAAGAAGTGTTAGCATCCACTGAAACTAATCTTTCCAGACTTCGATAAACCTTTTATACTTACTACCGATGCTTCTGATTATGCAATTGGTGCCGTATTATCACAGGGTGGCATTGGAAAAGATAGACCAATCACATATATATCCAGATCGTTAAATAAAACTGAGGAAAACTATGCGGTCAACGAGAAAGAGATGCTAGCCATCATTTGGGCATTAGATAACTTACGAAGTTACCTGTATGGAGCGAAAAAAATTAAAATCCTCACGGACCATCAGCCTCTCACATTTGCCCTAAGTACAAAAAATAATAACACAAAATTAAAAAGATGGAAGGCCCGATTGGAAGAGTACAATTATGAACTCATATACAAACCTGGATGTACTAACAAAGTAGTTGATGCCTTGTCAAGATTAGAACTAGAGGTCAACACACTATCATCAACCTCCACGATACACAGCGCTGAAGAAGACAGTACAGACCTAATCCAGTACTGCGAAGCACCTATAAACGTCTTCAGAAACCAACTGATAATCAAGACCGGTAAAGATATTGATTGTCATGAAGAACCACATACTACTTATCATAGGCATTATATCAGCCTATCGGAAATAAATAAAGACACTCTAACAAAAATCCTAAGGGATAATCTCCATCCAACCATCATCAATGGAATAAAAATACCCGAACAACACATCCAAATGTTACAAGACGTTTTCAAAGAACAGTTCCCGGGATTGAAGTTACGTCTAACACAAAGAGTGGTTCAAGACGTTAGCAATGAGGAAAATAAATTCAAAATTATAACAGAGGAGCATAATCGAGCACACAGAAATCACGCTGAGAACAAGGAACAAATCCTAGAACGATACTATTTTCCACGAATGACCAGCCTAATAAAAAAATATACCAAAACCTGCAGCATCTGTAATACAAATAAATATGACAGACACTCAAATCGAGTCGAGCTCCAGGAGACACCAATTCCAACATATCCAACAGAAATACTTCATATGGATATAATCGAGATAAAAAATGAAAAATTCATCTCATCCGTGGATAAATTCTCTAAATTTACAAAGTTTTTCCACATCAACAACAAATCTGTTCTACACATCAGAGACAAAATCATCAAAATATTGCATTACTTCACAATTCCCTGATTATTAGTAATGGATAATTAGGGGAGTTTCGTAAGTCCAATCGTAATGGACTACCTGAAAACCTTGGGGGTAGAGATATACTTAACACCACCCCAGCGAAGTGAAGTAAATGGAGCCATCGAAAGAGTGCATTCAACTATCATCGAGATAATAAGATGCCTTCAAATGGAATATAAGGAATTAACCATAAAGGAACTAGTTAATGTCGCAGTAGATCGCTATAACAACTCAATAAATTCCGTTATCCAACACAAACCTTGCGACATATTTTTTGGGAGAACGCAGAGAATCAATTACCAAAATCTTGTAAACTTCAAGGATCAAATCAACGAGGATGTGGCAGAAAAAATCAGGAAAAACCAAAAAACAAACATCTCTAGGGAAAACGCAAAGAGAAATAAACCAAAGAAATATAAACCTGGGGAAATAGTATACACTACAATCAAGCAGATACAAGGGAAAGAGAAACCCAAATTTAAAGAAGAAACTGTGGCCAAAGATAATCGAGTCACAATTACAACCACCTCCGGAAAAAGGGTCCACAAGACTCAAATAAAAAATTTAACGCAATAATCTCTTCTTTCCAGTTTCTGGATATTGGGCTGGACAAGCCCACTTACCATCTACAAATATACCACACCAATAGTAACTCTCAAACAAGGCAATGGACGAATCATCAATGGAAATTTCAAATTAATCCATGTCATCAACTTGACCGACTATGAAGAAATAATCAGCAGAATTAGAACTTCACTTGACAACATTGACCCAGAAAGCAGCCTTCGACCTCAACTGATTCACCAAATAAACCAAACCAAGCAGCTAATATCAGAACTCAAAGGTCAAAAATCACGATCTCGCCGATCAATCAACTGGATCGGCTCCGCATGGAAGTGGATTGCAGGATCACCAGACGCCACGGACTGGGATCAAATAATCAAAAGTCAAAATCAAATCATCGATAACAATAATCAACAATATAAGATCAACAATGCCTTAATGACCACAGCACAGCAGATTCTCAATGAATACAACAAAATTGTTGATCATTTACACGAAAACGCAGATGAAAAAATCCAACAAATACTATTCAACCGATTAACCATAATCAAAGAGGAGATAAAAGAAATCATCCGAGCTGCGCAATTAGCAAAAGGGAAAATAATAAATACAAATTTATTGGATAAAGAAGAAATCAGTCGCCTGGTTGCAGAAATCGAAACCCTTCCATATTCTAACGATATAGAAGCAATAGAATACGCAGAACCTATGATGCTGGCTAAAGAATCAACAATACTATATGTTATATCAATACCAAAAACAAGTAAACGGGAATACAATCACGTCATGGTAAGATCAACGATTGAGAACAACAAACAGATATACCTGGAACACAACGAACTTCTAGTAAACCAAGACGAAATGTACGGGATCATTCGACAATGCAAACTCTTTCGCGAAACCATACTTTGCGAGACAAACAGTTTGGAAGAATTAAAAGCAGACCACTGCATCAATCAGCTCATAAGGGGACTAGATGCCCAATGTAACTACCAATTCAACAAGAATGAGATAATCGACACGCTAAACGACAATACGATTTTTCTGAGCAACTTTAAAGGAGACATAATTTACAACAACACGTATAAACACCTAGAAGGAAGCTTTCTAATACAATACGACAATGAAACAATTAAGATCAACAATACAACCTTCACCAGCAGAGATATTAGGAAATCGCAAGTACTACCAACAGTACTACAACCTAATATAACAGATAAAGGAGTAAAAGTCGACCCAGGATACCTTCACAACCTGCACCTAAAGAATGTAGATCAACTACAAAAACTATTCACAAAACATAAGGAAGCAGCCTTTGTAGACTTCGGTATAATATCCATAATTTTCATCATAATACTCATCCTATTATTAAGAACAAAACGTAACAAATGGTCAAATCCAAAACCATGTCAAGAAGAAGTCATCATCAACCAATCCGGAGTCCAACCAATTAGCCTAAAGTTTTGACCCACGGGACGCGGATCTTGTAGGGGGGAAGAGTTAACACAACTAGAATTGCAACTCAGCATAAATTGCAAACACGCGCATCACCTAAAGACGCTAAATCAGCTTAAAAGGAAAACACATGTAAGAACACGCGCAAACATGTTCTAGTTATTTGAGAATATTATAATTTACTTATTAAGCAATTTTTTATGTATAAAATGTTAACATATTTTGAGTTTTAGTTTAGTTTTAGTTTGAAATGTAAAAGATAAACATAAATTGATAAAATAAATTCATTTTTTTTAATAAATCTTCGAGCAAAACTCTTAACTTATATATATATATATATATATATATATATATATATATATATATATATATATATATATATATATATATATATATATATATATATATATATATATATACATATATATACATATATATAATTATATATGTATAATATAATGTGTTTCGTCGGCAAGTGACCGGCCGGAAAATTCGGAATATTTATGTAAAATGATCGCAAAAAATCCTTTAAAGAGGGGTCTAACTGTAAAACTTTGCAAGTTATTGGGCTAGATACTCGATACTCAGATAAGCATATAAGCAGTCTTTTTTTGCGAATTTGCTAGAAATGTTATACACGATAATTTAGCAACCAAATTTGTTGCTCAATATCACAAGAAATGGTATACACGATATTTTTTCTTGATTAGCAAGCCAGCAAATCGGAAAAATTTTGCGAGCGTTTTTAAATTATGCGCATCTACGTAAATGTTTGTGGAAATATTTATTTATCATATTACGCAAATAAATTTCCGATTCGCAAATCCGCCATATTTACCGATTTGCGAATTGCCAGAGTATCGAGTATCTGGCACATACGTATGTTTTCAATTTTTTAAGTAATGTTTGTGACCCTTTTTCACATTTTGGATCATTTCTCCCAAGTTATGTGCTCGATTTTAACTCTTTTTGCAGTTTTTGAAAGCCTATGAGTCAATTTATTGGTTAATTGCCATAGTTAGTCAGTTTTTTTTTAAAAGAATGTAACAAATTATGGGAAATAACATTTTTTTTTACTTAAGTAAAAAACCTCTACTTTTTAAAAAAATGAACTGTAAATCGAGAAAATGTCCCATTAACATAGTTATTTTATTTATTATTATTAACCTACAGCATGATATCTATAAACTCACAAAACATTGTTACAAACTAACTCTTAAAAATACTGCGCAAAAATCGAGTTATAAAAAATACTGTTTTTTTACTAATCAATACAAACAATTTTTTATTACAAATTATTAAACGTTTTTTACTAAATGTCATAATCGAAATTCCTGCACTTTCTTGTAAACAAACAACGGCTCTCGTGATCACACTTGTTGTTGGCCCACGCAATTTTTCAGGATTGCCTCTTATTTCTTCTGCAGCAGCGAAAATTCTTGCTGTCAATTACTCGCGGGTTTCAATAGGCACGACATACACTTTTTGTTTCATAAATCTCCAGAAATAAAAATAAATAACAACAACAAAATTAAAACCGTTTTTGCGGTGGTACATGTTTGATGAGGCATGTAGTCAATCAACTAAAACAAAAGATAAATCAGCATCTTTGCTACATGGAGTGATTAATGCATCTCGTACAATTATGACAAATAAGAAAGGAAATAATTTGTCTCTAAGAAACGTACCAATTAATGGTTTTAAAAATCAATGTAAGTATACGATACCAGTTAAAAATAAATTTACTGGTTTAGGAGAAACACAGCGCATGTACAATTAATACAACTGTAACATCAAAAAACAATAAAATTCCACCTATTGTTAATCGGTTGTGACTGGATCAAATCAATAAAATGATAACAAAACCTGCATTCAACATTAAAAACTACATTATTAAGAGATTGTTAGTTGTAAATAAAATCATGGTTTGTAATCTAACCGATTACAATTTTCCTAGGCTTGAATCGGGGGAAACTGAATTTTTTTCGTATACGTTAGAAGAAAACAAAACAATCAAATTTGTTCTAATTGGGCTTCCTTCAATGGAAACGTCAGTTTTAGAACACTTGCAACATATAAGTTTGAGCCCGATCAAAGTTGATAAACACCTCCCAAAGATAAACAGATATAATGATGAAGCAGTATACTTTGTAAGTTATCGTAAGGGCAGCATAACTACAAACAAACTTAGAGAGTACAATAAAATTGCACATGTAATTTGCAAACGGGATTTATCACACCCCAACACAAAAAACGTTACCCAATGTTTATGATGTCTGATATCATGGAATGAATAATTTTAACATGAAACTTAAGTGTAATTATTGCTTAGTGAATCATGATGATCTTGAAACCGAGTACCCATTCAAGGAATGTACCCATTCTAGCGGAAATCATTCGGCCAACTCTGTTACTTGTCCGCAACGCGCTTTTTTTTTAAAGATGCAAGAATCAATCAACTTTAAAAACCAACATCGATAGCAATATCCATCAAAAACTAATTTTAAATCTTCTAATGTTTATTTTCCAAATATCACTATCAGCACACGTTAATTTTGACCAACAACCTATTACTTAAATGTAGTTCAAAACAATTCTTAATTTTAAATCTATTTAAGAAGCTACAGTTAAAATTTCAAATCGATTGAACAAAAATTGATTGAGTTCTGCTGCGTGCAGATTTCCAAAACACGGTTTCGAGAAAAACGCGTTTAAAGTTTTTGGTATCAATAACTTCTCAATAAGAGCTCTCAGGAAAATGCTCGAAAACCTTCTAAAAAAAAATTTTTTTAGCTATAAACGAATTTGTATCATATTTTTGAGGGTCTAAAGGATTTTTTAAAGGAAAAAAATAAAATCGATTGTTTGAAAATCTCACAGTGGTGTTCTCCCTTAACAAACAGTACAAAAATACTAAAAGTATAATGGAAAGAACGTGTAAATGCTCTATCTTCGTTTCATTTCCGATAAAAATAAATAAAGAGCTGCTGAGAACTGAGAATATGTATCTACAAAAAAAATGAAAAGTACAAAAAGAAGAGAATAGAAAAAGGTATAAAAAAATAAACGAAACAAAACACAATTTATGCATGCACATTCATGATTGATGATTCACACAATCTCATACAGCAAGAATAAATTTTTTGAATTTCTTCCAAATTTTATTCTCATTTCAATTTATGCTTTGCTTGCGGATAGACGTATTATTTTGGATTGTGATTTTATATCAGGCTTAAAAAAATATTTGTTTTAAAATTTATATTAAAAATAATGGAACGTCGCAAAAATAATCGCGAAATACTAAATCAGCGTCGAATGGATAACAGAAATGCAGTTGTTCAAAGTAATCATAGATGGTAATCACTATTTAGGTGCGCTGTTTGTGGTAGTGATAATTTTACTGTACCAGAAACGCTTTGCTTGGGATCATTGTCTGTCCAATGTAGTCACTGCGGTGCTCTTTTCTTTAGCATGGAATCTACAAGTAATTATTGTCATAATGCGAAATTATCACACTTACCAACAGGAGACGAAAATTTTCCTGTTGAATTAAAAAATTTATTTGTTAGAACTGATAATAAAAGTAAGAATTTTCGAAAATTTATTCGTCAATACAATAATGCCAGTGCATTTTCTTCTATGGGTGCTAAAATACATGACATGCCAGGAAGCGTTTATTGTTTTAAAATATCATGTGAAGTGTATCATCGATCAGTTGAAAATATTCCTATTGACCTCTCCTTAAATTCAGCAAACTACTACGATCGCTGTAGAGAAATTGCTTACGCAGAGTTATTTATTTATGACTTGGATACTGCACTGTTAATTGCATAATGTCAATCATTTCTACCGTTCTTCAAAATTCTCCTTATGCTATGTCTTACAAGAAACTTAGAGATGTTTATCAAAATGAAGTTGAGGATGCTACACTAAATGGTCGTCAAATAAATAACGTATCACTAATTTTTACTCGAAATTTACACGATAATCAACGCGTTTACAATACTCCGACGAATTCTGATGATGTTGCATTGATTTTTATTTGAAGTCGCGATGGTAATATACCAGCTACACTCGACTTTGCTGTACATCCAGCTGACTCTAGAACCATGAAAAGAATTAATCCATTATCCAAACACATTGATCCAATGAAATATCCACTTTTTTTTTCCTAATGGACAATATGGCTGGACAACTAATATGAATCATTCTTCGGAAAATGCCACTTCAATTCGAAACAAAATTACAGCACTGCAATTTTATTCCCATACAATTGCGGTCCGTTTCAACGTTTTTAATCCTTGGCATTATGGTGAGAAACTATTTCAGCAATACTTAGTTTATTGCTACGCTAGAGTTGAAGCTAATAGATTAAATTTTATACGAACCAATTAGCGATCTCTTCGTGTAGAATCTTATCAAGGTCGTTTAGATTATGTCAATAACTTAGCTCAAAATATAAATGCTAGTGTAGGTAATTTGTATATACTGCACTCTTGATTTATTGGCGGACCACAAATTTGGTCGTCCTGCTTTATTTATTATATTCACGTGTAATCCATCGTGGACAGAAATTAAAGAAGAACTTAAAACTTTTCAAAATCCTCCAGACCGCCCGGATATAGTTACACGAGTTTTTAATTTAAAGCTAAAAGTATTTTTAGATGATATTGTTAAAAAGCAGATATTTGGAACTGTTGCTTCTTACGTTTATACAATTGAACATCAAAAACGTGGATTACCACACGCACATTGTCTATTCACGCTTAAAAATGAGGATACATTTAAAACCTCCGATGACATTGACAACATAATTTGCGCTGAAATTCCAAATCAGAATGAACAACCACGACTTTATGAAATAATTATAAAACAAAATATGCATGGTACATGTGAAGAATTGAACAGAAATTGTGTTTGCATGGTTGATGGAAAATGTTCAAAACAATTCTCAAAAAGTTACTTCAGTGAGACTGACATTGCCGTAGATAATTATCCAAAATACGGGCGACGTCCTCCTACTAATTTAAAAATCAACCCAGATCACGATCGAATATTGTAATTGATAACCGGTTTGTTGTTCCTTATAATCCTTTCCTGAGTCTTAAATAAAACGCTCATATAAACGTTGAACTTTGCTCAACAGTCAAAGCAATAAAGTATATACACAAATACATAATAAAGGGTCAAGACTGTGCAAGAATTGGAGTTGCGGTTGATTCTGCTAGCAATACAAGCAATATTATAGATTATGATGAAATAAGTCAATACCTGAATAAATTGTCGATATATTAGTTCGCAGGAAGCTGTTTGGCATATCCAGCAGCTTCCAATTCATGGCCAATCACATAATGTTGTTACACTATCAGATCATTTACAAGATGGTCAATCAATATTTTTCACCGAAGATAATATTGAAAATGCTTTAAGAAGAGAGTCTGTTAGGGTCACAACTTTAACCGCATTTTTTGAATTAAATTCTACAGACCTTTTCGCTCAACCTGATCTTTATCTTTTTCTCAGTTAGTTCTCTTAAACTTACTAAAAAATCAGCGCAACATCTTGTTTAGTTTTCTTGCAAAATACATTTGAGTATAACAATCTGAACAGTTTTATACTTAGCCCTTAAACGACACATGGGGTCCAGTGGACCCCAGATCTTTTTCAATCGTATATATTTAAATGTTTCTGCCGGAAATGTATCTCATGTCCCCCCCCCCCCCCTTGCTACAGTTGAGATATTGCACTACCTGTTCACGTACTCAGCGCAAGCCGGTTGACCGCTAGCAGCTGTGTAGAAAGGTCCAAAATAACGGACTCTAGTGTGTCATATACGCATATTTGTGTGAACATCGGAGTAATTTTTAGGCATCTCAACTCTAGCAGACATAGAGCGATAGAGATGCCTTATATCTCCGCAGCTGATATCTGTCTGTAAACAAAGTAATTCGAAAGGTACTATCAGATTTTCAAGAAACAAAGACAGAGACTAATAGACCTTGACCAGATAATGAAAATGAAAAATGACTAAGATCTCTAGGTGATCGGATTTGATAAAAATTGAATGAAAATATTTGTATTGTATACAAAATAATTTTTCAAAGTTGTTTTTGTCATTTTTTGTGTTGTTTTATTGCTTTTGGTCGTGAGTAAGACTGCGCTCGATGTTAACATTTGTTTAGTTTATCATATTTCGTTTGATTTTGACGTATTATTAGATGGCGTATAATTTGCAGAGTCGAACCGTCCGAGAAGTGCTAGAACTCTTCAGGAGGAGAAGATAACGATACTTTTCGATGTGCAGTGCTCCAGAGAGTGCCATGGAAGTAGACCAGAAAGATATGGAAGAGGGTACTTTGGATCAACGGCTTTTGTATGTAGCAGAGCGTCCAGCGGCTGGCCAAGGCCGTAATCGGCCATTTTCGACGATAAGAAAAAATTCAACGTTCATATTGCAAAAAAAAAACTTTTTTTAAACATTCAGTATCGGACTGATTTTTATCTAAAAAAAATACTATCTCAAGGGTACACCTCTAAATTGTTAGCTAAAAATATTGAAAATTAAAATAATACGGTTAATTTATGTAAAAATAGCAATTTTTTATTTTTTTAACTTTTTTTTTTTTTGGTATGATTAAAATAAAATTTCATTATTGTAATAATTTGGTCTACTTTAGTAAACTTTAAACTATATTGAAAAAAATTGTCAAAGCTAAATATACAAAAACTTAAGAAATAATCGGCAATTTTCAAGCTGGGATCTAAAAGACTCCAGTGGCATTTATGTGATTTTTCTTAAGTGTGTCATTTAACAGGTGTGTCATTTATAGAACAGGCCGATATTTCGACTAAATCATAATTGCTCACTTATTATAATTTAGCTTTAAAATATATAATTTAAAGCACAATGATATAGCTTTTATTAAATATTTAACTGAAAACTTTAAAATGTTTGCTTTAATTAGAAGTTGTGAAAGATTTGCTAATTTTTAATACTGTCCGAAACATTAAGCTCTTGGAAGCTTTTGGATTTATCAACCAGTCACAGTGATTGGCTTAAGGTTTATGAGCTTTTAGGTATATTTGTAATTAGCGAACGACATTTTAATTAAAAATACAAAACCTTTCGTCTAATATAATATTTAGGGGTTGCAAATTTACCGAATTTTTCATTTACCGGTAAATGATAAAAGTTCGCTCCGGTAATTTACCGGTAAATCAATAGCTTTTAAATGCATATTTAGCATAATTACTTTATTGTCATTTCAAAAGTCATCATAAATTTCTAAAATAATTCCTACATAATAATAAAATATAAATTACCGGATTTACCGTTTACCGGTAATGCAAGCCCTAATAATATTATCAATATATGTACATTACATTTTTGTACGGTAGTAGATATTTATATGCAGTTGTTGTGTTTTTTTATTTTTTTTTTTACAAAGATACTATTTGCAAAGGCGAGCACATTTAATTAACTCACAAACAAATAACCAACCAAAGGGCAAATGCAGACAAATTATTTTAAGCTTTGAGATAAATTAAAATTACATTTTCTATTCATAAATTAGTTCATATTCATAAACAAAAGTTTTTATACTACATGTAATGATATTAAGGTTATAAAAATAATTTCTACATAAAAGAAAGTTCAGATGTTGTCATCCTCTCGTTTTTTATACATAGCTACATAATATATTATGTATAATAACAAAACTATATACAAAGTAGTTTTTCTAACCATATAAATATATGTTGTGTACATAACGTACCTAAATCTAAAATAAAACATGAAATATCATTACTCTAATGATATCCTTTTTGCAAATATATCACATAGTTGTACAACATAAATTTATATGTACATATATCCATCTATCAACCGGGTTTGTTGTTTTTGGTTTTTATTTTCATCATCATCATCATCATACTTTTTTTCGGTTTTTAGAGACTCGAGTCTATAAATAAATGAATTTTAAAACAACACCTGAATCATTTCTCAAAGGACCAAAAATTCTTCTATATATACATATATACCAACGTATTTTATCATTAGATTGCAATCGTGATAAAAAAAGCAAAATTCTAACGCATTCGGTGGGTAGGCAAAATTAAAAAAAAAAAAGCTTTTCATGTTTTCCTCGCATCTCTCGATGTCAGTGTATAAAAATGTGTATACCTTGTACATTATATTTCAATGAATGATATCATGCGTAAATTTAATGATGTCCTTTTTTTATGTTTTTATAGTACATAATGTTTTCGGTATATACCTACATACATAGGTAGTATTTTTATAGGATAAAGAAATATAAAGATAACGTTTATATCAATTTATTTAGATTATAAAACCTTTATGTATTTTTTTTTTTATTATTTCATTTCAGGTTTATATAGTGGGACATATACCACCTGGTTCGGATGAGCGGCAAGTACCAAATGGGCATACGTTATTTACGGAAAAAAATAATTTACGTTATTTACGTTTGGTCCGGAAATATTCGTCAATAATACAGGGGCAATTTTTTGGACATCTTCATTCCGATTCGTTTCGGATCATCTATAGTGATATGGGTAAGTTAATATTTGATTTTCTTATGAAATATTCTTATTGATTGGGATAAAATTTTGTGTCAAATTTTCTCAAAATTTGTTATTTGTTGCATTGTCAAATTTGTCTTGATTTATTGTTAGCTGAAATTAATTACAGTTTAAATCATTAGATCGGAAAAAATTAATTTAATCAAATTTCAAATTCAAATTATTATGAACTAGTGCTAATGGTACACTAAAACAATATCCTATTTCTCCGGAATTTTGAATAAGATTAAATTTGGCAAGCAAATCGCATTTTACGAATAGTAAAGTAATCTTTCCAAATAATGAATTTAAAAACGGCGACAAAAAGTTCTGTGTCTTCAGTAAACACCCTGTAGTAATTAACGGCGGTATAAGCATCCTGATTTGTTGATCGTCTCTTTCGCCGGCAACGGATCATGCTAGTTCAGGTTCAGAACCCACATAATTGTTGGATCAAGATTTTTATTTTGACGTTCACTGGCGCAAGCCACCCCAAACGCGTCAAACATCTTTCCTGCTTGGATAGAGCACATCTTTTTGTTAGTTTTTGTGGATAATCAATATTAAAAACAAACGTAAATGTGTCATTGGTTAGGTTCCCGCCCAGTACTTTTACTGATTTTTAATTTCTCTTCGGTTGTGGAATTCCATGAGGATAGTCATGCGATCTTTGGTCATTATTATATTTAGGATCTTGAGCTAACCGGCGTTCAATATCCCTCAGCAAGCACTGCATTGTTGAATCTTGCGGATATCACTCACTCTAATATGGTTTTGGAAATAGTTTTGGATCCAGGCTATATTTTCAAATGCTTGTCTCAAATAACTAAGTAGGTAATTAACTGAGTTATGGTCACTATTTAGAAATTTGTCAACAAATTATTATTTTATTTTCCACGCAGATTTTCTGTTTTTGTTAATATTGATTTCATTAATATTGTCAAATTGTCAGTACGTGATCTAGGTGCGCAAGGGCTTAACGACCAGTTAATTAACAACTATAGAGTGAAGGAACATACCAGATTTATGAAAACCATTATTCCGTTTACCCCCCGTGATTGTGCTCTGAATCTGGAATACAACCTTTAGATGGTTAATCTATATGTGGTCAAAAGGCAAAAGGGTATAACTTTGTTTTGTTGGTTTTCGGGAGAGCAAAATAACATTATTTTTATTTATTTCAAAAAATACTGGCAATAACTAGAAACGGAAGCTATCAAATAAAATGCAGAAAGTTGTGCTTTATTTTTTGGTATCGATAATTTTAGCGAATAGGTATTATTTTTAGAAATTTTTCGCATTTATTGAACAATGCCCTTTTGTAAAAACCGATTTCGCAATACTCAAACAAACAATTGAGTTATTTCTTTTTCCAAAAATCAAGTTGCAACAAATAAAAGGTTTAAGTTCATTAATGCCGTTTTGCTACGACAATACAAATTACACATGAAATTACCATACAGAGAAGCATAACTTTTCAGTGATTTGGCTAGTGCCCGATGGCGTAGGGTTAGGCAAAAACCAAGAAGTACGCAAACAAATAAAACAAATCATTCTATAATTCATTTTATTAGGTACAAATAATAAAATAAACAAAAACAAAAGATTAGATTTCACAAGAAATACATTAAAAAATAATTTCAGTTTTTATACGAGAATAAATCTTAATCTTCTTCCGCAGGCTCTGTTAAATCTGGATGATAATCTAACATTGTTTCATCGACCAGGTTCTTATAAAAATCATGAAATATAGGGTCAATTAAGGGTAAAGCAGATAAAAGATCCTTATTTTTCTCTTTGCTTATTTTAATCGGTACATTATACGCTTTGCTCGCATTTTCGAGTACAATTGAATTTACCCCACGTCGTTTAACGTTTAAATGTTTAAACTCTTCTTCATTATCTGGAGAGTTTTTGTATCGTACGATACCGTGCTCCTTCGTATATCTTAACCAGCGAACTGTCCTCCATGAAAATTTGTTACTCTTAGTGTCCGTGGTCCGCCATAAAATTTTATTTTTAGATACGTTTCCAAAGTCTAATATGTCGGCTTGATTCATCTCGTGTACAATAAATTTAGATTTTGTTCCAACAGTTCGTACAAACTGAAACCAACCTCTTGGAAAATGAATTTTCAGTTGGGTTTTCTTCTTCTTTCTTTCTATAACCGAGTGATCGGTATCACACTCCATGTGTGAATGACCGACCACCATAAACTTGTGGTCAATAATTTCTACGTTAGTCTCACTTTGCAGATAACTCATGAGCATTGATGAAACGTATGTGTTTTTATTTTGCCCAGGGCAATTGTCACTGTATAAGACCACATGTTTTGTAGTAGTCGGTTTCATTTGTAATTTGTTCAAAATACATGAGGCTATTTCATTGCCACCACGATTACCGATAGCTTCATACCACATGAAACAGAATGGTTGGTTGGTATAGCAATCGTGGACAGTCAAATTATAGGTCCACAGGGATCGTTTATAGAAGGATATATTAGTGTTTAGATACGGTGTCGGTAAACATTGCTGTAAATCGAAACTGTATACTTTCAGAGTGTGATCATCCTTAGCTTTAATTTTGTCGGCTTCCTTAGATTTGTAAGTTTTGTTGGCGTCTAAGTGATGCTTTTGTTGATCGATTTTTAAAGCAGTTTTAGTTTCTTCATCAGCAGCGTCAATTTTAGACTTTAAAATTTCACGAGTGTTGCACGTGTCCAGCATAGGTGATTTAAATTTTAGATTCATCGATTGGAACACTTCGGAAAATTTGGTAATTGAAACTGGGTTTTGTCTTGACGAACAAAATTGTCGATACATGATTGAAGTATCTCGCCGCGTATAGTGACTTTCGTACGCAGGATATAAATTAATATGAGCTTTTATATTATTAATTACTGCTTCTGGTATTTTATTTGCCGGTGTGTGGTTACCTCTCAACTCATATTCAATTGTAGATCCAGCCGTATTCATTTTCTTGTCAATAATAACCCTTAGAATCTTGTCAGTTTCTCCAAGAGTAATTAAAAAGCATTTTTTGCAGATGTAAACATTTTCTCCATGGATCTGAAAATGATACTTGCAACTGAATCTGCGGAATCGTGTCGATTTTGGTTCAAGCACAGTGGACTTCTTGTCAACAATATCTATCAGTCCGGGCATTTGCGCCACACGTAATGAATAGTTTCCTGAAATGATGAATTAATTATTATTATTGTACAAACCAAACTCAAAATTAAAAAAATAAAAGAAGCCAGTTTAATAAATTCATTAGATATTTTTACGAGAACTAATTTACCTAATGAATAAAAAAGGGTTTCAGGGTAAAGTAACTCACCTGTGTGGCCCAGTAGTTAAAGAAAATAATTTCTTGATCTTTAACGGATATTTTAGTCTGACATTTTTTTCGGCAACTTGTAAGAGCTGTAAAACTTCGAGCTTTCTTTACTATCCCGGTTCGAGTTACGTAAGCTTGTCCCGAATTACGTTTTATTTGTGTCATTTTACGTTTTCCAATCAAATTTTTCTCAATTTGTAATCCCATATTGCGTTTTTCTTCATTTATGTCATTTTCAGCATTATCGCAATCAGAATCTGAATTATCTGATGGTGCAAAATTTGGGTCGGCAATACTATCATCATTCTAGCTCATAATCTGCATCTACTACAAAACCAAATCATACGATAAATATTTAAATAGGGTAAATCGATTTACTTACCGTGCGGTATATTGCAACTTTGGCTCTGACGTCCCTTTGTTGTTGAAGAAGAAGCAATATTTTTAATTGATTGCATTGCATTTACTAGAAGAAAGGTAACGTCTGAACTCAAAACCATTATAAGATTATTGATAAATTTTATCATAACGTTAGCCAAGGAACTTGAGGAAGTATGGTGTCATACTCATATTTCGTAAGCACGAAATATAAAAAATTTAATTTTCTTAAGCACTTGTAAGCACTCCGAGCTAAATTTTGATTCGTTTACTATAGATGAAGCTGTCTCACGTGGAACAATTGAATAACATAATTTACATCGATAAACAAGCTGTTGATTGGAGTTTTTCTTCGCTATCTAAAATAAAATTTAATTTTACCTAGTCTTAATTATAATGTTGAAAGTATTATTACTTATTTGTTTATAATGTTTCTCAAGATGATCCTGATTAAAAGTTTTAGACGATTGATTATTCGATCGTGCTATATTGCATCTTCTAGACAATGCGACAAGTATCTCTGTTCTACTTAGCCTTTCCATATTATTTATTATTGTACACTTAAATTATAATATAATTTTTTTTTTAAACACTATTTATCGACACAATTTAAAATAAGTTATTTTACAGTACTTTTAAAAAAATTATTTTTTTCACTATTTTGTTTTTTTACTTTTTATTCAAATAGTATGAACATAAAGGAATAAGTCGACTTAAATTTTTTTTAAATTTTGAAGTGTTAAATATCAAAACGGAATAATTCAAATTATTTTATACTAAAATCCTAATACTTTTAGATTTAACAAAAACACATTTGTAATAACGGAACAATTGGACTTATTATATTGATTTACACAAAACTTTAAAAGGAAAAAAGGCGTAACATTAATTAAAACAAAGGAATAAGAAATATTAATATGATCAAAGGGCGTAATTCGAATAATGACTTTTTGCCTTTTAGAATATTTTTCAAAATCGGTCGACCTAACGTGAATTATTGCCTTTTGCTGTATCTACCTTATTAATAAAGCTATTTCCCAATAGATAAAATTGGTATATGTGCCGAAATGTAATTAGTATAAAAATTGTGAAAATGACAAAGGGCATAACTCGAGTTATGCCCTTTTGATAATTTGCCATAGCTATAATGTGCAGATAAAAAACATTTCGCCGGTTTGTAACTTTCGATAAATTTGGAAATCCGTGCCCTCAACAATTTTTGTCAATAATGATTCATAATTGTGATTGTGATCTCACCAAATCGAAAGATAGAGTTTTCGGATTAAAGGAAATCCTTTTCGCATTAATCGAATCCGTTTCCGAATTAAGCGAAACTATTTCCCGAATTCAACGGAATGAAATGAAACACACAATACAAAGACTCATTTATAATAACATGAAAAAGTTATTCTTGTAAAACGAAGATTTAATTTTAAAATATTTTAGAAAATGCAGATTTCATTTTAAAGTTAGAATGGAATTTCTGGGAAAGAAAATTTAATTTTAGATGTTCTTAAAATGAAAAATTTAATTAGGATGGACCAATTTTAAAACTAAAATAAAATTTAATTTTAAAATATATATTTCCAGAAAATTAGGATTAAATTTTAAAATTAGATTAGATTTCTTCTTAAGATTTACTGAAAAAGGAAGATTTAATTTTAAAAATAAAATTGGATTTCTGACCAATTTTAATTATAAAATTTTTCGAAAAAAGGCTTAGTTTCAAAATTAAAAAGGAATTTCTTAAAAACTAAGGTTTAATTTTTAAATATTCTTGAAAAATGAGTGAGGGAAGGTTTAGGAACGGTAAAGGAAGATTTAATTAAAATCAGATAAACATTTCTGTAAAATTAATTTTGGTTTTTAGATGTTATGGAAAATGTAAATTACATTAGGATAAAAAAAGTTTAATTTTAAAATATTCCGGAAAAGGAAGAACAATTTAAAATTAAAATAAAATTTCTGGTAAAGGGGATTTAATTTTGTGGAAAATTAAAATATTTTGAAAATGGAAATTTAATTTTGAAATTAGAATTAGGTTTATAGAAAGGAAAATAATTAATTTAAAAATGCTTTGGAAAAGGAATATTTAGATAAGATGGACAAATTTTTAATAGAAATTTCAATTTTCAAATATTCTGGAAAGATAAGTTTAATTTTAATATATTCAAGAAAGAAAATTAAATTTTAAATATTCTGGAAAAGTTAGATTTAATTTTCAAAATGTCATAGATAATGGTAATTTAATTTTAAAAATAGGATTGGTTTTCTGGAAAACAAATTTAATTTCTTGAAAAGAAATGTTTTAAATGTTCTTGAAAAGGGAAATTTAATTAGGATGGATAAATTAATTTAACCCTAATCAGCATGGGTTGAGTCTCGCAGACTCATTTTAATTTTATTTGCTAAAATTTAACCGAGAAATAATTTTTAATGAAAATTGAGCTTTATGTATTCTAAAAATTATTATTTAAGATCTAGAATTAACAATTTTTAAGATTAACAATTTTTTACTTGTCCAATTTTTTTTGCCTAACTTGCCCATTTTCAAACAACAAACATAAAAGCATGCGATGAGTCTCTTAGACTCAATAGGTGATGAAGGAAATTAACTTGGTATTAAAAAAAGTTCAGTATTTTAGACTTTTTACATGTTTTACTGATAGAATACAAATTCAATGCCAAGGTGTATTCATCATTTTATGCATTTTGTTTTATTACTCCAATCAGAATCGTACCTCTTCTTTTTATCTCTTTCTTTACGTGTCGCACAAAGTTCTAACACAACTACCAATTTTTAGGCAACTTAAGTTTTCGTTTTATTTTCACTCATCAACTACCTCGTCACAAGCAAAACTGGTATGTAGTTGTTGTTTAAATGCAGCAAAAGGTATTTTAATTGAGCATATGCAAGTGAAAATATATTATAAAAGAAAATGACGTTGTTTGGGTCACCCCTACCAAATCCTTGTAGTAGCAACGCTTAGAGCACATATATATAAGCTTTTTTTGAGTCTATTGATTTAAATGGTCAAAAACAATTTGTTTTCATACATTTTGTACTAATAACAACTTTGCTTCTCTGAATTAATTCTTTTGGGAATTTTGAGAAATTTTCTGTAAAAACAAAATCTCTCGAATGATTTGGAAAATCTGCAACAATTTCGAAAAAACGTCTAATCTCAAAATCTCACAAATCTTCAAAAATAATCTCGATAACAAGCAACCCTGGAAAATTTGAAATATTTCCTCAAAAATGTCATCTATGTAACTCGACATCATCCAAGTTAATCAGTCTATAGCGCCATGCTATGAAAATTTGGGAAAAAAATCACTAATCCTGTAATATGGCGCAGTGCAAACCCTTGTAAATTTCGAGGAATATTGAGAAACTCGAAAAATTTCGTAATGATCAAATAATCTCACAATGGTGAGATAGCTCAGCTATTCACAAAAAATTTCGAATAATCCTAGAAAACTGGAATAATTTTAGAATCTTATCTTGGAATCTTAGATTTTGCAAAACCTCGATTATTCTCGAAAATATTGAATATTAAGTATAATGGGTTTCTGTTCTTAAACGCCACTCAACGCCATTAAACACTAACAATTTCGAAATCTAGATAAATTCAAAAATCTGACTTTAGAATTTCATCCCTGTAAGATCACAAAACAGAATACTACACTAAATCGAACTCTAACCAAAACTCGAATAATCGAAAAATCTTTAAAATTTGAAACAATATCTACTACGTTACACTGTAACATGGGGCTGTTACATATGCTTTAAAAATATATTTTCAAAAATTAGTCTGACAAACAAGCAATCCGTGACGCGCGCGTTTTGTAATATTAAAAGTACATGACTGTATCGATAAGTTACTCAATACATTATTCAACACAAGTACTCAAATCTCGATTTTTTGGTTTCAGTCGTACGTATAGATTCGTTTGATTTAAAGTGTTGATTGCTTATTTGGGGTTGAAAATTTCGTTCTTGTTTAGTGACCAGTGAAAATTAGAAAAATGCAAAACTAAAATAAATAGTTATATGTGATGATTTAAGTTCAACCAAACATTTAAAGGGGTGCTTTATAATAATAATGCACAATACAATTAGGAGGATGGGGAAATGGAAATGTGGCCGAACATCTAAGGTCACGGGCTTAGCGGTGTATACTATCACGAACCAGTGACGAGTTAAAATAAGGTTAGTGATTATTATAGGGTGTGCATGTGTTCATATATACATAAATAAATAAATAAGAAAATATAAAGCAGCTTATCAAGCTCTCAGTGATTGATGGTAAGATCCCCACCCATACCGATTGCCACCTAGCCGGAAAAATGCTGCTCCATCACACAAATCACCGGGAGATCTGCTAACGGTTTCTGTGACCAAATCATTTTACAAAATAGAGTCGACGAAAAGAAACCGTTACAACACTCTGTGCCTAACAAACCTCAAAAAAGCTGAAATCTTCATATAAATCCTATAAAATATCAAAAATCTCGACATAAATCGAACAAACTCGATTGCTAAAATAATCGCAATGTTCTCAAGAAATTTCTAATATTCCGAAAATCTCGAATAAAATTAGAATTCTAGAGTAAATTTCGCTTAATATCTTTCTCATATACTATAGATAAATATGTAAATCCCGAGTAAGGTTATAAGGTACCTGTAAGTCAGCAATATTTCGAATAATCCCTATTAAGACAATAACAATGTAGGCAAATTAAACTTTATTGAAAAAAATGTTAATCCGGAAATTGGACATCTTGATGTGTTTATTATTATGTACTTACATATATACATAAGTATTAAACGACTTTGCAGAATGTTTGCAAAATTGCGATAAAACGTGATTATGCTAGATATTTCCAGCCCTCGTAACGCGTACATACATAATTGTGATCCCTACAATTGCGTCTTTATAAATTGAGTTCTCGAAACTCGTCACAATGTTAAAACGAGAGATACATGATCGTCTCAATTCTTCTGAGAAATTGTTTTTTTCAACAAGTTTAATAAATAATTCAAAATACATTTTATTCTCGGTAAAGATCGGTTATTGTAAGATCGATTAAATGAAAAGTTCAGATTACTTGGTTAACTTTAACCGTTTGTGAGTTTCCTATCTGTGGTTCGAATTCTTTCAAATTAGATGCCAAATAAAAAATCATCATTTTGGCAGAAATGTTTTCAGCCATTAGAAAACAATATCAAAAGATGCAAAATGAAAATTTGGTAGATGTGCGATAGTTCAACAACAAATCTATTGAATTTCCGAGGAATTCCTTATTTTCAAAATGCAATGAGGGTCTTCAAAAAATGGGGAAAAATACATGTGTACTGCTATGGTCATTGCAATGTCACATTGGAGTAGGTTTAGTAGTTTCGAATTTTTACAGAGCGTGTTGAGTATAGGATTTCACATATTTTAGTAGATTTCGACAAATTAAAAGGTCTTTAAGACTTATTTCTCAAGCATGGAAGCCTAATAAATGAAATGTTTTCCGTTTTTCAAAAATGTAGGCTTGCTAAAGAACAAAATCGAGCCAAAATTTTATTTCATCGATTTTTTCGTTTAAACATATTTTCTTCAAACAAAGAAACCTAATCAATGACCCCGGGCCTTACTTAGAAAGCCACTTAGCAAACGATAAATGATGATTATCAAAATATTTCTTACAAATTTAAAACAGGAATTCGTTGAGCCAAATAGAAATAAACGCAGGTCTCTCAGTTCTTTAAGTCTACTTCACTAACAAAGTGTTAATGCTACAACTTACAGAAGGCACTTACTGGGTCTTAGTATAATTCGACATTCGGTTATTTTGCCTTTATATGTAGTAAAGCAACATATAAAACGCTTAAGCGGTACATTTTCTCTCCAGCACTTGAAATGGTTCGCCAGCTAAGTAACTGCTTTATTTAATTTTATTTTTGTTATTGTAATTAGTAAATAAAATATTTTCAATAATGTAGTAAATATTTCAGTTTTCTTTAAATTTGCATAAGAGTCCGAGAGACTCATCCCATGCGTTTACGCAAGTAAAATGACCTATGCTGATTAGGGTTAAATAAAAAACATTAAGTTTTCTGAAAAAAAAACTTAATTTTAAAATTTCATAGGAATTTCTGTAGAAGGAAAGTTTAGTTAAATATGTATTCCGGAAAAGTTGGATTTAATTTTAAAATAAAATAGAATTTCTGGAAAAGGAAGATTTGGAATAGGGAGATTTAATTTTAAAATTAGAATGGAGTTTCTGGAAGAGAAAATTATTTAAAATTTTCTGGGAAACGAAGAATTAATTATAATGGACAATTTTTTATTTTAATAATTTCTGGGAAAAGAAGCTTACATTTTATAATTACAAAGGAATTTCTGGTAATAGAAGACCTAGTTTTTAAATATTCTGGAATATGGGATTTTTTATTTTAAAATTAGAATTGGATTTCTGAAAAGAAAACGTAATTTTAAAATGTACTGGAAGAGGGAAATTTAATTAAGATGGACAAATTTTTAAACGAAAATTATATTTTTAAATATTTTGGAAAAGAAAATTTAATTTTAAAATTTTCTATAAAAGAATGATTTAATTAGCAAGGAAAAATTGTAAATTCAAAAATTGTCGTTTGTTTGATTCGTTTTTTAAACGTGTTATTTTACCTTCGTGTCGTTCCATGATGTGTTTTATCATTTACTAGCTGAGTTACCCGGCGTTGCACGGGAGGTATATAATTCAAATACCTTGATTGTTATGCAAGAATTCTCTCTTTACATCGCTGTAGTTGCAATGACATATGAAAAGAAAATTATAAGTAGCTGTATTCAGTAACGGGTGCCTCCGTCAATGCATCCAGGCGAAATTTTGTAATGATATTATTGGACATCCTGTTTGTGAGGATAGTTAATTAATTTTGGTTTGATATTTGTTACCAATTGCCAAATAATTATACTCCATTTTTACAAACCTTCAACAAGATCAAAGTGAATAATAAATATAAAGATATTTTAGTTAATAATTTTTATTATATTACAATACTTTTGGTTTTTCCATTTGGTGTGTAAATAAATAAATTTTTTGGCGTTCCCACTCTGGAGCAAGCAACATACAGTTGGCCATGTGAAAATCATAAATTTTCCAAAATAATACCAGCTATTTTCAATGATTGCCCCTGGGCTTTGTTGATTGTCATTGCAAAAGCAAGGCGTAATGGGAATTGTAGTCGCTTGAATTCAAACGGCAAATCGGTGGGAATCATAGGAATGCGCGGAATTAGCACATCTTCTCCTTTACTTTTACCGGTAATAATCGTAGCTTCAATCACATTCGGCATCAATTTCTTCACACAAAGCCGTGTTCCGTTGCACAATTTCGGTGGATCTAAATTTCGGAGCAGTATTATTGGTGGACCCTCTTTTAAAAATAGTATGTGTGGTGGAATACCAGGTGGCTCCAAAGAATTAAGAAACTCTATTGGATAATTGACGGACTGATCCACATCAGTAACCATGTCGATAGATTTGTATTTCATTAGTGGCCCGGGTAGTTGCGATTGAATTTCATTATTTAATTTATTAACGCCGTCATTTTTGGGAGCAGGAGTGCACGTTCGCACAGCCAATCATGATTTTTGAAGTTATTTGGCAGATTTGGGAATACTTTCATTACCGCGTCCTGTATTGATGGCAGCATTTGACAAAAATTAGGCGAGAACGATATCTCACATGTTACAGGGTCATTTGGCAATTTCCCGTTACCCATGTCCAAAAGCTGCCTGGCAAATGTTTTAGCTGTACCATCGTGATGTAAATTCACACGCATGTTTGTAGATAGTGTGATTTTCGTAACGTGTTTTCAAAGATGAGACGCCTTCAGGCAGGCATTAAGTTCATCAGCGGGTGTTGATCGTGGAATGACTGGCAAAGTTTGACGAAAATCACCTGCTAGTAGTGTTAGAGCTCCTCCCATTGGTCGGTTATTTTGTCGCAAATCGCACAAAGTACGATCAACCGCTTCAAATGCTTTTTTGCGTGCTAGGGTACACTCATCCCAAATAATGATTTTACATGTTTTTAATAACGAATTCCCGAATTTCGTGTTATATTGCAAGAAAAATTATCCGCTTGATTAAATTCAATGGTAGTTTAAACGTTGAATGTGCTGTGCATCCTCCATCGAGTAAAGTGGATGAAATTCCAGATGATGCAACAGCGAAGCCGATTGTATTCTGCTGTCTTACTTCAGCAAGTATCAAATTAAGAAGGAATGTCTTTCCAGTGTCTCCGAGTGGTTCAAGAAAAATAATTCCTCCGTTACCGTGTTCAGAGATTTGTCTTCAGTTAAAGTGATGAAAGATTGTCTTAAATTTAAATTAATAAAATTAATTTGAATAATTAAATCAATTATAGTAGAGGTATGATTTGTGTATAACAATCGCACGCTAGATATCCTTTTTGGTGTATAAATTTGCGGCTAAGGAGCTATTTCGGAACATTTAAATAATTGTATCTATACATGTAAAATTGAATTCTTTATCCAGGGCAGACTTCCGGATTGGAGCATGGCACTAGTTTCATATAACCCCTTTCCTAAAGTCATTCCCGTCAAAAAAATCTTAAAAAAATTGAAATTTGAGAAACAATTTGTACCACAGCCCCTAGACTCCGGGGTCCAGCCCCTTCAAAAGTATCGTGTGCTTGGTTCTGAACATGCAACATATACATGGTAAAAATTTCATGGCGGTCGGTAAAGCGGCTAAGGCGTTATTTCAGAACAATCAAATAATTGTATCTTTAAATGAATTTTTGATCCAGGGGCGGACCCCCCGAATTCGAACATGTCTCTTATTTCATATAACCCCTTTCCAAAACTCATTCTCGTAAAAAAATTTAAATTTTTGAAAAAATTTGTGCCATGGCCCCTAGACCCCGGGGTCCAGCCCCTTTCACAATATCGTAAGATTGGTCCTGAACATACAACATTTGCATGGTAAACATTTCATGGCGATCGGTTGAGCGACTGAGAAGTAATTTTGAAATAATCAAATATTTGTATCTATACATGTAAAAATTAATTTTTGATCCAGGGCTGGGCCCCTCGGATTCGAACATGTCAGCAATTTTATATAACCAGCGGACCAGCCCCATAAACTCATTTTCGTGGAAAAATTTACAGAAAATTAAAATTTTCGAAAAAATTTGTACCGCAGCTCCTAGACCCCGGGGTCCAGCCCCTTCCAAAATATCGTAAGGTTGGTTCTGGATATGCAACTTGTACATGGTAAAAATTTCATGGCGATCGGTTGAGCGGCTGAGGCGCCCATTCGGAACAGACAAACAAACAAACAGGAATTCATTTTTATATATGATCCGTTTATTTTGAAAGTGGCTTAAGTCCATATTTTGTCGAAACGAGATAATGAAAGAATAGAAAAACAATAAATGAAAAAACATATGGGATTTTGAATTTTCTTATTTTTTGCACAGGTGTTAGAGATTAATTTTTTTTTGTTTTGACAATAAATTATTTACGGTTTGAAAGATTATACTGTTATTTATCTATTGTTATCATTAACTTGATTTTTTTGAAAAATGGACTTAGGCCACTTTCAAAATAAACGCCTCATATATAGATCGTTTTATATTTTGACGTTTTACCCGTTTAAACACTTAAAGCTGTAGGCAAAAACTTTCCTTTCTCGTACGTTACGTACGAGATTAATGAACTAAAACCATAAAAGGTTCAATTAATGAACTAGAACCATAAAAGGTCTTCATATTTTATCTAATATTATGAGTATTAGATATGTTTATGTTTTTCGATTTTGAGCACATTTTCTCCAGATGCTTTTTCTTTAATTTATTTTATTACAACTGAGACTGTGCTCATCTAGCAATTTTTCTTTCAAATACAAATTTTTATATTTCTAATAAAATTCACGTTTGTGAATGGGGGTTTCACCCACTGGTTAGTCCCATAATTAATTAAACCTATTTACTAATTTTAGTTTGGTAAGTTCACCAGATCAAGTGGCCTCGTTCTTTGGAGCCTTCTTTCGACGACAGGGTTATCTATTATATGGCAAATATAGGGGTTTCCATGTTCCTGGAGCCTTATTTCGTGTTTTGCGGCATGCATTTTTATTTCCTCTTTGATGTATTCCATCCGTAGGTCCCTGTGAAGGTCTTCATTTCTTGCGTACCACGGAGCATTGACGATGCTACGAAGAACCTTGTTTTGAAACATCTGTATCATTTTGGCGTTTGTTTGCTTGGTACATCCCCAGAGTTGTATACCGTAGGTCCATATCGGCTTCAAAATGACGATATAGCAGCAGCTTATTGTGAATTGTAAGCTCAGAGCCTCTACCTAGGAGCCAATACATTTTTCTGAACTTTATGTTAAGCTCTTCTTTTTTCTTTTTGACATGCTCTCTCCACTTGAGCTTGGCATCGAGGGTCATGCCGAGGTATTTAGCTGTATTTGCATATGGCACGAGTCGCGAGTTAATTTCTATACGTAGGTGATAAGCCTTTTGATATGTAAAGTTAATATGCGTGGATTTTGTCTCATTAAGCTTGATTCGCCAACGCTTTGTCCAGTTACAAACCGCATTGGTCATCCTCTGGAGTTTGCTCGTTGCATCAGCGATATTACTTACAACTGCCATAATTGCTGTGTCATCTGCAAAGGTGGCTATGGTTCTTTCATTTGTGGTTGGTATGTCCCTTGTATATAGTAAATACAGGATTGATCCTAAGACACTCCCCTGTGGGACACCGGCAGATATTTTCTTTAGCTCAGAGTATTCATCATCATATTTCACTCGAAAGTGTCTATTAGATAAATAAGATCTTAGTATGGCATAGAATTGTCTCGGTAGATCTCTATGCAGCTTTTCACGTCCAGGAATATGCTTGAGCATAATTTTATACGTTCTAGCGTTCTTTCAATTATGTTGGTGATTCTATGGACCTGTTCTATTGTAGAATGCTTTTCTCTGAATCCAAATTGATGTGGGGGAATTAGTTGTCGATCCTCAATTATTGGTTTAAGTCTCTTTAGTAATAATTTTTCAAAGAGTTTTGATATATTTGGCAGCAGAGAAATTGGCCTGTATGATTTTTTATCGTTAGGTGGTTTATCAGATTTTGGTATCATGATTACTTCTGATACTTTCCATTGGAACATATTTTAACCAAAGGGTCGCATTGATTATTTGTAGTAGCTTACGAAATCCTTGGTCTGGTAGAACTTTGATAATTTGGCTATTAATCAAGTCATACCCTAGGGCTTTTTTAACGTTCATGTTACTTTTCACTTCTTCTTTTAATTCTTTGAGAGTTACTGGCCGTATTTAAAAGGCATCTAGCTTATGAATTAATATTATATTTTCATTGGCAGATGCTTTTTCTGAAATATTTAATTTAATACACAACCAAAGGGCTGGATAATTGTATTGCTAAAAAAATTGCTTGTATTATTTAAAAAAAAAAAATTGTATAACGGATTATATCCGAAACATAACAAAGTTTCACATCATAATAAGAGCCCATTTGAATAATTTTATCCAAACAGCACAAAACAGCACTTTAGTTTCGACTGGTCAGATTTCATCACCCGAAATAATATGGCCAAGGTATTTGACTGAATTACTGATGTTTGACTGAGAACATTAAGTTCGCTAAACTTCATCAAAATCTCAAATGGATTTTACTTGTATTATTCCCTTGAAGATCCACTTGCTAAAATGTCATCCAAAAACCACAAAATAGAATCTGGTGTATTTAAACAGGCCTATATGTGTATTTATGGTCGCATATACTTTCGTGTGTATATATGCAATAACAATTGCAAAGAAACACCAGTGAGATCAACTACCTAGAAGACTTTACATCCCACAGACAAAAATATCCTCAATTTTAGGCAGTTCATAGAGTTCGGTGTTCGGTCAGAACAAACCGATTAATAGTAATGTTGCAATCTATGCTTAGTCGAATTTTACTATTTTTTTTTCGGCACTACCACTAACCGACTTGCATGTCTCTTTAGCGAGCTGCCATTAAAATATTTTGCTTGACAAGACAATTAATTTCCTCATTAACCTTATCCTTGAGACGATACCCAACATCTTCACTTAATACAAAATCCGCCATATAACCTCCAATTGGGCTAGCAAAACTGTGACCTATTATTTTAGGAAACAATCTCTTTAAAACACTAACAATACCCGTATCATCACTTACCAGATTAACGACTCAAGGAATTGCAATTTTGTTCAAAAATTTGAATTCGAATTATTCCAACAAACGGTCCAACAACGGACCTAGTAGATATCATTCAAAACACATCAAATTAAGCGCTGGACAATTTTCCTCCCTATTTGTCTATCAGAAGTCCCACATGTTTTGCATCGGTTCTTGCTGTTAAAACTCGATTTTTTTCATGATATAAGTAATAATAGCTCGATCGATATTGATTTGGAGATCTTCCACTAATTGCGTTGGTTAACATTGTTGTTTGTGTTCGCCATTTTACTGACCATTGCTAGAATTGACTGACTTTCTCCAAATTCAAGGCTAATATTCACATGCGGCAGCACTACTGTCTTAGCTATCGTTTGTATTTAATAAGGCTTGAAACATTTTTCGATTACGAATCCCAACAATAAGACGATCTGTAACAGAGCTTATTTATGATAATTTCTCTTAATTCACGATAGCTGATACCTCTTCTTTCCAACATCCTTCCAAAATCGCCAGAAGCCACAAAATAAACTCTGAAACAGTTTCGCAGTTAAGAGAGAAGTTGCTTCGATCTATGAAATCTTGCGCATTCCGCTCGTATATACTTTCCTTTGAAAAAAAAAGTTCTCAACAGCAAAATACATTCATCATACGACTTTTCTGGACGTAATTTTGGTACTGGTAGTTTGATAAAGAGTTTACTCAAGTTATAATAAAAAATCCGGTATTTTGACGAACTTTTGTCTGCGAGGAAAACAAACAAAAAGCTGCATTAGTTTTTCTTCGAAATAACTACAAAATTATTGCTTTAATTTTGCTCAAATAAAGTTCAATTGACCTAGAAAACTAATTTGTTTGATCCGAAAGAATTAAATTTCGATTTTCTCAACTAATTAATTTTTTTTTTTTGAATTATTTTAATTTAAACTATTCAGTGAATTCTCTAAACGGTAAAATTTTAATGAGATTGTAACCCATTTACACATTTAATGTAAATAAAATTAATTTAATTAAGTTAATGAAGCATTTCTATTACCCTCTAAAACCTATAAGTACCAAAATTGCCCTTCAAAAAATAAATATTTTCACATAAATGCCAGACTTTTAATCCAAATAAATGTCTGCCGCTTTTAAATCAGATTTTCCACCCAATTTAAACTCTTCAACAATAATAACAATTAACAAATTTCATTTTAACATTGTTGTTGTAGTTATGCTCTGTTTTAATCAAATGAAAATTTTAAAAGAATTCCGTTTATTTATTTTGCTTACATAAAAATAAAAATTTGTAGAAGAAAAGCACAATTACTATGAAAATAATGAGAAGCAACAAAAAATAATAAAAGCTCATTAATTTATGAAAAATGATTTTTCTGTTTTTGTTTTTGGGTCAATAAAACTAAAATAATATTTTTTCTACACAAATTCGTTAAATTTCTTAAGCGCGATGTTGTTGTACAGAAAAATCAACAAAAAGCACAGCAAAGAAAGAGGAGCCAAGTATATAATGTATAGAGAGTTTAGAGAGAAGCGGCAGAAACAACATTTTAACTTGTTGAAAGGGGAAAAGAAATATCCTTCAACAAACAAAACATGATTTTCGTCTTTCTTCTGCGAATGTTTAACTTTATGAAAATTTTATAAAAAGAAAATTCAATTAAATATTTAAAATTATTATGCTTTTTAATGAGATTTTGGAATAAAAAAAAAAATTGAAGAAAATTTTTATTATTATTGTGAAAAGCTGCCGTATATATAGTACACTGTTGCTGCTATATACGTATATACATAGATATGTATTATGTACATAATATCCATAAAAATATCTCTTTTTATTTTGGGTGCGTTGCGGAAAATTATTATTATACAGCTTTTTATTTCTTTTAATAAATGATTTGTACTTTCGTACAACACACCAAAACCATTTCGTTTCTTAATTTAGAGGCGTTTTACAATTTTTGTTGGTGTATAGCAAAAAAAAATTAGATTACAGCATAAAAATAAAAAATAAAGAAATTGTGCTCGATGCTTAATTTTTTATTTTTTTTTTTTGTTAGGGAGGCAAGGGTGTTTAACGAGGTAATTTACTGTTCTTGCACGGTGGAATGATGGACCGAAAGAAAATTGAGATAGTATCCCAACAAATTTGTGACACGTAATTAGAGTGTAAAAAAAATATTTGTTGATTGGCAGAATTACAAGGTCTGAATACAAAACCATTTTATACAGATATCTTAGAAAAAATTAACGCGCCGTTAACTTGTCGATTTAAAGCTTCTTTAGAATGCTTATGAATGCTTATAACAAAACATGTTCCCTCCCATCCAATGCGTTATTAGATTTAGTCAACCAATAAACCACAACAAACAATTCTAATTTGCAGTTGATACTTCATCCAAGATCGTGGAGCTTCTTAAATGGAGATAGTTTGTAATTTCCAGTAAAAAGAATCGCGGTTAAGATAATGGAACACAGAATCAATTTAACACATAGTATTGGCAACGAAGTTGTTTCAAAATTAAACAAAAATAAAGTCAATCGAATGACGAAAATGAAACGAGAGAGAGAAAGGAGCAGAATAAAAAATTCCGATGCTCGCTCAGTTTTATTTTTTATTTATTTTGCATAAAGATGCGATTCGTTTGGCGACATTGATATTATAGTAAATACCAGATAACAAAAAATTCTTCCTCTCACAGGTTAAGCATTTCATGTGGCTTATAAAAATTAATTGGTAGATAGATAGATCACCCGATTTGTTAAACTATCACAATTTTGACTCTAAAGTAAATTGTAAAGTGGATGTGTGTATGCGATCATTGTTTTTTATATACATATATTATATATTTAAAGATCGCAGAAGATATTCAAAATATAGCCAGGTTTTAGAAAATTAAGATAAAAGGATTATTTTGAATTATAAAAACCAAATTTTCTAACCATCCTTAAAAACTACATCTTTCGAAGGTTTTCGGTTCTATATACACATGAACCAATTCGAGAACCATCATTGATGGTTGAATAATCATGAAAATGCAGGTCCTAAGCCTTTGAGGGCCCTTCAAATCAGAACAAAAAAACTTAGGTGAGTGATATAAACATCTACTTCTAGGCCAAGTAGGTATCTAGATATAAGACCTGGTATTAGAGGTGCCTGAAAATAAAACTGTAGATTAGTTTTAATTTATTTGTGATTATCGGCCTTTCGATATTGGGCTCTTCGACACATTCGGCCCTTCGATTCATTTGGCCCTTCGACAATCGGCCCTTCGACATTCGTCCCTTCGACATTCGGCATTTGTACCCATTCCTACGAAACACATCAAACAAAAATTAAATACAAGTATAAATTGTAAAAATTGTAAGTAAAATTCTACTCCAACCACACTTTGTCAAATTTCTGGAACTTTAATGAATTTCGCTGAAGAGACACATTATGAATAATAAGTTCACTCATTATTCACACATAACTCGATCATTATTCACTTCTAATTTCTTAATTATTCAAAGATCATTAACTGAAAGATTAATGATGAGTAATAAGTAAAGAATGAATAATGTGTGAAAAATGGGTGAATAATTAGTGAATAATAACTGAATGTTCATTAATCTTCTCTTATTCTACTTTTACAATCTTCACAAGAGGGAAATGGGGCGGATATCCTCTTAGGTCTTGTACGAACTATTTGGTGCCATTCGATTCAAAAAGATTCAAGATTTCTTCATTTTTTTCTAAGTGTTTTCGATTAGACTTTTTTGCACGAATAGTTGAAATTTATGACATTGAGAGTATAATCCATAACTATTTTTTTATGTTTATTGTTTGGTTAATTTAGAGACAAAGGTAGAACCTAACAATCTCTTTAAGTTATGTAACTTATTTGAAGAACCCTAAATTTAAGAATATTATTTAGGGAACACGCAATTACCTAAAATCTCCCTAATTCTAAAACGGACAAATTGAAGGAAATCCATCTGCAAAACGGTAAAGCAACTTCTACCAAATCAATTTTCTAACACAAATACTTATTATGCATGCCACTTCGTTTAAACATTTCTAATAAGTGAAACATCATGCAACCATTTCAACGACAGCCGTATCAACAACAGAATATTAACGCAACACCATCTAGGCCATTCCAACCAAAAGGGATAGACGCCCGGACACACGTATGGATCTTCATAAACCAAAAATCTCCTAACGGCTGGATATATTATATTTTATGCTACCTTCGGGTTTACAGCCTTGAAAATAAAACTCTTTCTTTTACGACGACGTTTCGATATATATTATATCTTCTTCAGGTCTGTATACATACATATATAAAACAACCACAAAAATATTTTTTAATAAGACAATTTATAGAAAATTTCATGCAATGCTTAATTTTGAACCTACCGTTAAATGATAATTTTCCCCCCAAATATTCCAAAAAGCAAAATGTCACACAAACACTTCAGATTGTATTACTTTATATAAAGTATGTATATAGTTATATAAAAATAAATCCGTAAATGTTTGTGTATATCTTCCAAAATATTTTCGTAGAATCAAAACATTCAAATAATTTTTGTCCGAAACTTTTTTTAGGCTAACTACATTCGAAATATTATTTTGGCTAGTGGATTATAGAATTTAGAGTTATGGATTTTCACATACTAATTTGGAAATTGTATTAATAATACCAGAATAAACTTTGCTGAGGTCATCCACAACGAATATTCCATTTAAAATAACAGGATGGAAAAACTGCGTATGAAGAATATATATGCAACTATAGTGATATCGAGGATGAGGAAGTGGAAGAAGAGGACAATATTAAGGTAAATCTACCTATCAATGTCTCTAAGCATACCATACCTAGTGTTTCGAACCCATAATAACAAAACCATATGATTCCTTATTGACGCCGGGGCAAATAAGAATTTCATTAAAACCGAACTCGTCGTAGCCCAACCAATAAGGAAACTATTCAACATCAGATTAGCAGGGGGTGAGATACAAATTAAACAGAAAATATCAGCACAAATATTCAAGAATTTTGGTAACGACATTACAATGGATTTCTACGGCCTCAGGATTGAATACTTTTTATGGTATATCTGGCGACGATACTCTAAAAGAGGTGCAAACAATAGTTGATAGGAAAATAATATTCTTACTATCTCAGAAAGCAAAATATTCATACAAGTAAACAATATATAAATAAGAGATGATCACATGGACGATAAAATTAAACAAACAATTCAACAATGACCCTACAGATAAAATTAATAGAACCGTGTGTAAATTAATAGATCACTTGTCTAAAGACAATATCATAAATAGACAACAAAAAATTAACACCGGTGGCCCTCCGTATGTACGGCTTACCAAAAGTTCACAAACCTGGTATACCATTGCGTCCGATTATATCAACGGTAAGTATATTATTTATCCAAACTGTTGATTAGTTACCTAAAACCACTTGTTGGGAATAGCACTTATAATATTAAGAAGTCGTTCCACCTAAAACAGATCCTTGATAGTGTAACTTTGACTGACAACGAAGTATTGGTATCATTTCATGTGATCTCATTATTCACGAACATACCAACAGATATTGCGGCAGCTGCAATATTGGAAAGATGGCCTGAAATTGAAGATATTACTTCTGTATCAAAAAAAACTTTTTTAAAAATGTTTGAGGTCTGCGTTAAGGATAACAACTATGTACTTCCAATTCAACAATAATATGTATAAACAACTATTCGGATTTGCAATTGGTAACCCTTTGTCACCCATACTAGCAGATATCGTGCTAGAAAAACTGCTTAAAGAAAAGTTACCCGTACTAACGAAAGGACCATCTCTTATTAAGAAATATGTAGACGACTTTTTATTAATTTTACATATAGACGATGTTGATGAAACACTAAATGTATTTAACGAATTTCATGAAAAAGTTAAATTTACGGTTGAGCGTGAAACTAGTAACAGCATTCCATTTCGTGATTTAATGTTAACAAGATGCAACAACAAAAAATTACGAATTGGTATAGCAAAGACATTTCCTCTAATAGACTGGTTAACTTCCTATGGCTCAAGCATTTGTTAAGAGGGTTTTCCTGTTAAGTGACAGTTCCCACAGAAATAATAATAAAACGGAAATACACAATATTATGTTGAAGAATAACTACCCAAAAAAATTAGTGGATAGACCACGAACACTATCGGTTACCCAAATGAAACAACTATTACGCTCAGTAACATATATCCCGAACCTTACTGAGAAAATTAGGAAATGTCTATACAATCCTATAATTATATTATAATAAAGTGGGCACACGGGTGGACAATACCTTGGGCAAAACATTTGGAAAAATTAAGGATAAAATACCGAAAGAAAAACGATCGGGGGTTATTTATAAAATTCCGTGCAATTGTGGTAAATCTTACATATAGGGGAAACGCCGAAGATTATAGCCATGAGGATTAACCAACACAAATGTGACGTGAAATGTCCTAAACGGCAAACATACAATAGATTGTGCTGAAGACTTCGCTTTTGAAAACGCCTTAACCCGTAAAGTGCGTCGTGGAAAATGTTGCATGGAAAGAGTGGTGTGTTCCAGCGGACCGCAATTTTTTATTAATTATTTTTTGTTCAATTAGAACTATACTAAAAATTTTGATTAGGAAGATACCAAAAATTTCAGAAAAAAATTAAACGGCTTGTATGCTTTTACAAGACAACTTATTACAGTAAATCCGTTCTTCGTTGATATTGTCTGTCTCATTTTATCATGTAGTTGACTGGTCTTATGACCTATACATGTTTAATTTATTTATTGTATATAACACTTACACTGATCGTCATCATCGTTGTTGTGTCTACTCATGCACATTTCCACCTAAGGGGTAATGAGATCGTGGTAGCATTCTGCCATATATATTTTAATGTAATTTATTCTATCCTGAACAATCGCACACCCCTTGTTTGTTATCTTACATTGTATACATTGCTAAAATGCTAACCACCTTATGTTCCTATGTATATGAACAATACATTCCTTACATACTTAGACGATAGTGTGCCCATTTATGGTATAATCGCATCATACTTCTGATTTCGGGGTTGTCTGTCTATGTGGAGAATGTGTAAATGTATATATTCATCTCGCAAAAAAACTTTTTAGACAATATCGTTGTCGATAAAAAACTCAATACGGTCAAGATTGCGTTGTTTTAGTTTTCATTCGCGATTTTAATTTTATTTGTAATTTTTGGAAAATATTTTTTCGAAGCCATTAACAACTTTTTTACGAATATTTTGTTCTAATTTATTGAGGTATGTTTCTATTTCTTTTTATCTGCAATAGGTATGATTTTTTGTGGGGTATTTTGTTTAATTTGTGTACATTGAAGATGACTAAAAAGTCGAAACGTTTGTCGTATAAATAAATTTGTAATTAATACTGTCTATAATAAGCTGTGTTTTAATATAAAAAGATAAAATTAAAATACAACTAAAATATGTGTTCATCAAGTTTTGACCATTTTTTGGGTCTATCCACCAACCATCGATATAAGAACAGAAATAACACCACAACGAAGGAGCCCTTCTATTCCGAAGCATACCCATACCCTATCAATATGAGGGCCGAGGTGGATGAAGTGATTAAAAAGCTTCTTAACGAAGTCCTTATAATTTCCCAACTTGGATTCTGATTGATTGATTGATTGATTGATTTGGGTGTACGATCAAGACTAAGCAAGGTTCCCGGTAAGACGCCGGGTCCACCGTACACCCTTTTTACATATAACAAAACCGAAGGAAAGGAAAGGTATGTTAGTAACAAGGAATCGACCCGGTTCCAGACACCTAAGTAGTCGATAGTTAGTATGTTTTTGTTAGTAATATATATGATAAAATAGTTAGCACAGGACAATACAATTTCTAAACTACATGTTCGCTGGATGCTTGAAGTTTCTGGATGCTGAGGGAGGTTTTTCCTCTATTTCTGAAAATTTAAATCGAAATGAATTACTTATCGCTAACTACTACTTTAAAATAAACTAAATAATTATGCCTCTGAAAATGATGTTTTAAGTTTAGATCAAATTTTCGAGCCCTTCTAATAAATATAATTAGTTTCCGCCGCCTGAGCGCTGAATGCTTAAAGTTTCTGATAAAAGTATTTCTTGTTTAAGATATACGAACTAGAGACCTTCAGCACATGAAGCACACATTCTGCCGAGGGATAGGAAAGGAATGTTAGTATTAGAGACTCGACCCGGTTTCAGCCACCTATGCAGTCGATAGTTAGTAAACTTGTTAATAATAAATATATTAAATTAGTTAGCACAGGACATCACAATTTCTAAACTACTAGTTTTAGCTTCTTGTTGATCTTGTAGAATGTGTCAAAATATGACCTTATTCTGAAAGTCAGGGTTAAATTAAATATTTAATAAACATGATTAATTCTGGAACTGTGTAATATTCTGAAATAAATTACGTTATTTTCAGCAAACAAGGGTGAAACCCCATTAACTATTTAAAATTTGGTTTAAATTAATTATTTATTTATCGCTAACTACTATTGTAAAATAAACTAAAAAAAAAACTAAAAAATAACCTAAAAAATTATTTGAACTCTGAAACCTTAATTTTTTAAGTTGCTGAATCAGATTATTTTAATAGATATAACTAGTATCCGCTGCCTGACCTTTGAATGCCTAAAGTTTCTGGTAATCTGCCTTGGGTTTCTCCACAAATTCAGCTCTGAAATACTCGTGGTCTATTTGTTAAAATTGTTATAGCATAAGTAATTAATTCAATTCATCATCATGATCATGGTCAATTATATCCCTGAAAATTTAAATCTAAATAAAATTAATCAGTTATTTGCTATTTCTATGTAGGTGATCATCATTAAGTCAAACTACATTCAAAACCTATAGAACAGCAGCTCCACTATAACCTAGTATAGTAAATCCGAACAGTATCATTCACCCACTCAAAAGCTCCCCGCTACATCAGACACCATTTCATCTCAAAAATACAGTCGTTACCCTTCCAACAAAACTACAGAACTACAGAAGTTCACCCCGTGATGAAAGTGTAACAAAAATGTGTTAAAACGAAATAAAATAAAACAACTTAGATAAGAATAAAGATGACAGCAATCAATTATTCATTTATTTCTAACATATTAATCAAAATAATCCAATTTGTTTTTATATGATATGCTATGAAAATCAAAAATCAAATTTGTGTCATCGGACCACCACAACTACTGACAAAACATCAACTAAGATCACTCCACAGCAGCTTAGCTAACACATCCTCTAAGACACTGTGCATGATGAAAAAAATCCCCCACACACACCAGCAATTCAACCGCATTTCTTTCAATTTTCACTCCACTCATCCATACTTGAGGATTCTGAAGGTTGAGCCAGGTTCTGTGCGCCTTCCTGAAAATCAATCGAGATTTATCCCCCCCCCCACTCCCCCCAATAATCGCACTCCAGAACTCTCAACTTAAAACTCAAAATTAAATATTTAAAACTTTCAAAATGTGAACCAATTTAAAGGTTAATAAGTTAACAAATTTACTTCAGATCCATTCCCAATTCAATTTCTCTGAAAATTGAAATCAAATTAATCAGTTGTCCCCAAACAACCCCCAATAAACCGAACTGGAAGATTTAAATTCAAGTTTATACACTGAAACAAAGTATAAGTTAATTTAGGGTCGTGGTTCCAACTTCCGGAAATCTAGTGCTGGTTCAGCTCCTGTTAGATTACTAAGTCATAATCCAATTCACCAGTTCACCCGAAGTTATATCTTATTTCGATTAGAAATATAAGTAAACACTATTGTAGAAAACGTCCGATTTGAATCCCAATCTTGCAGTGGCATTTCCTGATTGTGCGCATTGGGTGTTCTGCTTCGGATTTTGATCATCAAAATTATTTGACATTATTGTAATTACATATTACAAATCTAATACAAATACATTTTTAATAATAATTATGAAAAACTTTTTATATGCATATCATGATAAAGTTTTTAGATTTTTTAGAATACAAAATACAATCAAAAGCAAAAATTGCTTAGTCTATGTAGTCATTCGGCGCACGATTAAAACATTACTAGAGAACGCCGCAGGTATATGGGCAATTTCTACATACAACTCGACGTAATCGATTTAAAATCAATTTACGGATCATTTTAAAATGAATGTAATTCACATCTATTTTAATTATTAAATTACGTGATTTATATAAAAATTTACAATTTATGTACATTTTGATAACAAAATATGCATTCATAAATTGTATATTACTATCGCGACACTGTCATGACAGAAATAACGATCGTCATTATGTACTTTCCATTTTGTTTTCTCCTTCTTTACTCTATACCAAATTCCACTACTTAGGTATTGCGTAAATGAGATAGCCCATAGTTCGCTCAATATCAACCGAAAATTCCCCTTTAGTACACACGCACATCTACCTTGCATATAAAATCATAAGAACCAAATGACATGTTTGATGTTCACGTTCTTACGATAAGAGAAAGACCAACCATACTATATCTCCTGCATTCTTTGCCTCGCGCTCGTACTTATATACTCACCCATTCACACATAACAAACACAAACATGATCGAGAAGGAGATGGAAATGCCTCATGTCGGCAAACATAATCATCACAGTTGTCTCGTTCATGAATACATCGAATACAGAGAATGAGACAAGTAAAATAAACCACATAATAGAACCGTACTATATACACTCAACCGCTCACACACATGAGAAAATAGATACATCATACATTTATACATTATTTATTTTCATACAATCTTCCATGTGCGCCTGCGCAGTAGCGAAGTACCAATGCGTGCTTGTATTCTCTAGTCTACATAATAAAAAATAAGACGCGTCCGTGCATGAAATGTACATAAATTCAACTGCATTTATACAATTTTCCCGATTTTAATTTTACTTAGATCTACATAATGGCCCCCACAAATGTTAACGCATGCATTATTAAGCAAGGAATCAAGAAATTAGACTTCTTCGCTATAAATCCAAAACATAACCTGACAAATGCATCCCGGTGGATTGCATTTTCCATATTCACTTATTTAACTTTCACTGATTTTACAACTTAGCACCATACTAATTAATTAATTAAATAGACACAAAATAAACACTAATTAATTAATTAAATAAAAACTCTATTTATAATAAAATAAAATTAAATTAAATTTGCTAAGAGGACGACAAAAACACGTCATTCCTCTTTGAATGTCAACGACCCATCATAATTTCCCAACTTGGATTCTGGAGAAAAAATGAATGAATCAGGAGTAAAATATACCTTATTTATGGTTATAGATTTTAAACGACTAAATCCAGTTACCATATCTGACACTTATCCAATAATAGATATAACAAACACTTTCGCTAATC
Source organism: Tipula helvola (assembly GCA_963556165.1). Classification (NCBI taxonomy): domain Eukaryota; kingdom Metazoa; phylum Arthropoda; class Insecta; order Diptera; family Tipulidae; genus Tipula; species Tipula helvola. The sequence continues at coordinate 28,783,143 of OY744483.1, forward strand.
ACGGCAACTCCAAATATTATACAACTTTAGATTTCACGTCAGAATTCCACAATATACAAATACAAGAAAGCGATATATCAAATACAAAATTTTCCATAATGAATGGAAAATATAAGTTCACGAGGCTACCGCATTCGGATTGAAGAATGCGTCCGCCATATTCCACATAGACGATGTTTTGAAAGAACACATAGGCAAAATTTGATTTGTATTTGATATACTTGATTATTGATGATATCATTGTATTTGGAGGAGGAAACGTTGAAGACTATCTGGAAAATTTGACGGAAAATTTACTTAATTCTATAAATGACATTGGTGTAAAAAATTTGAATTTCTGTTCATTTTCGGAATTTGTATATGCATATATTTGATATATTTCGATTTAAGAAGAAAAGTTCAAACAAAATATTTTAGGCCTCGAACCATTAATTTTCACAGATGCATTGGCGTAAAAGTTGGAATTTAAAGATGCACACCATTCAATTTGCTGCAGAAATCATAATAGCGACGAAGCAAAATGGAGCGCTTATAGTTTCAACTTATCGTGCTTTGACATTCGGTACCCATAAGATAGAAAAACCTTTTCATATTAGTAATGCGAGAATTGGTTCAATTGGTTTACTTCAACAGGTGTTTTTATTTTTACATATTTTAAATGTAAATAGAAATACATCAAGGTATATTTGAATACAATTTCTCAAGTGAATTGAATAAAATCAAGACAAAAATAATTTGTTGGATTTAACGCAGTGCTTCTTTGTAAACCACCTTTTTTGATTTTGAGCTAAAACACACCAATTTTTTGATGCTCCTACTCTCAGAATGAAGGTGCATTCTCTTTTACATAGCTACATACGTAGAAGACTCAATGAGAAGGATTGAGTACTGCTAATTTGTTGGCTAGAGATCTGCTTAAGATGCCTTGTTGTCAGTATTAATTGATAATTGATTTGAAGGAAGGTGGGTACCCAGGAAGTAAATATTGAGTATGCGCATGTGATACAGAACTCCCATACCATAAGACCCTTATGATTCAACTAATTGAGTTCTATGTGTTTACAAATGTTTCCCTGAAATGCTTCATTGTGTTTACCTTCTTGCTTTATATAATCGAAGAAATTGGCGTAAAAACTTCCTCAATGAGACGTAGATTTACAGATGAACTCAAGTGTTGTCGTTAAAACTTTTTTGACATGCCTCCAAAGGTAGATTTTACGTATGATACGGAAATTAATTATATTCATATAATTATAACATCATACTACCGAACTATCAAGCAACCATGCCATAATATCACCATTCCATTATCATACTATCATACCACCACATCATAGTACAGTCACATCATCCATTACCATTAAACCATCGTACCGCCTTAACTTCATACAATGATACTATTACACCAGTACACCACCATATCACCACACGCCATACCATAATAACATCCTACCAGCTTACCATCATATTATACACAATTGCAAAATGTTACCATCGTACCTTGACAGTAGCACACCATCATACAATTATATCTTTATACCATTAAACAATCAAAACCATCACACCACCATTCGATCACACAAACATACTATTAAACCATCATATCATCAAACCATCTCAGCATCATACCTTTATATCATCATACCATTGTACCATCAAATCACTATACCGTCACACCATCATTCCTTCAGACATCATTGTATCATGGTATCCTACATTTATACCATCATGCCAATATAACATTACCATCATCTTCATCACTATTACCATCAACATCACACCGTCACCATCTCCGTTAAAAAAATAATGATACACATGTCGATTTATTTTTGATTTCGCACTAAACATCCAAAAATCAGGTCAATTGGTGAAGTTTTAAAAATTTCACTTCTAAATGCCTCCTCACAGGGGAGCATGAGGAATGGTTAAAATCAAAACAGTTATAATTATTATTGACCGCATTAAAACCGTGTGGATCCGGACCTGCACCAGCAGTTATAGCTAAACTTTCCAGTCCAATCATAATTTCTGCGAGTTGGATTGTAGGATATGAATTATAAAGACCATCAATGATACCTGAAAAGTTAGATATATCGGAGTTATCAAAGGAGGTCTGAAAAAATTGGCAAACGCGTCACATATTTCTTGAGGATCTGAGAATGAAACATTATTGCAAGACATAATTGTTGGATAGCCATGTGATTTCCTCTTTTGATTTATAAATGCAAAAAACCAGAATGGATTAATTAAAATTTCACTTTCCATCTGTAATACAAACATTTTGTAAAAAAAAATCGTTTAGATACTTAAACTTTTTGCATAAATCACGATATCTAGATTTGTCGTTAACATCCCCAGAACGCTTATAATTCTTAAACGCTCTAGAATTACGATTTGCGATGTTTTTTAAGCGGCGCAGCGATTGAACCATGCTCTGTATACGTCGAACCCACCAAAACCTTAGGAACAAATAAATCAAAATAACTCTTCATAATACTAAAAAACTTTGAAACAACAATCGAAATGTCCAATAAGTGATATAAAGCTGCCCACTTAACATTATCAAAAAAGTGGTTTAGCGACACTACATCAGCATTCCCAAAATCGCTCTCAATCAAGTTACAAAAATAAAAGTAGCGTGTGATATATGCTAGAATCTTCCGCTAAATCCGGACAAGATTTTATGTCGATGAAAGAAATACGACTACTACGTCCAAAATATGTCCAAACTCGTTAAAAATAATATTGAATTGACGCGTTCCAAAACTCGCAAAACTTTGTAACACATAGAAGTGATATGATGAAGTGATATGATATGATGAAACTTTTGGCAGATTAAAGTCGCCCACAATCAACACTTTTAGTTCAGTTTAAATAAATAAAATAAATTCAATTAACCCTTGGTAAACGTCAGAACTACCAAACAATAATTGACTCACTATAAACGTAATTAAGGCTGATTTGACTAAATTTCAGGTCGTTATTAACGGCGACGAGCACACCACCACCAGTGACCTCTCTAATATTTGAATCGCGATCACGACGAAAAAAGGTATAGCTTGGAGGAAAACATTCCTCCGATATTGTAGTTATAACACAAAAGAGATATTGTGTAAATTGAATGAGATTTGGTACGCGTCCCGCTATTTTTGTGGCAATATACGTGTAGACTATTTTTTTTTTTTTTTTTCGCTGGCGCTACATCCCATGGAGGGATTTGGCCGCTTCATTATGAAGTTTCGTAATCAGTTTTTAAACGGATAATGAATGATTAATTCATTGATCCTACCATTAACCAGCCGTGATTTTTTCATCACCCGCCGGGAATTGAACCCGGGACCTCCGGAGCTTAAAGCAAGCATGCTAACCACTGTGCCACCGGGGCGGTGGTAAAAAAGGTATAGCTTGGAGGAAAACATTCCTCCGATATTGTAGTTATAACACAAAAGAGATATTGTGTAAATTGAATGAGATTTGGTACGCGTCCCGCTATTTTTGTGGCAATATACGTATAGACTATTGTTACTGGAATTATTTGGTGAAATGGCGGGCTTTATATTATGGAGTTTAGGTCGATAAAAAACGTTACTGTTAACATTGGTGGATAACGGTATTATTCCACTACCACCAGTCTGATGTGTTTTGGATGAAGTACAAACACGAGGCACTCGACACTCAATCTCATCTTCAGACCAGCTAACAACTTAAAAATGTCCATAAAGCAGCCGTTTCATAAATAAACTTCTGTTTGGAATAGATTTGATAGTATCATCGGTTTCGTTGCAAGAGCCAACAATAAATTCAGCTTCCGGCGGTTGAATTCGAGCAATCACAGGTTCAGCAGTGACAGGTGTAGCAATATCAGAATACCCCGGGATAACTGATATATAGTGACGCTGAACTTTTTCCAATAGGTCATCTACATTGGACTGACTAATGCCGAATGATTAATTAGCAGCCACAAATTGTTCTGTAAATGTTGTTAACTCAACTGCAGGATTATCTCTTAGGCATCTCCGACATTTATATTTCGATAGAAGCTCCTGCAGGAATTTCAGACCCAGATGACATTCGGATTTTTTTCTTATAGCGTCAGAAGTAGTTATATTAATTAAGCAGCATTCAATATGGTAGGATTAAACAAAAAAAATCTATTACAAGGTAAAGATTTGGAGGTACATAGTACCAATAACCGTGTTACAGGATTTGCAAGTATCAATAAGGGTCATTCCATATGAAATCGTACATGAGTTGGACGCGATGTCTCAAAAATTGTTCAAACTATATTTATTCGATTTAGAAGTAGAAAAAAAAATGTTTGTAGAAAAACATTTTATTTTCTCTCTTTCACTCTCGAGTTTACACTCTCAAAGTTTTCTCATTTTCAAGGAGTTTTGGAGGTTTATTACATTTTTGATCATATTTTCGGAACGGGTTGACCGATTTTGGTTTTCTCAACGGTTTTTGACAGCTAGAAAAATATGTAAAATTATGAAATAATTTGTTTTTAATAATTTTCCATTTTGAAATTTTGGTGATTTTTTGAATCTGTATTTCTTTGTATCTCGATAATAAAAAAAGTATTTTTTTTTTTATTTTTTAAGTTAACGTTAAATTACTTGCTAATAATGTCACTTTAGTCTGTAAAAAACCTTCCATACTAAATTTTATATCCTTTTCGAATCCGATGTCAAAAACTGGGGTTTCCCTATAAAAAAATGACCTTGACCTCAAAATGACCTTTAAGATGAAGGTCAAGGTCACAACCAACTTCACCATTAAATTCCTTGTTGAAAATTACCTAAGACTAAACCTTGCTCATTTTCTTTGACACACTCCGCGAGATTTCTAGGGAGGGGTTTCAATACTTTGTAAATACAATGTAAATTCCTTCAGATGACCTTGGGAGGTCATGGAAAATACATACTCGGACGTAAAATTGATCACTCTTTTCGATTCTGTCATTAAAAATATGTGTTCTAATTTTAAAAAAATAATCTTGACCTCCAAATGACCTTGAAGATGAAGGTCAAGGTCACAACCAAGATCACCATTAAATTCCTTGTTGAAAATCACCCAAGAATAAACCTTGCTCATTTTTTTTTTTGACCGAACTTTGCGAGATTTTTAGGATTTTCCATACTTTTTCCTCACCTTGTATAAGATGTCTATAAAATAGCAAGACAAAGCCAAGTAAAACTTATTTTCTCTCTTTAAAGAGGGAACAGTTAACAACACACCACAATTGTTGAATCAACAACATTCCCAGCCGTCATTCTTAAGTTATGCAAACTCTAAATTTTATTTGAATAATTATTATTTTTGTAGAATCTACAAAATATGTAATGTAGTATACAAAAGCAATATTTTGTAGTTTATAATTAGTCTTAATTCTCTACAGAAGAATTCGTTAACATCAAATATTTGCTTTTTTTTTGGAAATACAATTAACCCATCAAAATTACCGAAGACCATCCTAACCAAATTAAACAAGCTCAAATGTGATTTAATTAAACGCAATCAAAAAGCTTTTCTAACATACATAAAACAATAAAACACAAGCCTCTAATAAAAATTAGCAACCAAGAACAAATGATTAAATAAAATAGGATTAACCTTTCTCGCAAACAAAAAAAACGAAATTCAATCAAATTAAAAAAAATGAAATTTTCTAAATTATTCACAAAATTCATTCAAACAAACCATAAATAAAGTAACAAAATAAAAATTTGTTGTTTTTTTTTGTAAACAAACAAACAACGAGATTGGCTCAAACAGAACAATTTCCGAGCTTTTCGTTTTACAAATCCAGTATAACAGTAAATATGATAAAAAAAGGCAAAAGCTTTTTGTGAATACAATTAAATGTTTTTCACGGAATAGAATTAATTTATGTTTTCGTAACCAAATATTGTGTATGCGCGCTTTCTTTCATGTACTATGTTTTTAGAAAACTAAATTATCAAAATTCAAAATTCGTTGCACAAAAATACGTTTATTACATACAAAGAAACAAAAAACGAGTGTATGTAGGATGATTTTGTGTTTTATTCAAATCTCGTTGAAATCGGATTATCGACAAAAACAAAACCATATTTGTTACAAAACATATTTGTTTTGGGGTGGATGTGCGGTGGGTACTCGAATATTACGTTTATATTGTATAAAAAGCTAAAGACGGTATAACTTTTTTGTGTATTACAATCGTTTTCTTTTTATTGACACAGATATTATTCCCGTTTTCATGTAACTTTTCCATATGTCAACTTATTGTTATTGGATTTTATTTTTCTGGTGCTATGGTTGATGATATTTTTGTCTGCGGTGTGTGTATATGTGAACAACTTTTTTAATTTTTTTTGCCTTTTTTTTTGCAGGATGGGTTAAGAACTCGAATATATTCTACCGCACTCGACATTATTATTTTTGTTTGTCTTGTTTTTCCGACTATGTGTATAATAAAATGATGAATTGAAGCTTTTTGGATTTTTTTTTTTTTGGTGCGCTCATCTTCTTGCGCTTATGTATTTAGTAAACATACATCATACATATGAGTTTATGTTTGGTTAAAAGTTTTCATTTTTACGATTATTATCGCTCTTGTGAAACTATTTTTTTGTTGAATTGAAATTGGATTTTACATTTTGCATTGATAATCTTTTCGCTGAATTATTGCTGCAATTCTAGTGGTATCATATTTTTGTTGGGTTGCATAACCATACATTTATCGGGAGGAGATTTTATTTTTATGGTTTCATTATTTTGTTTTAATTTCTATAAGTATAGTGATGTAAAAGATTATTTTGTTAATCCAATGAAAAGATTTGAAAATTCAAATGAATATTTCAACATAATTATTTTAGCAGCCTGATTTACTAGAAGCTTAATTAATGAATTTAAGTAATCATTTCACAAATTTATATGTAGATATTTAAGATTAAAATTATTTGTGCGGAATTTTTTTTAGGCCTCTAGAGCTATCTAGAGATACTTCTAAAGAAAGTATCATGGTTTCATGTTGTGGAAATTAAATAATTCTGCAATTCGCTTAAAGTCTCTATTCCTCATTGCACCAAAGATAAGAGCTCACACGACGTTAGAGGAATGAAAATAAAATTATATCATATTTTTAGACCAAGGGCAAGCTAAGTAGATGCAAGAAGAAAAATTATGGTGTTTAAGAGAATTCCACTGACATGAAAAAAAAAATTTAAAATTAATGTCGATTATACCGGATATTGTACATTTTTTCGGAAACCTTACTTTGTATTCCATAGAGAGAATACTAGTTTTAAATTAACACATAGAAATATTAAACAATTAGTTGAATCAGATAACTAAATGTATACGAGTTAAAAAAAAATTGCTATATAAAATTGTTTGGTGACGACTATCATCTACTGGTTACAAAACAGATGTGTGGTGAAATCTCTTCTAAGAAATATTGAAAAACGCTTCTTTGATTCATAATTTGGAAGTGCTACAACTAATTCATTGATCATCAAATACGTTTAAATTTCAATGGAATTGTTGCGCTGTTGCATAAGTTCCATTTGGGGCAGGTATGGAGCTTCTGGCCAAAGAAAATTTAACAAAAATTGCTTATAATAATGATACATCGGTCCATAAATACAAGCCATTAATCCAAAAAAATTAGGTTTGCCAAAAATGATTTTCATTTTAAAAACTTAACCGATAAAAGGATCTGAGATTTGAGATGTAAAGTCTATTAATTAAACATTAGTAGTTCCTAATTTAAAATTGGTTAATTCCGGATCTGGAGAATTCCTTTGGATATGTATCAACTGGGGTCGGATTACCTATAAATCGTGGGTCAAATTGAGAAAATATTACAGAACCATGCCAATGATGTTTTGGCCGATATAAATCAAAAATTATGTTCGTAGAACATCAAATGTAACAAGCAGATTTGTTCGTGGAACATCAAATGGAATAAGCAGATTTGTTCATGGATCTTAGTGAAATTTTATATCTGAAATATTATACCTACTTCCTAAAAATAGTTCCTAATATAATACTTATTACTTCATTGATTGAAAATTTTTTCGGCCGTAAAGTTGGGCTGGGATACATTTTTTTTTTACTAAGAGGATTAACGTTGTGTTAAGGAATTTTCCTTCTTAATTATATTTGCACAACTATAGCCTCACAACACCTTTCTTTATTTTTTATTTGCTTAATGCACATCACAATACACAAACACGTACCACAACACCCATCATAAAAAATCAAAACTTAAATTTACCGATTTTGGTTTTCCATTCACAGCCAACTCAGACAATTTTCTCCGCCGTCAGCATTAAATGGAATACACACAGTTGGCAATATCTAAATGAACTTGATTAAATCACACCTTTAAGAAATTTTGGCCCTATATCCTTTTGGTTGGAGTTCGATTTCTTAAATAAAATATTAGAATTTTTTGAAATTATAATTTTTATGATTCCTTCGGAATTTTGCATCAATTTAAAACCAGAACATGTCCGGAGAAACCAGGACGTCTGGTCAATCTATGAAAAAGAAACGTTGCAGTACATAATTATATGAAATTTGATAAAATACATTTGTTTTTTAATAATGTGGTGATATGTATGTCGATTGTTTACCAGAGGTAAGAAGGCTGATTTAAAAATTGAAACATGAAGAAATATCGTACCGCGATATTGTTACAGTTTCTTTGCAAATGCTAGAGGGGTGAAAACTGTTTCCTCATATAAAAAATCGTCAAGACGGATCCTTTCAAAACATCTTTCGATATTACGAAATAGTTATATCTTGAAATTAGTATGCGGAAAATTTGTAGGAGACTGATAGAGAGTAATTTTCAATGTTTAACAGCCCGATGAATACCATTGTTGAGCAACAAGTATTTTGGGACAAGAATTCGATTTGCAAAAGATCATGCGGATTGAAAAAGTGACAATGGCTAAAAAAATTGAGAAACATATTGCGGAGCGAGGAAACAAAAATTATCATATTTGGTTCCGATGGTAAACAAAACACTTTATCCACAACATCAATTGAAGGAATATTATGTTTTCGGTAAGCCTCTTCTATAGTGCCTTTGTAGTGGTTCCTCTACGATATCGCTAACTAATTTCGCGGTTCTAAATGGATGTTTCGGAAACCACTAATATTCACTGGTTTTTATCTGACTCCATTTACTTAAACACCATCACACATTTATTAAATTTTATTTTCAATTTTCACAATTACCTATAAATTTATAAAATATACAAAATTTAGATTTGATGAATTTCAAAAGATGGTCACCGCAATAATGATCTTAGTTTTATTTTTTAATTCATATCTTTATTGTTTACCATTATTTCGTTGATGACAGAGATACATACATAAATTATATTTATTTCTTATTCCTAATACACGAATCAAATATATCATACAACTAGATAGAAATATTTATTTCCGTCATTCTATCCATGTAGCAAGCGATATGGCATACTGGAACGCATTGCATTTATATTTGTTTTATTTAAATCGATTAATTCATTCTTCAATAGGGTGCAACTGGGCATGAATAATGCACTTGTTGATTGCACCATATCACTCACCCTGCAGATATAGCATTATGGAGGAATATTTTGAGATTATTTAAAACTGACATGTCGTGCATTTAATATTCGCGAAGACGAAGGCATTAATTTTATTTCGTCCGTTACGTACGCTGGTTATAGTCGGTCGATGGCGATTGATACATTTTTACCTTTGTAATCAACAACGAAATATTTGCGGAATCTTCGCTTAACTAAAAATGGCCCTTCATATGGTGGTATTAATCCTGTTTTAACTTTGTCCACCCGGACGAAAACATGGTCGCAGTCCGTTAAATCCTTTGGAATGTAAACGTTGTCCTGAGGGCTATTCCGCGTGTCTTTGGGAACTACTCACGTAATTGTTCGACCAGTGAAGTTGGATCAGTCGATAACGCAGGATTGGGATGCATTACGAGTTCTCCTGGGACCTTAAGCGGTTGTCCGTAGACAAGATCAGCAGGAGTGCATCCAAGATCAGTTTTGATCGAAGTTCTTATTCCAAGGAGAATGAATGGGAGTTCTTCACTCCAATTAGGGCAATTTAATCTAGCATACAAAGAGGCTTTTAAATGGCGGTGTAGACGTTCTACCATACCATTTGCCTGTGGATGATATGTCGTTGTCCGTATTCTGTGAGAACCTAACACTTTGGTGAGTTCTTTGAAAAGATTGCTTTCAAATTGGCTGCCTTGGTCAGTCGTGATTTCGAGTGGGACGCCAAATCTCGAAATGTACTGGTCAACGAAAGCTCTAACTACGGTGGAAGCTCTCATATCAGCCAGTGGTAATGCTTCTGGCCAGCACGTAAATCTGTCAATTATCGTCAGAATGTAGATATTTCCGTTTGATGGAGGTAATGGTCCGACCAAATCTAAATGAATATGTTCAAACCTGCCAGAAGGAATATTGAAATGGCCATGACGTTCTGAGCGAGTGTGTCGATTAATCTTCGACTTCTGGCAAGGAATGCAAGTTTTGGACCAGTACCCCGTATCTACATTCATACTTGGCCAGAAATATGTTGACGCAATTATTTTGCGTGTTGCACGAACCCCTTGGTTGACGTTTCACACCAAATATCTAAACCTGAACCAAAATCAGGCAATAACTCCAGTTTGCGTTTCGTGCAGTTCAGATTTTGACTGTCTGCTATTAGTGACTTAAGCTCGTCATCCGATTGTTGGAGAAAGACTAATTTGTCTAGATCGAACGCGGTATAACAAATAGCGGATATTTGAACTTCTTGTGGTCGTGACAAAGCATCTGCCACCACATTGCTGTCACCTTTGACGTACCTTATGTCAGTTGTAAATTGCGCGATGTAGTCGATCTGACGGCTCTGGCGAGGACTACGTTCCGACTTAGATGAGACTGCGGTAGTCAGTGGTTTATGATCAGTGTTGATGAAAAATATTCTGCCCTCGACAAAACACCGGAAGTGCTTAATGGCATAATATATAACCAGAAGCTCCCTATCGAAAGCGGAATACTTCTGTTCGGGAGGGGAAAGCTTCTTGGAGAAGAAGGAAAGAGGTTTCCAAGTTCTATCATAAAGTTGCTCCAATACAGCCCCCACAGCAATACTTGAAGCACCGGTCCTGATACGTAGTTGTCCGTGATCCACAGGATGCGTGAGAAGAGTAGCCTGAGCGAGGGCACCTTTAACTGCATTTAAAGCCGCTTCGCAATCAGGTGGCCATGAAAATGGGTTTTTCTTGTTCACTTTTCCAAAGTTTACTGAGGTGGCTATGTATTGGAGCTAAATGTTCGGCTAAGTGAGGAATAAAACGATGATAATAATTAATCATGCCTACAAAACGCTGCAGTTGCTTGATAGAAGTTGGTTGAGGAAAGGATTGTATTGCCACGATTCGATCCGCAGATGGTTTGACGCCATCTTTGGTGATTTCGTGGCTAAGGAAATTAATGGAAGCTGCACCGAATTCACATTTAGAAGGTTTGATTGTTAAACCAAATTCGTTTAGTTGTGCGAATAGAATGTTTAAGTGCCCGCGTTGCTCAGATTCGTTTCTGCTTCCGACTAAAATGTCGTCGATATAGACATAAACGAAATCAATGCCTTTCGTTATACCTCATCCATTAAACGTTGAAACGTTTGTGCCGCGTTTCTAAGGCCGTATGGCATCCTCGTGAACTCATAAAGTCCAAACGGTGTAGTAATGACCGTTTTGTGGATGTCTTCCGGATTAACCGGAATTTGATTATAGGCACGCACGAGATCTATTTTTGAGCAGACGGTGCAGCCTTGTAGGTTGAGGGAAAAATTGTGGATGTGGAGGAGAGGATATCTATCTGGTACCGTAATCGCATTAAGTCGACGGTAGTCTCCGCAAGGTCGCCAGTCGTTGCTGTCACGTTTTGGCACTAAGTGCAAAGGTGAAGCAGCGCTGGATGAACTCTGTCTGCACAACCCCAATTGTAACATGTACTCAAATTCAGTTCTCGCTATTTTGTGTTTTCCACAGTCCAAACGTCTTGGACGGGAAAATAGTAAGTGACCTTCTGTAACGATATGGTGCACTACATTGTGCTTTACAGGGAGGTCATAGCGAGGATCTTTTGTCAGGTTCGGATATTGACGGAGAAGTTCACCGTATGGTCCATCAATGGTAAATAAACGTGGTGTTGAATCAGTGGTAACCATCATATCTATTATGCTGGCAGACAGTTTCGTTCAGACGCTTGTGTTTCAGATCGACAACTAATCCAAATTTTACAAGAAAATCAGCCCCGATTATTGGTTTAGTGACTGAAGCTACTACAAACGGATGTCGATACTCACGGCGCAAACTCAAATCTATGTGTAACACGTTTGCTGCCACTAAACGGCTTTCAGAATCGTTCAGAAGATTTTTAAAATGGATTTTGGGTACGAGGGAAACATCTGCGCCAGTGTCGATCAGAAAACGTAATTTTGTTTTAGGACATGTAATGGTAAGGCGAGGATTTTGAAATGTCCAATCGCTCGTCGCTTGTACTATGGGACGCGTTAGTTTTCCGGATTGGATTTAGCCTGTGCATTCTGATTTTGGGCAAATGAGTACCCTCCGCATTTTTTGGCTCGATTTCCAAATTTTTTATGGTACCAGCATAACCAGTAACCACTTCTTTGACTAGATTCATCGCGAGATCCAGAGCGTCGGTTGTCTCTACTATTCGAACGCTGTCTTGAACGTGATCGGTTATTAAATTCTCGATTGAATTTGGACGTTAGTTGGTCAATCGATTTTTGGAGACTAGCAAGGGTCATTTCTGTTTGACTTAACGATTTTGATTGTTTTGGTTTCGATTTGACGGTATTGCAATTGAAATTAGGCTTATTAATTTCAAATATTCAATCAGCGAATTTTATTAATTCGTTGATATTATCAGCCTCACGTATTGCAACGAATCCGGAAATCGACCTAACCAAAGAGTTTTTAAAAGCTGAGCATTTACAGCAGTCGAGCTACCTGCTTTCTCTTCAAGATGTCTGTAAAAGTCAGATAGCGTTAAGTCTCCCATATCAGTTGATTTAAGCATGGTTTCAATTCTCCCTTGTTCTGACATGGATCGCCGTTTAATGACTTCATCTCTGAGTGTGTCGTATTTATTGGTATCCGGTGGGTTACGAACTATGCTTGCTACCGAAGCTATGACATCAATCGGTAGCTGAGCTATCGCAAAATTAAATCTGTTCTCGTCAGTATTAATTCTTTTGACTTTAACTAATGCCTCGAGTTGTTTAAACCACAATTCTGGAAGGTCTTTTCACAATTGGGGTATAGATTCTGCTTCATTTACCGAATATTTTTTTTCAACCTCCTTTTCGTCGTCCGACATGTTTTTTTTATTGTTTAGAGTGCGGTATTTATGCGATGTAAAAAGGTAGAAAAATAATTTGGATGAAGTAATCGAAAGTAATAAACTCGAAAATATAACGTATAATGAATAATGCACTTGTTGATTGCACCATACCTTTTCTTTGGATAAAAATTATGAACCAAAACGCCTACATTAGTGATATCCTCCAAAATGTGAGGTCAACGACCTCAATTCAATTGAGCATATTTGGAAGGACCTTAAGATAACTGTGTAGGGCAATGAATCCCAAAAATAGGCAACAACCTTTGACGAAGCCTGGGAGTCTATGAGCCATTACTTGGCGAGTATCTCATTTCATATATGTAGTGGTAACTTATTCGCCTAAATGCCATTTTAAAGATAAGAATTTTTCAAATAATCATCTTTTAGGAGAAACCCATTATTCAAATTTAATTTAAAAGATCCCATCAAGGCAGCTTTTATTAGGTAAAATGGCTACGTTCATTTACTTTACATTTTGATTTTATGCACAATTAAATAAATAACAGGCCAGTTAGAACATATTACATTCCGTCAGTTGCACCAAATTCAATGGCGAAATCTGTTCAACAAAAATCAAAACATTGACATTCGCCTATGGTTTCTGGAATTACATAGGCCTTGAATGAAAAATGTCACATGGTCGGTCCTAGGAGTTATATGCTGTTGCATCAAATTTATACATCTTGTTGCACTACTGTTAAAATGCATTAACATATTGTAAAAGTTTAACTTACTGGATCCTTCCGGGCCATCTAAGCAGAAACAGCGCTCCTTATTATTCTCAAAATCTTTGTATAGGTATAAGCTCGAAAAACTTATTTGTGAATACTGTCAACTATTGCTGATTCATATTTCCAATGTGAGGTTCTGCTTTCTCTTCTTTCTCAAGTGCGTTGAATTGTTTGCAATATTCTGGGTTCTCGTTGGTTGAGGGAGACTAAATGTAGCAAACTCAGGACATTATATTACATGTCGCTTCACTGTCATAATCTTGCAAAAAACATAAGCCAAGTCCCACTTGAATTTATTTCAAAGAATCAAAGCATTGATAGGATTGCAGATAATACAAATGAACGCAAGAGCTTGCCTCATTTGTTATGACATTTGAAAAACTACTGCTTCATCTAAGCATTTCTCCCACTCTTCTTCTGAGTCCAACGAATTGCAATGAAATGCTGCTTCCTTAAAGTTGGAACATTCAAAACAATTTACAGTTCGCAAAATTACTCAATTGATGTCGCTACAGTAACGTGAAGAAAAGTCACCAAAGCATTGTAAATTTGTAAATCGCTATTTTGTAAATTTTAATTTTAATTAAAATTTATGTGAAAATTAATTATTTTAATTTGTAATAAATTATCTGCCATAGTTTTTTATGTACATACAAACTAACACCAGAATTACTACGATCAGAAGAGGCGTTTTAATTATAATTAAAATTTATGTGGAATTACTTATTTGTATTCAAAATAAATTAACCACCACTGTGTCTTTGCGTAAAAATTGACATTAGAATTGCTCCGATCGGATCAGCCATTCTCTCGCTACAGTGGTTCAAGTTTTAAATCGCGCGAAATCAGAGGTTCGCGGCGGGGCTTGCCGTCATTGCGATAATATTATGCGTGAGACATGAAGCCTAAGGACCGACCTAAGAAATCATACATTTAAACAGGGCAAAATTTCGTGTCAATTTTCTGAACATGCGGTGTAAGACGTTATCACGTCAAAATTATAATCTGCTGTTATGGAGGATGAACTCATATAGTCTCACTACTACATGCGATTTGTCATGCATTGGTATCTCTAGCAAACATTACATTTAATGCGTTTCCATGACAGAGATTTTTTAGTTTTGACAGATAGAATCCATTCTTACCCTACTACTTTCGTTGAGTTAATTTGAATTAAGAACTCCATCACTGAAACGTAGTAATTGCTGCTGGTGCATTCACATATCTACAACTACAACCGTACATCATGCTATTTCACCATTCCTTTAGCGTTGTTTTTCTCCATTCAAGATATCAAATTTTGTAAATATATTTAACTGCCTTCAATGATGCACGAATCTCAACGTTGATTTGAAAATTATATTTCAGTAGCAGGTACCTGTTATAATGGTACAATTTAACTACTGTCCATCTCGGCACTTCTTATAAATACTGTCGGTCCATATTGACCCCGATATAAAGGATACCCATTTATGTTTGCGCTGGTCGTGTCCTGGAATTCGTTTGAGAAGATTTTCTTGCATTTATTATTTTCCATGCATGATGCATATGGATTATCGGGATCGCATCGAGAAATCAATCGTAAGTACTTCGTGTTTCAAGTCTTCAATAATGGCCTTAATTCGAATTTAAACGCTCGAACAACTAAATCTGAGCGATATGATATGGTTTCTCCTTGTTAGTGGTTCTCAACAATTTTAGGCCATTTCGAATTTGCCGTAACGGTAACGAAATTAACAATGGAGCCGAATTTTGCAAAGATTGACATTGTATCATTGCACCTTTCTGTTATGTTTCTTCGTGAACCTTTGAATGACGATAGCAGAATTAGTGAAATGCTGAATTTAGAAATGTACACTTTGGTTAGACTATAATTCTGTTTACAACGTTTTCTGACGGAACCGAATGAAATTAAAATTATTTGCCCCAACTTGCAAATATGAATCTACTCTATGAAGACTACCGGCATTAATGATTAGATTAAATGAATTTGTAAAATCCAATTAAAAAGCCTCAGACTACAGCATACTAATTGTCGGATCCGCCGTATATCGTCATATAGCTACCGCCCTGCCAATTTGGTTGCAATCCCGGCTCTCCGTATGGATATGAAAATTGAATACCTACGTGAATGGATCCATATCAAAATGTTAATGTGAATGAATTGGTGGGTGAATTTTCATCTTTATTATCTGGATAAATACTAATGTAACCTTCATTGTTAATTGAGTGTTATAGTGTCTTTGATCTGAGCAACGAATCGATCAGCTTGCATTTTCGGGCTGATTCATATGCGCCATAGTTGCTGCTGATCTGTCGATCACTTAGATGTATGCAAATTTCCTTTTTTCTCCTTTTGGAATAGGATGAAGATGCGCGTGAAATAATAAATCTGTCGATCATCTGTCATCGGTCGTATTTCGCGAACGAAACAGAGCTATTATAAGATCTGATGTTTTATTCGGAAGTTTTTGTAGTCGATGATTTGTATGTACTGTCGTAAAAAATCTGTATAGCTCAATTCGTTTCTACTATCATTTAAAGGATTTGATGGTGAACTTTACCGTTATGGCATCATCTGTTAAATATTTTATCTCTTGGATGTTCCATGGAAACTTTTCTCGATTCATAAAAACGGCAAATTGAGTCCATTGGAGCGTAGCCATTGGAAGAAATTTTATGCTTAGTAGCTTGATTAGAACATTCCGTCTCATTTCTGATGCTTCTGCGGTTTTCTGTTGTAATCGTTCTCGATGACAACGTCCATCGATATCATTTCTGACCTGCAAACTTTGCAGAATTTCTTGACTCCGTCGAATTTGATGATAACGTGCATCGGCAGTGCGTCTGTCATTTAATTATTCTAAAGTTTCTTGACTTTGTCAAGCTTGATATTTAGTGTATATCAACTGCGCGTCCGGCCAGCAATTCCTTTTCATTTTCCTGTTATCATCAAGGTTCAAAAACTCCATTTTTAACCAAAAGTTTGTGCAAACCGTTCAAAAAAGTGGTCGAATCAGTTGTGAGATTGGGGGTAATAACTGGCCGATTGAATAGCAGAGAATATAGAACAATTCACGATGATGTAAGGTAATCGTGCGCAAAAATTCTTTATCCAGGTGGGCTGTTCGAATTCATTCAAGATAACTCGCCAGTGTATCATATTAAAGATGGAACGGAAATTCCGGTAAGAATGGGCGCATCTAGCACACGTAGAGTCTACATTTGAGATAGTCGAAAATGTAGACTAATCTCATTTGTAGACTCTACGTGTGCGGGATGTAAATCTGTGGTTTTTTTGAGAAACTAGCTAACTGCATTTTTGTCGATTTTGAGTTATGAATGAAAATATTTCGACAGTTGGCTAAAGTTTCAAAAATAAATTTCAGTTTTCCAATATTTTCCTCTATTTTCCTCGTGACATTTTATTTCAATTGCGTTTTCTGAAAAATTTACTTTTTGCAGTTAACTAGTTTTAGAAAAAAAACACAGAAATATCTACGTGTCTAGTTTGGTTTTTGTCTTGGATAACTTGCTGAAATTATGTAAAACATACTATCGTAAATATAATAATCTTCAGAATGCGTTGAATACTGTTGATCAGCCTCCATGTTTATATCTGGTTTATAAATGAACTGGGTGCATCTAGCACGCGTAGAGTCTACCGAAAATATGAATTAGTAATACAAATGTCAAAAAACAATCCAAGTCTCGAACCAAAATAATCTACATAAAAATGTAGGCAAACATTTTTAGTCTCACTAAAACTGGTAGAGTCTACATATTTTTACTGAGATTTTTTGACTCCAGCACATGTAGACTTGTAGGTAGAGTCTACGTATTTTCGGTAGACTCTACGTGTGCTAGATGCGCCCAATGAAAACGAAAATCGCATATGATCGAAACGAACACAAATTAAGAATGTTTAGTATAAGTGACTCAAAAAATCGAAATATAAATAAATTTGAAGCAAAGAGAAAGTACACGCATACTTTTATATATTGAATGTTTTATACTTAGTGACCGTATATATGTATATTGCTGGTTCTTTATATCGCATACAATAAGGATCAACCATGTGACATTTTACATTAAAGACCTATGTAATAGAGATCCCAGAAACCGTATTCGAATGTCAATTTTCTAATTTTTGTTGTACAGATGTTGTCGTTGAAATTTGGTGCAATATCGCATATAATTTGCATGTTATTTATATCGCTGACCCCTAGGATTGCGAACGACCTTTCTTGGAATTTATATGCAATATTTGGTGCAAAAAATATCGCCTGAATGAATGCAATTTGTTTAACCACATACATATATATTTTTTGTTATTTGGGAAGAATTTCACAAACATAAATGATTTACTAGCGTAGGCAGCTAGAGTATTTAATATTATGTATAAGTTCCGAGGTACGCAATAAATTAAAATTGAAGAGTCCGCTAATAACCTCCAATTAGGAACTGAAGTTTCGATAATAATCGATGTCGGCGGAAATCTGGTTTTTAATTTAGCAATAATTTAATATATTTTTCTCGATAAACTCGATAAAAGCAAATTTTTTCAGTTGTCAACATTTTGACGTTTAGAAGTGTGTAATTATCACCAAATCAACCAAAAGTTTGAGAATCTTAATTGTGGAATAATACTTTGAATATAATGTATACTATCCTTGTGTTGAAAAGGGTGATGTGAAGTGTTCTGAATGGTGTGACTGGTTTGAATGGATTTCCTGTGAATCTTGAAGTTGTATTTCGATGGATTTGTCCGATTCTATTTCAATTGTGAATTTTATGTTACTGTGAATGTTGTCAATGTATTTGTGTAATTGATCAAGCCGCCTGATGGGACCTTTAAATAATAATATGATGTCGTCCACATACAGGGTGAGGAAAAAGTATGGAAACCCCTAAAAATCTTGCGGAGTTTCATCAAAAAAAAAAAGTGGGCAAGGTTTATTCTTAGGTAATTTTCAACAAGGAATTTAATGGTGAGCTTGATTGTGAAGTTGACCGTCATCTTCAAGGGCATTTTAAGATCAAGGTAATTGTTTTATAAGGAAATCCCTATTTGTGACATCGGATTCGAAAATAACAATCAACTGTACGTCCGAATATGTATTTTCCATGACCTCTCAAGCTCACCTGAATATTGATTTGCTATGAAAATTAAAAAAAAAATTAAAATTAAAAAAATTAATTCTTAATTCTTGTAAAATTTAATTTTTTTTATTTTTTTATAATTTTCATAGCAAATCAATATTCAGGTTTGAGAGGTCATGGAAAATACATATTCGGACGTACAATTGATTGCTCTTTTCGAATCCGATGTCAAAAACAAGGGTTCCCTATAAAAAAATGACCTTGCAGGTGGACACCAAGGTCACAACCAAGCTCATCATTAAATTCCTTGTTGAAAATTACCTAAAAATAACCCTTGCTCATTTTTTTTTTACGTAAATCCGCGAGATTTTTAGGAGTTTCCATACTTTTTCCTCACCCTGTATATATGCCAGTAAATTATATTGTTCAAGTGCTTGTTCTTGGAATTTAAAATATAAGTGGTTTTGATGTGATTCAGATAAATGTTTGCTGAAGTACCAAGTAACGGACTTCCCATGGATAAGCCGTCACATTGAGTAAAATATTCATTATCATGGATGAAATAATTCTGTTTACGAATGATCTTAAGTTAATTCATGACTTCAGCTATATATTTTGGTTCAACATTGCTCTTCTTTAAGAGATCACCAATTATGTTTATTGTCTCACTAACAGGAATGTTGGAATACATATTGGTGATGTCGAACGAAACAAGTTTCGCGCCACTTGTAATATGTATCGATTGCAGCTCCATATTATTTATGACCGAATGATTCTGGCTTAAAATTATATTTAACCAACTATTGGGATGTTTTCCAATTTGGTATGATGGCAAAGTAGTGTAGTTAATCAACGGCCTGATGGGTATATTTTGCTTATGCAGTTTTGGCAAACCTGTTATTACAAGTGCCCTTGGCTTGACGGTTCTGTTATGGAACACGATAATTCTAACGATAATTTGAACACCTACTTCTTTGCATAATCGGTCAGGTTGGGACACCATCCTCGCGAAGCGAGGAGAAGCGACTAAAACTCGCTTATTGCAATTAATTAAAGCCGAACTGCAAATTACACATAAAATCAAATACTTCCGGTCTAACTTCAGAACACCGCGGAAACACTGCGGTTTGGCAAAATGAGTTTAGTGTTAAAAACGATCAGCTACAGCTGCAGGTACTCGTACTTTATACAACAAAATACGTTACCGATTAACTATTTACTATAATCAGTGTTGTGCTGCATAGTCTACACGAAGTAATTAGTCAATTGTTTACTTGTGTAGATAATGTATGTAGACAATTAAAAAAATTACGTCGGCAACGTATACAATGTAGACAATGTCGACAATTCCCAGCACAAAAAGAGTGAAAGTTTTGATTTATTACGTATATGATTTTCATTACAACAAATGTATAGGAAATTAGCCTCTGTCTCCTATATCGTATGCTTTATCAACAGAAATAGGCGAAAGGTCACAACATTTAAGTTAACATGTCTAAATTATACAATTTATATTGTTCTACAAGAAAAGGATGGAAATTACAGAACAAACTCAATAAGTGAGTTTCGACACTCGATAACTGCAACTACATACTCGATATAGAATTTTATTCTACAAATCAATAGATTTGCTAAATTAGAAATTGAATTTCTATTACAGTAATTTATTGTTTGTTTGCTTTCACTTTAAAATTATTTCCGTTGACATTTCTACATATTGGGCTGTCCAATGCGCTGATCCTGTATATTGGGCTCTAAAAAAAAATATAATTTTTAACAGGTAAAATGTGTGAGACCTTCTGGTTTTAGTGAAACCTCGCTGCGGTTAATTTAAAAACATTATAAATTCCAATTGATGAAAAGGCAAACAACTTTAACATATTCTTTCCATTTTCAATCAATTAATTTTAGAAACTGAAAATGTTTTACGAAAGAAGTGGCGCGAGAGAATGGCACGTTTATCTGGTTAATCGATATTTATAAAAAATGTTTAAAAGGAAAATTCATCTTTTCGACCAACAATCAAGAAATTAACGAACATTTTTAATTTTAAATGTTAATTCTTAAAATATTGTTTGGTTCAATAAGGAAATATAAAAATTAAAAATGTTTCGACAATAACTTCAAATGACGAACAACCCCAAATAAAAACATTTTTAAAATTGATCTGTCCAGAGGTTTCTTCACCAACGTAACATCTCACTAGTGCGGGGGAAATAACCGTCTCCAGAGCTAGGGGAAACGAAATATTAATGAAGTGAAATGAATTGTAGATTTAACAGGTTTGGAAATTCCGCTGGACGTTTTAAAAACTCTAATTTTAGGTAATACATACATTTTTTTACCTTCTATAAGAAAAATTTTATTCCGTGTCCTTAGTTTGTAGCTGAGGTTGACATTTCTGAAATGGTCGACACATTCAGGAAGTGACTTATAAACAATTTGACAAGTTTTAAATTTCACAATAACTAGGCTAATCATTTTTGCACTAAGGACGAGATACTACAAATCGAAAAGTTTACAGAGTTAACCGATTTTTATGTGCCAATCGCAATGTGTTCGTTTTGAAGACTGACAAGAGTCATTTTAGTTTTTTAAGTGATTTTCTCCAACTAAGAAACTATCAAGGCTAAGAAAGTTGTGAAATTCATAAATGAAGAGAAGGCTTACTCTGGCCTCAATCAATTTTTTGTTAATGAAGTTTTAACGCGGTTAAATAAAGACATTTTCTTGAAGTTAAGAGAAATGAACAATCCACTCATACCAGCCGTAAAATTTATGTAAGAATTGGAAAGAATTCAAACTCAATTCGTTTTAAATTTTTTTTGCAATTTTATAACTTTAACTGTAAATTATTAGAGATAAATAATTTTTTTTTAATTTTAAATTTTAAAGTGAAAAATAGTAAAAGCGTTATAATATTGGGTGACTTTCACATAACAGATAATTCGGATTCGTGAATAAATTCAGACCGTTATTAATATCGTAGCGTAGAGCTATTAATATATTTAATACGCAAAGCTTCATAGCTGAAATTATTTCTGGCTTAAGTGAGTACTGCTACAAATCTAAGGAAGTTCTAATATAGTAGTAGCTCGACCTCCAGCTAGTTTATTATTTTAACAATTGGTAATCAACCGACCCAAAACTGTTCTCAGTTAGCTTTAAATAATCTAATAAAATTTTGAAAATTTTTGAATACAGTATCTATAACAGAAATGTCGTATCGTAGTACTAACAAATATGTAATTGCCACAGCTTTAAGTGAGTTTATCCAGAAAACATCTTTAGCTGACAGTTCGAATAAATCCGTTTTGATTAGTCTTCAGTGTTTTAACTTGATTAATGAATATTTATGATGTGGTACGTTCCCGGAATGCCTGAAATTTATGCTAATATCCTTCCTGTGCCGAAATTGTTAGACTGATACGGAGTGAAATAAATAACGTGCTTTTAGTTGTTGCTGTATTTTTTGACTTCAATAAAGCGTTAGGACACTTAACCAGAAAGAAACAACATTTTGAGGAGCATATTTTGGGTGCCCTCCAGTAGTAATGTGAGTGAACGATATTTAATTGCCTTCCAGTAATTTGAAAGGGGACGTTTCGCTATATATGGCTATGATACAGTTTATATGAATTATGCACATTTTCAGAGATCTAACTCAAACTGCTAATAAAGACTTAGAGTTTATTAAAAATTAAATAATTTGTAATACAACTAAAATCATGGTTCCCTCCTCACGCCATCTTTTCACATCAGATCATTCATTTAGATTGGAATTTGGATCAATTAATTATAACTCGTTTGCTCAGTAATGGAATTCACATTCAGCGTATTTGACATTTAAAAAAAAAATTATTTTTGCTCTTAACATGACGGATAATAGGATATAATTTGCTTGTACTAGCTAAAATTATAATTATGTAACTAGAAAAAAACGCATTTAAACTAAAAATATGTAAATTTATTTTTTAGTTGTCTGTTAGCTCGTCCTGACGATTCCACGACATTTCCTCGCGCACATTTCCTTTCGCACCCTTTCTCGCACACATTTCCTCATCAAACATTTCCCCGTGGGGACATTTCTTCGCTGGAACACTTCCTCGCTACAAATTCTGGAAAATGGGGATTTTAATTTTAGAACGAAAATAAAAAAAAAATTATAAATTCTGGAAACGCTTCCTTATATCAGGCGATATTTCTTCGTATCCATGATAAATGATGCGGGCTACGTGCTTTATATTATCGAAAGCCACAATAAAAATAACATTTTTATTGTCTACGAATAGACTACGAATTTCCTACATTTTGTCTACGCTATTGTCGACATTTGCGTGTAGACAATCTCAAAAGAGGCGTAGACGCACAACATTGACTATAGTAAAAGTGAGTACAATTTCCTTATTCCTCTCCTTGTTAAAAATTGTAAAAAATAAGGACGATTCAACAAATTTCAATTAGGATGCTCAGAAGTCTCGAGCCGGTACTGTATATTCTCTATTTAGAAAACACGAGGAGATACCCAAAAAACGACGGCGCGAAAATACATGCTATCAGAAGATCGAATATGACACTTTACTGACACACTACAGCCGAAATCACTAACATTAATGCCTGTATTTGATATTTTTGAATTCGGAAGATGATCATTTGACTTAATAAAATTTTAATTGTAGTCACCCCTAATACCACGTTTAGTATCTAGGCACTTCCCTCTGAAAATTCATAGATTTAAATATGTGTTACAATTATTGGCCTATAAGGGAAGATATTTTTATATGATATCACTCACCTAAATTTTTTTAAATCGTTTTAATCGTTTTTTTAACTCATCTAAATCTTCTTAATTAAATTAATTACTGAAACTCACTTATTGTTAAACAAAGCAAAGGGGAAAAGTAGTTCTGCATGAAGTATAACTAAAATTGCTCTAAAATTGCTAACTCCACTTTCATTAAATTATTAAATGTTACTCACAGTTTATCTATGTTCTGCTTGTATACAAAACATAAATCGCCTTATCAAACACCCGCACCTACAAATTTCTGTTTCTATCCATATTGATGATGACACAATTCCCAGAATATACTTGGTAATTCCCAATCCACTTGGTTTTATTTTTATTGTTAAAATTCGATGACGTACAATATATAACGACAAACTGATTTGTTTTTTTGTCTTCCTCAAAACAAGTAAATATTATTCTTAATGAAACTGATCGATTTTTTTTTTTTTTTGTTCGAACCAATTTAATCAACGAGAATGTACAAAATTCAAAAGCAAACAATAAAATCGATCAGTTGAATAACAAAAAAAATGTCAATTATTGTACTATATAGTTTAAAATTGGTTACAATTTTCACAATTTTTGTGTATTTAGCAAATCAAGGGTTTAGTTGGTGTTATGGATTATTGGATTTGTTTTCTATTATTAAATTTTGTGTATTTATTTTTTGTATTTTTCTAGGTAAACCGGTATCGTGGATGATGATTGCACCATCAGTAACACCACGTAAAATGAATGTTGGCTCAAACAATCCAGCAATGAGATTATACAAATTTGAAACAGATACGGGACAGGTATGATACATTTTATATAATATCTGACTATTTTTTATGTACGTAGTATTGGTTTGGCTATTAACCAAATGGTAAACATACACATAATTCCGTATACGTCATATATTAGTATTAGAACTGTGGTACTAGGTACCACATGTATAAGGATGAAAATGTGACAAACTTACTCTACCCTGTATGTACATATAAACGTACGGCATCTTTCGATTTTTATTTTTCAATTTACTGATAAACAAATTTCTATATTTATGTATTTGCTGCACATTAAGTACCTAACCTATACACCATGTGAAACGAAAATAGATTTTAAAAATTATTTTAACTTAAATTTTAGATAACACACACACAAACTACCTACCTACATATTATATATTTATATACTGCATAAAGTATAGATAGAAATCCTGTAAAATTAATTTTTCTGGAAAATTTTATTATCAATTTGTTCTTGTATGTCGAGGTGTGATATAGGGGGTTAACAACAAAAAAAAAATTCGGATTTTAAACAATAAATTTTTATTATTTTGCTTTGGAAAATATTCTTAAGATGAAAGAATTAATTTTAAATTGAAACCAATAACACACACACACACACAAACATATAGGTTTGTTTATGCAAATTTTGAGGTTAGGTACAGAAATGGCTGTCAGTTTGAATTAGAATTTTAAATTAAATTAAGAAAATACAAAATATATTTTATGTAGGTATGTAAGATGAATAAATTTGGAATATGGTAATGTTGATTTATAATTTGCATAGTTTGTGCAATAAAAATAGTTCATCATCTGTCAAATCCATCTGAGTTGAGGATTAACATATTTTTACAGTTAAAATCAAAACATATTATTATATGAGATAATTCAAAATTAGCATCCACCTCAAAGTGGTAAGGGCGTTGAAATATTTGCTTACAATCTTATGACTCAACTCGTTAACAGTCCAACTTTATTTCCTGTTCGACAGAGCGATTTAGCTTCACCTTCTGGTATCAGCTATCAATCACAGTGTTGTTGGTGCCGAGTTTGCAATATCGTCCACATCAAGCTCCTTAATTTGAACCAACCGCCTCGTACACTACGGCACCATAAAAGTCTTGACTGGATTGGTTTGAATGAGATTACGTAGATATTACAGCTTTCCTCATACCTATCCCACTTTTGTTACTGCAATGAATAAATTCGTACCTTCCTTTTCTGGTAAGTAAACAATCAAAAAACAACGCTTAATTCGATAAAACGTGAAAAGTTACAATTGTAGCTAAATAAGCTGCTTTCTTCATTTATCAAAGTGATCCAACACCAACCAATAAAGCTCACTTTCTGTCCTTCCATAATCTCATCGAGCGGATTATTAATAGTGATATACAATTAAAGAATGAAAAGAGGCAGGTAACCGCGGTAACCTCCTAATTGCCCTATTCTAATCAGCCACTTTCAAATATCGAACAGGGGTCATCAGGAGTGCAATTTATTTTCAACTCCGTATTGTTTCTAAGGTGTGACGTAATAAAATGTAAATAAATCAATATTGTTCTAAAAATTTATCATAACGTTCCCTAAGTTAGCTCTTCCGTCTTCCGAATGCGATGGCAACTATGTGTTTCCCTTTATTTGAAAAACAGCTAATATTTATCCAATTTCTAAAAAACAGATTCAAGTTGGAGGCTTTAAATTATCGTCAAAAATTAATTCTTTGACCTCATTGGGGCATATGGTTTTTGAAAGTACTATCACCTCCAAAGTTCGGATAAATAAAAGGATCTAATGCCATCCCGAAAGCAAAATTACCAAGCTGGCAAACTTAAAAGCAATGCCAGCGCAAAGTTATTGAGAGAATGATCATTTATTCCGAGTCAAACCAAGGGCCAAACCATTCCTTTTCTTTCATTATTGCCTCTTAATTCCTTAAAAGCTCGCTTTTATTATGAGCCCTGCCTTTAAGTGTATTAAGCAAAGTATAGAAAAAATAAAATTAATAAGCATTTCTTGTTAACAAAGTTGTGTACCAAACTACCAACCAAGGGAAGGATTTGAAGAATCCTTTTGAATGCTGTGTTCAATCACCTGGGTTATCTTCGGATCGGACATGTTTCCATGAGTGTATACTGGTGTTGGTCTGGATCTCTGTTACTCGATTTGCCACAAATGACTTCCTGGTTGATGCCGGTTTTCGTATCCATGCTAAAGTGATCATTGAATCAGACCACAATGTCACGGTACTTATATCCATGTCTAGTTCCTTTATCACTTGTTGAATTAGTCGGCTTAGCAGGACTGCGCCGCATAGCTCTAAACGAGGAATTGTTAACTTTGCTTTTAGGGGGCGACCTTCTATTTTGCTACTAGAAGATGCACCGCTATTCGGCCGTTGGTTATGGTTCTACAGTAGGTTACCGACGCATATGCTTGTTCTGAGGCGTCACAGAATCCTTGGAATTCAACACGGTTGTCTTTGTTGTAATGAATATATCGAGCTATACGAAAGAGTTGAGTAGCGTGTCGTCCCAACTTAACTTCAAACTCCATAAGGTCTGATACATTATCTTACAGCTGACTATTAGTCGTGCCGGCCACTTTCTCTCCACAAGATTGTTTGATATGGTTGATGTTCTTCATGTATCTTAATCTGCCGATACATTATCTTGATGTTCGCGAAAAAAACAATTCGATGGTTTCTCCATTTTAATAATATGGCCCATAAATCGTGTTGCAATGGAGGCCCACTGTACATGGCATCATTCAGGCTCTTGTCCGCCGATGTTTTCATAGAAGCGTCAAAAACCATTGACATGTGGCCTATACTGAGGTAGTCTGTCATAAATCATCATCAAGTACAAATCCCTTAGGACTCGGTTAGAATCTAATTTCTTCTCGAGCTGGAGAAAATGTTGTAGTACTCGTTGCTTGGAACACCCTAGTTGATCCAATTGATTTTCCCTGAATGGCAGCCGTACCACATATCGTCCATCTTGATGGTCTCTTGAAAGATGGTTTGGCAAATAATGAAGACATCATTGATTCCACGATGTTATTGCTCGGGGTTTTTTCCAATTCCCAAAATATTATATTCGCTTCCGCCTAGGTCTCACTATGGACTTTCACTTCGTAAAGATGGGTTGCGATTTCTGTTGACCCTGAAATCACCCGGCCGAAGCTGGTCTTAATGGCACTTGGATTCCCCGTTTTACTCGGTTACAGATGAAATCTCCATAAACGTCGTCTTCCAATAAAAGGTCAATCGGGGCAGGGGTGTCGAACCTAGGGTCAGCCAAGGTTAACCTTTTCCAATGATTGTTGATTGATTCCCGTTTTATTTGACGTTCTGGAACCTCCGTTGTAATTTTTGGCAATTGGTATGCTTCAATGTTTAACCGAAATGGCGATGCGAAATGTGGTTGAAGACATACTTGCACTAAAGCAGTAGCCGCGTTGGTGGTATGCGCCCCAATTCCTGAGATATTGACGGTGGTTTGATGTAATGTTAACCAGGGGCGTTGGACCGGTTCTTCCGTTATCAACGAGAGTTGTGACCCATGATATATTAAGGCTCTCAATTCGGTTGATGTTCCACATATTTTTCACCACTGACAGATACCTTTTTTTCCGAATGTTGGTAAGCTTCGTGTAGAAGCTGGTGATGCCTGTCGCGACACGTGCACACAATTTTCTTGCTGTGTACAAGGCAGTTAGTGCAAATTCTTGCCCGGCTGATGTAGTCAATCCGCCGTTTTGTACTTAGATTGCGGAAATGGTGGCACCTGTTGATCAAATGCCCGTTCTAAATGCAATATGGACATGTGCTTGTGGATTTTGGAACGGTGTCTCTTTTGTACTTCTTCTCCGTATTTAGAAGTACTCTTTGTTGAGCATCGGGTTCTCGCTTAGCTGCTCGCATGCTGGATGGCTTATGCATGCCTGATGCTTCCAATGATTGAAACCTGCTCAATTTTCCTAACTTTGAAACCTCGCGTGGCCATTCCAGACTGGTTTCGTATCGCTGCAGTGTATCCGCATCTTATTTCTTCAAACGGATTTTCCAACTTCAAATTTTTTATGTTGTGCATCATCTCGATGATAGTATCATGTAAGGTTCTGATACTCAAAGCCTTCGCACCTGTATATTATGCGAAAATAATATGATGTTGAAGTATGATGTCGCAAGCAGACGTTGGTTGCTATATCTCGACTGCGGAATGCTCCATGCCACTTCGTAGTTTTCCTCGATTGAGGATAAATGACCGGTTTAGTCTTGCCGCGTTCTTTTGCACATGTGATTTGAAATACCACATCTTCTCAGTTTTTGAAAGTGTGCTTTGATGTATGACCTTATTGAATATGTCCTTAAATGGCGGCCATTTCTCATATTCGCCGTCGAAAATGGAAATTTCCATTCGGGGAAGTCGCATGTTGGTGGATTCCACAGAGTTTGGATGGCCGTTACTCAGCAGTTGAATGTGGATTCTGCATGCTGCGTGATGGATCCGTATAATCGTCAACGAAATACTTCGCGGTTTGATCCTCTTCTTCGATATTTATGAGGATAGTCCGATGTTGTTGATCAATCACCATTAAGTCTTTATTGATCTGTTCGGTCTTCATCGTGACGTAGTTCCGAGAACAATTGCCGGCATCCCATGCTCGTTCGATGGAATCCAGCCTTCGGTATAGAAGACGCATGTTGATGTCTTGCTCATGAAGAAGAGCTAGGGTTGCGTCATCTTTCCTTGGATCTTTGGATGTTTGTATTAAAGTTGGCACATTATCCTTGGTCTGGCTGGTTATGGATTTGCTCACCATCGGCTCAGTGCTGCTTGCAGATGTTGTTGATTGGATAGTGCTCAAATCTCCAGAATTCATAACGTTATCGGAGGTGGAACTTGATGACGTATCTTTCCTGCTGCCCGTTCTACCCTCACTCTTTGTTGGATTTATTGAGGGGGCCACAAGAAACTCTCTGCACCTATCGTTGAATCGATCGTATGCCTGCTGCGCCCGTTTTCGCTCAGTGAGATACGGATGACACGTCTCTAACTCTTCTGCATCCTTGCAAAATGCTGCGTACCGCGTGTTTACAGCTTGTTGCTAGCTCTCGAACTGGCTTCGGGTTAGATTGCCTATTTCCCGTCCCTTGGCTATTTCTGTTAAGAGTTGTTATTTTCGTTTTTCTCAATAAACCTTTATTTAATCATCAATATTAATTTTGTCCCCTTCAAAGTAGTCTTCATCAGATATAAAACACACGTGCCAGTGTATTTTTCAATCTTCGAAATACTTGTGGAAAGTAATTTTTGATATGGCATTTAGTTCGCTCTGTTTAACTTTTCCTTGCTGGTGTTTTTTAGCTTCAGTAATAGGAAGGAGTCGCAGAGGGTCATGGCGTATAGGAAAGCTGATGCATTATTATACGTTTTAGGCCAAAAATACTCAACAATTTCGGAACAAGTTTTGCGGCATAAATTAGTACTAACCTCTCCGATAGTGATACGGTGATTGTCCATCATCATTTTCTTTACGTTTCCGATGATGTGGTCAGTTGTAGATCTGCTGGAGCATACCATTTGTTACAACTTGTAAATGCTTGTTTTATTCTTAGGAGATTTGCCAGAAGCAACATTCATAATTTACAATACTGTGATGAACTTTACTCCATTATTAAAGCAAATGCAATACAAAACACGTGTAATGCATTTTTTCAACAGATAACCGCTTGGGGTAAGGACAATAAAATAAGAGAAAATTTGAAATTTTCCTAATGTAATTTAGGATTGATCTGAATCATGGACTTATGATGGAGCAGGTCTAGCTCCGACGCCCCTTTGATCTTGAGTGAAAGTATGACAATAACAAATCCTAGAAATGGTAGAGAATTAGCAAAAACGTCTCAAATTTAGACACTCTTTTAACGTAAGCCGAAGAACCTCGATAATCCAGATTACATTACTAATATATTCAGCCTATTGATTTCGTTTTAATAATTCCGAGTGCGTATTCGAAGCCACGTCTTCCGTGAGTATCCGGGTATTCCTGGTATATAGACTTGTTTTTGGAAAGATTGAGTTCCAATCCTTCTCATCTCGCATCGCTTGTTTCCTTGATTTTGATTATTGCAAAATTGGCAATTTGACCTAATAACATTGGGAAGACCACTACCGAAGCAGTGCCTTGGATTATTAAGATTTCTCGAATTGTACGAGTCTCGAAAGGCTGTTTAATTTCCTTGGCTAAGTTACAAGGAACTTGATTGACCGGAACGAATAGATTATGATTTTTTTGAACCTCAAAACCGTTTTGTTGCTGAGATGATTCCGTCTCATTAAAATTTGTATAATCAATATCCGTCGAATCCAGTAGAATAATGGTAAGCGGATTTATCGTCGATAAACTAATTAACATCTCGAAATGTTACATGTTTTTCCGGACTGTCAGAGATCA
Organism: Tipula helvola; assembly: GCA_963556165.1. NCBI lineage: Eukaryota > Metazoa > Arthropoda > Insecta > Diptera > Tipulidae > Tipula > Tipula helvola. The sequence continues at coordinate 28,814,434 of OY744483.1, forward strand.
ACCGTATATGGACACACGAGTTCAGATATCGAAAAATTTGTCGACCAGCAATTTTTTATGGTAGCGTGCTATGCATATTTCGTTTAAATGTGAAGAAGAGATCTGAATCAGGTAGGAGTAAAATTAAAGGCAGAGTTGCACCTATTACTCGAGAAGGAAAATCAATAAAACAATCGTTAGATTTTTGTCGTATAGCAGCAATTGATTGTTTAATTTTGCCATCAGATTTCCGAACTTTAAAACGTTCTAACATCGCTTGTTGTAATTCCTCCCAACCGCAATACTTTGGTTTTGCTCAAGAAATGACCAGTACCAGTGAATATCACTTTTTCTCAATAATATGGTTTGCTCGATATAAAAACCTCTCGACCGAAATTTCCCTGCTAGGCGAGTTGTTATATTCCACTTTCTTCTTCCGTTTGTCAATCAAAACTGTGTGGGGATATATTTAGCTGCAAATGAACGCGTTAGAGCTATCCTTACTAGCTAGTCTAAATATTTCTAAATTCGCTCATTTTCAAATCACTATATGCCCGCTCAACTCCTTGTACATTAACCGCTTCACCATTGTCCAGATTTATCTGAATTGCTTATTTGTTTATTTTTTCCTGAACTGTTTAGTTCATTCTAGAGGAAAATTATTTTTTGGAAGTGAACTTCCTGGTTTTGGTAAATTATCTTTTTGAAAAGTATGGCCGACTAATTTTTCAGATTCTGAATCCTCAGGATCTATTTCTTTAAAGCCAATACCGGATGGACCAGGAAACTCTGGTCTTTTACAGCCTCAGTGATAGATTTCTCAAACTCGTCGACGGTGACCTTCGATTTTAGAAATAATTCAGTTACTTCGAGAAATTCCTCTCGTGGTAGTGATAAAGTATTCGCGGCGTCACTGCACCTTGGATATGTCTCCATTATACGTTCTAATCGCAAACCAATATGAACTACCCGGGTAGTTAAAGTAGCGAGTTTAGTGTTTCTTTCATCTAATTGAAGTTCAGATATTTTTTTGAATCTGGGCTTGGAGATTGGTTAATTTATCGCAACAAATTTACAATTCCCTTTGAGAAATTTTGTTTGGGAGAAGAGCCTTTCCCTCAAGTTCTAATTTTAAAATGTTTGCAAGAAATTCAAGCTGTTTCCTACCGAACCGAAAATATTTCTTAACACACATTCAATCTGTATCTCGTCTGTGCTTAAATATTTTGTATCCATAGCCATTTTGTGTTTTTACCTTTAATACGAGTATTATCAAAATTCAGAAAATTAAATTTGGATAAACACAAAAAAACTAATTTCAAAAAATTATAAACGTCCAACGCCCAAGATTTGATATCGAGGCATTCACGTAATAAAACAAGAGGTGTTTGATCTAGTACGCGTTTCGCCAATTCCACCCAGATTAATCTAGTAATGTTCCTTTTCATTTCACCACATCTAACAGAGCAAATACATTGACATAGCTGGGTTGCTTTCAGCTTCTTTAACATCAGACAAATCATAAAATGTTGAACCACTCCACTGCTTGGAACATACCACGCACATTTAAAATTCTCCTGCGATACTTCCATCCTTGACATGATTCATGTTGCCCGATCCACTAACCATGATTTAAAAAATCTGACACGGACAAACATTAAATGTTAATATTAAACATTAAATTTTCACTGAAAATCAAAGTTGTAAACTCGTTTCTCATCGTCCGGCTAGTCGGTACTAACGTGTTATCGTTGATTAAAAAGAATCACCAGATTTGCACAACCGTATATGCAAAAGATCGATAAAAAATCGATTTTTTGCTTATGAGTTTCACTTATTAGATGGCGGCAAGTTCGATCGACGAAACGCCATAATTAAGACAATTATTTTATCAAATAATCGTTTTGAAGCAAATACTTTACTATGGATCACACGATTTGGAATACCTCATCGAACGACAAACGGATTAATTGAATGGAAAGTGAAAACAACTTTCTGAATATGTTACATTTTACAGATAACTGACTTTGCTAACTTTAAAAATGTATTTACATTTTTTTGTTTGGAGGGTAAACGAAATAAAAAACGGTAAATGTTTCACATTTAGGTACTTGATTCTTTATTGTTATCAGAAATTAACAAAAAACGAAAACTAAAAATCTACATTTACCGTAGTAAATGATTTACCCGAGAATTCGACCGCAGCCTTAATATCACCAATTACGCACAAATTATTAATTAAAATTAATTCAATTGAATATTTATTATGAAAATGGCTGGTCAAACCACATTGCGGTAAACTATTTAATATAATAATTAAACAGAAATGTTTGTTTGCGTGTAACGCTCAAAGGTTACTTACTATGATTTTTTTTTCGAACTTTTTTTTTAAATATTTCTTTTGAATATTTGTATGTTTGTAGTGTCTCAAATTTTACATCTGAGCAGCCTAAGCGATATAGGTATTGATCTGTCAAAGAGTGGTTAAGCAACCTTCATGGTGTTCACATGGTGTTCAAAAACAAATTTTTAAGAAATAAATTTATTCTAAATAAAGGATGAAAAAATTAAAATATTCATAATTAAATTAAATTAAATTTAAATTTATAATAAACTTTAAGCTAAGTGTAGTTATAATTTAGTGTAAATAGTGGTTATGGTGTATTAATTATTAATTCTGATTTGATTAAAGTGGAATGTGTATAATCATAAAACAGTTTTAATTTAAGTATAGAAATATAATAGTAAAAAAAAAAGGTAAATAAGTGAATTAACGTTTACATTGATTTAAAAATATTAGTGTAATTATGAATAAACGTGAATGTGTCATTGAGTGGTGTATACAAAAACAGTATTGTTAATGAATGAAGTAACTGTAGAAGCAGAAATTACTGAACAAAGCCAGCTCTTATACTTGGACGATAATGAACGGGACAATCCAAAACGAATAAAAATAGCGGAAACAGTGCAGTGGAAGCCTCCAATGGGTTCGCGTAATATACTAGCACCAAATCTCATTACTCCTGAACAAAGGAATAATGATAAATTGTTACGTTTAGAGAACGAAAATGAAAGATTGATCATGCATTAGAAAAACATGAAGCGATTGCTGCAGAAACTCAGAGTTACCAACAAATTTTGGACAGTAATCAGTTCAGTAGTTTTCATATGGACGAAGTGGGGTGGTTGAAGAAAATGAAAATATGAATGGTGATCAGTCAGAATTCGAAATAATTAAAAAAAGCGTAAAACGTAAAAATTCTACACCGATCATACCAAAACAGAAACAACATGTTTCGGGCGACAAACCCGACATCAACCCCACCGCTTCGGTACAAACAAATAAAAGGATAGCCAAACCACCGCCTATCCATATCCATCATCAAAAAGTTATAGATACTTTAAAGTTGGTTAAAGACATTGGGATAAAAGATTTTGAAATAAAAAGAGTTAGTGTAGACAAATATTCCCTAAAAACTAAGAATATTGAAGAATACGAAAAAGTTAAGAAGTTATTCAATGAAGTAGATACAACATACTTCACCTTTACACCTAAAGATCAAAAAATGAAATCGATTGTCCTAAAAGGATTAACAGAAGATGGAGATATACCAGCCTTAAAAACCGAAATAGAAAACAAAGGGAATGTCAAAATCACCAATATAGCACAATTAAAAACTAAGCGTTCGATAGAGGAACATTTAAAATTACCAATATACATAATTCAATTTGAGCCTAATACGAATATCAACTTAATAAATAGTATACAAATAATTAACTATTAGCGAATTCGTTGGGGAATTTCGTTGAAACCACTTAATAAAAAACGGGAAATTCTTCAATGTATGAAATGCCAAAGATTTGGACATGCTGCAAGGAATTGTAATTTACATTACCGTTGCGTTAAATGTGCAACTATTCATAAACTAGGTGAATGCGCTACTACAGATATTTATTGTGTAAATTGTGATAAAAATGGACATCCAGCGTCTTTTAAAGGTTGCCCTGTTTATCAACTAGTACTAAATAGGCTAAACGAGAAAATGGCACAAAAAAGATTGAACAACAAACAACAAGTATGGGAACGCCCTATCCCAGCAAACTTGATAATGGTACGTATGCAGAAATTCTAAAAAATAATACTAAAGAGCAATTAACTGTTCAGAAATTAGCAGCTAAAGTGGAAGTAATGGCTGAAACTATTAAAAAGCAAAGCGAACAAATAGTGCAGCTACTCTCCATTTTAATAAAATTATGATTAATCTCAAAATTATTGCATTAACCGTGAACTCAACAGTGAGTATACACAGAAGGATGAATTTATCAAATTTATAGTGCAACATAATCCTGATATTATGTTATTAGTTGAAACAAAGCTAAATTATAACCATAGAGTTGAAATTCCAGAGTACAGCATAATTAGACAAGATCGACTAGATCCAACATTTGGAGGCGGAACTGCAATTCTAATAAAGTCACGTCTAAAATACACAAATATAAAAATCTGTCAAATTCAATGTAATAGATTGATTGAATCGACTATAATAAAAACTGAACATAAAAATCAGCAAAATCTGTACATTATAGCAATATATTGCCGCGGTCGGATGCACCGACTTATACCACAACCGGAAGCTACCTAGACCTAGCGTTAATCGACGATCGCCTAATAATAGTGACAAACGACCTCACACTCATATAATAGTGATCACAAAGCTATCGAAATGGTGATTAAATCTATTGAAACAACAGAACCCGAGATGTTACAACCGACAAACCATTACTATTTTTGTAACACCGAATGGGTAAACTGGAAAAAAAGTTTATCAAAGTAACATCAGAATTATTTAAAACAACATAAGTCATCCATCTTAATTCCGAATAATCGCAGTCTTAGTAATTCAGAAATTGAAATTCATATTAACAACTTGAAGAGCAAATCAATATTGGTTTTGGTTTAAGAAGAACAAAGCCAGGTTTCAATAAAACAATGCAGCTAGAAAGGAATAAAAACAATTTTTGGTTTTTTTAGTGTTTATTATACTAACACTAAACCAAAAAAAATCATGTTTTATAAAAAAATCAAATGTTTTACTCTTTCTTTCACAAGCAATAAACAAATACAAAATCAAATGTTTTACTCTTTCTTTCATAAGCAATAAAAAAAAATATATTTTTCCTTGAAGTTTAAAAAAAATTAAAAAATAAAATATTAACACGTTGAAGCTCAATTTACAATAGTCTGTTGTATAATTTTTCACTAATATCGATATCCTAAGGAAAATATGTAAACCAATGCCATAGACATTCATACTAGATTTCTCATTTCATAGTAACTAAAGGAAAAAAACAAAAACTTCTGATAATTCCAATGTATCGTTGTGTTGTGTATTTTATAAGGCAATGATTTTAGAATGCGTTGCAAATATAATACGTATATGCAATACACCGATAATATTTGAATGGAAAATTTTTGTTTTTATTTTCGGTTTTTAGTCAAATGAGAGATCTATTATGATTGTCTATGCCAATGCTTCAAGATGTTTAAAGCAAACGAAAAGTAAAAACAACTGTATCACTTGATGTCTTGTTTTTATTCGTTTTCAGTAGGCTCCTTTTTATAGTATTCAGTTGTTTTTTTATCAAATGTGAGTAACATTTTCCAATATAATTAAATTGTGGAACGAAAGCAAAAACAAAACACACGAAAAAAAACCGAAAACCGAAAGATACACCCATTTACACCAATATTAATACAAATATTATAAGGAAAAAACTATTTTGCAGTTTCTAATCTGCTAGAAGAGCTAAAATAGTTTCAAACAATTTTGTCTCTATTTATAAGCGACAGTGGAGACGTTACTCGATCGTAGCGGCGAAAATCGCGGTGGTATTATCTTAATATATTCAATCAACGACCCTATCAACTATAGACCAATCAGCTTGGTATCGAATTTAAGCAAAATATACGAAATAATTATTTATAATAAAATTCTGCAACATACCACCGACAACGAGCTCATTCCAGAAAACCAATTCGGGTTTCAACATAATCAGTCAACAGTTCATGCAATAACTGCACTCACAGTCACAACTGACGTAAGCCGTAATTTAAACAATAATCGCTGCACTGGTGCCACATTAATTGACATGGAAAAGGCATTTGAGTCTGTCTGGTTAGACGGGTTCTATTCAAATTGAAGCAAATGAAATTTAACATAGACATATTGTTTATCTTAATCAATATGCTTTATAAGAGAGAATTCGTAACAACCGATGGAATTGATACTTCCAGTTTTACTTTCAAAATTTATAATGGATTGCAGCAAGGTACCATTACAGCACCAATTCTTTTTAATTTATATACCAGAGACCTAATAGTGAACAGCAGAATAAATAATAATTTCATCAGTACTATTGCATATGCAGATGATATAATCATCTACAGCACAGACTTAAAAATCAAGAACATAACATTCAACTTATAACAAGCAATCACATTTATGACCGATTATCTTCATACATGGAAAATTAAAATCAATGCTAATAAGTGCGAAAGCATATTATTTCGAAAGCCGGTACAACGAGCAACATACGACACAAAAAAATATAAAGACAAATTGTTCATTAAAATTGGTACTACTAAAATTCCACAAAAAAGCATCGTCAAATATAATTAGGGATAAACATAGATCAATTTTGTTAAAATCGGCGTTAAAAAGATTTTGTTCGGCGTCATTTATATACCTTGACAGGAAAGGATACATTCAAAATGCAGATCAAATTCCAATAATATACCACATAAACAGACGACCTACTGAAAAATATTTTGATCGTTTAAAATTCAGAAACTTCGAAGGAATTGTAAGAATCAGTGATGGGGATGGTGGTTTTGATGATGATGAGTTTGATGAGGATGATGATTTTGATGATGATGGTGATTTTGATTGTGATGGTGATGGTGATGGTGATGGTGATGGTGATGGTGATGGTGATGGTGATGGTGATGGTGATGGTGATGGTGATGGTGATGGTGATGGTGATGGTGATGGTGATGGTGATGGTGATGGTGATGGTGATGGTGATGGTGATGGTGATGGTGATGGTGATGGTGATGGTGATAGTGGTTGTGTTTGTGTTTGTAATGGTGATGATGATGGTGATGGTATAATGGTATGATGGTATGCAGGTAGGATAGTATGATGATATGAAGGTGTGATATGAGTCGCTGAGAAGCCAATGTGGTTAAGTCCATTTTTTGAAATTTTCTGATTTTTGTAAATTTTAATTGAATAAATAATATTCTTCTTATAGTTATTAAAAGATTTACTGGTTGCTCGTGTTTTCTAGATCAGACAGCCCTTTTTTTTATAGCTTCTGAATATGTGGTATAATAATTTCAAATTATTATAGTTTCAAAACATTAATATTCTCAATTTTTGTTTTCTGGACTTATATAGTTCATTTAAAACAACGGTAAAAGGTCGGGGTACACCGAACTCGATGAGACCACTTGTCCCCTACGTATTTTGGGCCGCTGATTACGAAAATGAAGGTTAAAACTACCGCCAGTGGTTGGAACACCCTTAAAAATGCAAAAAACACCCCTAAATAGGGGTGTTTTCGACTAAAAGGGTTGTTTTGCAAATTAAGCCATCTTATATGTTTTTTGGGGCGCTGATTACGAAAATGAGGGTGAAAACTTGCAGATAGTTGTATAGTACAGATTATAAAAACACTTTATTATGATCACAACATTTTAGTTAGAAATTAACAGTGATAACATGGCATCGTAGGCAGACCTATAGCAAAGATCATAGTATATAAGAGATGAGTCATTCAGTACAAAAAATAAAAAGACTAGGAAACCCTCCCCTTTCTTTATATACGGTACTTTTGAATAACACGTAGAAGAATAGAAACCGGCACATTAAAGTTAAACTATTTGCATATAATTTGTACGCAAAATATTTGCGTATATATCAAAGGAACCCTATTTAAGTGCGCCTTGCTGTATTTTCAATTATATTTAAAATAAAAACCCCTGTTGAAGTACACCAATTGAATTTTAACCCTGCCTTTAATCTACTGAATTTAAGCATCTCGAATTACTTATATGAAAAAGTTTTCTATCTTATGGGTACACGATGAGTTGCAGATTAGTTGTGACTTTAAAATCATCACAAATCTTAAGCGCTCCATTTTACTTCGTTGCTGGAATGATTGGTGCATCTTTAAATTCCAAAGTTTTTAAACCGAAATATCAATTTCGAAAATTAATCGAAATTCAAATTTTTGACTGTTAATTTGAAACTTTGAATTTTTTTCATTTCAAAGTTTACACCAATGCAATTGATAGAATTAAGTTTTTCAACCGCGTTATACTAGGGCACGTGAACTATGCATCTTTATTCTTTATAACAAATCATGTAAAGCAAATTTAACAGTACATTATTGCAATAGGGGAGGGATATACAAATTATTTGTCTGTCTATACTAATAAAAATGAAAATGCTCTTCACACGTTTCCATGCTATTCATCACACCAGATTTAAATTTTGCGTAGTGGTTTCACATTTGAAAATTAGTAGATTTTCGTAGTATTTTCAAAGAGGCTAGCTCCTTACTTTAGGTGCCTTTAATAATTTTTCTAAAATTTCAATTAAAAAAAAAAAAAATACACAACACTGAGTTTAGATAAATGGTTAAATGAAATTAATTGCATATTCTTATCCGAAGGGGCGGTTTCCTTGATTGAGGGGGTTAAAATATGTTTTACCACCTTTTGAAGAGTACATTAGAAAAACGATATAAGTTAATTAAAAAAAAAAAAAGAGATTTTGGTGCTCTCTACTAAAATAAAAATATTTTATTTACCCCGGTCAACGCCGGGTACCTCAGCAGTATACTATAAAATAACATTTTTGGGGAGTCCTGGATTTGATTTTTTCCGGATTTTGGGGCATTAGTATGAAAAGAACAAACCATGAGGCAGCTGGAAGGACTGCAGTTATTTACTTACTGGTACACTAGTAGTTATTGCAATATTAATCGATTAACCGATAAATGGGTCGAAAATCGTTTTTTAATTTATCGATAATTTCTAGAATTTTTACCGATAAATCCGATAAAAATATTTAGTTCAACCTTATCAAACAGAATTTATTACTTGGTACGTACATATATACATATGTGTATCAGTGCTGTTGTTCTGAAAACTTTAAACATAGTACATTTCAAATTTTCAGGGAGTTTTCTAGTCAAAAGGGCGTACTTACGAAATACCAGTATTAATTAGACCAAAGACATAAATAATTTTTGGTGCTTTGTACTAAAAAAAAATTACCGTTGAGAAAATTACACTAAAATTGTTCTTACCTTTGCACCACATTTAAGTATTAAAAGAAAACTTTTTTATTTTTTGGTTTAAGGTTCTTTATTTATTTTAAGATTAAAGCGTTAAGCTCTGCTCGAGCTAAATACATTTTTAATGCAGCCTCCACACCTGCGACGAAATCATAGATATTGTTAAATTTGTATTATTTTGAGATTTTTAAATTTTTTGCTTAGAGAAGAAATTAGCAAAATCGTAAGAGAACTTTTTAATTTTCAGCTAGTTTTAGCTATAGCTAGATGTTATTGCAAACTTAAATGAAAATCTTATTTTAGAGCAATTCTGCCTTCGAACCACTTTCATTTTCAAAAGTGTAACTATGGGTTCGAATTCTAAAGCTGTAATATTAAATTAGTAAAATAACGAGCTTTAAATCAAAGAAACAAAATTGTTTCTATAACATAAATTAAAGAAATTCTTATGGTCTGGCAGATAACTGGCTTTTTGCTTACTTCATTTTCTGGAGGTTCCATAATTTGTTTATTTTATTTTAAAACTTAAAAAAGTAAAATTAATTTCTTGCTGTTTGCTGGTAGTTATTTTGGCAGATATGTATTTCAAACATATTGCCAGGCAAGAAAGATGCAAGAAAGAAGTTTGGATTTTATTCAAATGCAGTTGATATGGATAAGCCAAATTTCAGTCGGCCATACGCTTTGAATTCAATATTCTCAAATTTTTTCTTTGACTACAATACGTAGAATAATTTGTATATTCTGGAGGTATTGACATAAACTTGTAACTAACAAACGATTTGAGAATATTGATTTGAGCGTCTTTTAAATTCAAACTTCCATACATCGATTTTTGCATATTTTGCACTGCAGCATTTATATTCATTAAGTCTAATTTTATATATTTAGCCAAACCACAGATACAAGTTATTTGTTAAAATCACCAAATTTCTCTCATGCTTGAGTTTATCTGGTGCCTCCTATATAGTGCTTTGATGTTTTTGTAAGTTGTAAAAAATAGGAAGTACATATCATGCCCTGATATTTTTACAACTTTAGCCAACAAATCTTCCGAATCTTAAAAAGTATTGGTTTGAGATCGTTTTAAACATGAATGAGAGGAAAGCAGTTGTATTAATTTATATTAGAAAGAAAGAAAGTTTAAATTTAGTATTTGCATCATTTTGCCATTATATTTTGTATTTTTTCAGAATAAATAGTAGCGAAAATTGTGATTTACATTCAGCTTAAATTTTTATTTAATAAATATAAAACACACAATTGGAAAATTGGTTGTGGTTTGACGTGTTGGACAGATTGGCCGTTTAAATCAAAGTTAAAAGCGGTACAAATCGATGGAAATATGGATTACGTGATATTTCGGGAAGTTCAAAAGAAATCAAATCTGTGGGTAGTACTACTACTGGATTGCATTACCATTTAAAAAGTTAATAGAACATAAATCTATTGAAAAGGGATCCAGAGGTTCAAAATTATGAATGTGATAAAATAATAAATTTCTTCTAGAAAAAATAGATGATTCCTTTAAAGCTGTTGTCTCTCATATGACAGCTAAAGGTTGTTTTACATTTAGCAAGTTGTGTACGTCTTACGATTTAAGACAGTTAGTAAAATTGTGTTTAGCTATACAGAAAAAGATCATCATCAAAAAATGTATTGAGCACCTCAAGAACAACTAAAAAAAGTTTGACTTTTCGATTAATGATATCGTTGCACTTACCACGGATGGTGCATCAGTGATGGCCAAAGTAGGAAAGTAGATCGGTGTAGGTCACCAGCTTTATCTGGCGCACGGTATTCAAATCGCTGTAATGAAAGTTCTCTACCAAAAAATTAAATCCGAAAAATGAATTTACAGAACAGCTGGAGGGTACTGAAGTCAACAAAGACACACAGCGGATTCCGAATTATTCAGCCCAATACCGCAAATGAAAATAATTTGAGCTCAAATATCGTATTACACTGAAAAATTTACCCGTTGGTAGATACAACTCCCAAGGTGGTTAACATTTTTCTCGATCGCTAACAAAAAATGGCAATGTATTAAAAAATTAAATTAAAGAACAATTTAATAAATAAATCCAATTGAAATTGAACTCCAAAACAAGATGGAATAGTTTGTTCTATATGCTCAATAGGTATGCTCAATAAAATTGTATCGATAAATTATCGATAAAATTTAAGCAAATTTTAAAATTTATACACTAGATATTGAGTCACTCAAACTTCTTCCCAACAAAATTAATCCATTTAACAAGCAGAGAGCGTTTTTCTAAAATCACATACTTAGTAATTGTTCAAAGTACTAAAAGGCGAACGTAATTTCCAGTTAATATCTAATTTTGTAAACTTTGGCCCACAGGAGTTATAATTATTTGTTGAATTTTTATTTTATATAAATATAATTGTATAATATATTTATCATTTCAATCTATACGATCGAGTAAAATATTAACCAAAAATGTTTTAATTTTATTTTTCAGGTGCTGGACTATACACAATACTATCTAGATTTATCCGCTGCTAATACAGCAGGCGAAGCTGTATGGCAACCAGAATATAATTTAACATCACATTATTATGGCCTTGGCGAAGTTACCGCAGTTGCATTACATAATTTAGCTGATCGTTTTACAAGTTCCGAAGATGCATTATTTGCAAAGTAAGTATAAATATTATTAAAATTGTATGTGAAGTTGTTTTCTCCTTCCGTCATCTCAACATCGTTTACATTCTTTAACATAATATTACATTTCAACATTATACAAAAAACATTGTACAAAAAATAAAAAAAAAATCGATTTTCATTTTTCTTAATATTCAATTCAATTTTGTTCAATCAATCAATCAATCTAGAAAATAACATTATTATGTTATTTGCGCAATGTACAGAGAGAGAGGAACGAATAATTTTTTTTTTATTTCTTTATTATTGATCGAGATTCGAGATGCTGTGTTTTTTTGTTGTAAGACGTCTTATTTTACTGTGCAAAGCGTATTTCTTCCGTTTTTATAATTTTATTATTATAAATTTTGTTTTAAAGATTTTTGTTGCATTCTTGAAATGAAATAAATTTATAATGCAATAATATGTACATTTCTGTTTACCTGTTTTGAAGTTGATTTGTGGAAATAACTTTTTGAATTGGTTCTTTATAATATTTTACAAGAGCCTTTTTACGATGTATTCATTCTGCGAAATTGAAAATTATATTGATTTCCATTTCAATGAAATTGACTTTTATTTAACTATTTGTAATTAAATGCATCCTATTAACCCTGGTATAAAGTTACAGTATGACCGCATTATGTCAAATACAAAAGGTAATTTTCGAACCGTTTTTATTTATTTATTTATTGAACTTTAACAATAATTTGGTATTAAAAGGAAAAGCACAGATGGAAACAGAGTAAACGGAACAAACGAAAAATAAAAAATAAAAAAATAATGAAGCTGCTTCCATTAGGCAGAAAAACCTCTTAAATTTTTTCAAACAATTTCCACCTCATGCATACACATTCTATTTTGAGCAATAGCTCATTTACAATAAAATGTACAGCAAGTGGTGAAATAATATTAAAAATAAATTTTTAAAAACCTACGTATTGCTCATTGATCTGTGTCTGGTTTTCTGATGGTCTGACAAGTATCTTAATCCTACAGCATTACCGGGCAACTTGATCTCAATATTTGATTTAATTATACAAAATAAATTGTTGCAGTATATATTCCAACAGCTCAGTTTATAAGAATAATACTAAAATGCTTTAATATTATTGCATTCTATACAAATTGTCAATGCTTTATCTAAGTATGCTTTAGTGTCTAGTCCGGTAAGTAACAGGCGCATGCATAAGTATTTTCCGGTTTAACTAAGAAATGGCGCCAGCAAAAAGTATGCAGCGTATTAATTAGAGTCTTTGTTTTGTCGTTCAGTGATCATGTCGAGTTTTATGCCTGAAAAAGAACATTTGCGGCAAACAATGCTTTTCTAATTTAATCAAAATAAAAAGAAAAGGCTGTTGAAGATCATCGTTTGCTGGTAGAATCATATGGTGAACACGATCCATCGATTAGAACATGTGAGACCTGGTTTCGACAATTTAAAACTGATGATTTCAATGTGAAAGACAGTGAGTGCTCTGGTAGACCAAAAAAATGCGAAGACGAGCAATTGAAGGAGTTATTGTATGATGACCCAACTCAAACTCAACGGCAACTAGCAGAAGCATTACAACTCGATAAATGGGTCCCACACGATTTGAATGAACGTCAAATAGAAAATCATAAAGTCACTTGTGAAATGCTGCTTCAACGCCACGAAAGGAAATCATTTTTGTATCGAATTATGACGGGTGACGAAAAATGGATTTAACGAAAAATCATTGCTTTCACCAGGCGAAGCCGGTCCTTCAACACCAAGACCAAATCGCTTCGGCAAGAAGACCATGCTCTGTGTCTGGTGGGACCAGAGCGGTATTGTGTATTATAAACTCTTGAAGCCTGGCGAAACCAATAATATACAACGCTATCGCCAACAAATTATTAATTTAAACCACACATTAATCGAAAGACGCCCGGAGTGGGCCAGAACACATGGCAAAGTGATTTTTTTTTTACACGACAATACGCCGTCTCACACAGCAAAACCAGTGAAAAACACATTCAAATCGCTTGGATGGGACATCCTACCGCACCCGCCGTACTCCCCAGACCTTGTGACATAAATAGGACTGTGATTTTCCCAGTTGATCGAGTATTTCCGTAATATTCAGAATAAATAAATAATTTATTTCTTTTGGTCTTTCTATTTTGACCTCACCGTTTGGCTGTCCAAACTTTTACTGCCTTCGTCGTCGTTTTCTGCTTGCCATCTCAATAAAATTGCTCCTTACTCACGATCTATTTTTCTGCCATTGCCACCCTCTTTAATAAAAGTTGCTTGCAAATTAGTTTTGTTTGTTTTATTAGGCTATCTGGTAGACAGTAGCCCATCTTGCCCTCAAGTGTGTCACTACATGCAAAAATAATGAAATTAAGGCGCATTAATAATTTGCATACTACATGTTGTAAACATTTTTTTTAAAATAATTTATTGGGACAACAACAACGACGTCTGTTAATATTAAACGGTGAGTCAAATGAAGGGAACAAATGAATTTAAAAGGGAAACGGTTAAAGAAGCGTATAGGCAAAGGCTAAAATAATAAAACTTCTTGCCCAACCGAAACAACTACTGATTCCATCCCAGCCGTCAGCCTCGACCACGCTGCTATTATTCTCGTGCCCTACCGTATGGAACGCTACACTACACCCCAAGTGAAACAACGATTTTTTTTTTTTAAAACCTGAAAGGTTTTAACAAAAATTTTCGTTAAATATGCAAACGTATCCGGAGTGTAAAACAATTTCCATTTATCACTCGCGTGAGTTTTTTTAACCTCGGTAGAACAAAAAAAAACACACGAATATTCTTTTCGGTTCCTAAATTCTGTTGAATCGACGAAACTTAACTGAAATACAAAAAAAAATCAATCCAATCTCCTTTAACTGTAAAACTTCCTTAAATCATTCGCATGAAATTTGCCCACTTTACTGCCATTCATGTCCTCTAGTTCATACATGCTATTACCAATTCTTTTGGTGATCCGGCATCCGTATAGAGAATCAAACTTCGAGTTATATCCGTCTATCGCTTTGTACTGCTTAAAGTTCTTCTTCAACACAGTCTCGCCAACCTGTAATTGTATAGGACGCGTGCATATAGATTATAACTTTGAATATTCTGTTCGTACGCTCTATTCAAATTAAGTTTGACAGCATCATGTATTCTGGCTAAATTTTGTGCATGTTCTTCACGATTTTTACGCTGCTCCTTTTCGTCAATATTGGTGATCCGCGCGCCAGACACCTCCATATTTCTTCCAAAATTGGTAAAAAAAGACGTGTATCGCGAAGATTCATGCACTGCTGTCCTCAGTGCACACGCTATCTGGTTTATGTTTTCGCCCCATACCCGCTGGTCTTTCTCTATGTAACTACGTATCGCTGACAAAACGCTTCTGTTTACTTTCCCCGCTGGATTCGCCTGCGGGTGGTCATAAGCATTAAGCCAATGTTGAACCTTATATCTTTGCAAAAAGTCTTTGAACTTTCTCGACGTAAACTGGCAGCATTTATCCGATATCAGGGTGAACGGAACACCAAACACCAAGAAAATACTTTCCTCCAAGTATTTCATTAACGATACTGTCTCAGCCCTTCTAACAGGTTTAAGCATAATAAATTTACTAAAGACGTCAATTACTACTAACAAGTATCTGTTTCCGACTTTTGATCGAGGGTACGGCCCCATATAGTTGATGGCAATCATCTCCCATAGGCGCGTTGGAACGCGTGGCTCACCCATGGGTACCCTCGAGATCTCACACTTTGGTTTGTTCAGCTGACATTTTTCCCAAACCCTGACATAATTATGAACATCACCAGCCATTTTTGGCCAATAATACTTCTCCTGAAGTCTCCGGAGCGTTTTGAAAAAGCCAGGGTGTGCAGCTAAGGCGCTCTCGTGGTTATCATATAAAATCTCCATTCTAATCGACTTTAGGACATACAGCTTCCGCTCCCAGCTATCGGCACCATCGTCTCCAATAGTCTGGCTATATTTATACAACTTCCCATCATAAATATGAAAATTAGGATACTTATTGGCAACATCTAGTACGTCTTTCCTGACCTTCTGATATGCTAAGTCTTTCTGCACCTCAGTATCGACCTGAATACACTCAACAGCACGAGATAATGCATCAGGAACTACATTTAACTTTCCCTTTCTATGCTGGAGTTCAAAGTCATACCCCTGAAGACGCATTGACCAACGAGCCAACCTCGATGCAGGATCCTTCAGATTCCTCACCCATACCAGAGAAGCATAGTTGGTCACTACTTTAAAATTTACCAAACTTCTCGATGGCTAACACCACTGCCAAACATTCACGCTCTGTGGCCGGATATTTTCTTTGAGTAGATGTAAGTTTCTGACTCATATACGCTATCACTCTCTCACCGTCATCTGCTTCTTGTCAGCACCTATGCCTGTATCAGATGCATCGGTCTGAATAGTAAATATTTTCCCAAAGTCTGAATTAACGAGTATAGGAGCGGACACAAGTAAAGTCTTTAAGTGAGTGAAAGCGATTTGAGCTGCGGAGGTTCATTCAAACTTCTTACAGGTAGTTTTTCTTAAAAGGTTAGTTATAGGTGCTATTACAGTAGAAAAGTCTGCCAGCCATCCCAATGAGCCTCCGAGTGCCTTTCACAGATTTCGGTGTTGCGAAGTTCAGGATTCCGGCAATCTCCTCAAAATCGATTCTTAATCCGTGCTCGTCGAGGATGTATCCCAGGTATCTGATTTCCTTGAGACAAAACCGCGATTTTTCTAAGCTAGTCATGAGATTAGCCTTCCGCAAACGCTTGGCTACGTCTTTCAGTAGTTTCATGTGCTCTTCAAACGTTTGCGACATCACGATTATGTCATCAAGATAAATAAATACCCTCGGTTTCAAATCTACCTCGAGAACCTTGTCCATCAACCGGCTCAACCGGCAAAGAGTTTGGCTAGCATTGCACAGCCCAAACGGCATCTACTTGTACTGGAAAAGTCCTCTTCCAGGCACAATAAAAGCCGTTTTAGGTCGACTGGTAGCATTTAGCTCAATTTGCCAGAAGGCATCACTCAAATCTAAACTGGACAAGTACCTTGTAGCGGATAACTGTCCCAAAATCCTATTAATATATGGCAAAGGGTAACTATCTTTAACTGTGACTTCATTAAGTTTGCGTGCATCTAAACAAAATCTGATTTTCTCTGAAGGCTTCGGCACGCAAACAATAGGATGTGCCTATTCAGTTGGACCGACCTCTTCCACCACTCCCAACCTTAACATACGGTCCAATACCGTGTTTATGTCTGTCTTTCTGGACGTATGGAGAGATAGGTCAAGCCCTTATTTTAACCGGCTTAGCATCGCCAGTGTCAATGTTGTGTACCGTCAGATTCTTACAACCAAGTTTATCGAGTTGAGTGACTAAAAAGGATTTCATCACGTGATTCAGTGTAATTTTCTGTAAATCATCCAACTGATGTTGATCAGCCTTATCAATATTTGGCACAACATTAACACAGTCAACACTAAGCAAATCTTTGGTTCCAACTGACGGCCAGATGCGAAATCGATACCGCAGATCAGATCCCTGAGAATGGATGGGACCACGAGAGAACTAATCACTTTACATTTCTTATTGACAATAAACGGAATGTCCACAGAATGCTTGACGAGATGAACTGTCCCATCTGCCATTTTTATGCGGGAATTAACTTTAATTAGCTCTAAGCCAAGTTGTTCTAATCGCACATAGATATGGTCATTGCCTAATATAGTGCAATTGGCCCCTGAACCCAACAAACCAGTTACAGTATATCCCAAAACGTCCACCTCTATATGTGGCCGGGTGTCGCCTTCAATGTTAATTACGCAATTGTCTGTTGCATCGCAAGTAATTCGTTGTTCTCTTCAATAAATTTGTCTTTATCCACATCACGACATTTCTCTTTTTCACTAACTTCCCTAAATTTTCTAAATTTATTTTTTCTAACAGTTGGTTTATTATTTACTAAGTATAGTTCGCAAGGGTTCTACAATATCATTATTAAACAGTGTCGTTGTTGGTCGAACATCAATAATATAACAATCGTCTAAATCATAAGGAAGATGATATTCACTGACTATGTCTTCATTATCGAACAATATTTCAGTCTGTACTCCTCGAGATATATATAATAGGAGCATTTGCGTTGTTGCTGGGCTAAGACGGCCCCTTACTGTCCCAGATCGCAAAATAGTGCGGGCGCACACAAATGAGATTTCTGCTTGGGATAGCACACAAATGAGATTTCTGCTTGGGATTTTGGGTTCGAGTTAGTGAATATAATTCGCTAACTCTATACCCTCTAGTTAAATACTTAATGTATTTAGCGAGAGTTGAATTTTTGTAGTTCGGTCGTAGCTACCTGATGAGTAGACCTTACTTTTCTGTACGAAACCGAATTACCAACACAAAATCTCAAAGAGATTTCTCATTTTTGAGAGTTGATACACTTTGTATCGACTCTGCGGGAAAGAAAAGGGGAGGGGATGAATATTTTCTACTTTTGCTGGTAGATATATTAGGAGTATGACTCCATTATTGTTCTGATTTGCCAAATCGAAAATAATGAGTATGTCATTACAAATAGTATGTTGTCTATAAAAAGCCGAAAACATTTTAAATTACCCTTTTTGTACTTATATACTTATATTTCAATTAAAATTAATATTTTGTAATAAAAACGAATCGGCATCCAAACTTGCAACTGCTTCTAAATGGACCGCTTTGTATACCATACTCATAGTCACATTACGACTTTGTTTTAATTGGATTGGTCCTGCGTAATCAACACCACAATGATAAAATGCTGTTGCTGCTTGTAGTATGTATTCCGGTACATCTACCATTAATTGTTGACCTGCCTCTCTTCGGTGTCTGCAGAACATCACACAATGATATACTATGCTGCATAATAAAACTCTACATCGAAGAACCCATTACTTATTTCTCAAATATTGCGTACAAAATTGCACTCCCCCATGACATAAATCTATATGAGCCTTTTCAGCTATTCTTCTAACTAAAATACCCTTGTGATCTAAAATAATTGGCTTAACTGTACCTTGTCCAACCTTCCGGTAATCCTCAGCAATCCCTGCTCGTCCATCCATGGAGTCAACCTCCGCAGTCGGCTAGTCTTAGATAATCCCGTCTTACCAAGTAGCGCCTTATATTCTGCTGGAGAGCATTGCCTTTGGGAACTTACCAACCAATAGTTTAAGGCGTTGTTAATTTCGTTTACTGTCAGTCATGGCACAGAACGTACTACATTACTTATTGTAACACTTTCAATGTTGTTGCTTCCCAGAGCCGGCAGTTCCTGATTTAATAGATTATTTGCCTTCATGTTATTGTTAAACATGCGATTACGAACTGGCTCAAAACACAATTTACAGAATCGTAATACATATGCCGTAATACGACATACCGATTCATATGATAACCGTTTCTCCATTTAACGCATCAGAAAATATATGAATTTGAGTTTTGAATCCGT
The DNA here is from genome assembly GCA_963556165.1 of Tipula helvola. NCBI lineage: Eukaryota > Metazoa > Arthropoda > Insecta > Diptera > Tipulidae > Tipula > Tipula helvola. Next base: position 28,833,987 of record OY744483.1, read on the forward strand.
ACTTCATTAATTAGTCTTAATTTATGATAAAATTCCTTCAATTCTTGTTATATGGATAACGACAACAGTTCATCCCAATTACTGCCTAGTCGCCACAACCGTTAAATGAACAACTTTGCTCTCACCGTAACTGGGGATACCCATTAAACCGTATTAAACCGTTTATTGATGACATCAGGTTGATTACGATCCTGCACCTTAAATTGAAATTCATCCTTGATAAAATCCCACATAGTACCAAGGATACTAGTACTGTTTTGCAACTCTACAACCTTCGCTGTCATTTCACTTCCCATGATTTCTAAGCAGTTTGACCTCCATTTATCTAACCTTGCCGAAGTAGTTTAATAACTTCCACCTTTAACTTGATTGCTTGGGATTCTGACTCAACTGACGTAAACATATCGTCTAAGATGCAGTGGGCATCTTAGCAGCACCGTCGATAGCACATTGATTTAACGTTTTCACTGCCAGGTATGGAGAAGATGCCAATCCATAAGCTACCACTTTTAACCAATAATCACGAATTGGCTCATATGAGTTTTCTCTCGCTGAATCTCTACTTGGCGGAACATTATACAAATATCCGCCGTTAATGCTATTTTTCCGGTGCGAAATTTCATAACTATATCCAGTAAGTCCTTTGGAAGGCGTGGCCCAGTGTATTGTATGTCGTTTAACGATTTCCCATTGGTAGTTTTTGCTGAACTGTCAAAAACAACCCTGAATTTGCGCTCCACCGAAACAACGTGGTGTGGTATATAATTATGTAAATCTCCTAGATTTAATGCTATTGCCCGGTTACCTAATTTTTCATATTCCGTCATAAATTCAATATATTTACTCCTATACTCCGGGTCACGTTACAACTTATTCTCCTGACAGTAGAGTCGACGTAATGCCTCTCGATTCTCCTAATTCCACATCAGGCTTCATTGGTATAGTAACACTATATCGATTACTCGTTTTAACAACTGTTTTTTAAATTGTCCTCACAGAATTGGTCTTCAGCTGATAACAATTTTTCATGCATCTCGTCTATTTTCGACAGTTTTTGAACCAGAAATCATAGTTCGCCCTTAATCGTTATCCCTATTGTATATAAATGTTCTCCAAGATCTTGTAATAAAGCTTCCCCCGAAACGATCCATCCAAACGATGTATTTTAATAACCCCACACCAATTATTGCCTCTATCCATCCCTGGTTATAATACTGTGGATCCGCCAAATCCTTTGCCTCAATATTACAAAATTGCTCAGGTTTAAATGATATTTGGGGATGTTCTGGAATCGAGTCCAACAATACCACAAACTTTGCTCTTATTATCAACCTATCGTGACAGTTGTGCCATAATTCTAGCTGTAGCTTACCTATCGTCCTAGCTAACTACCCACGGTCGTACCTCACTCACTATCAATCATATTTATTTTTTCATCTATCGCCCTAATATCGTCTCTAGAGTATCCTCGTTCGTTTTTATCTATGGCTCTGATGATCTCGTTTAATTCCTGTATCTTTGCCTCTACATATTTTTCCATGTTACCATCGGCCATTCCTTCTCTACTGCTAAAATAGTAAAAATTAACTATACAAGGTTGCATATAAAATTTTCACTAATCCTTCATTCCATCATATAAATTTTTTTAGCGAGAACTTAATTCTGTAAACTCAGCCCAACCATCAGTACGGCCATTCCGTTGCTGATGCTAAATATCTCTGTATTTATGGAAATTCTACCCTCAGTGCAGTTATCCTGACACTGGAACCATTTGTATTATAATTTTACAATACGGCCATCCCGTTATTGTTACCAAAAATATAATCAATTTTGTTCAAGTCTCAAAGCGGTTATTCCGAATAATACAATTTCATTTTAATCTATTCTACATTCCCATCAAAAATTTAAAATCAATTTAGTAGAATGATCAGACACATGTGCTGATATCAAAAGATTCATTCTTTATCAACCAATAATACAATGCAGCGCTATAAATAATCAAGGATTCTCGTTAAATCCCTGACCACATTGATGCACAATCACTCAACTATCATGATCCTCACTTATAATGGTCATCATTTACCAACCTAACTGTTCACCGTACCATTTGATAATATTTTGGTACTAAAATACACTATTCCCACAACCTTGCTTTATGATTATGACACACATATTTCACATTATATAAAATATTACTCCTGGTAATATTAAAATATTACGTTTTTTCCTTTACACGTATTTTCTTGTTCAATCATGTTATGTATGTCAAAAAATCTTAAAAAATTATGTGTACTGTATTTAACGCTACACAATTTTCCTGAGCAAATGTGACACCACACGCCCATAATTATCCCGTTATTCCATTTTACACGCCATTCGATTCTTGTTTAACCGTGTCATGATCATAAATAAAACCGTTTCACTACTTTGGACCACACCCATTTCGCTAACACACAAAAAATTTTACTACCGTAATTTGTCTTACACGACAATATATAACCTGTTAGCTATCTGCTTTTATCAAAAAGAGTTTCGGTATACTAATTTGCCTGGTTTTCCGTATAGCCACACCATTTTATTAGACTGAATTTTCCTTGGTACCCCAATTATCCCGCGTTTTTGGCACCTTGAACACGCACTGTGCTAACCAATTTCCCGCCGTTTCCAGTAAAACAAATTTTAATTTATTTTATTTTCCTTATTTCCACACGATTGATTAATTGTCGTCTCTTTATATACAAAATAAGTGCGCTCTATGCAGAATAACGCATGAGTAAGTTTATACAAAATGTTTAATACTAATTCAATATAGATGGCAGTAGCGTAAGCAAAGATTCAAATTAACAAGTTTAATTACTATTACATAGATGGCGTTAATTCAAGACAATTTAATTTAATACAACTAATTCAAATTAGATGCTATTAAGCCAAGCCAACTTTAGGTAATTTGAAATATTATAAACTAGATGGCATAAATACAAAATGTACATTAAAACGATCACCATTACGGTTGCCGTAACAATACCATTATAGGTTATTTAACCGATTAATAATCTGATAGTTTAAATCTGTTAAGACAAACACTCTTGTTCAATAAATAGTATAAATCTTCTTCCAAATTCATTGGAAACCCATATAATTGATTTAATCCTAAGTAAATTAAAGATATTAGTAATATAATTAAAAGTCGTGGAGATTGATAAAGTAATAAGTGTCAGCTCAACTTGCAGTTGCTCAATAGGATGACGATCGGAAAATTGTTCTTCAAGTTCTGACTTACATTATAAGCAGTACCAGATAACTTAGATTTAACAATCACTGGCTTCTTGTAATGGCTTGATGAGAATCATCAAACAAATTAAATGGGAAAATGCCGGAAATACAAGTTGTACCTAATTTCCACGTGTCACATCAGAAATTACATAAATTTTGCATGCAGATTTATAGTTGCTGAATATATGTATGTAATAGCAACTGTTTGATGACTGTTACATATAATTCTCGATGACGGTACATTAGTTGAAAATCTCCATCATTTTTAATTAACATATTTCAACGACACGAATTAAATTTAAAAAAAAAAAAAAATTAAAATTGTTAATTGATAAAATTTGCTTACACAGTTATAGAGTTGTGTGAATGTGACGAAGAAAAATTTGTAAGAAAGTTTACCTGTATTAGTATAATTCGCTAATATAACTTGCACAGTACATTCTGTATACATATATAGAGTGTAAATTGTGGTACAATCAGTCCAGTCGCCGCGGCCTGATGAGAAGGATTGATTTTTTCATAATCATAAGCTCATCAGTTCGAAACTGGATTAAGTAGGTTCGCTTACAATTTTTCGGAAATAGTAACTTCAAATAAATTATTTTTCTGTGGTTTTTTGGAGAAACTTGTTAACTGCAAAAAGTAAATTTTTCAGAAAATGCATTTCAAATAAAAACTCACAGTAGCTTTGCGTAGTAACTGCTGATGTTTTTTTAAATTTTCCGGAGAAATTTAAACAATTGTCCATTTATTTCCATTCATAATTAAAAATCGATAAAAATGCAGTTAACTAGTTTTTCAAAAAAACCACAGATTTCAACGACAGTTGTATGATTTTTATTTTTATTTATTGTGATGCCAACGATTGATTGACTTAATAAAATATAATAGTGAGAACTCTAAGTTGAATAATGCAATTCTGAAGTTGACTTTCACTAATATTGTTATGCCGTATGAACAAATTTTTTGCACAACTTTTTCAATTTCAACCATTGTTGTCTTTTCCTGATCGTATATCGATGTAGATATACCAATTGCAAATACAAATACAATTTTTCTAATTGCTTAACAATATCATATACAAACGATATAATATACACAAATTATTTAATTGCAGAAATGCAGTGTTACTTAAACTATATTAAATTTTGGGCCAGATTACAACACGTACAAGTTAGTTTACTCATACAAAATAATTTCAGGTGTAAAAGATGTTGAGCTACATTTACGTAACGATCGTTATATGTAATTATAACAACAACGTACATTACGCTACGAAAGTATTCACAATACTTATATCTGAAGTTTGTGTATACGACTAGCTAGAATAAAAGAAAATATTTATTGGTACTTGACACCCAATCAAAATTTAATGATCCAAAACGAAACAAAACCAAAAAATTAAAGAACCGCACTACATTAAATAATTATTTTCGAAATTAACTTTTATTTAATAGTTTGTAACAAATGGTTTTTCATTTCTTTTTAATTCAAAAACCATTTAAAAATTTAAAATTACCTTTTATACAAAAATTAGAAGCCATATGCCATCATAATAATGTGCCAAACAAAATTGATAACACAATAACACTTAAAATAAATTAGACAAAAAAAAAATTGTTTGTCTTAGAAGAGAACATAAAAGTATCGACATCTCTGTAAACGAATGATACCAACAAAATGTGATAATTTTCTCATAAATTATATATCAGAGGAGTACATGATATCTGCAACATAGAAATACTATCATATGTACGTAGATACATACATACATAGTACTATAATAAATAGTACACCGTAAAATTTAATGGAAATTGAAAAAAAAAAATTTACTCCATAAATTCACCTTTTATACTAGTATTTGCTATTTTTAAGTTTAATCACATTAGAAGGAATCAACGAACCACATAACAGTCTGTAATAATAATAAAATAGAGCCAAGATTCTGTTCGTATACACTAACACAGAAATGAAACAAAACTTTTAACATAATGTGGTATAATTTGATTATCGCTACGACCGTATACGACGAGAGGACAAAGTCAAGAAGACATTTTAATTTTCTTAAATGTGTAATGCAGTAAAAATTTGTTTTGTGATATAATTAGTCCAATGGGTGGATATTATCTTGTAAACCATCCTAGCTTTGCTTTGAGAATCTTAAATGTGAAAAAATAATTTTAAAGAATTTTAATTTACCCTTAATTTCGTTTGAATGCTAATAGGATCAGGAAGCAAATGATTTTGAGATATCTAAATAAGCTCGTTGTAATAAAATTTATTAATACAATTTATTGAAAAAAGGCACATTAATTCGCCAAAATCGCAAGGATTTGGGTTACAACAATATATCTTAAACTATTACTTATAATAATTTGATATTTATTTGTGTATGATTGTGGAAGAGTTAAAGCTCATAAAGCTTTGTACATTTCTTTACAAGCAAAATGATACTTACACAGATTTTAAAGCATTAAGCTAAATCGCATCATTTCAAACAAAACTATAATTTATAAAAATATCTTTTCCATTTCAGATACTATCGTGCAAATTCAGTTCGCCTTCAAATGCATCCGTGCGACAGTGTGTGCGCCTTAAATCATTATTGTGCCATCACTCGGGTCGACTACAACGAAATACGTCAATGTCTGGAAACAGCAGCCAGTGCACTAGCATCACATCAAATAAATTTATTACCAAATTTTTCATTTATTTTCATCAATTTACTTATATTCACCCTGTATCATTTTAATTATTTTAATTTATTAAAATTAATAAATTGCTATAAAAAAAATAATAACATTAAATTAAAAGCGATGAAAAATGTCGAAAGTATAAATTTAATACAAACACAAATTAAATGCCAAAATTTATTAGTAAATTTTTTTTATGTAATTAGAAATACAATTTTATTATTAACATTTAATTTCTTAGGACTAGTAACATATTTTAATAATATAATTATTGTAAATATTTTTAAAGTAATTCTATCTATAATACATAATAATTATATTAAATTAGATAGTTTAATAATTAAATTAAAATTAAATAATTTATTTAGACAAATAGTTTTATTTAAATATAAAAAATAAATTTATATATTTAGGGAATATAAATATAATATTATTATAAAAGTATATATATAAATTGTTTTGTTAATTTTTAATTAAATTTAAATTTATTTTTTTGTTTTTTTTATTTTTTTTATTGGAGAAGACCACAATGCTACACATACATAATATAAATAAATAATATTGTAATATAAAATTCTATATAATTTTAAATAAACATTAATATTGCTTTTGTGATTTAATGTCTATTTTAGATGAAAATAAAATTAAAACAAATATTTAAAATTAATAAATATAAATATAAAATAATTATTATTAATTTGTACCATATAGAAAATATATTATATATTTATATAAAAATAATAAATTTAAATTAAAAACATAAGTTTTGTGCTGTGCTCTTTAATTAAAATAAAAAAATGATAATGAAAACAAAAATAAAAATTAATTATAAAATCGTTGATTAATGAAAATTCCAAATTTTAAAAATTGAAAAAAATAATATAAATGAATTAATTAATTTTTTGTATAATAATTTCCTGTTGATTTAATTTTATAAAAATATTTTTTTATTTTTTTTATTTTGAGAAAAACATTAATAGATAAAATTAATTAATTGTATTATACAAAATCATTATTTATTATAATTTTTTAATTTAATTATAATTATGTAATAAAATTAAAAAAAAAACAAAAAAAAAAATATTAAAAGAAAAGCAAAACACACAAAACACAGAAAAACAAAAATTAATTTGTGGTTTAAAATGTAGGTAAAAATTAAAAACGATACAAATAATTAAATAAATAAAATAATAAAATTTATTTTAATTAATATTTTTATTTTTATTATTAAAAATACAGAAAAATTTTTAATTTTTATTTAATAATGTGTGTATACTGAAAAGTAAATAAAAATAAAATTGATTAATATTTTTATGAAAAATGGAAACACGTGGTTTTTTTGTTTTGTTTTCTTTAATTTGCGAGAATCGCTAAAATGGTTAACATTAGAAAGGTAGGTAACAGAATGACAAGATTAAACATTACTTGAAAATAAATTTTGAAGCGGCCCAATTTCAATTTTGAACGATTTCTTGGTATGTATTATAGATTTTGTTTATAGCTACTGGATATAACGACCTTCCGGATATAACAACGGAATTTTACGGTCCCTTTAGGTCGTTATAGGTGAAATCTATCGTATCTATAACGACGTTAGGATATAACGATGGAAATTAATCGGTCCCTTGGTGGTGTTATAGGTGAAAACTACGTAGCGTCATGCAATAATTTTTGTTTCATGCAAACAATAAGATTTATGTCATTTACTGTATTAATACTGTATAACCTTTTTTTATATCACTGTATTCTTGTTTAATTAGGTTGTTAAATCTATATACTCGTAAATAAAAGTGAGTGTTTGTATGTGTGATTGTTATAAATATCCTCACGCGTTCACCGTTTTGATCCAAACTGCACACAATTATTATGTAAGATAAAGACAGTCACTGTTAATAACTCACGTCTCAATCCCTTTCTTGTGATAATCAGGTCCAAAGTTATCATGGAGGAATTTTTAAAACTTCACCGATTGTGCTGATTTTTTTATATTTAATGGAAAATCAAAAAGGTCAACACGTGTGTCAATATTTTTTAACGGTGATGGTGGTGGTGACGTTGATAGTGTTGATGGTGATAATGAAAACCAATGATGTTAAGATAGTGTGATGGTATGTTGGTATGATGGAATGATGATATGATAACATAATGGTACGAATGTATAAGATGTATAAGATGGTTTGATAGTGGTGGTATAATGCTAAGATGCTATGATGGTACGATGGTATGATGTTACGATAGTATTATGGTTCGATGGAATATTAGTATGAATCATTCCATCATAATAGTAATGATATGACATAATAATAATGATAAGATATTGGGATGATGTTATGATGCTATGTTGGTGTGATGGTATGATGATATAATTTTTAGATGGTATGATGGTTTGATGATATGATAGTACGATGGTATGATATGATGGTGCGATGTTGTGATGTTGTGATGGTATGATGATTTGGATGGAGCTGGAAGAGAGGTTTGATAAATTTGCTGGGAATGTAACAAAATCAAAGTCATTTTTAGAATAATTCGATACACACGCACACGTAAACAATAATTTACGTTTATCGGAATAAACAAAATTTAAAAATTTCTCTAAAGGATTTTGCTGCGATAATCTTATGCCGTCGAATTAGCGCAAGATCTTTAACTATTAATAGATAGATTTAATAGAGAAAATAGTATAGTTGAGCAACTTATTCGTGCATTATTCAATTTAAAACCAATTGAGAAATTAACCATACAGAGTTTGGTGAATTTGGTTGATGAAACAAATATCATTCACGATCACTCAAAAATCATGGATTGTTTCGAAATTGGACAGCAAAAATAACTTTTAGTTTTAATAAATCTGGAGATATCTGCTAAGGTTTGGAACGTCATTACTGGGCGCTTCTTCTCTCCATTTAGCCATTGTGCTAAATGGAGAGAAGAAGCGCCCAGTAATGCCCTTCCGAACCTTAACAGATATCTCCAGATTTATTAAAACTATAAGTGATTTTTAGAATAGCAGATTCTTGATATGCCATCTACTAATCAAATTAATCCAATCTACTAATCAAATTAATACTCAATCTTTGGCAAGGTCATTGAATTCTTTCACGCCACAATCAGAGTCACATTTTAATTCATCATTTTATTATTTTTCACTCTAATAAAGATGGGCATGGGATATGTGGCCAATGGTACAAAAGGAATTATGAAATATTCTCCTTCGTTTCTGAATTCAAAAGGTTGCTGACGGAAGCGAGACAAAGTCCCGGTCAAAGCAAAATAAATGCTACCATTTCAATCAAGGCATTGTTTTGCTTTTTTTTTATTATTGTTATTATAGCGAAAGTTTATCGGCGGGAAAAATTGTACAACCTGGTTTTTTTTTTGTGAGGAATACCGTTGGCCGATTTACGCGAAAATAAAGATAAAAATCGGATGAGATATGCAAATAGACAATTGGTGAAAGATGTTGAAGTGAAAATGACACAAAATTATTGTGAGGAATAGAAATATGCACTTGAAATCAAATGATACATTTTTTTTATTATAAGATATCAATTTGATAATCATTAATCACAATCTACATAAATTAATAAGACTAATAAAGTAGTGTATCTGTGAAGGGGCTTGTGGGAAAGTTATACCCCTGTGAGTGTTGTTTTATACAAAAAAATAAAAATAAAAAGACATTTGTCGAAAAGTGTTGCTAAATAAACATATTTGAGAACTTGTGTAGCAAAAGAAATTTTCTTGTTTAAAAATTAGGGTCATGAGTAAATACATTAATGATTAGCGATTTTTAAAATCAATTTGGCCGAATTAGCAGTAAACATTCTTTCGAGAACAAGTGCGGCGTAATTTGTGTGCCTTCTTCCTGCTTCAAGAAATGGAACTTGTTTTATACGGTACATTTAATGCTTTTATCAATTGGTGATCTAACTGGTGGTTGTCAGAAACAGTTTTAATTTGTCGTGGCTACGCTGATCACGTTGGAACATTCTGCATTTTTATTGATTGATATTCCCAGTTCACCCAGTGTGTTGCAGACTTGGTTGATCTGGTGGCCTTGCAATGGCAGTAGGTAAAACATACCACAAAAAAAAATAAACAGAAAAAGATTAAGAGACAACAGGCCATGGTGCTCGACCCAAGGCAGTGTAAGAATATAAAATAGTGCATTGGTCCATGGCCTATGATTTTCGCGGTGTGGGCAGTAAACCGTTAAGAAAAGAAAACGTGTTGAATACTGGCCGAACGTTATAAAAGTGTTTTGTTTATGTTGCGAGACAATTAACAACCGCTAGTGTTGTATTATTTAAAGTGTGTTCGCGCATAGCCAAAAATTGTTGGACTTTAAAATGTGTTTGTGTTGCGGGACAATTAATGACCGCTAGGTTAGTTTAGTGTAGTTTAATATAGTGTGTTAGTGACAAATTATCCCTAGGGATAAAGAAACGCCGCAAGGTTGTTTACGACAAGGGTTTCCTGTCATAGGTGTGTTTCTCGAAAGCTCCTTTGAGAGATAAATAATAAAATTTTAAACGGGTGACGCAACACATGTTGGCTGCGCATCACGACAAGGTCATCTTAGCTTGACTGTAACTGACTGTGTCCGAGTCTAGATGCTGTTAGGCATATAGGAATATAGTTTGCTGTCTAAACGAATATCACCACCAACCTTGAGTGGGAGGCCCAAACAACGTCCGCTTGAGTACATTGGATAACAGGCCCGGGTAAATTATAGTTTTACTGAATGAGTATACCAACATTGTTGTGCTATTGTTTTCTTTTATATTTCCTACACAGGGGTTTGAATCTATCTCGCATCGTGCCAGTATTCCTAACTCACGGCCGTTGGAGTGTACTGCTTGACTAAGCTTGAGCCAGGTGCTTCAACGGCAGACGCCAGAGACAACAACCCAAACCAGAGCAATTTGACAGTTCATTTATAAAAAAATAATAATAATAAATTTACACGGTTGCTCATCTTCATTCCACAATTTTTTTATTCTTACTCTTTTGAGAATTAATTGGAAGGGTTTACATTTTTTGTTGAGCGAATCATTTTAATTTGTGTAAAGATAAATTGCATAAGATATAAGTTAATCGAAATACAGTGTCAAAAATATAAAAGGTTTGTGTTGTTATTATCGACGGGTTTTAAGGATTGAGAAGCGTTACAATTTTCATAATTTTTCAGAAACGACTTTCAAAGTTTCTACGATTCGCTTTAAAACACTTGTTCTTAGTATAGTTTAGACTTTATCCGCTTTAAATTTCTCTAGTTCTGCGAAGATTTATAACAACTTCATTCATGTAAAAAAATCAAAATTATAAAAAATGTTACATATCATCTTCATCCACTCATGTACTTCAATTGTGAAATCTTACCTATGCATATGTCTATGCACAACAAAAAATTCTAATGAATTTACATCAAAACAAATTCAGTGTACTTACGAATTTTGAGCTTTACGTTATTTATTTAAAATATAAAAATTATAATTCAGTGAATAAAGATTAAAATTGTTTTAAAGCTTGTTTAAGACTTGAAAATATACAACACTATTTTATTGTACTTTGTGATTTTTCTTAACTAGGTACATAACTCAATTCATATCGTAGGATAATTTAATACATCATGGAAGTTCAACTATTGAAATCAAATAAAGGCAAGGATAAATTGATAATGAATGGTTATGCGTATGCTGTGGAGAAAAAATTCCCAAAAGAAAGATCAAGATTGTAAGTGAAGCTCCATTTGTAGAAAAGTGAATGATGAAACTGGGTTGGTGATGCTATTGCTAACAGTTTCCGCCATACTCAAAATTCAGTTGAGGCAAGGAATCGGCGCTTAAAATCAGTAGCAGGAACGAAAAATGCTGGTGTTTACAGAATAATTAACGATCTTTCAAAAGAATTAATAATATCTAGAAATAATATAGAACGAAAGAAGATAGGTGAAATGAAGCCATTAAATAAGAAAAATTTGATAAGAAATAAAAAATTAAAATAATTTTGAAAAAAAAGGCAAAACATTGATAATTTGGATGTTTTAAAACGGTTTGCTCTGAACATATGTATATACATCTGTTTATTTGTTAATATAATTTGAATTGAGCACTATTAAATCGCATTAAAAACAATTAAATGCATTTTTACCATTCCCTTATTTAGCACATCTTTTTAATTTTCGAGATTTTCGGATTGGAGATTTAAAAAAAAAATTATTTTGATATTCGATATTCTAAAATTTGAGTTAATTTTTTCTATCGATATTTTGTTCATTCGATATTTCGTTTGGTGAGGTTTTAAGACTATCTCACTATGCTCCCGAGGGTACAAAATCTCGAGAATACAAAATACCGAGGAACCTAAATCCCCAGGATACAAAACCCGTAAGTTACGAAATCCTGAAAGCTTATGCAAATTTCGAAATCTTGCTGGGACCACTACAATGGCCTAAAAAAAAAATTCAGTAATTTTGAAAATGCAGAAAGAGAGAAAAAATTCAATTTTGTAGTCATTTTGTAACCTTTGTCATCACTTGAAACATTTTGTGGTACATCTATCAGCAGAAGCGATACGAGCGATACAATTCCTTTGATCTGTGTCTAAAAGGTTGACGTAGCAATTTTCATTAACACAAATATTAATAAATCTTATGGAAAATCTCAAATTTTATAGACATTTTATAAATTTTAATTTTAACTTGAGCCACACTTTGAAAATTGTGTTTCTGGATTTTTTCTTTGAAATTTTTTGTTTTTGTATTTTTTTTTTCTAGATATCGTAGCCCACTCTCTTTCAGAAAATCATTTAAAATCCCAAAATCCTGAGGAATTCAATTTTATTCGGGGTTTCCTTGGGTTACGGGATTTTGTACCATTAGGATTTTGCACCTCGGGATTTTGCACCCTCGGAATTTTGCACGCTCCGGATTATTTATCCTCGGGAGTTTGTACCTTCGAGATTCAGTACCCTCGTTATTTTGATTTTCGGGATTTTCTCCCTCGGGATTATGTCCTGCAGGATTTTGACTCTCGAGAATGGGTCATAGGATACCATCATATTCCCGAAAGAAAAAAAATACCAACAAATACAAACTAAACTGCCTCGTCGAAAAGGAAGACCCCATTCAATATGAAAACAAAAGGAAACTATACATAATTTCATGTCATCCTTGCGCGGAAAGGACCAATTCAACGCGGCTGTGAGGAATTTTTTATTTTAATATGTGAAATGCAAACGTAAATATTTCTGAAACCATTCTGACATTTTCCTGTCACCCTTGCGCAAAGGGTCCAAAGCTAAGCGGCTTTGGGGAGTTTTCTATTTTAGTATGTGAATGATTATTAAAAAATTTAAATTTTTAAAAATACTCCATTTCAAAAAATTGCGTCAGCGGGGGTTTGAGGGCGGTTACCCTCTACCTCTAAGGTATAAAACGAATTAAAATAATATTTCAAAAATTTGTTTTATTTAGAAAACTTGTTTTTTTTTTGGAATTTTTTTAATTTGGATAACGATACCATCCCAAATAGTTAATTACACTATTTCACAGATTTATTGCTGGAGTAATTCAACCATAACACTTCATTCAATTTATTCGGATTCGTCACAACAGACTAAGGTAAAATACGTTATATACAAGAACGACCGATATATTAAAAGTAAATGCTTCCTTATTTCACTGACTCACCAAGTCGTAAATAATGGAATGCTATTAAAAATAATATGTTTCTCTATAAAAAAACCGAAATAATCATATTGTTAAGATTATTTTAATACATATAAGTTTCATAATAAGTTTTACAATTTAGAAGAAATCTAGTGAAGGTCTATTCCGCCTCGAACGGACTCTAAGTTTTGGAGGATTGTGGGAGTGAACCATAAAATCGTTTAAAAGTCACTTCAAAAAAGTAGCATCGAACATCAAATTATCGTATCATGAGCTAAACTAACGGTGTTGTTATGGTAAGATTAGAGTAGGGGTAGTTCCAAAAAGGTAATAATAGAGCTAAATCACTAAATACGGTAAACGGGTCTACCTTTCTAAAGAGGACGGTAAACTGTACAAACATTTTAATTGTCCTACGTGGTCTAATATTTGTGGGACATTTCAGTTTAAGTTCATATCAAGGCGCTACATTTATTTCAATTTCGATGCCAATATTCGTATTTCAACCTTTTAAGCTTTAATGCTCCCTCATTAGTAGAAGATGAAGGAAATACGCCATCCACATTGTCCCGAGATATACCGGGTAAGCTAAAGTTGCCTACAATGATAAGTTGGACGCTAGGATAAACTGGAGGCATAACAGCTGAGCCGATGTACTGATTGTTGTAGACGCCGCTTATTTATAGATCTAACTTGGATTACTATAGTTGATAAAGGTGTTATAGTAATACAAGTTAGATCTGTAAGGTATATGTATATAAACGGCGACTACAACAATCGAGGAATTATTGGCCAATCTGACTCGAACAACAATCACGTTTAGGCTAGGATGACAGGCCATTAACTCTGTTAAATTTAGCCGAAAGTTTCCAACCGGAAATAAAACGTCGATAATGCAGATTGCACTATTGACAACCCGCCGAAAATAAAAAAAAGTGCGGTTATCAGCCGAAAGTAAATATCATCATGGATTACAATAAAAATGTTTGTAAATAGTCTTACGTGGCAAACTTTGTTCCAGCTAATAGTGGAATAAAAATATTGAAATAAAATCAGCCTTTAGAGTGTTATATCTGGATATGGATTGCATTGGTGTAACTTGTCAATAGTTGTCGCGCAATTTTGGAAAATTCGATTTTTCAAAAATCACTAGATGAGATAGCTATTGGCAAGCCACATCAATAAAATACATCTGCAGACATGACACTCTTAAGGCTGATTTTATGCAAATTTTCAAATGTTTTTTGGAGAACCGAATTTATCGAGATTTCCTACGAATTTTTTTCCTTCGATAGCTATCGACAAGTCACATTAATGCAATCCATTTTCAGACATAACACTCTAGAGGCTGATTTTATTGCAATTTAAAATATTTTTTTGGGTTTCGCGTCAATTTTCTCCGAGGAATTGGAGCCAACACTTTGAGTATGGTTCCGAGATCTAAGGTTAATACCAGGGCCAGCGTCCATTTCAGAAACTTTTGCATATAATGGTTTGAAGGGAGTGACACTCTCAGACTTGTTTAATAATTGGTTGATAATTTTTCGATTTTTAGCTACCTCGGACTTTATGTAGGAGTTTGGTGAAATCGTTATTCATAATCAAACCTTATACAACAGTTACAAAAATAGAAAAGATTCAAATACAACTTTATCGAGTTATTGGCAGCACGATCAATCCCACTGCAGTCGTAGTGAAATTGCTTCACACAAACAAGTCACAGTATCCGAAGATGTAGAACTAAATAATTTAGAAAAACCACTACAAGACATTTTATTATGGCGCAATATTTTAGAACGAGGTTAAATTAACTGTTATCACATTATTTAGTAAATATGCGGATATTGGAGCTGGATAAAAACAATACACAAATGTCATTCATTCATTCATACATACCCACAGTTATGGATATTCTGGACTATAGGATATCATAATAAAACGAAAAAAGGGATATCTTCTCCAATTCAATTTTGTTTTTGTTCATTTGATTATTAACTAAGATTACATCACCGAGGGTACCTACCAAAAATAAATTGAATTGTTTTCACATATTCACCCACTCGAATCCACCATTGTACACACACGACATTATTATGTAGATAAATTTCAAAACTATCTAAGGATAGAACAAGGACTGTTCATACTTATATAGACAATTTTTTATTTTATAACTCGAGGGTGAGCTCGACACACAGGTGAATATATGTACCTTCTACATAAATAAAAATGGTATTTTTGTCATGTTGAATATTACAGGATATTGGTTTGGTATCCAAAGTGAAAAAGGTAAAATTATTTTAATGAAAGCTTTAGTTTAGATGAAATTTTAATTTCGATATACTGTACGAGTGAGTAGATATGTGTACAATGTCGATAAGGTAATATAATTCTAAAGTTCATATATACGATTATCTACCATATATATAAAAATGTAATTGTATATGAATATGATATGAATCACTTAAAAATTACAAACAGACATACAATAAAATTTATGTAGATCCTTTTGAATTCGGAAATTGTATAAATTTTAATGTTTCGGCTGAATGATTTGTGCAAATTAAATGTGTATGTAATGTATGTTTGTAATTCTAAAAGTTATAACATTTGCCACAGATAAATAAATATCATAATCATTCTGATGATGATGAGGAGGATAATAACTATAATTTATTTATTTATTTTTTATTTTATTCTTTGGTAGGTAGGTACATAATGTATGAAAAGATTTTGATTTAGTATTTTAGAATATGAATGGTAATCCGATTGATTAGATTCGGATGGTACCGTATAAAAAGTAAATATCCCTTTTTTTGTTGTTATTAAGTTAAATTATGGTCTGTATAATTGAATAGAAAGATAATATATACAAAGAACATAAAGAAGGCTCTAAGCTAACTTAATATTTGATCCATTTTGATGGTCACGTAGTTAGTGAAAATATGCGAGATTATTATAGCAATTTTGGAACGTATTTTGATAACCCATTATGTTTTATTATTATGTTGGGATTGAATAAATATTTCTCATAGTTACCATAATCTTTATTCCCGTATATATACATTAGCCAAATTTGATGGTAATTTTGATGTATAAATACTTGCTAGAGGCTCAACATTTAAGTTACAATGAAACCAAATTTGCGATTGGAGTTCGGTGGAGCGGTTTCCGCGAATTAAATCCAAGATGAATCACAAAAATGTTTTTGATCAATTACACGAAAGTCATAAACTGCAGTCATCTTTCATACTCATTCGCTATTGCATCAACTTTCACATGGATTGATCAACTTTAGCTGTATATGTATGTTCAGTTTGTCAGCATTTGCAAGTTATTAATGGCCTTGCCCCATATTCAAAAACTGTAAAAATTCTGTATCTGTAACTTTACAAAAATTAGTTTCAGAAATCATTCTGACTTGAAAGTCAAATGAAAGAGAATTTATGAGATTATTTGCAGATACTTGCCTGATAGACATAGGTAAGTAAACTATTTTCACCGAAGGGGATTCAACGAGGATTATCCGAGAATTAAATCCAGGTTTCGTCAGAAAAAATAATACATAAATGCGTATATTTGTTTTTTGTATTCCGTCAGATATCATTTGAAATTCGGTAGCATCAAATTTTACACCCAAACACGATAAATGGGGTGATCACTTTATACCTTCAGCTTGACGCACGTGTAAGGAATTTATTTTGAATTTAGTAGAGAATGTAGAGGATTACCGGTGGCAAAGTGTTCCTCATCATTATTGCCAGATAAAACAAATTTGACAAAAATCTAAACACTCTCAAATTTATAGTTAAATGAGGTCAGATGTTGTTTCCTGGATTCATTGACAGCATCACAAACTTTTACAAAAATTCTGAAGAAAAAAAGTTATTTTGATAAGAATTAGAGACACTATCACGCATACTTGAATATTGATTCTCAAAAACTACAAATTACATTATTTTAGTAGATAGTAGTACTTCCTGACAAAATCGGGTCCCTGTCGATATGGCAAATTTCATTACGGAATATTAATACACTATGGCATATTTCAAAATGGCTTAATTTAAAATGACATATGGTACGTAACGGCGTAGGGTTGGCCACGTATTACTGTTTTTCAAAAGACTGTTTACAAAAGACTCTTTCTAAAATCTTTTCTCCAAAATCTTGTCACCAAAAATTTGTTTACTTTTATATATAGATAATAGTTATTTATGGTACTAGTGAGCAAAACGAGATATTATGCACAAGGGATAAGTTTATGAGCTATTCCAAATTGCTTGTTCTCACTCCATTAATTTACTTCCTAAAAATCGAAAATCTGCAATTGTGCTCCGATTTCGATGAATGATACCTCTATCAGTAGGTGTTGAGACCTGTAATTGTGATGCCAATGGGTATTTAGATTGCTCGAATATTTCTACAAATTTTGTGGAAAATTTAATTTGATTGAAAATCAACTGAACAATAGCCCACAAATTCAGAGCTTTAAAAATCGAAAATCTGCAATTGTGCTCCGATTTCGATGATTGATACCTCGATCAATAGGTGTTGAGACCTGTAATTGTGATGCCAACGGGTATTTAGATCGCTCGAATATTTCTACAAATTTTGTGGAAAATTTAGTTTTATTAAAAATCAACTGAACAATAGCCCACAAATTCAGAGCTTTAAAAATCGAAAATCTGCAATTGTGCTCCGATTACAATGAATGATACCTATATCAGTAGGTGTTGAGACCTGTAATTGTGATGCCAATGGGTATTTAGATTGCTCGAATATTTCTACAAATTTTGTGGAAAATTTAATTTGATTGAAAATCAACTGAACAATAGCCCACAAATTCAGAGCTTTAAAAATCGAAAATCTGCAATTGTGCTCCGAATTCGATGAATGATACCTCTATCAGTAGGTGTTGAGACCTGTAATTGTGATGCCAATGGGTATTTAGATTGCTCGAATATTTCTACACATTTTGTGGAAAATTTAATTTGATTGAAAATCAACTGAACAATAGCCCACAAATTCAGAGCTTTAAAAATCGAAAATATGCAATTGTGCTCCGATTTCGATGATTGATACCTCGATCAATAGGTGTTGAGACCTGTAATTGTAATGCCAACAGGTATTTAGATTGCTTGAATATTTCTACACATTATGTGGAAACTTTAGTTTTACTAAAAATCAACTGAACAATAGCCCACAAATTCAGAACTTTAAAAATCGAAAATCTGCAGTTATGCTCCGATTTCGATGATAGATACCTAAATCAATAGGTGTTGAGACCTGTAATTGTGATGCAAACGGGTATTTAGATTGCTCGAATATTTCTACACATTTGGTGGAAAATTTAATCTGATTAAAAGTCAACTGAACAATAGCCCACAAATCAGAGCTTTAAAAATCGAAAATCTGCAATTGTGCTCCGATTTCGATGATTGATACCTCTATCAATAAGTGTTGAGACCTGTAATTGTGATGCCAACCGGTATTTAGATCGCTCGAATATTTCTACACATTATGTGGAAACTTTAATTTTACTAAAAATCAACTGAACAATAGCCCACAATTCAGAGCTTTAAAAATCGAAAATCTGCAATTATGCTCCGATTTCGATGATTGATACCTAAATCAATAGGTGTTGAGACCTGTAATTGTGATGCCAACGGGTATTTAGATTGCTCGAATATTTCTACACATTTTGTGGAAAATTAAATTTTATTGAAAATCAACTGAACAATAGCCCACAAATTCAGAGCTTTAGAAATCGAAAATCTGCAATTGTGCTCCGATTTCGATGATTGACACCTCAATCAATAGGTGTTGAGACTTGTAATTGTGATGCCAACAGGTATTTAGATCGCTCGAATATTTCTACACATTTTGTGGAATATTTAATTTTATTGAAAATCAACTGAACAATAGCCCACAAATTCAGAGCTTTAAAAATCGAAAATCTGCAATTGTGCTCCGATTTCGATGATTGATACCTCTATCAATAGGTGTTGAGACCTGTAATTGTGATGCCAACAGGTATTTAGATCGCTCAAATATTTTAACACATTTTGTGGAAAATTTAAT
This sequence comes from Tipula helvola, assembly GCA_963556165.1. Lineage (NCBI taxonomy): Eukaryota > Metazoa > Arthropoda > Insecta > Diptera > Tipulidae > Tipula > Tipula helvola. The sequence continues at coordinate 28,853,706 of OY744483.1, forward strand.
TTTATTGAAAATCAACTGAATAATAGCCCACAAATTCAAAGCTTTAAAAATCGAAAATCTGCAATTGTGCTCCGATTTCGATGATTGATACCTCTATCAATAGGTGTTGAGACCTGTAATTGTGATGCCAACAGGTATTTAGATCGCTCAAATATTTTTACACATTTTGTGGAAAATTTAATTTTATTGAAAATCAACTGAACAATAGCCCACAAATCAGAGCTTTAAAAATCGAAAATCTGCAGTTATGCTCCGATTTCGATGATAGATACCTAAATCAATAGGTGTTGAGACCTGTAATTGTGATGCAAGCGGGTATTTAGATTGCTCGAATATTTCTACACATTTTGAGGAAAATTTAATTTGATTGAAAATCAACTGAACAATAGCCCACAAATCAGAGCTTTAAAAATCGAAAATCTGCAATTGTGCTCCGATTTCGATGATTATACTCTATCAATAGGTGTTGAGACCTGTAATTGTGATGCCAACGGGTATTTAGATTGCTCGAATATTTCTACACATTTGGTGGAAAATTTAATCTGATTAAAAGTCAACTGAACAATAGCCCACAAATCAGAGCTTTAAAAATCGAAAATCTGCAATTGTGCTCCGATTTCGATGATTGATACCTCTATCAATAAGTGTTGAGACCTGTAATTGTGATGCCAACAGGTATTTAGATCGCTCAAATATTTTTACACATTTTGTGGAAAATTTAATTTTATTGAAAATCAACTGAACAATAGCCCACAAATCAGAGCTTTAAAAATCGAAAATCTGCAGTTATGCTCCGATTTCGATGATAGATACCTAAATCAATAGGTGTTGAGACCTGTAATTGTGATGCAAACGGGTATTTAGATTGCTCGAATATTTCTACACATTTTGAGGAAAATTTAATTTGATTGAAAATCAACTGAACAATAGCCCACAATTCAGAGCTTTAAAAATCGAAAATCTGCAATTATGCTCCGATTTCGATGATTGATACCTAAATCAATAGGTGTTGAGACCTGTAATTGTGATGCCAACGGGTATTTAGATTGCTCGAATATTTCTACACATTTTGTGGAAAATTAAATTTTATTGAAAATCAACTGAACAATAGCCCACAAATTCAGAGCTTTAGAAATCGAAAATCTGCAATTGTGCTCCGATTTCGATGATTGACACCTCAATCAATAGGTGTTGAGACTTGTAATTGTGATGCCAACAGGTATTTAGATCGCTCGAATATTTCTACACATTTTGTGGAATATTTAATTTTATTGAAAATCAACTGAACAATAGCCCACAAATTCAGAGCTTTAAAAATCTAAAATCTGCAATTGTGCTCCGATTTCGATGATTGATACCTCAATCAATAGGTGTTGAGACCTGTAATTGTGATGCCAACAGGTATTTAGATCGCTCGAATATTTCTACACATTTTGTGGAATATTTAATTTTATTGAAAATCAACTGAACAATAGCCCACAAATTCAGAGCTTTAAAAATCGAAAATCTGCAATTGTGCTCCGATTTCGATGATTGATACCTCTATCAATAGGTGTTGAGACCTGTAATTGTGATGCCAACAGGTATTTAGATCGCTCAAATATTTTAACACATTTTGTGGAAAATTTAATTTTATTGAAAATCAACTGAATAATAGCCCACAAATTCAAAGCTTTAAAAATCGAAAATCTGCAATTGTGCTCCGATTTCGATGATTGATACCTCTATCAATAGGTGTTGAGACCTGTAATTGTGATGCCAACAGGTATTTAGATCGCTCAAATATTTTTACACATTTTGTGGAAAATTTAATTTTATTGAAAATCAACTGAACAATAGCCCACAAATTCAGAGCTTTAAAAATCGAAAATCTGCAATTGTGCTCCGATTTCGATGATAGATACCTAAATCAATAGGTGTTGAGACCTGTAATTGTGATGCCAACAGGTATTTAGATCGCTCAAATATTTTTACACATTTTGTGGAAAATTTAATTTTATTGAAAATCAACTGAATAATAGCCCACAAATTCAAAGCTTTAAAAATCGAAAATCTGCAATTGTGCTCCGATTTCGATGATTGATACCTCTATCAATAGGTGTTGAGACCTGTAATTGTGATGCCAACAGGTATTTAGATCGCTCAAATATTTTTACACATTTTGTGGAAAATTTAATTTTATTGAAAATCAACTGAACAATAGCCCACAAATCAGAGCTTTAAAAATCGAAAATCTGCAGTTATGCTCCGATTTCGATGATAGATACCTAAATCAATAGGTGTTGAGACCTGTAATTGTGATGCAAACGGGTATTTAGATTGCTCGAATATTTCTACACATTTTGAGGAAAATTTAATTTGATTGAAAATCAACTGAACAATAGCCCACAATTCAGAGCTTTAAAAATCGAAAATCTGCAATTATGCTCCGATTTCGATGATTGATACCTAAATCAATAGGTGTTGAGACCTGTAATTGTGATGCCAACGGGTATTTAGATTGCTCGAATATTTCTACACATTTTGTGGAAAATTAAATTTTATTGAAAATCAACTGAACAATAGCCCACAAATTCAGAGCTTTAGAAATCGAAAATCTGCAATTGTGCTCCGATTTCGATGATTGATACCTCAATCAATAGGTGTTGAGACCTGTAATTGTGATGCCAACAGGTATTTAGATCGCTCGAATATTTCTACACATTTTGTGGAAAATTTAATTTTATGGAAAATCAACTGAATTCAGAGCTTTAAAAATCGAAAATCTGCAATTGTGCTCTGATTTCGATGAATGATACCTCAATCAATAGGTGTTGAGACCTGTAATTGTGATGCCAACAGGTATTTAGATCGCTCGAATATTTCTACACATTTTGTGGAAAATTAAATTTTATTGAAAATCAACTGAACAATAGCCCACAAATTCAGAGCTTTAGAAATCGAAAATCTGCAATTGTGGTCCGATTTCGATGATTGACACCTCAATCAATAGGTGTTGAGACCTGTAATTGTGATGCCAACAGGTATTTAGATCGCTCGAATATTTTTACACATTTTGTGGAAAATTTAATTTTATTGAAAATCAACTGAACAATAGCCCACAAATTCAGAGCTTTAAAAATCGACAATTTGCAATTATGGTCCGATTTCGATGATTGATACATACATCAATAGGTGTTGAGACCTGTAATTGTGATGCCAACGGGTATTTATATCGCTCGAATATTTCTACACATTTTGTGGAAAATTTAATTTGATTGAAAATCAACTGAACAATAGCCCAAAATTCAGAGCTTTAAAAATCGAAAATCTGCAATTGTGCTCCGATTTCGATGAATGATACCTCTATCAGTAGGTGTTGAGACCTGTAATTGTGATGCCAATGGGTATTTAGATTGCTCGAATATTTCTACACATTTTGTGGAAAATGTAATTTGATTGAAAATCAACTGAACAATAGCCCACAAATTCAGAGCTTTAAAAATCGAAAATCTGCAATTGTGGTCCGATTTCGATGAATATACCTCTATCAGTAGGTGTTGAGACCTGTAATTGTGATGCCAATGGGTATTTAGATTGCTCGAATATTTCTACACATTTTGTGGAAAATTTAATTTTATGGAAAATCAACTGAACAATAGCCCACAAATTCAGAGCTTTAGAAATCGAAAATCTGCAATTGTGGTCCGATTTCGATGATTGACACCTCAATCAATAGGTGTTGAGACCAGTAATTGTGATGCCAACAGGTATTTAGATCGCTCGAATATTTCTACACATTTTGTGGAATATTTAATTTTATTGAAAATCAACTGAACAATAGCCCACAAATTCAGAGCTTTAAAAATCGAAAATCTGCAATTGTGCTCCGATTTCGATGATTGATACCTCTACAATAGGTGTTGAGACCTGTAATTGTGATGCCAACGGGTATTTATATCGCTCGAATATTTCTACACATTTTGTGGAAAATTTAATTTGATTGAAAATCAACTGAACAATAGCCCAAAATTCAGAGCTTTAAAAATCGACAATTTGCAATTATGGTCCGTTTCGATGATTGATACATCTATCAATAGGTGTTGAGACCTGTAATTGTGATGCTAATGGGTATTTAGATCGCTCGAATATTTCTACACATTTTTTGGAAAATTTAATTTTATTAAAAATCAACTGAACAATAGCCCACAAATTCAGAGCTTTAAAAATCGAAAATCTGCAATTATGCTCCTATTTCGATGAATGATACCTCTATCAGTAGGTGTTGAGACCTGTAATTGTGATGCCAATGGGTATTTAGATTGCTCGAATATTTCTACACATTTTGTGGAAAATGTAATTTGATTGAAAATCAACTGAACAATAGCCCACAAATTCAGAGCTTTAAAAATCGAAAATCTGCAATTGTGGTCCGATTTCGATGAATATACCTCTATCAGTAGGTGTTGAGACCTGTAATTGTGATGCCAATGGGTATTTAGATTGCTCGAATATTTCTACACATTTTGTGGAAAATTTAATTTTATTGAAAATCAACTGAACAATAGCCCACAAATTCAGAGCTTTAAAAGTCGAAATTTTGCAATTATCGTCCGATTTCGATGATTGATACATCTATCAATAGGTGTTGAGACCTGTAATTGTGATGCCAACGGGTATTTATATCGCTCGAATATTTCTACACATTTTGTGGAAAATTTAATTTGATTGAAAATCAACTGAACAATAGCCCACAAATTCAGAGCTTTAAAAATCGACAATTTGCAATTATGGTCAGATTTCGATGATTGATACATCTATCAATAGGTGTTGAGACCTGTAATTGTGATGCCAATGGGTATTTAGATCGCTCGAATATTCCTACACATTTTGTGGAAAATTTAATTTTATTGAAAATCAACTGAACAATAGCCCACAAATTCAGAGCTTTAAAAGTCGAAATTTTGCAATTATCGTCCGATTTCGATGATTGATACATCTATCAATAGGTGTTGAGACCTGTAATTGTGATGCCAACGGGTATTTAGATCGCTCGAATATTCCTACACATTTTGTGGAAAATTTAATTTGATTAAAAATCAACTGAACAATAGCCCACAAATTCAGAGCTTTAAAAATCGAAAATCTGCAATTATGCTCCGATTTCGATGAATGATACCTCTATCAGTAGGTGTTGAGACCTGTAATTGTGATGCCAATGGGTATTTAGATTGCTCGAATATTTCTACACATTTTGTGGAAAATGTAATTTGATTGAAAATCAACTGAACAATAGCCCACAAATTCAGAGCTTTAAAAATCGAAAATCTGCAATTGTGGTCCGATTTCGATGAATATACCTCTATCAGTAGGTGTTGAGACCTGTAATTGTGATGCCAATGGGTATTTAGATTGCTCGAATATTTCTACACATTTTGTGGAAAATTTAATTTTATTGAAAATCAACTGAACAATAGCCCACAAATTCAGAGCTTTAAAAGTCGAAATTTTGCAATTATCGTCCGATTTCGATGATTGATACATCTATCAATAGGTGTTGAGACCTGTAATTGTGATGCCAACGGGTATTTATATCGCTCGAATATTTCTACACATTTTGTGGAAAATTTAATTTGATTGAAAATCAACTGAACAATAGCCCACAAATTCAGAGCTTTAAAAATCGACAATTTGCAATTATGGTCCGATTTCGATGATTGATACATCTATCAATAGGTGTTGAGACCTGTAATTGTGATGCCAACGGGTATTTATATCGCTCGAATATTTCTACACATTTTGTGGAAAATTTAATTTTATTGAAAATCAACTGAACAATAGCCCACAAATTCAGAGCTTTAAAAGTCGAAATTTTGCAATTATCGTCCGATTTCGATGATTGATACATCTATCAATAGGTGTTGAGACCCGTAATTGTGATGCCAACGGGTATTTAGATCGCTCGAATATTTTTACACATTTTGTGGAAAATTTAATTTGATTGAAAATCAACTGAACAATAGCCCACAAATTCAGAGCTTTAAAAATCGACAATTTGCAATTATGGTCCGATTTCGATGATTGATGCATCTATCAATAGGTGTTGAGACCTGTAATTGTGATGCCAACGGGTATTTATATCGCTCGAATATTTCTACACATTTTGTGGAAAATTTAATTTGATTGAAAATCAACTGAACAATAGCCCACAAATTCAGAGCTTTAAAAATCGACAATTTGCAATTATGGTCAGATTTCGATGATTGATACATCTATCAATAGGTGTTGAGACCTGTAATTGTGATGCCAATGGGTATTTAGATCGCTCGAATATTCCTACACATTTTGTGGAAAATTTAATTTTATTGAAAATCAACTGAACAATAGCCCACAAATTCAGAGCTTTAAAAGTCGAAATTTTGCAATTATCGTCCGATTTCGATGATTGATACATCTATCAATAGGTGTTGAGACCTGTAATTGTGATGCCAACGGGTATTTAGATCGCTCGAATATTTCTACACATTTTGTGGAAAATTTAATTTGATTGAAAATCAACTGAACAATAGCCCAAAATTCAGAGCTTTAAAAATCGACAATTTGCAATTATGGTCCGTTTCGATGATTGATACATCTATCAATAGGTGTTGAGACCTGTAATTGTGATGCCAACGGGTATTTAGATCGCTCGAATATTTCTACACATTTTTTGGAAAATTTAATTTTATTAAAAATCAACTGAACAATAGCCCACAAATTCAGAGCTTTAAAAATCGAAAATCTGCAATTATGCTCCGATTTCGATGAATGATACCTCTATCAGTAGGTGTTGAGACCTGTAATTGTGATGCCAATGGGTATTTAGATTGCTCGAATATTTCTACACATTTTGTGGAAAATGTAATTTGATTGAAAATCAACTGAACAATAGCCCACAAATTCAGAGCTTTAAAAATCGAAAATCTGCAATTGTGGTCCGATTTCGATGAATATACCTCTATCAGTAGGTGTTGAGACCTGTAATTGTGATGCCAATGGGTATTTAGATTGCTCGAATATTTCTACACATTTTGTGGAAAATTTAATTTTATTGAAAATCAACTGAACAATAGCCCACAAATTCAGAGCTTTAAAAGTCGAAATTTTGCAATTATCGTCCGATTTCGATGATTGATACATCTATCAATAGGTGTTGAGACCTGTAATTGTGATGCCAACGGGTATTTATATCGCTCGAATATTTCTACACATTTTGTGGAAAATTTAATTTTATTGAAAATCAACTGAACAATAGCCCACAAATTCAGAGCTTTAAAAATCGACAATTTGCAATTATGGTCAGATTTCGATGATTGATACATCTATCAATAGGTGTTGAGACCTGTAATTGTGATGCCAATGGGTATTTAGATCGCTCGAATATTCCTACACATTTTGTGGAAAATTTAATTTTATTGAAAATCAACTGAACAATAGCCCACAAATTCAGAGCTTTAAAAGTCGAAATTTTGCAATTATCGTCCGATTTCGATGATTGATACATCTATCAATAGGTGTTGAGACCTGTAATTGTGATGCCAACGGGTATTTATATCGCTCGAATATTTCTACACATTTTGTGGAAAATTTAATTTGATTGAAAATCAACTGAACAATAGCCCACAAATTCAGAGCTTTAAAAATCGACAATTTGCAATTATGGTCCGATTTCGATGATTGATACATCTATCAATAGGTGTTGAGACCTGTAATTGTGATGCCAACGGGTATTTATATCGCTCGAATATTTCTACACATTTTGTGGAAAATTTAATTTTATTGAAAATCAACTGAACAATAGCCCACAAATTCAGAGCTTTAAAAGTCGAAATTTTGCAATTATCGTCCGATTTCGATGATTGATACATCTATCAATAGGTGTTGAGACCTGTAATTGTGATGCCAACGGGTATTTATATCGCTCGAATATTTTTACACATTTTGTGGAAAATTTAATTTGATTGAAAATCAACTGAACAATAGCCCACAAATTCAGAGCTTTAAAAATCGACAATTTGCAATTATGGTCAGATTTCGATGATTGATACATCTATCAATAGGTGTTGAGACCTGTAATTGTGATGCCAATGGGTATTTAGATCGCTCGAATATTTCTACACATTTTGTGGAAAACTTAATTTTATTGAAAATCAACTGAACAATAGCCCACAAATTCAGAGCTTTAAAAGTCGAAATTTTGCAATTATCGTCCGATTTCGATGATTGATACATCTATCAATAGGTGTTGAGACCTGTAATTGTGATGCCAACGGGTATTTATATCGCTCGAATATTTTTACACATTTTGTGGAAAATTTAATTTGATTGAAAATCAACTGAACAATAGCCCACAAATTCAGAGCTTTAAAAATCGACAATTTGCAATTATGGTCCGATTTCGATGATTGATACATCTATCAATAGGTGTTGAGACCTGTAATTGTGATGCCAACGGGTATTTATATCGCTCGAATATTTCTACACATTTTGTGGAAAATTTAATTTGATTGAAAATCAACTGAACAATAGCCCACAAATTCAGAGCTTTAAAAATCGACAATTTGCAATTATGGTCCGATTTCGATGATTGATACATCTATCAATAGGTGTTGAGACCTGTAATTGTGATGCCAACGGGTATTTATATCGCTCGAATATTTCTACACATTTTGTGGAAAATTTAATTTGATTGAAAATCAACTGAACAATAGCCCACAAATTCAGAGCTTTAAAAATCGACAATTTGCAATTATGGTCCGATTTCGATGATTGATACATCTATCAATAGGTGTTGAGACCTGTAATTGTGATGCCAACGGGTATTTATATCGCTCGAATATTTCTACACATTTTGTGGAAAATTTAATTTTATTGAAAATCAACTGAACAATAGCCCACAAATTCAGAGCTTTAAAAGTCGAAATTTTGCAATTATCGTCCGATTTCGATGATTGATACATCTATCAATAGGTGTTGAGACCCGTAATTGTGATGCCAACGGGTATTTAGATCGCTCGAATATTTTTACACATTTTGTGGAAAATTTAATTTGATTGAAAATCAACTGAACAATAGCCCAAAATTCAGAGCTTTAAAAATCGACAATTTGCAATTATGGTCCGTTTCGATGATTGATACATCTATCAATAGGTGTTGAGACCTGTAATTGTGATGCCAACGGGTATTTAGATCGCTCGAATATTTCTACACATTTTTTGGAAAATTTAATTTTATTAAAAATCAACTGAACAATAGCCCACAAATTCAGAGCTTTAAAAATCGAAAATCTGCAATTATGCTCCGATTTCGATGAATGATACCTCTATCAGTAGGTGTTGAGACCTGTAATTGTGATGCCAATGGGTATTTAGATTGCTCAAATATTTCTACACATTTTGTGGAAAATTTAATTTTATGGAAAATCAACTGAACAATAGCCCACAAATTCAGAGCTTTAAAAATCGAAAATCTGCAATTGTGCTCCGATTTCGATGAATGATACCTCTATCAATAGGTGTTGAGACCTGTAATTGTGATGCCAATGGGTATTTAGATCGCTCGAATATTTCTACACATTTTGTGGAAAATTTAATTTTATTAAAAATCAACTGAACAATAGCCCACAAATTCAGAGCTTTAAAAATCGAAAATCTGCAATTGTGCTCCGATTTCGATGAATGATACCTCTATCAGTAGGTGTTGAGACCTGTAATTGTGATTCCGACGGTTACTTAGATCGCTCGAATATTTCTACACATTTTGTGGAAAATTTAATTTTATTGAAAATCAACTGAACAATAGCCCACAAATTCAGAGCTTTAAAAATCGAAAATCTGCAATTATGGTCCGATTTCGATGATTGATACCTCTATCAATAGGTGTTGAGACCTGTAATTGTGATGCCATCGGGTATTTAGATCGCTCGAATATTTCTACACATTTTGTGGAAAATTTAATTTTATTGAAAATCAACTGAACAATAGCCCACAAATTCAGAGCTTTAAAAATCGAAAATCTGCAAATTTTGTTCCGATTTTGATGATTGATACCTCTATCAATAGGTGTTGAGACCTTTAATTGTGATGCCAGCAGGTACTGAAATTGCTCAAAAATTTCTACACATTTTGTGGAAAATTTCATTTTATTGAAAATCAACTGAACAATAGCCCACAAATTCAGAGCTTTAAAAATCGAAAATCTGCAATTGTGCTCCGATTTTGATGATTGATACCTCTATCAATAGGTGTTGAGACCTTAAATTGTGATGCCAGCAGGTACTGAAATTGCTCAAAAATGTCTACACATTTTGTGGAAAATTTCATTTTATGGAAAATCAACTGAACAATAGCCCACAAATTCAGAGCATTAAAAATCGAAAATCTGCAATTGTGCTCCGATTTCGATGATTGATACCTCTATGTGTTGAGACCTGTAATTGTAATGCCAACGGGTATTTAGATCGCTCGAATATTTCTACACATTTTTTTTTGAAAATTTAATTTTATTGAAAATTAACTGAACAATAGCCCACAAATTCAGAGCTTTAAAATCGAAAATCTGCAATTGTGCTCCGATTTTGATGATTGGTTCCTCTATCAATAGGTGTTGTAACCTACAATTGTGATGCCAACGGGTATTTAGATCGCTCAAATATTTCTACACATTTTGTGGAAAATTTAATTTTATTGAAAATCAACTGAACAATAGCCCACAAATTCAGAGCTTTAAAAATCGAAAATCTGCAATTGTGCTCCGATTTCGATGATTGACACCTCTATCAATAGGTGTTGAGACCTGTAATTGTGATGCCAACGGGTATTTAGATCGCTCAAATATTTCTACACATTTTGTGGAAAATTTAATTTTATTGAAAATCAACTGAACAATAGCCCACAAATTCAGAGCTTTAAAAATCGAAAATCTGCAATTGTGTTCCGATTTTGATGATTGATACCTCTATCAATAGGTGTTGGGACCTTTAATTGTGATGCCAGCAGGTACTGAAATTGCTCAAAAATTTCTACACATTTTGTGGAAAATTTCATTTTATGGAAAATCAACTGAACAATAGCCCACAAATTCAGAGCATTAAAAATCGAATATCTGCAATTGTGCTCCGATTTCGATGATTAATACCTCGATCAATAGGTGTTGATACCTGTAATTGTGATGCCAGCAGGTACTGAAATTGCTCAAAAGTTTCTACACATTTTGTGGAAAATTTCATTTGAATGAAAATTAACTGAACAATAGCCCACAAATTCAGAGCTTTAAAAATCGAAAATCTGCAATTGTGCTCCGATTTCGATGATTGATGCCTCGATCAATAGGTGTTGAAACCTGTAATTGTAATGCCAACGGGTATTTAGATCGCTCGAATGTTTCTACACATTTTGTGGAAAACTTAATTTTATTGAAAATCAACTGAACAATAGCCCACAAATTCAGAGCTTTAAAAATCGAAAATCTGCAATTGTGCTCCGATTTCGATGATTGATGCCTCGATCAAAAGGTGTTGAGACCTGTAATTGTAATTCCAGCGGGTATTTAGATCGCTCGAATATTTCTACACATTTTGTGGAAAACTTAATTTGATTGAAAATTAACTGAACAATAGCCCACAAATTCAGAGCTTTAAAAATCGAAAATCTACAATTGTGCTCCGATTTCGATGATTGATACCTCGATCAATAGGTGTTGAGACCTGTAATTGTGATGCCAGCAGGTACTGAAATTGCTCAAAAATTTCTACACATTTTGTGGAAAATTTCATTTGATTGAAAATTAACTGAACAATAGCCCACAAATTCAGAGCTTTATAAATCGAAAATCTGCAATTATGCTCCGATTTCGATGAATGATACCCTTATCAATAGGTGTTGAGACCTTTAATTGTAATGCCAACGGGTATTTAGATCGCTCGAATATTTCTACACATTTTGTGGAAAACTTAATTTGATTGAAAATTAACTGAACAATAGCCCACAAATGCAGAGCTTTAAAAATCGAAAATCTACAATTGTGCTCCGATTTTGATGATTGATACCTCTATCAATAGGTGTTGAGACCTATAATTGTGATGCCAACGGGTATTTAGATCGCTCAAATATTTCTACACATTTTGTGGAAAAATTAATTTTATTGAAAACCAACTGAAGCCCATAAATTCAGAGCTTTAAAAATCGAAAATCTGCAATTGTGCTCCGATTTCGATGATTGATGCCTCGATCAATAGGTGTTGAAACCTGTAATTGTAATGCCAACGGGTATTTAGATCGCTCGAATGTTTCTACACATTTTGTGGAAACTTAATTTGATTGAAAATTAACTGAACAATAGCCCACAAATGCAGAGCTTTAAAAATCGAAAATCTACAATTGTGCTCCGATTTTGATGATTGATACCTCTATCAATAGGTGTTGAGACCTATAATTGTGATGCCAACGGGTATTTAGATCGCTCAAATATTTCTACACATTTTGTGGAAAAATTAATTTTATTAAAAACCAACTGAAGCCCACAAATTCAGAGCTTTAAAAATCGAAAATCTACAATTGTGCTCCGATTTTGATGATTGATACCTCTATCAATAGGTGTTGAGACCTATAATTGTGATGCCAACGGGTATTTAGATCGCTCAAATATTTCTACACATTTTGTGGAAAAATTAATTTTATTAAAAACCAACTGAAGCCCACAAATTCAGAGCTTTAAAAATCGAAAATCTACAATTGTGCTCCGATTTTGATGATTGATACCTCTATCAATAGGTGTTGAGACCTATAATTGTGATGCCAACGGGTACTTAGGTCGCTCAAATATTTCTACACATTTTGTGGAAAAATTAATTTTATTGAAAACCAACTGAAGCCCATAAATTCAGAGCTTTAAAAATCGAAAATCTGCAATTGTGCTCCCTCCGATTTCGATGATTGATACCTCTATCAATAGGTGTTGAGACCTATAATTGTGATGCCAATGGGTATTTGATGGCTCGAATGTCTCTACACATTTTGTGGAAAATTTAATTTTATGGAAAATCAACTGAACAATAGCCCACAAATTCAGAGCTTTAAAAATCGAAAATCTGCAATTGTGCTCCCTCCGATTTCGATGATTGATACCTCGATCAATAGGTGTTGAGACCTTTAATTGTGATGCCAGCAGGTACTGAAATTGCTCAAAAATTTCTACACATTTTATGGAAAATTTCATTTTATGGAAAATCAACTGAACAATAGCCCACAAATTCAGAGCTTTAAAAATCGAAAATCTGCAATTGTGCTCCGAATTTGATGATTGGTACCTCTATCAATAGGTGTTGAGACCTTTAATTGTGATGCCAGCAGGTACTGAAATTGCTCAAAAATTTCTACACATTTTGTGGAAAAATTTTTTTTATGGAAAATCAACTGAACAATAGCCCACAAATTCAGAGCTTTAAAAATCGAAAATCTGCAATTGTGCTCCGATTTCGATGATTGATACCTCGATCAATAGGTGTTAAGACCTGTAATTGTGATGCCAGCAGGTACTGAAATTGCTCAAAAATTTCTACACATTTTGTGGAAAATTTCATTTGATTGAAAATTAACTGAACAATAGCCCACAAATTCAGAGCTTTAAAAATCGAAAATCTACAATTGTGCTCCGATTTTGATGATTGATACCTCTATCAATAGGTGTTGAGACCTGTAATTGTGATGCCAACCGGTATTTAGATCGCTCGAATATTTCTACACATTTTGTGGAAAATTTAATTTTATTGAAAATCAACTGAACAATAGCCCAAAAATTCAGAGCTTTAAAAATCGAAAATCTACAATTGTGCTCCGATTTTGATGATTGATACCTCTATCAATAGGTGTTGAGACCTGTAGTTGTGATGCCAACAGGTATCTAGATCGCTCGAATATTTCTACACATTTTGTGGAATGAAATTTAATTTTATTGAAAATCAACTGAACAATAGCCCACAAATTCAGAGCTTTAAAAATCGAAAATCTGCAATTGTGCTCCGATTTCGATGAATGATACCCCTATCAATAGGTGTTGAGACCTTTAATTGTTATGCCAACGGGTATTTAGGTCGCTCGAATATTTCTACACATTTGGTGGAAAATTTAATTTGATTGAAAATCAACTGAACAATAGCCCACAAATTCAGAGCTTTAAAAATCGAAAATCTGCAATTATGCTCCGATTTCGATGATTGATACCTCGATCAATAGGTGTTGAGACCTGTAATTGTGATGCCAACAGGTATTTAGATCGCTCGAATATTTCTACACATTTTATGCAAAATTTAATTTGATTGAAAATTAACTGAACAATAGCCCACAAATTCAGAGCTTTAAAAATCGAAAATCTGCAATTGTGCTCCGATTTCGATGAATGATACCCCTATCAATAGGTGTTGAGACCTTTAATTGTTATGCCAACGGGTATTTAGGTCGCTCGAATATTTCTACACATTTGGTGGAAAATTTAATTTGATTGAAAATCAACTGAACAATAGCCCACAAATTCAGAGCTTTAAAAATCGAAAATCTGCAATTATGCTCCGATTTTGATGATTGATACCTCTATCAATAGGTGTTTAGACCTGTAATTGTGATGCCAACAGGTATTTAGATCGCTCGAATATTTCTACACATATAATGGAAAATTTAATTTGATTGAAAATTAACTGAACAATAGCAGAGCCTTCTAGAGTATAGAGCCATAATCATTATGACGTATTTTTTCGAAGCTTTTTTAGTGGTATAACTTTTCACTGATTTCCATAGGGATCCATAGTAAAAACGGTGTTTTTTAGCTTGAAGTTTTTCAATGAAAACACCAAAAATGTTACAAAATGTTTATACAAAAGTGTTCTACATATCTTTAGCAGCAATATACGAAGGGTATATTGGTATTAAGTAAATATTAATTGCAGAAATTTTAAAATTAAATTATTTCTAAAATATATTTTTCCAACTTTCATTTTGAAAAATACATCAAAGTTGGCTCTGACGAATTAGAATAATACTTGCTAAATTTATCTTTAGTTTTACTAGTGTACATTAGATGTCTATAATTGTTGGCAGAAAAATACGAAAAAAAAATATTTAATCACACAATTATGACATGTTCTTAATATTTTCTGAATTTGTTTTGCTTTTCCTACAATTATTGAACTCAAATTTCCCCAGATCGCAATTTTTGCTACGATTTTTCAAAATGTTTACTACCCACTGCCATCTATGTATATTGACTTAAGGCACACGATTTGTAGTAAGCTTTTCTTTTTAATTTGACCAGAAAGCTGTTGTTATGAACTTTTTTTATATTTTGGTTTAAATAAATCAATTATTACAAGAAAATGAAAACGATTTACTTAAACGAGATTTATATATGTTGAAATTCAAACATTTATGAAAATATTTCAGAAATCATAATTAAGAATTTGCAACGTTTTCATTTACAAATTTGTCTTAGGAAAAAAAGTGATTTCCCATATGTTTTAAGTGTTTAACTATGAAAATTTTGGTTTTTTCCTCGTTTCTAATTCCCTTATAAAAGCTTCGTTTTTTAGATTATGGCTTGTATAATCAAGGTTGCTTTGACAATAGCCCACAAATCAAGAGCTTTTAAAATCGAAAATCTGCAATTGAGCTCCGATTTCGATGATTGATACCTATATCAATAGGTGTTGAGAACTGTAATTGTGATACGTACGGGTATTTAGATTGCTCGAATATTTCTACACGTTTTGTGGAAAATTTAATTTTATTGAAAAACAACTGAACAATAGCCCATAAATCCAGAGCTTTAAAAATCGAAAATCTGCAATTATGCTTCGATTTCGATGATTGGTACCTCTATCAATAGGTGTTGAAACCTGTAATTGTATGCCAACGGGTATCTAGATCGCTCGAATATTTCTACACATTTTGTGGAAAATTTAATTTTATTAAAAATCAACTGAACAATAGCCCACAAATTCAAGTAGCAAGAGTTCTCGGCTGAACAACTTTACTAAAAATTACGTGATTAGAGAATCAAAGGCTTCATTCCATACCATTGAGTTCCAGAAGCAAGGTCTACCACATGCTCTCATTTTAGTGACACTGCAAACCGAGGACAAATTCACAACGGCCAATTATTTTATTTGTGTTGAAATTCCTACTTTAACTCAACCACGCCTGTGGTAAATCGTCAGGAGATGCATGATGGACGTTCAGGGAAGTCTATATGGCGCAAGCAAGCCAAACGCACCAATATCAGAAGGATTTCGATAATAATTCAATTCCTAGCCTGAGGAGTTACCCGAAATACCATCGAAAATCCGATGAACAGGCAAATGTTCAAGGTCTACCGCTGGAGAACAGAAGTGTCGTGCCTTACAGCCCGTACTTTACGTTTTAATACAATGCACACATCAGGGTCTTAGTCTGCACGTCCCTTGAAGTCATCAAGTACATCTACAAGCCTTCAACGGCTTCGATTGTCACAATATCGTCATCTCAACGGATATAGTCATCCAGAAAAATGGGAAATAAAATAAAAATGGAATTTATCTTGTTTTGCTTTCTATTCCAAAGCCATATATTGGTTCTGTTTATAGAACTTCCATGGAAGCTTATGACGCAAAAGTTAAAAATAAAACCTAGAAACATAATATTTGAAAATTACTCATCATACAGCTCCTTTTCAACGACGGGCTCCTTGCGAGACATCAAATCTCTAGTATTTAAATAAACGAATATAAAATTTTGTTATTGTCAAAATCCTATATATGTCAAACACCTATATATCTACATAGATTAGAGACCTTTTTGAGCTTTTAAAGCTAAGGCGATATTAGTTCTTATATCTTTAGTTTGTTTATATACATATTTCACTGCTGAAGTTGGCATACAATACGCTAAATTTCTTTTTTTTCGTCCCTGGACGACAATCTTTGAAATTCACTTGATTTACTAGGTCTGAAACAAATCTTAACTCATCTCATGATTTATGAACAAAATAATTTAACTCGAAAAAAGTTTCAAATACAATTTATTGATTGGTCTCCTAAATTTCGCTGATTCTAAATTTTCGACAATTATTTTTTGAGTTTTACGAGCGACTCGTATTAACAAACTATTTTTATGCCGCGTACCTATTCCCAATTGGTCAAAATTTTTGGATTAGTGACCAAAATTATTTTAATTTAAGTTTATTGAACGATTAACAAAAAATGTTGTGTTAATTCAAAATTTAATTTAAAATACGAAGAATTTGAAATTATCATTTCATTCCAAATAATATAACCCAATTCTAGCAGATGAACAAAACAAAAATGTTTCAATATTTTTTTTTATTTCTTTGTCTATACAAACATACCAATGTGTTTGTCGATTATACTTTTAAAATTAAAATAATCCAACCCTTCTAATATTGTTATTAAACTCAACAGTAACACATTTCGATGCGTTTCATATCTTTCTAGAAAAAGGTTCGACTACAGTTATCTAAAAGGTATATACAATATATACCTCAACCCAACATTTCCCATTCAATTATTCTAAATAATAATGCAATCAACATTTTCTTCGGTTCCCATTTCCGTATACATGGCGCGCAAAATGTTCATTTTATAGTTTTCACACAAAATAAAAAAAATGGGAAATGGAAATTATAAAATTATAACAAAAAAATTAATAATAATTTTATGAGAGGCAAGTGTAAAAAAAAAAATTAAAATCCATATCTTTAAGATGTCACATCTGGATTATTTTATTAAAACAAAAAAATATTACAATAAAAGCTTATTTTTAACGTTTGGATTTATTAAAAAAAAAAATCTTAATGTCTTCCTTTCCACTACTAATCCAACTCCAACATTACTGACTGTCTATATGCAATTACGTAATAAAAGAAACGTTTTTTTGTCTACACTGTACAACAAATTATATAAAATAGTTAATTTTTAGGTAATTTCAACAAAAAATCACGATTCATACAGAGACATTGTGTTAAATTTTAGATAAACTAAAAAAGTTTTACTTTTTTTTTTATTGATACTTAAACTACTCTCTGTTTGACACTTTAAACTTTTACATAGAGTTTATAGTTGGCATGTAATTTTCAATGTATTTCCTACCAACTTCTGTTTGGTGTACTTTTTTAACAATGTGTTTAAACGATTTTCTTTTGTTTGCTTTTTACAAACATCTTAACACTAAAAGAAAATTGAATGAGTGCTTGAGTGCAAAAATATTAAAAATTTGAACAAGGTAAGTTTTTAGGAAGATAGCAAATTTTACCGAACTTTTTTATTTATATTAGAAATGATAGAAAAATGAGAAACTACGGAAATGATGCTTCAATTTTGATCCCCAATTTGATTATTTAAGGAGCAAGCTGCGGAAATCTATCACATAAAAGTTATACGCGATAGCGGCTCATATAAATAGGGAAAACTAAATAACTTTTATATCTAGTTAAAGCTAAGCAATAATTGAATTAAATATTATAGTTTGTAATTATTTGAGTTTACCAATAAACAGCACATCTAATTTATATGTATAGGTCGGCGCCATTTTGTTTTTATTTCCATGTAATATGCAAATCTTATATCGCAGGGCTTGTTAGTTGTGTAGCAGGAGTATATTGAATTTGGAAGATGATCAAGGATTTCAGTAACAATAGGTAGCGGATTTAAATGTTGACTATTTTTAATCTCCCCAATGCTTTATTTTTTAAATTACTAATTAAACAAAATTTAACTTTGTGGAAATTGTTCGTAATTTCGTGCAATACACTCAATAGGCTCTAATATCCGCGCGTCCTATCGTGTAATAACCAAGAATGTTAAAAATGTAATAAAAATGAAACCACTTTGTCCACCAAACTCAAATACCATAAAATTCATTATAAAAATCATATTGTTGTAAAAATAACTTAGAATCAAATTAAATACATTTCGTGTGTTTATTTGTTAACAGTACAAAGGATTTTTTTTTTTTTCTTAATTTTCCAAGAATGCCCAATAATATTTCTGGAAACCCATACCTAAATACAACAAAAACTGAAAAGCTTTAAAATATTTTTGAGTTAAAATCAAAGAATGATTTGTAGGTAGGAATTTATTTTCTGGTTGTTTGTTAAAAATATTTCCAAATAAATCTCTATACGATTTAATTTTTTATTTTTTATTATTTTTACTAAATGTATTTAATTTATTATATTTCTAATGCTGTGAAATACAAAAGACCGATGGAAGAAATAATATTACAAGACAAAATATTTCTAACATTTTTTTTTGTATGTTGTTAAAATGAAATCGAAACACAATAAGAAACTGTAACGTTAGTAAGTTATAAGAAATACGACGGTATTTGAAATATTTTTAATAATTTGAAATCTAATTTTTTTAAAGATAATTTATTGAATGACAAATAAAATAAATTTAGTATGGTTTAAGGTAACACTAAAACTACAGAGAAGTTCTAACCTCTGGTTTGGAAATGGATCTTCTTTCGTAAGAATAAAGAATTAAAAACGAAGTATTCAAATTTCTAAAATTTCGCAATATTACCCCCCTAAGGTTTCTTTAAATAAATGGTCTAGAGGGTATGAGACAAATTAAAATCTCAACTGGAGCAAGATAAATGAATCGATCAGCTAGGCTGACGTAGAAGCTGTGTTAAGCATTTCCATGTCAACTGAATATATCAACATTTCAAGCGCCTTTCAATGTACAATGAAATTTTAATTAAAATGCCAAACGTGCAAATGTATCTCAATCTAATGTCATTTCGATATTAAATAATTTTGTATTTTAATGTATTGATTGATCAAACATTTTTGTTATGCTCGTGTAATGTGAAGTACACGTGACAATAGTATAAACAACTACAACAATTTCTCTGAATGAACTCGACCTAATAATAAACAAAATTCAAAATAACACTCTACTGTTGAAGTTTTTGTCGAAAATATTTACAAAAATATTTATTTGCATGAACAACCAATTAAAGTGTTTGTCATTTATGCTGTTTTGTGTGTGGTAATTGCTTTAAATTGTTTACTATCTTGAAAACATTTTTTTTAAATTCCATCAAAATAATTAAAAATATTAAAATTGATCGATGCATTTAGGTAAAATCATTATAACGTAATATGTAAGGATTTTTATATTGTGTTTAGCAAAAATCAACATTTTTCAAAAAAATTTAATTGGCAGGTATTCGAATATGGTTAGCTTGTTGTAAAATATGAAAATGAACGATTTTATGCATTAGTCTATCTATATAAAAATAAATAATAATAATATGAACTGATTCTACCTCACATAGGAAATTATATTTTTAAATTTCCTCGAATTTATGGGGTAATTAGTTGTTAGTTTCAGAAAATCATTTTTTTTTATTTTTAGTATACACAGTTTACTGAGATCCAAAGTCTGATCAATTTCCCAAAAATAAGGGATAGTTCACTAAAGCATTGCACCTACGAATAGTATACATACACAAAAAAGGTATTTCGGCACAAAATTTGAAATCTAAAAATTATTAATTCAAAACTACAACCAAAAATATTAATAATTTATTTTTACATAACAACTAAAATAAAAAGGTTAATTACAAAATTAATTGAACCATATTTTACATTTTACATTTTACATTTTACATTTTACATTTTACATTTTACATTTTACATTTTACATTTTACATTTTACATTTTACATTTTACATTTTACATTTTACATTTCACATTTTACATTTTACATTTTACATTTTACATTTTACATTTTACATTTTACATTTTACATTTTACATTTTACATTTTACATTTTACATTTTACATTTTACATTTTACATTTTACATTTTACATTTTACATTTTACATTTTACATTTTACATTTTACATTTTACATTTTACATTTTACATTTTACATTTTACATTTTACATTTTACATTTTACATTTTACATTTTACATTTTACATTTTACATTTTACATTTTACATTTTACATTTTACATTTTACATTTTACATTTTACATTTTACATTTTACATTTTACATTTTACATTTTACATTTTACATTTTACATTTTACATTTTACATTTTACATTTTACATTTTACATTTTACATTTTACATTTTACATTTTACATTTTACATTTTACATTTTACATTTTACATTTTACATTTTACATTTTACATTTTACATTTTACATTTTACATTTTACATTTTACATTTTACATTTTACATTTTACATTTTACATTTTACATTTTACATTTTACATTTTACATTTTACATTTTACATTTTACATTTTACATTTTACATTTTACATTTTACATTTTACATTTTACATTTTACATTTTACATTTTACATTTTACATTTTACATTTTACATTTTACATTTTACATTTTACATTTTACATTTTACATTTTACATTTTACATTTTACATTTTACATTTTACATTTTACATTTTACATTTTACATTTTACATTTTACATTTTACATTTTACATTTTACATTTTACATTTTACATTTTACATTTTACATTTTACATTTTACATTTTACATTTTACATTTTACATTTTACATTTTACATTTTACATTTTACATTTTACATTTTACATTTTACATTTTACATTTTACATTTTACATTTTACATTTTACATTTTACATTTTACATTTTACATTTTACATTTTACATTTTACATTTTACATTTTACATTTTACATTTTACATTTTACATTTTACATTTTACATTTTACATTTTACATTTTACATTTTACATTTTACATTTTACATTTTACATTTTACATTTTACATTTTACATTTTACATTTTATATTTAATTTTTTTTTTTATGAGGAAGGTGGAAATGCATTTACGCACGATGTGTCGGACTCTCATTTAGAACTACCGACTAAAACCACCTTCCTCCTCCTCCTTCAAACTAGCCTGGGACCGTCTAACACATTACTTCGGGCTAGTCTGTTTTTCCGTTGCTCTCCCCGAGCTACCTCCTGTCTTACTATCCAAGTCCCTCTTTTTATTCCCTCTGTGTATCGTGAGACGAGATCCCACCAAACAGCTCCTCGTACCATAATGTTCACCGCCGTTTCAGGCGTCCAAATACCTATCTCTAGCTCAGAGTTGCTTAACATTTATGACGTTGCTACCAACCCACATCGGGAGAAATGGCTGGATTCTCCTCTTCGTCAAAATAGCTATCTCGGTTTTACTGAGTGCTAGGGCTAGACCGTGCTCTTCCACCCATCCATTTATGGTTCGCATTACCTGGTTCAACTTCAGTTGCGCCTGCTTTGTATCGCGCGTAGCAATAATCACCGCCACGTCGTCCGCGTAACCCACCAAGCGAATCTCGTCGGGTGTCTCAATTCTTAGCAGGCCGTCGTAAAAAACATTCCAGAGGTCGGGTCGCAGTATTGATCCCTGGGCTGCTAATGCTGTGACCCGCTACCCTTCTTCCGTGTCGTATGTGAGGATGCGATTCCTGATATAGTCATCCAAAATCCGCACTAAATAAGCTAGAATATGGAATTGGTGCTCCATGACGTCATCTCACTGTAATAAAGGCGTTTTTCACGTCCAAGGTCACCAGCAAAACAATGCGCCGCGAAAAGTGGTTGTAATCTTCCGCTCTCTTCATTGCTTCCGTAACCTCTCTGACTGCGCCGATCGTGGAACGCCCAGCTCTGAAACCATATTGCCTAGGCGAGAGATGTCCTGCTGCTTGGATCGCCGATACGAGTCTCGCTCGGATTAGCTTCTCCAAAACTTTGCCAGCCGTATCCAGCATGCATAAGGGTCGAAAGGATGAGGGTAGCTCGGGGTCCCCATCTCCTTTTCTAATTAGCACCAGCCGTCCCCTCTTCCATCTGAGGCTAGAAACTCCTTCCACCAGGCAAGCGTTGTACATCTCCAGCATTATTTTAGGATCCTGCTGGGCAACGATTTTCAGAACTTCACTAGGAATTCCATCCGGGCCAGGAGCCTTCTTCATCTCTGTAAAAAGTGGAACTTCTATTTCTTTCCTTCCTGGTATCAGTTCTCTCTCTGGATGACTGGGGAAGAGAGTTCTGACAATGTTTTCAGTGGAGCGAACATCCATTACTCGTGTTGGTATCTGGGGTCCTAGTTTCTGCGTAACTATTTTGTAGCCCAGTCCCCATGGGTCTTCGTCAATGTCCCCTATAAGCTTCTTCCAGCACCGATTTTTGCCCTCATTTATTTTCCTGCGCAGTAGCTTTTTGGCGAGCCTGAATTCTTTGAAAACGCGGCTAGCTTCAGCACGATCTCTTATTCGCTGGGCCTCTCGTTGAAGTGCGAAGCATCTCCTTCGTACGTCCGAGATTTCCGCTGTCCACCAATACACAGACGGTTTGTTGTGCCTTGGTCTCTTCCTTGGCATGGATGCCTCACAGCCTGAGACGTTCCTAATATATTGCTCCCCATTTGCTGCTTGGCATTCTTTAGCACTTCCCTGAACCTCTCAACGTCCATTTTTTGCAGGTTTCATCTACCAGGTTTATCCCGCAAGTCGCTCCGTTGTCTCCTGCCAACTTCAAAAGCAATGTACTGGTGGTCACTGCCGCAGTAATCCTCCATGACCCTCCAGTTGAGGATGTGTGGCACTAGCACCTCCGATGCAATGGTGATATCGGGGATCGTCCCCGTGCAGGCCGGCCTCCGAAAAGTTGTGGCAGAGCCGCTGTTCAGTAACATGAGTCCTGTGTCTGCGCTTGGCATTCCCCACTCAAGTACTCTTGCATAGAAATCACCAGATATCCCGTCATCCTGAGGATCTCATCTTCCAATGCCTCCAACTTTGCTACAAACTCCGCGATGAATTCATTAGGGGTAAAATAACTGCTAAAGTAGGTTATGCTTGCTGTTTTCATCCATACGAAGCCCCTTCCTGCATCTTGGTGTTCAACATGCACCTCCCCTTAAATATGGAAACACTTGTAGCACAGATTATTTCGATCTGGGCCTTTACAGTCCTTGGCCATAGCCCAGTTGCTGCTCATCTGTATGATGGCCATTTGCTGCCCTCTGGGGCAAGGGAAAAGGTTAATTTTAATTTTTTTCGAGTCCGGCATTTCCCTCTTCAGTGCCGCTGCAACTTCTGGCTCCGTGGTGTATCCATCTAGGTCGCGGATCTCTATCGACACCCTAGACTGTAGATTTAGAATCTTGGCTTGATCCCCTAAGGCATCTCTCAATGCGCCACAAAAGCCATCTTTAACCTTGCTGTTCGGCCCCAGTTCCAGGAGATCGTCCCCTGTTTTGGTCTGCCGGATTGACTGAATCTCTTTCCCGGATTCCTCAGGTCTGACCTTACTGCGGATCTCACCTAAAACCTCTACATAAGATTTTCCCTCCGCTGGTCTTATGATCAGCGCTGCAGGCAGAAACCTACGACGTTTGCCATTCCTCCTTCCATTCTGCATTTTTTTTATGGTAGAGATTTCCTCGGGCTCAGCCGTGGACTTAGTACTTTCCGGTTTCCTATTATCCAACTTCTTGGCTTCTGGATTTCCCCGTCTCCTCTCCCTTTTGGGCATCTGTCTTTTCCAGGTAGCTTCTCCTGAGATGAGTAATGTCTCGTCCCTAACTTTCTTCTCTAGCTGATTCTGCTCCTATGCAGGGATCTCTGCAGGTCTCTTCTGACTCCCCGAAGTATTGGGGGTTCTATTAAGTTGCTGCAGCCCTCAACCTTCAGATAAAAGAGTTTCGGATCTCCTCTGCGTTAATATATCGTACACAAAAGCGTTAAAAACTTCCTCTAATTCCATCAGCTCCACCTTAATGTTGTTGGAAATATGTTTTTGCTTTAAAGTTGCGGCCTTCATCTTGTTGATGATGTTCTTGCCCTCCTGCAATAACTCTTCCTGCTCTGTTCTACTTACCGGGGTGCACGGTCGCTCTGCAAAGAAGTTTCTTCCTATCCTTGGAACCTCCACCCTCTGGCTTCCCCACTCATTACCCTCTTCGCTGCCTTTGACACTGCTCAGTGGCGTATCGTTCTCACTCACCATGTCCACTGAGGTTTCCGCTGTTTTAGATGGAGGGGTCCTTTGTAAACTTGCGTTTTTCTTAAAACGTTTTTAACGTCTTCCTCAACACTGGTAAGGTCTACCATTTCTACCGTTTCTCCATGCGTATCCGCGGAGGCACTTGGATATTGCGGCGCTATTAGAGAAGCACCATTATCCATTTCATTAGTTAATTTATTGGTTGTATTCATTTCTGTTCCCACGAGTAGCACGAGAAAAAAAGGGCACCTATGACAGAGCTCTGCGTTATCATAGGAAGGCAATGATTTAAACCGGAAGTTGCGTAAAACCGGAGTTCACATACTAGCGACTAAGCATCTCCTTAGCCATGCAGCTATCGGCGTATGTAGTGCCACCTTAGCTAGGATGTTTTAGCTTTTGGGCCACCCCGGTTATTTGATTTCCCCGGTACTTGGTACCTGCCATATCTGGCGGGCTGTCCCCTATCCGCCACCTGGAGAGGCGCCCGATGGGGTGCTAGTCCACTCCACACGAGCATTAATATTTAATATTTAATATTTAATATTTAATATTTAATATTTAATATTTAATATTTAATATTTAATATTTAATATTTAATATTTAATATTTAATATTTAATATTTAATATTTAATATTTAATATTTAATATTTAATATTTAATATTTAATATTTAATATTTAATATTTAATATTTAATATTTAATATTTAATATTTAATATTTAATATTTAATATTTAATATTTAATATTTAATATTTAATATTTAATATTTAATATTTAATATTTAATATTTAATATTTAATATTTAATATTTAATATTTAATATTTAATATTTAATATTTAATATTTAATATTTAATATTTAATATTTAATATTTAATATTTAATATTTAATATTTAATATTTAATATTTAATATTTAATATTTAATATTTAATATTTAATATTTAATATTTAATATTTAATATTTAATATTTAATATTTAATATTTAATATTTAATATTTAATATTTAATATTTAATATTTAATATTTAATATTTAATATTTAATATTTAATATTTAATATTTAATATTTAATATTTAATATTTAATATTTAATATTTAATATTTAATATTTAATATTTAATATTTAATATTTAATATTTAATATTTAATATTTAATATTTAATATTTAATATTTAATATTTAATATTTAATATTTAATATTTAATATTTAATATTTAATATTTAATATTTAATATTTAATATTTAATATTTAATATTTAATATTTAATATTTAATATTTAATATTTAATATTTAATATTTAATATTTAATATTTAATATTTAATATTTAATATTTAATATTTAATATTTAATATTTAATATTTAATATTTAATATTTAATATTTAATATTTAATATTTAATATTTAATATTTAATATTTAATATTTAATATTTAATATTTAATATTTAATATTTAATATTTAATATTTAATATTTAATATTTAATATTTAATATTTAATATTTAATATTTAATATTTAATATTTAATATTTAATATTTAATATTTAATATTTAATATTTAATATTTAATATTTAATATTTAATATTTAATATTTAATATTTAATATTTAATATTTAATATTTAATATTTAATATTTAATATTTAATATTTAATATTTAATATTTAATATTTAATATTTAATATTTAATATTTAATATTTAATATTTAATATTTAATATTTAATATTTAATATTTAATATTTAATATTTAATATTTAATATTTAATATTTAATATTTAATATTTAATATTTAATATTTAATATTTAATATTTAATATTTAATATTTAATATTTAATATTTAATATTTAATATTTAATATTTAATATTTAATATTTAATATTTAATATTTAATATTTAATATTTAATATTTAATATTTAATATTTAATATTTAATATTTAATATTTAATATTTAATATTTAATATTTAATATTTAATATTTAATATTTAATATTTAATATTTAATATTTAATATTTAATATTTAATATTTAATATTTAATATTTAATATTTAATATTTAATATTTAATATTTAATATTTAATATTTAATATTTAATATTTAATATTTAATATTTAATATTTAATATTTAATATTTAATATTTAATATTTAATATTTAATATTTAATATTTAATATTTAATATTTAATATTTAATATTTAATATTTAATATTTAATATTTAATATTTAATATTTAATATTTAATATTTAATATTTAATATTTTATATTTTATATTTTATATTTTATATTTAATATTTAATATTTAATATTTTATATTTAATATTTAATATTTTATATTTTATATTTAATATTTAATATTTAATATTTAATATTTAATATTTAATATTTTATATTTAATATTTAATATTTAATATTTAATATTTTATATTTAATATTTAATATTTTATATTTTATATTTTATATTTTATATTTAATATTTTATATTTAATATTTAATATTTTATATTTTATATTTTATATTTTATATTTTATATTTAATATTTTATATTTTATATTTTATATTTTATATTTTATATTTTATATTTTATATTTTATATTTTATATTTTATATTTTATATTTTATATTTTATATTTTATATTTTATATTTTATATTTTATATTTTATATTTTATATTTTATATTTTATATTTTATATTTTATATTTTATATTTTATATTTTATATTTTATATTTTATATTTTATATTTTATATTTTATATTTTATATTTTATATTTTATATTTTATATTTTATATTTTATATTTTATATTTTATATTTTATATTTTATATTTTATATTTTATATTTTATATTTTATATTTTATATTTTATATTTTATATTTTATATTTTATATTTTATATTTTATATTTTATATTTTATATTTTATATTTTACAATAAAATCATGTAGTAATATTAATTTTCCCTATAATTCGAAAAAGTATTTTGTAGGCTTTGGGTTTAGAAATCGAGATGTTTTTAAGTGATCAAAGCTTTGCCAATACGAAGGTATATCAAAAATCATTCATATGTTCAAAGTATATTGTCCCTGATACCAGTAGACCAATGATGACCTAGCTGCATTGATAGCTGCCTTAATAGTTTTTATGCCTACTAGTATTTACAAATTACTTGTACAATATAAATATTGCGTTATATTAGTAGATTAAGATTTTAACTGATCACTGGACTTTCTATGTTTTATATTTACTTATAAACAATTATATTTTACAAATATTCTTTAAAATATTTCGTAAATGAACAAATAAATCAGATATCAAATTTTAAAGAATTTAATTGTCAGCTACAATATTGTATCGAGCTTTAAAAATCGTTTGTATAAAGTTTATGTAAATTTATAGTTTTTTTAAGCACCTGTTAAACTATTCTGGTAAGATTTTCGTTGACTACACGGAATACTAAATAAATTAAATTGTCAAACTTCAACTGCCAGAATGTATTTCATTAACACTCGTTTTATGCCAACCAAACTATAAAAACTTTAATACGATAGTAAATGAATATATTCAATCTAAAAAAAATAAAAAATTGTTTGTATAATATGAGAATTACCTGACATGAATAATGCATATGATAATCTCAAAAAAAAAAAAAAATTAAAATTCAATTTTCCAGAAAATTAAAAATTTCATAAGCTTTAAGTGTTTTTACTTCGCATACATAAAATTATTTAAATTTTCAGAGATTTTCATTTTGAATTTTTTTTTTTTTAATTATATGCAAAAATAAAATTTTTTGAAAGTTTCAAATGAAATAAATAAAATACTAAAAAACTAAATAGAAACCCAAATAACTATATATGTACATATATGTATGTAGTTAGTACAGAGTACATACATACATAGTCATTATGATTATTAAAGAAAAAAAAAATTAAATTAAACTATAGTCATAGAGAAAACTATTACTGTAGCAGCAACTATAAAAAGAATTTGATGATTTTAATTAAATTGGATTCATTCCACATTTCTATTGTTTCAAAATAGTCATTCCAAGTATGAAAATTGTATGCAGTAGATTTTTGTTGTAATTGTAGCTTTATTGTACATGGGGATTCTTTCGTACAAGAAAATTCTCCATACACACTTACTTAAATGTATGCTTATATGGTACATAGTTCATAGTTTCCATTATTATTATTATTATTGTTATTATGTAAAACAAAAAATAATTTTATGTAGCTATTATTGTCATATATTAAGTTATAAAAACGAAAGATTGAAAATTATAATTTATGAAAATATTTCTTTTGTTTAAATATTCAAAGTAGTTTTTTTTGGATAAATATATATGAAATGGAAAACTATAAGAAAGTACATGCGGAGATAAAAAATTGAAAATGATATTCAAGTCAAAATTGATAACATTAAAATATTAATAATCATAACTATGTGAGCAAAACTACTCAACCTTATTAAATTTGAAACAAAATGTTGTATAAAGTTCTTTTGTCTTTTGTTTGGCAGAGCAACATTTGAATACAAAATATTAATTTTATATAAGTGAAGCGAGGTCAAATAAAGTTAATGGCGGTTTTGTCACAAACTGGTTAGATTTATAGGGAAACGGATATAAAGATCTGAGAAAATTCGATTTTCCATAAATTATTAGAAAATGATATAAAATCAGTCAGTGTATTGATATGCCTAAAGATCGATTGAATTTTATGGGATTTGGGAATAGCTGTCGCAAAAGAAAATTGGTTTGAATTTGTGAGTTGCGCCTAAGCTAGCTGATGGCGCCGTAAAACTAAGCGAGATTGGTGGACAGATTTTAATGGGACAAAAACATTTTCTAAAAATGAAACTTATTCTTAAATTCTTATTTGTGAACATCGCCGCCATTTAAGTATAGGTAAAAGGAGCCCCTTGCCAAAATAGTTTGGTTATAAAAAATCGCTGGGCAAAATATTTTTTTGGGTTCCGTGAATTATAAATATGTAGGTACCAACCCACTTGGGAAAACCAGCGTAGAAAGTAAAATATTTAATATATTATGAGTGCAGAAGAATATTGATCTTATATGTACGTATAATATACTCGTACGATTATTCAAAGTAACAAATCTAATTTATGTAATTACCTTTAAGTCACTTATAAATCAGAAACATATCGATATATGTAATCCCATAAATCACTTAAGTAAATCTAACAATTTTTTATTGTATTACATAATACCTATGGTTTCAGTATTCATTTCTCCCCTCTTCCGGTGCCATTCTTATTTATTTTCAGGATTGTCAATTTAATTTATAGTTTTATTGTATATCGTGTAGGTATTTTGTAAATAATACTCTCATACTATATCATCCACCCCCCACATATATGAGTTGTTTAATAGTTGTTTAAGTTATAAGGAGTCCTGAAAATCAAATAAATATTTTTTTTAGAGGTTAGAAAGTAGCAAATTATAACAAAATAAGGCATGAAGGTTATTTACTAATTGACTTACCCTGTATTACAATATATTATCATATGTATGCAAGATAATTGGTTGTGTGTCTTTTGTGTGTCATAAACTATACATTGTGTTGTTACTACATCGTTTTATTTTAATTTTTAATGGATTTTAAATTACATTTGAAATAAGCTTTGTGTACTGTAATATAATATTGTTCCTCAGTGTATAGCGTTTTTTGGTTTGTTGAATAATCCAAAATATAAATGAAAATTAATATTTGTTCATAGTTGAATAATCAATTTTATACCATTTTGGTAAACAAAATTAATTTTTAATGGTAAAATGGTAAAACTATCGGAATTATACATCTCTATCGCCTTTTAGTAATCTTCATGTAACCAAACGAATGGACAACAAAGTCGTTGTTATTTAGATTAGATAATTTTTAGGTATGGTAATAAATGTATATTTGAAAATATGTCACGATAATTAAAAAGTTTGGGAGCTGGACATTTGGTGCTGATTGATTTTATTAGTTTATCCTAGTTATACATATGTATTAAACCATTTCATAACGAAAACATTTATGAGCAATATTTCTGTTTCTATTGACTATAAACATTGCTGCAATCATAAATAATCACCGCTCCCATAAAAATACCCGATTCTATCTCCCTCCTCACTTTTCACCACAATTTTTTATCAAATAATAAACTGAATTTCTTTATTTTTTCATTAATAAAAAATTAAATTCAAAATCTGATTATCTGTCAATCATTTTTCCATTTTCTGTTTTTATGTTGTTACAGTGTCGGTATCGGAAATTTTCTATTCATTTTTCTTTGTGGAACAGCAAAAAAAAACGCTTAATTTACTTTCTTTTTGTTTTGATATTTTCACTTTAACTTTTAATTTTTGATGGAGATTAATTAATTATGATTCATTTTTTTTTTTTAATTTTTATATTTAAATAATATAATTATAATGGTAATTGTAATTAATGTAAAACGATAAATTTTTCCTTTTTCGCTTTTATTTAAGCTTTTCCACTTGTTCGATATTTTATTTTACCTGTAAACACATAGCTACATAGCTTTAATGCTCTGGAATCTTTTTATTTTTTTTTTGTTGATCATGTACGAGAATGCATACATCAAGAAGTGTGTTTAAATTTAGAAAAATATGATATTTTTATCACAATAGGCGAACATTTTCGGTCCAGACAAAACATGGAAATTTTAAAATACAATAAACTTTTATACGGTATACCCACAAAAAAGCTTCGTAATATATTTTGTTTAATGTTTTTGTTTTTGTTCAAAAAGTTTATAGTTTCTAAACAAAAATAATACATCAAAGCATGAAAAACGAGTCTGGGTTTACACAAAGAGACCAACAATTTTGTTTATACGAGTATAATGTATGTATGTACCTATATACGGTGTAAAAAAATCATAAAAATCTTTACAAAGTAAAGTTTAATGGATTGTAATTTCGTTGAAGGTTCTTCTTGTAGTTTTCGGTTCTGTAATTTTAAATTTTATGCTCACAGACGTATTTATACCTATGGAAAATGAAACCAAATATTTTTGTGTCGGTAAATAATGATAGTGTTCAAGTGACTTCGAACACATTGGCCACAAAAAAAGTGATATTTTTGTTTTAAATTGCGGTTTCAACTTACCTTTGTTTTTTTGGTTTATGCCAGCCAGTTTTTTTTTGGGGTATCCAAAATTTTGCACGTTTACTTAAGTTTGGTGAAATGCAATTTTATGGAAACTTTTGTTGATATTTGTTATTTTCGAAGGAAGTGAAATTCTTAACAAATAAAAAAAAATATATATGTATGTGTTTTTACAATTAGCATTCATTCAGGCGATAATTTGTGCATCAAACGTTGCATAGAAATTTCAATTAAGTAGAAATTGAAATCAGAAGTATCAAATATTGTACATATATTGCGCTACTAGCTGTGTACACCTAGTACACTAAATATCACGAGGTCGATCCTTGGAGTCGGCGATATATATAACAGGCAATATATATATGGCACGATGTACAAAGTTTCAATGACGAAATTTGTTCAACAAAAATCAATAGATTGACAATTGGTTCTATGAGAAATTATTTTCAGAATTGTACGAGTTTAAAGATTTATAGTTGGAGCATGTAACCTACAGTTTCATAAATGTACGAACTTGATAAGCCCATTAAGTTGAAAATAAAAATAGCTCCAGCTGGCTGACAAAGAATTTGCAATATATACAAGATATTGTACGAAATATCTTTTAAAAACTGGTTTATCTTATATTTAGTATATGATATTTTTGAGGCATAACAGATTACATTAGATAACTGGTTTATTGCCGGCTTTTTTATTTTTTAGATTTGACGAGGATTTAAATAATTCTTGTAAAATATTGCATATAAAAAAAAATAAACTAATTATTATCCACACACTAAAATATAATTATATATTATACTAATTTTTTATTTTCCGCACTAGCAAAAGTTACTTAAAATTTAATTTACTTAAAATAACTTTTTTTTGCTTTAATATCCCATTGATTGCTTTTCATATTTTTTAATATTAAATTTGGTTCAGCTCCACGAAATAGTCAACCTTACTCTTTCTCCACCATGTTTGTATTCAATTAGTGGATTTTTGTTCAGCTTGAGCCTGTTGCTGCTGTGAAGTACAAGATAAAAGGACATGGTAGACGTGTTGTACTACTTCTTAGGATTGGGCATAACCAATTCATGAATGAGGTTACCATTAATATGCAGCCATATTATTTCCGATGCAACTCCAGTTACGTCTGTTATATTTAAAAAAAACAACGAGCGAGTTCACCCTCAACTCGCAAAAGATTTATGTGAAAACTTTTTGATGTGAAAACATCTTTAGCGGCAGGAGTAAGTAAAAAATTGTATAGAAGTCGGGTTACGGAAATAAAAGTTCCGACCAAAAATATTGCTTGTATGTGTGAATATCGACAAGAACAAAACATAAATAAAACGTAAAATCAATGCAAAATCTATGCATACACATGCAATATACAACAGCATCCGGCATTTCAAAAACATCGTGAGCCGAATACAAAAAAAAATCGCCTACTTTAATTAATTTTGTTGAGAAAATATCTGCTATATGCCCGCAGTAGCAAGTGTTTTTGAAAATGAAAATTACATACGAGCAAAACGGCCACAAATTATGCTTGTGTAGTGTAAAAAAATTAAATGGAAATAGCTAGCTGTGAAAATTGTACATATAAATACATTGATACACAATAAAATAATAATTTTAAAATTGTTTAATCGCTTCGGATGCTTTCTTATTAGTATTGGTTAGGGAGGGTATCGCGCTACTGTCTTTTCAATTGCAATGATTTTATGACCAACAGTGCGCCCAAATAGAACCGCTCTATTTAATTTATTGATTTTGAAGCATTAAAACAATAATTAATTTATTAATTTTTCAATAATTTATTTGTTTAACTTCTCACGGGAAGTGCTGTAGCAATGAGGTGTTAAAATTTATTGCAATATGTGCCCATTTTATTACTAAAATGAACCAATTGCTGTTTTAATTTCAAGTTATCTTTAATTAGTTATTATTGGAAAGTTTATGAATCGAATTATGTGATATTTACTTTAACTTTTGTTGTTTTTTACTAATATAGTCTAATACTTAATTTGTGGTTTTCGTTTACTTTGTATAACTCTTAAATATAAATTTGTTTTAATTATATTCCTATATCTATTCTTAACTTTTTATATAAATCAATGTTCTTATAAAATATATGTTAATTTCTAACTTGATCTTTAATTTATTCTCTTAGTTTTCCTTTTAATAAATTTTTTTTTTTTTTTATCTATTATGTCTCGATTCTTATTTTATGTATAATTATATAATTCTGTATTTATCCTAGCAAGATTAATCTCCTAAATTTCCGTTACTCTTCAACATGTAACGTAATTTAAATTATGATCTTCTGCCACCCTTAATTATTCGTCTTATATACTGGCTTCATCATTGATTTATAATTTGATGATCTCCATCCTTAATAATAATATTAATACTAACCACCACCATACATTTAATATATTTAACATTAGTTCATTATCCAAATGAAAAGTGAATTACGTCTTATAATTCACTTTTCTTACATATATTATTAAATTATCAACTATACATAATCACCCAGAGTATAATCCTATTCTAAATTCTAATTCTGATTGTGGCATTTTTTTTAAAAAATTATTTTTAACGACTAAATAAACAACTCTACCATCAAGCAAGTCTCTGTCCAGAAACACTCACAACGCATATTCGATGTCTTTTAGGAAATCGATTATTTCTTTGAGTTGCCTATCATCTTTATTACCGATCATGTGAAACAAGGAGAACTCATTCAAACAATTGTATTTATTTCTTATATTATCAAATTTAGTACGAGTCATATAGAATCAAAAACGATATATTCCACTTTTCGTGTTTAGAAGAAAAACGAAGAAAACTTTTTATTTTTGAATTATTTTAAAAAACTGTGTTTTCTTGAAAACATTATCCTCTTAAGACATTTCCAAATTAGTTTTACAATTTAAGAAAACTGTCAGTTATCAGAGTTAGCAAAAATTTTATAAATAATTTTGGAATAAGTTAAGTTTGAAAGTTTTTTTCATTTTGAAATTTGTTGTAATGGAATAAACCTGTTATGAAATTTATTTAGTAATTTAATTAGAATTTATGTACTTACTATAAAACACAAACACTTCTAACAAACGAACCACTTTGTAAGGATTTTCACAAGCAACTGATTTTTTTCCTATGATTATTTTGACATAACGAAGTAATTCGCGCCAAATTTTGGAATAGACGTTTTCTGATTTTTAATAACAACATATAGAGCACTGGAATAGATCTTTTTTGAACATTTTATTGGAATAGTATTATTTTGTCGATGAAGTTGTAGTGGAATAGATCGAGTTTGAAACATTATTCATATTTCTTACTTGATTTTCTCAGGAATACAGTCATTTTATAACATTTTGGTTTGAAGCGTTAATAGAGTTGAACAAAACATAAGGAAATGTAGTATTAACCAAAAAAATGTTAAAAGTGGAATTGATCGTTTTTGATTCTATATGACTCTTATGTGTAGTGCATCTTCAGTCACACCACAAAAATCGCAAAGTGAATTATCCTCCAAACCTATAGTGAATTTGACTTTTTTGTCGAATGAATGCCCTGTTCTTATCCTGGTTTTTAAGGCAATTTCCGAAGCTTTTAATTTTGATGATTTTCACCATACTTCTTCCTGGGGAGTATTTACTATGTTCTTATAAAATTTCCTTTATTTTCCATTAAATCTGTATTGTGTATCCCAGTCATCTTTTATTGTGTTGTTTATATTATGTAAAATGTCATTTGTTGTAGGGTTATTATTATAAATGTGAAAGTGATTTGATATAGCTAATTCGTCTGCTTTTTCGTTACCCCCTACATTTATATGGTCAGGTATCCATTTAATTGTTATATTTTTGTTCTTGTTATGACCTACAAAATCAAGAATGTGGTTTTCGTAGTTTTTCTCTGTGTTATTATTTTTCGCATTTATAATAGATTTACAAGCACTAAGTGAATCTGTAATAATTAGAATGTTGTTACTTTTACACAGTTGCGCTAATACTACAGCAATCATGATACCAATGGTTTCTGTGTTTTTTATATCTGTACAATTTTTAAGTTTTATTGAAAACTTTTTATTTGTTCCAGGAATAAAAATGCCACCTTATCTTTTATGGATCAAAAATCTTCTCCATGTTTTAATATTCTTCCAAAGAAGCTTTGGTTAGATCCCTCATAACATCTATGTTAAACGTATTGTATGAGCCACACACTTCTAAAATTCAGCACACAATCGGGTTGGTTGAAATAAACGCAGCCACTGGTTTTACAATATTCATTTGTATACTTGTATTTCAATATTAACTTTATTATATTTATCTTTATTAAAACATAAACGATTATTGCAAAAAAAATACAATCAAAAAATATACAATAAAAATACAATCACTAGTATTCCCAGTGATGTTTGTCTCCAATGACGGATGATTTTGCAATACAACACTTTTATTTTCCATTCTCTTCGTTGCGATTAAAAATTCTGTCATCCATAAAAATTCTGAATTCTTATTGGCTCCATAATATGCATGAATGTTGTTGACGGCTGATTGGCTAGTCCGCTGTTGCTATAAATTAAATTCAAAAAGTTACAGTTTGGAATTGAATTAGTTAGAACTCAAACCATTAATCGGTGGTAAGTAACGTTGCTAACAATGATCAACGCTAGGTGACACATGTATGCGTATAGAATTCAATTTTTGTTCAATAATTTGTTTCAACATAAAAAAGGTAAACAAACCAATTATTGTAACAAAATAAGTATAACTAATTATACAGAACTGGAAATACATATATGTATGGAATGCAATTAATTCTAATTTAAATATTGTATGTAGATTCGATGGATTCCAATTTAAATTGTTAAGGTGGGTGTAGACCTATTACTCGGGCCTTGCTCGAGGTTAATTTCAGCAGGATTAGGATAGGTAAGGTAACATCGAATCTATTAGGTTTTAGATATACAAATTATAATTATTATTTCAGTTTTGTAATGATATTGTGCAGTTGAAGTCAAACACGTATTGATATTATTTAACCGTTTAATTTTTGTTATGATTTCTAAGTTATTTTAAGTCGTGTTTTTGTAATGTACTAGCTTTATACTCTTAAGGTAGAGATTGTACAAATTGTTAAGTTTTTCTAGTGATTTACCATTTTTAATGTTAGTTCCAATTAACGTATTTTTAAAAAGATGATTGGCAATATATTTCAGTGATTTAAATTTGTTGTTTAACAGACTATTTTTTTCTGTGGCTTCCGCTAGTATAATTGGTATTGGTGTAGTCTTGGCAAGACCAAGACACGTTCTAAGACACTCATTATTTATACTTTGACAGATTTGTTGATTCTGTTGTTGTTTAAGTCTGCGATGATGAATCCAAATTTCAACTTGGATTTAGCAGCGATTTATAAAGTCTCAGTAGAATATCAGGGTGTGTACCCCCTTCTTTATGTTTTAACGATTTTATCATGTTTATGGTATAGTGAGCCTCGTTTTTTAAATTCAAGTAATGTTTATGTAAATTCAGATTATTTACCATGTTGATACCGAGAATTTTTGTTGTAGTTTTTTCCTCAATCGTTTCACTACCTATTTTTACTATTATTTTATTATTGTTATTTGTATTGGCAAATAGTCTCAAATAATGTGTTTTGTTAGTATTTATGTTTAATTTTAAAGAATTAAGAGTTTCACTAAGTTTGATAATTGTGTTGTTTATGTTATTTTGTATCGTTTCGAAATTTCCTCCTTTAACTATAATACAGATATCATCTGCAAACTGAAATACCCTTGTGAAGGAATCACTTAAGCTATGAATGTCATGAGAGTATATATTAAACAGAGTATGTCCAATTGATGATAAATTTTGAGAAACTTAACTTTTCCATTATTTCTAAAAGAGCTTTCTTATTGACTTTGTCAAAAGCTTTGCTGATATCCATATTAATTAGTACCATTTTGAAACCATTTGCTTTGTTTGTTTTAACGTGATTAAAAAGCTCTACCATGTAGTCGCTGATGCTCTTGTTTTTTCTGAAACCATAATTATTATAATTTATCAAATTTCTAGAGTCTAGGTGTTTGTTTATTCTTGATAATAATTTGATAATAATAGTTTACTGAAAATTTTAGAGATCGCTGGTAGTAATCATTTGTCCCTTTCTTCTTGATGGCTATTGCCTTTGCTCTTCTCCATTTTTCTGGTATTGTTTGATTGACTCATATTTTGTTCAAGTGCCTTGTGTGTGATACATTCCAGAAAATTAACGTTTGACTTAGCGATAGATTTTATTAGTTTATAACTAATCTAATCCATTCCTGGCGCTGAGTTTTTTAGATTTATTATGATTTCTTTGACTTCTTCTACTTGAAATAATTCTATTATGTTCTTATTAGACTCTTTTGTAAATGGTAATGGGTTTAGTTCTATAGAAATTGGAAAGTTATTTAATAAAAAAAATTTCGCAGTGATACTATCTTCTAGAATCGCAAATTTACTTGAATTTTTATTCTTTATTTTGTTTATTTTACTCCAAAAATCGGCACAATTCGTATTTCTATTGATGTTGTTTAAATAAATTAACCAGCATTTCTTTTTTTCGACTTTAATTCTTTGTTTTAATTTTTGAGTGGCAACTAATAATTCCTCCGCTGTATATAAGTTTTTCTTCCTGTTGTAAATTAGTTGTTTTGCTTTTTTAATATCCCATAATAATTTTAATTCCTTGTTCCACCATGACTTAGAATTTTTATTAATTAGCAGTTCCAGGTTTTCTTCAAGGTTTACAATCTCATCCAAATCTTGTCCGTTGAAATCTTCTACTACTTTCCCCCAGTTCGTGATCTTTTTATTAGTAATTTTCCTAAGATTATAGGTCATTATAATTGGAAAGTGGTCACTTCCAATTGTGTCCTGAGAAATATTCCAAGATAAGTCTTCAGATAATTCCCTGCTGCATAGTGATATATCTGGCGCTGATGTCGAATGGTGCCTAGTATCTTGTTTCGTATGACTACCAGCGTTTTATATTCTATAATTACTGTTTGTAATAGTATTTGCAATTAACTTGCCCAGCTTGTTTGTTTTAGGGTTATCTTCCCATAAATTATTATGGGCGTTGATATCCCCTGCAATTAAATTGTTTATTCCTAAATTACAATTGATAAGCTTTACAAAATCGTTTGATACCTCCAACGGGATCATACTACTATTATTGTAAAAAGACGTTATGTTAATATTCATGTTTTTGTATATACAGTTGATTTTTAATTGTTCAATTCTGTTGAACTGTGTTGTGACATTTACAATTTTATATGAAATTTTCCTATCTACTAAGAACCCTACACCCCCGTAACCATCTAATCTATTTTTGATGTGAAAACATCTTTAGCGGCAGGAGTAAGTAAAAAATTGTATAGAACTCAGGTTACGGAAACAAAAAAGCCGAACAAAAAATATTCCATGGATGTGTATATATCGGCAAGAACAATAAATAAATAAAACTTAAAATCAACGAAAAATCTACGCATACACATGCAATATACAACATCATCCGGCATTTTAAAAACATCGTGAGCCGAATACAAAAAAAAATTTTAAAAATCCGCCTACTTTAATTAATTTATTTGTGAAAATATCTACTATATATGGCCGCAGCAGCAAGTGTTTTTGAAAATGAAAATTACAAGCAAAAGGACTACAAATTATGCTTGTGTAGTGTAATGCACAAACGGCAAACCGACATTTCAAACCGTCAAATCAAATAATTCGTTATTCGTAAAATTTTTTATTAAAATTCATTTAATTTCATGCAAAAACTCCAATTTTACGGATTTTTGCTTGACGGCCGGCAAAACATAAAATTGGGGATTTTGAATAAAATTAAATTAATTTTAATAAAATTTTCTTAGAATAAGGTGGAACTTATAGATTAGAACTCTTTGTTAATAATTTTCATATTGCAAAGTGAAGCAACTTAGCCAAAAATTGAGTTTGACGGTTTTAAATGCCGGTTCTCCGTTTTGCATGCGAGGCAATGTCATAAGTGACTCAAAAAAATTAAATGGAAATAGCGAGCTGTGAAAACTGCATATATACCTACATTGTGCATAATAAAATAATAATTTTAAAATTGTTTAATCGGTACGCTTTTTTACTAGTGTTTTGCCCTACCGCCTTTATAATTGCTATGAATTTACGGTCAACATTTTGTCCTAATAGAACCGCTTTAGTTAATTTATTTTAAATTGATCAATGACAAAGCGATGCATATTTGCTTTGTTCAGCGGGTTTGCCGTGACCATTCACTAATAGTGGCTAATTATGGACTCTTGAACAAGATTGTCGTGTATGAGTATTGATATATTTTAAAGCGTATAGATGGGAGGTTTAGGTGATTAACTTAACAGAATTGTACTTTGCTCATGCTCAATTAATGTCAGTAAGGTTCGTTCTCCAAATTCAAAATCGAATAATTTATTGACTTTTTGAACCAAAAATGTAACTTAGCTTATACACTGAGCGAACATCAGCAGTCTTTATGCAGGAGTTTCTCGGTCTCGTCGAAATGGCTTGAAATGATTCAATAGATATGTATACATAAAAGTTTTCACATAAATCTTTTGCGAGTTGAGGGTGAACTCGCTCGTTGTTTTTTTTGCTATATGTAATCCATATTTTTAAATTTTATTATTTCATCATCCCTAGACCAAGTTTCACATAATATAACTATGTGAATGTTATATTTATAAATAAATTCCTCCAATAGTATTTTGTTGCTGGAGAGACTTCTAATGTTTACTTGAAGCATATTAATAACTTCTGTCATGAATTATGCTTTCTCAATAAAATTTAAAATATCCAATAGAGCGCTGTCCGCACTCATCATCACATCACCTTCGGAGCTGACTGTTGCTATTTTATTACTAATATTATTTAATAACTCCTCCTTTTTTTTGAGTTGTAATTTAATTTCAATTAAAATATTGTTTAGAACTTTTATTTTTTCTTCCGACTGTTTGGCAACTAAATAAAGTTTTTCTTTTTCCTCTTTATCCCTGTCCATCAAGCTTTTATATTCCCACATGTTTGGTGCTTGTTTCCTTATCCCAAAAACTTTCTCTTTCGCCTCTTTATATGAACTCTTATTAATGGTCATATATTCGACCAATTTCCTTTGTCTTTTTTTCTCCAGGCAACTAGAATGGTTTGTCCCATGGCCATCATCGCAAAACTTACATT
Source organism: Tipula helvola (assembly GCA_963556165.1). Taxonomy (NCBI): domain Eukaryota; kingdom Metazoa; phylum Arthropoda; class Insecta; order Diptera; family Tipulidae; genus Tipula; species Tipula helvola. The sequence continues at coordinate 28,895,163 of OY744483.1, forward strand.
TTGGTTTCAAGTCGCACAAATATGATTCATCCATTACTCTAGTACATGTCCCGCATCTGCTTCCCTCTTTAGTTCTACATCTCTTGACTGTGTGGCCGTAACTAAGGCAATTTTTACAATACATTGGGTTAGGGAAATAGTAATTTACCCTAATCAATATATTTTCATATACCACCACGTTATTTGGGATACTATTGGCTCTGAATGTAACTTTAACCAGTTATAACGGAGTTTTCAAATTGTTTACTTCATCCTACTTATACATTCTTTCAAGACTCATAATTTCAAACTTCGCTTTGATATTTTGTTTTAATTCCTCCATGGAGATATCTGTGGGAATCTCCCTTATTACTCCTATGGTTTTATTAAAATTATTAGGAATAAAGCAGTCAAATTGGTCAAAATCGTTAACCAATTTATTACGAATGCACTTGTTAGCTTCGCTGTAGCTATTGAATGTTACCATAGCCATTTCATTGCTTAACTGATCTATGGCCAAGATACTTGTGATATTATTAATTTTTAATATTTTCCCAATTTTTAACTTATTTAAATTTTCCTTTTTCATAATTACTTTATATAGACCGCAATCTTGAATTGTGTATAAATTTACTGGTTTGCTTGGTAATTTTCCTGTAACCTCATTCATCGTACTTATTCCATCCATTTTGTACTCGGCTATCGTATCTTCACCTGAATTCCTGTTTAAATTATCTGTTATCAAATCTTCTGGATGATTATATCCTGCGTGATTATCTCCCGTTTTTGTTTTACTGATTATACTTGGGTCACTGTTGATTATTTTTCTTTTATTGTCTTTACCCATTTTTTTATTACTTTCCACTATAAACTTAATACTATTCTTATTAATTATGTAAAATTCCTGTATTTGATTTGGTCTATTCTTGATGTTAGTAATGATTGTCTTTGTACCTACTGTATAGACGCCATTTGTATTTATGAATTAATCGACCACGTTTTTTCTTATAGCTTTAATTTTTTAAAATGACCAACACTGGATTGCCAAGATCATCTAACAATAATCGGTATGTATTAAACACATACAATTATACGAATGAACCTTCCCAATTTCACATCATTAATGTTATAATTTTCAAAAAGTAATCAACCTTGATTATATGATTAATTATACGCGCATTTCTAATTCTTCGAAATAAAGACAATCCTATCTCGAATCGTGCTTGTAAGAATAATTATTTCTAGACTAGGACTTACCTGGTCCTTATGTGGTTTTATTTTCCACCAAGAAATATTTAAAATATTTAATTTCCTTGTTTTATTTTTTTTTTTTTTTTTATGAAAAAACATTTTTAATACACAAAATGGTTTGTTCTAAATTCTACTTTACTGTACGAATGCCACTATCAGAATGAAGTACCAACCTTATAAATTAAACTAATTGTAAATAATTATAGTAAAACAAGTACCAACTTGATTATAGCAATTAATCATGTGAAATGATAGATGGCGATATAAATTATATGTATAACACAATTGAATTAGCATTGTATAACACTTTTTTTAGTATAAAAGGGCGTTCTATAATATTCGTGAAACATTGTAAAAAAGTCATTGTAAATTAAAGAGTCTAAAAAATAAAATTATTGCGCATACAAAGTATTTTTGAATTAAAAGCAATGTACAAGTTATATTGTGAAATAGAATTGTATAGTGATTAAAAAAGTGACAAACCGGCGACTATTTTGAAATATTTTGTGAATAAAAACTATAAAACCATTAAATTGTGAAGATCGGGTGTTTTATTTTAATATAAACAGCGACTATAATAAACCCCCTTCAATCCGCGAATCAAAAAGTCCAATTATGCGCTACCACTACATAGCACAAAAACGTTTTATAATGAAACAATTTTAGGAAACAAAAACTTAATCAAATACAATTACATTATTAACAATAATCTAGTAAAACAGAAATTAACAAAAATGCATATATGTATATGCCTCCACATAAAGCCAATAAATCCTCAATAAGAAACAGATCCAACTCATGTAGAAGCACACATACGCACATATATCCAAACCAAACGCAGAAACAGTGCTGAGGATTACAGATCTAAACTGACTTAGCTGAAACGAAAATTAATCACAATCAAGGAAAAACTCATTATGATTTGACTGTAATCTTGATAAAGGGTTCACAAAGCCAAGATTGATTCTTGAGAAGGTCGGAATAAATAGCATTGCGCTTCTAATTCTATGAAACGGTGCATAGAAATTCAGACATGATAACGAGGGATAACGAGGATGCTTCGCACAAGTTGTTAATTAATTTATAAAAGAATGTTTCATCAAGCAGAAGCCTTCTGGTCCCAAGCGATTGAAGTTCAAATATTTTAAGCCTAACTTCATAGCTAGGACGACTACTGAAAGGCATATACTTATAGTTTTGAACGTTTTTTTTTTGCCAAATTGCTTACAAACAATAACTAAACTTCTATTAAAAACTGCCTTTTGTATCGAATTGTTTATGCCTGCGTGACTTGTGAATGTCCTCTCTCCTATTTTATTTTTTCCTTATCTGTAACAAAACGATGGTGGTTATCGCACTTCTTTTTATATTAAAAATGAGAACTATAAAAGAGAAACATTGACCATCTGGTATGTGTATGAGGCTGTACATTTTGTTACGGCCAATTTGTTCTAATCTGTTTATGTTCTTTCCGTATTTTGTGTAGTACATGTGAATTGATGTTGATGTCAGTGCAATTACCTTTTTTGTCGACAAGTGTTGTGCATAATTCGAGTTGTAACGGCTCATTCATTTATTCTCCGCCACAATGTATACACTGGCGTCCGAGCAAACCCAATCAACCTTATCATCGCATCACATTCACTCGCCATACTTTATATAATAAATAGCTCTGGTACATTGGGTTGATTTCCCCAACACAATCTGCAGCACCAATCACAATTGACAAACATGACAATAAAACTTTTGTCTCTTCCATTTGTAGTAAAAGAACAAAATAAAATAAAATAATTTTCAACATTAGTCTGCTCTCAAATCTCAATGCGGTGACATGCCGCCCACATCGCGTGGCAATTAAAACAAGCAAAAATGGTGGTGGAAAATAGTATTGTATATAATTGTGTAATTTAATTAACTAAATAAATTTTAATAAATTAAATTCAAATAAATATAATTAAAATATTTTAAAATAAATTAGTTAAAATTAAATAAATAAATATATGTCGTTCGTGGTTCCACGGTAAACAGTCAATTTTACAAAATTCCCAAACTTCATCTCTTAGATTTGAATTATTTTATTTCTTTCGTATTCCTCAATTTAAAATAACGGATACATATTTTTTTATTTTTTCTGTAACCTTCGGTTGTCCCGTTATTCAATATTTTACTTTTGACAATTTTCAAATTATAATTTTTAACTCTTACATAAAAGGTTGTATCTTCTGTTTTAAGAGGAGTATTTTCAAAAGTGATACCATTTTGGAAAGGTATTAATCCATCCTAAATTTTAACATAAGTTATTTTTAAAAAGCACCTTTATCTAAGGAGCTATGAACGGATAAATCGGTCTTTAAATTTTTGCCGCTAGATGGGACTGCCCCGAAAATCTTAATATAATCAAAAGCGTATTCAACAGTTAAAATAACAGCCTTTCAGAAAAGTTGAAAACTGAATTTGTTCTGGCCCCAGGTTTTCTTGTGAAAAATAATTGAATATTTACAGTTAATGGGAATTTTTCTAATGATTTTTATAGACTCCAAATAAACGATTAAAAATAGTGTACGTTTTGAAATAATGTAGCTACAGAGGGCCGCAAATCTGAAATTTATGGGTTTTTTTTCGTAATAATAATTGTCAAAATTGATTAGGTATCATAATTAACAGAAATTTTACTAATAATTGTTTAACTTATACACTAATAATTTAAAAAAATGTAAATCCCGAAACGTTCGGTTTGCAGTTTGGCCACCAGAGGGCTGCAAATTGGAAAATACGTATTTTTCTTATTATAAGTTGTTAAATATTAGTTGTAGATATAACAATGAAATTTGATTTACAATCTTATAGCTAATAAATCACTGATCATAGAATTGAAAGAATACGCTTATAGTTAACTAATATTTAAAATCAGTTTTGAACCGAAAAAGGTCTGTGCCTCACTTAGGCTACACAATTGCTGTTAGCAGAAGAAGAGCTGAAGGTGCAAAAGTTGTTATTTTCTTTATACAATAATTAGAATAAAAGAAGAAATGCTATTTTTGGAATAATTGTTACGCATTTTTTCTTTCATTTTTACAAAAATGTTTCAGTTACAGAAAGAGAACTCGAAAACATTTTAGTTTTAATAGAATTTGTATTGGAACCAGGCATTACTTGATGAATTAGACAGATATTTTTCAATGTGTTATCCTTTGATAGTATTTTATTGTTTCTTTTTGGTGTTTGCATATTCTACTTTGCTTACGTAACCAAAATGAATAGATTTCATGTTGCTATTATCTCTACAACATTAAAAATATCCTTCTTCAGTATTGAAAAGGCTCTGGTCAACACTGCTCAAGGAACATATTCTAGCAGTCCTATTAATAGTGCCTCTAACACCATCTGCTGGCCCGTTACCATGGCTGTTGCAAAGAAATTCGATTCAAAGTCAATATTGAAATCTTGTTGATGGAAGGCAATATTGACAAAGTTTTTCCTATTCTTAAATTGCGATATAGCTCCATCCGAAAAATAATAAATTTTCTTTGGAGCTGGATATTTCGACTCATTAATTCTGAGAAAATTGATAAATTAGTTTGAAATCCATAAAGAGCTACTAAATCATGTGTCTGCTCTTCCGATATTACTGCATAGGAAAGTATGCTCATTTCACCTGTTAATGATTTGTAGTATGCCACGATTGGAAATAAAGTTGCTTGCTGTTTGTAATAATGCGCTGCTTTTTTTTTTTTTTACATTTATTTATTTAAATATTAAATCTTCCTGATACAAGCAAAATTTTAAGTTTACACTATTTTAAATTTAATCATACGGGCCTTATCTTTAAGGATATTTACCCTAGTTCCTTCACCTTTATTTATTTACATATTTATAATTTTCCCTTCTATTTTAATTTACATATTTACTGAATTTTTAAGACTATCTAGCTGTATATTGTTTCTAGCTTTTATTTCACCTCTTAATTAAATCAAATCTTTGCAATTTGGTTTAATTTTTTTTTTATAACCTAATAATAATAATACTAATTCTAACTAATGCTAATGCTACTAATAATAAAGTGAGGTAATAATGATATTTACAATGATAATACTAATAATAAATTGCCAAAACGGTGAAACATCTGTCTGCTATCCTCTATGGTTTCTTTCTTTGTTAGAGATGAACCTCTCAAACTCCTCCTCCTCCAGTTCCCGAAAGTCCAAATAGTAATCTCTCTCCTATTTTTCCATTTTTACGTTGATTTCTTTATTTCCATGCTTTAGCGCCCTATCTTTGGCTCTAATAAACATTCCTTTTAGGTGACTGATGCAATCCTCTATTTCCATTAATTCATACAGTTTTTTGTTTTTTGTTAACCTAAATTTTCCTTCTTTGATGGCTTCCTTATCCCATTTTCCCACTAGATGTCTCAATATTTTCCTTTCGAATATGGTTATTTTTTTGTACGCTGTTGGTGTTATAGTGACCCATACTGGGAATCCGTATGTGTACACCGGTCTTATAATTTGTTTGTAAATCAGTTTCTTAGTTTTGATTGGTAACTCTAGTCTTTTACAAATTGTCTTTACCATACTATAGGCTCTCCACGCTTTATTGATATTCCTGTTTATATGTTCGTTAAATTTCTAGCGATTATTTAAATTAAATCCCAGGTATTTAACGGTGTTGACTGCTTCGATTTTTTTCCCGTTAATGGTAATGGATGCCTTTTTACTATCTGCCACCATGGTTTTTGGGCACCTACCGGCTGGTGGCCTGATAACCATATACTCCAATTTCTTTTCGTTGATTTGTAAACCCCACTATTTATAAAATTCTTGTATGATTTCGATGTGCTTTTGTATTTTTTTTGTAGCTGCTTCCACCTTAATCGATGACGCTGTTATAATTGTATCATCCGCAAACATAATGACTTCCGCGCCGTTTTCATTCTTCATTGGTTGATCCGCCATATAAATATTAAATAAGTGGGGCCCCAACACTGTACCTTGCGGAACACCTCTAAGGACAGAGAAGAAATTAGACTCTTCTTTGTTTATGCTCACCTTTACCCTCCTGTCGCTCAGGAAACTGATAAGTAGTCTAGCTATCCTCTTTTCCACTTTTGATTCTATTATTTTGAAAATGAGTCCTTTTGACCACACTGAATCAAATGCCTTCTCTATCTCTAGGAAGCAGATCGCCACCGCCCTATGGTTGCTCAGGCTGTTCGAAACCTTGCCCGAAAATGCTGTAGCTGCGTCTATTGTAGAGTGTCCCGGTCTAAACCCGAACTGATGGTCTGGTACCATTTGATTTTTCTGGTAAATTTCCTCGCAAAGCCTATCCTTAATTATTTTTTCCAGAACCTTCCCCAAATTAGAAGTTAGACTAATCGGTCTAAAGTCCTTGATGTCCTCTGCCCTGCTCTTTTTGGGAATGGGAAGAATAATCGCCTCCTTCCATACTTTTGGAAAGTATCCATTGTTTATGCAATTGTTGATCAGTATCGTCTATTTCTCGAGCATTGCCCTTGGTAATTTTTTCAGGATGTAGTTGGAAATTCCATCTGTACCGCTTGATTTTTTTGCGTTACCTGCCTTGACCAAACTAGTAGTATCCTCTATGTTTAGGAATATGTCTTCTCTTGGCTTCGATGCTATATTTGTATTGTCGAAATTTACCAGTGGCCTCCCTGCTTCCTTTGCTATATCTTGTATTATATTTCTAATGCCTTCCATTTTTTCTAGCCCTAATTTTGGTGTTCTCTCATCGTATAGTTGCTTGTAGTATTTCCCGAATTCTTCTGCCATTCTCTTATCTCCACATATCTTCTCGTGCCCCACTTTGATCGCTTGTGGTTGTAACCATCTCTTCCTGCGTGTTACTCTGTTGATTTTTTGGAATACGTTTCGTCCAGGAATAATTTTTTCAATCATGTTGTGAAATTTTTGGTTTAAATGGTTACTAAGCTGCTGTTTAATAATTACGGTTAGGCAGTTAATTTAACTCCTAACCGTGTAGTAGTTGATGGATCTGTTTGATAAGTGTTGATTGTATAGACTGTTCAATTTTTTTTTCAGTTTTCTCCTGATTTTGAACAATTTCTGTAGCTCCTCTGGAATGTCATTATATTTGTGATTTTTTCTCTCACAAATAGGCACTGCTATGTATTTCCGTGGCTTCCCTGATAATTGCGGTAAATTTGTCTATACATACATCAAGCTCTACTTCCCCTAGGTTCCTGTCCTCTGGGATGTTGAGTTCCTTACTTCTGGTCTCCATTATTCTTCCGAATGCTTCCCAGTCTGCTCTGTTGTAGTTTTTAAATCCTGTCGGGACCTTTTCCAAAAACTCCAATTGTTTAGCTGGTCTAAAGGCCAACATCACCATTCGACGGTCCGAGAACGAGTCATCGCATCTTATTGAGTCATTGTCGTGTACAAAGCCCCCGCCAAAAAGGTTTGCTGACACTAAAAATTGATCCAATTTAGACCCCGACCTTGGGAATGTCGATCTCCCGTATTATATGCACCATGTCATGCTGCGCACTGTCCAACCATCCTGTGAGCGCCACTCCATTCTGGTTTTCGGTCCCCTCCCATCTCTTACTCCTTGCATTGAAGTCTCCTCCTATGATCACTGAATCGTATCTATCCCGCAATGCGTTTATTTTATTCAGCTCTGATCCAAAATGTTCGATCGTCGTTTGGCTAGGAATACATATGTAACGACGCCACTAAGATGCTTCCAAATCCCACTCCCGTTAACTCTACTGCAGTGGTTCTGAATATGCTTAGATTATTGATCGTGGTGATTTTAATTTTGATGTCTTCCCTTACCGCAATTGCTGTTCCGTTGTTCTCCTCCTCTTTATTTTGGATGAAATTGTAACCATCTAGTGCTACTCTGTGTTATTTAGTCTCTTGTAGTAAAGCTATTATTGGTTTATTTTTAGCCAGTACCTTTGCTAACTCGATTCTCCTTTGGTGTTCTACAATGCCATTGCAGTTTAGTGACATAATATTAATTTTCTCAATTTTATTTACTGGCATATTCCCATCAAAAATGTTATGAAAGCAACTTGCTTTTCCTCTCTATATTCAATTTTCTTGTAATTAACCATGAATTCATTTACATTTTTATTGTGTTTGTCAAGCTTGTACCGAATAAACTACTTGACTCTTCCTGTAGAAAGGACAACACATCCATTTTGTTACTAGTTGGATAGGCAACTGCCTCTTTTCCTTTGACTATGTTTGCAAAACTGACATTTTTTGCACCAAGTTATGCATTGATTGTCTTGCGAATTCTTTCGCTTCCATTTTTTTTTTCGATCATCTGCTTGTTGTTTCTATTTTTATTTTTATTTTCTACTATTGCTGTGTATGCCGAACACCCTTTATATGTAGTTGGCTGGATGTCCCGTGTTCCTACAGTTCACACAGTACATAGTTTCCCTGTTGTTCGTTCTTTTTTCTGTGTTATCTTCTTGTGTGCTGGCGTTGCATTCCTCCTTTCCATGATCCACCTTCCATATATCGCATATGAATTTTATGCAATTGCCTCTTTCGTGGTCCTCATCGCATTTTAGGCATCTGAATCTATTCAAGCAATTCTTTGCAACATGTCCATACCGTAGACAGTTCATGCATTGTATGATCCCATTTTTTTTAAATGTTGCCATTCAATTACGTGGTTGAATAGACTTTTTATTTTTTGTATATCCTTAATTGGCGTATTGCCCTCGACTGATACTACTTTAGCATCCATTTCCCTCCCCTCCCTAGTCATCCTAGGTGTGCTGAATTTGCTTACTTTGGCTATAAGATCAAATTCTTCCTCAAATTCCATCTGCACCTCCTCATTTAAGTATACCCTTGGTTTCTCATGTTTTGGAGTGTATGTGTGTCCTCCCACTTTATGATCTTTCAATTTGTCGCAAATTTCTTGATGGCTCTTCATGTCATTGCATTTAATCACCTTTTGCCTATTTGCAGAATCTTAATTTGGAAATCCTTTATTTCCTCTTCTTTAAGCATTTTGCTAATTTTATCGTGTTGAGTCCTTTCTCTGCGATTATTGGAGGCACTTTTATTTCTATTATGTTTGCCTTAGTGTTCCCATGTTCTTGTTTTGATGTCCAGTTGTTTCCTGTGCTAGACCCTTCGTTGGTTTTCTTTCCTTCTTTCGCCTTTTTTTGGGTTGAGTCGATTAACCTTCACTTCGTGTAGTGGGGTCTAAATGACCCCAGAGCTGTTTGAAGCTGAATCAAAAATTATTTATCAAATATTTAGATAATTCCTTTTAAATATGCCTAAACAGACATCAATTAAATACATTTAGAAGAAAAATTCATCAAAATCGGTCAATTTTAGGGTATTTTACATCAAATAAATGAAATTAGTCTGATAACCGTGTAGTGGGGTCATTTTGACCCCTTATACAATTTAATGCATTTTCTATTTAGAAATCAATTTTTAATCAAAAATTTATTTTCATAGCAATAATAGAAGAATAGAAGAAAAGATTTATAGAAGATTTATAGAAGATATACATTGAATCGGGCCCAATATTACGTAACAAAAACGAAGTGCTTTATGAACAAAAACGGTTATTGATGCTATGATTTTTTTTTTCTTGTATTTTGTTTTTTGTTTTTTCTTTTGTTAGTTTGTTTTCATATAAATCCTATGGAAAAAAAATGGGGTCAATCTGACCCCACTACACGATTAGTGTGACTTTTAGTATTGCACGGAGTGAAGGTTAACGACCCTTTATTTCCTGATGCAAATTCTTCATGTGCATCCCTCCGCGGATGGTGATACTTGCCTCCCGCTATAGCTTCTGCCTCGTTGGTCCCTTCAGCGTAACAACGCTTTCCTCCTAACTGTGCTGTTATTTTTAGCGCTTCTTCCATCTCATCTCTTGCTTCTGTTTCTGCGTCCCCTGTTTCGCCCGCCTCTAGTGGACTACAATTGTCGCCGTCTTCATTTGCGATAAAAATATTTTCGTTTGTTACGTCCATTTCGTCTTCCGATTCTGTGGAGTAGTCGCTCAGAGTCCTCATGAATCTTTTTACGTGCCGGCTTACGTCTGCGTTGCTGTCACTTAGCCGCTTTGAGCTTAGACTTTCTTTGTTCTCGCTCGTTTTCGTCGATTTGCCGTTTTCCGTTTGCGCCTCATTAGTGTTGTAGTTGTTTCCATCTTCATCTTGCAACGGGGCTTTATTTGACTCAGCTATCATGATTTTTAAGTTTGTTAGTTCAGCCAATATTTTATTGTTGGCTTTGTTGATCATGTTGTTAACAAAGCTAATTGCTTTTTGATCCAGCGGCTGAGTTTTGCTGGCCTTGCTACACTATTTCACTGTTTTTATGTATTTGGTTTTGCTTTTTCGTTTTATTTTCCAGGATCCTATTTCCCTTCCTTTAGTTGTGTAGGAACTTTTTATCCTTCTAGTTAATCCGCTTCGCTAGCCTCTGGTATTTATAATGCGCTGCTTGTATTTCATTGTGTGTTATAAATTTGTAATTCTCCGAAAAATCCAAAATTACAACATATTCTCCAACTTGCAGATTATTTCTTACATATTTTAGGTATTGCGATTGTTCTTAATGATATAATCGTTTTTACGGGGTGCTGCTAAACTAAACTTTGACTTTGACAAAATTTCGAAAAATTCTTCAATTACGTCTTCAGTAATCTTTTCTAATTTGTACGTATTATAATCAGGCTTTCAATAGCTGTATGTTACATCATCCACCTCTTCAGCTTCTGCAGCGGATTTTAGTTGTTTAAGGAAATTATCGACAAGCATATTGCAGTTTACAAATTTTTCTGCATAGCAGTCCCACGTAAAATTTTCACATGATACTTTTTTTAACAGCTTCCTCTCATTCTTAATATAACAAAGTAAAATTTTTGTAATAACTGGACATAACAAATTGTTGTTTTGATGGATTATACACACACTTCATTATGTGTTCCGGCCTTTCCAGCTAATATACATTCTTTTGGTTGCAGCTCTGCAAATTTAGAGAATCCAATCTTTCAAGTTGGATTTTTTCCAAAAAATGCTGATATGCCTCAGATAAATTGCACAGAACAAGTAGTTTGTGCTTTTGAATCCGTTTTCCAATAGCATCCCGAACACTTATGCAATCATTTGTTCCAGGAAGCTGTTGGCTGATATCCATACTTCTGTAGAATTCCTCAACTAAGGTAATTAGTTCTTTTTTCTTGATCCGGTAAAGCTGCCGTATCCTGACTCTTTGATTAAATTTTTTGATTTTATTACTATGTGTTCGGTTGCCTAGAATTTTTCCATTATTCTAGACACTGATCAATGCTCAGGTATTACAGAGAGCAGGAAAACGAGATTTTCGTATTTTACTCGCGACTTCCACGATGTTGTTGAGAAGAAAAAATACGGTATTTCCAATTTTTCCCTCTGGTTGCCAAACTGCAAACCGAACACAAACAAAAAATCTAAGAGATGAAGTTTGGACGATGTCCGAAATATAAAATAATGACCCATTCGTGAGGTTTATTTAAGAGTCGATGTATGGTTTTCCGATTTCTTTATATATTCTATAAATCAGAATTCGAAACTTCTACCAGGTTGCCCAATGTATAATTTGGGGCAATTATTACATGTATTCTTGTAAAGTCGACCCCCCAATTTGTGGTTTGTTTTAAACGCCACCATATACCCGTGTGTTTTAAAAATCTTCGTTATATATAGTGATGTATTTCTCCGTTTATCCATTTTGCTTGTTAATCGTAGTCATCGTATTCTGTTGTTCTTTCCAAATATACCTATTGTTTATTTTGTCACTTAAGTCCATGTTATATCCGCTTTCTATTGCTGCTGTGTTTAATGTTTTAATTTTTTCGTTACTCCTGACCGTTCATCGAGATCGTGTTTATGAGTTAGATGATTCGTCTATGGTGGTCCGTTTGCGTGTCTTTCTATATCCCATATATTTTGAATGTATGCCTATTGTTGACATTTGCTATTTTAAAGTCTAAGAAATTAATGAATTTGTTGGTCTCTGATTCTAAAGTAAATATTATATTTCAACGAATAAACTTCAACTATAATCTCGAATTCACAATATGGATTAATTTTTAATGATATCGGGTATCTTGGAAAGTATTAAGCTACCCTACGCTATTTAAATCTTGAAATATCAAGGCTCTCTTCGCTGTAAGACAATTTAATTGAGTGCTATGTTTACTCGTAATTCAATTTTAAACTAAATTTAGAAAATCTCGAAGTCTATAAAATATCGAATAATAAACTTAAAAACCTCGGAAAGATCCAGAATATATGGAAAATCTCGACCCACCAGAAAATTAGAAACATCATGCACCGGGAAGAAGAAAACCTCGAGTAATTTCTAAAATGTTGTTGTATGTTACGTCTCGATTTTTTTTAATTTTATAAGCCACCAGCATTTCTCTAATAGTATATCAATTGGCATTACTCCAGCCAGGACAGCAAGAGTGTCCGTTCATACTGTAAGCCTTTGTCATTCCGAATCTCTTTGAGCATTTGCAAGTATTCTACGATGATGGCAATTTATTCTGCTAGCCTACCCAGTACATGCATAAGTCAAGGATGCTACATGTATCATGGAGAGAGTATTTTGTTTGAAGCTCCATGTTTCTCTTGCCGCTCTCTTTAGTGCAAAGAATACTTTGTTACTACCTCCAGCTAACTCCTAGCCATTTAACTGTTTAAATCGCATCTTAGTTCTCAGATTATTAACTGATACCAAAGCTGGTCTTCTAATGTCGGGTGTACCTTTATGTTGGATCATGACAATTTTGGAAATGCAGTTTACGTTGAATGTGTCCTCGACGATTCGCACGAATTCTAGTCTAGCGATGACATCGTATTTTAATGTAAATGTGGACACCAGAATTGCTCCTATCAGATGAGGTATTCTCTCTCTAGCCATCAGTGATGAATTCTCCAACATTACAAAATAAGTTTCTGTGCTACCAATTTTCTCTTTATTATATTGATTTATTGATCAATCAATTAGTAAATAATAACAATCCTGTAAAAGCCAAAATAACTATAGAGTTATTGTGTTTGCTCACCAATCAAAATCAAATTAATAATTTGATGGAATAAAGGAATTTCACCTTCCAGTTTTGTGCTTCAATGGAAATAATTTCCTATTATCATGTCATTAGTTGTGTAAATAATTCGTAAATGTGTGTACATGTACATCACAGTCACAAAATTCTGAAATACTTTTTAAAATGTCATGCCATTACGAATAAATCACTCGCATAAACTGCTAAATGAGTGCAAATGATTGGCTATTTTCCCGTAACAAAATTATACCATCGTACATAAATCATTAACTAGAAATTAATTTAAAATTAAGTTTCCTTTACAACAATTTTTGTGCCTTATTTTTCGCGTACAATAATTACTATTGTAGTTTTCATTAATTTTGTTGTTGTGGCTTGTTGTCATAAATTTCCATCTCATCAATTTAATTTTTTTATTTTTATTTTTTTTTTGTGGTTGGTGGTATATGAATTTTACCTATACCACCAACCATACCTTTAATTAAATATATTTTATCATATTAATTGACAGATTGCGTGATTATAATTGAATATTAAATTGGAGTAACAAAATATACCTTAAATACAACAAAACTACACATTTTTTGTCCATAGGCATACCTATAGTTTGTATGTGTTTAATAGGGAATCGTTTTTTATTTATTTTTTTCTACAAACACCGAATGACCGAATGATACCATAGTCGACGAGTCAGTAAAGTAAACCAATTTTGAAATAATTTTTCGCTTCAACAACATAAAAATTTGAAGTACGGTTAAAAAAACACGAAAATATTGAGGAGAAGAAATAAAAGCTTATAGAAAAATTGAGCTTTTTTACTTATACAAATAACATTGCATGTTGATGAAACGTTAAAATCGGAGCGATGGGTTTTATTTTTTCAATGAAAATTTATGTGAGAAATCGTTGGAAATTATTTATTAAAATAAATTTTTATTTCTGAATTTTAATTAATTTTTTGTGCAAAAATTGTCGCGTTAAAAATTTTTGTTTTGTGTTACCGTTAGTACTCACTCGTAATAGATTTTATGTGATATGAATCATAATTTTGAGTTGCTATGAATTGCCAACTAACTTGAAAGTCAGCCAAAAGTATGACTCCTAATGTTTGATGAGGCCGATCCAGAGCTGCATTTGTTTGTGGATGGTTCGCAGTAGATCATAGTTTTTTTATTGGTGTGGATACGTTTCGAAACAGTTAACTACTAAAATTGGTATATTGCTCAGTTAGAATTCAGAATGGGGCTCCAAATCTACATAATATGTTCAGTTATACAGTTTTCTTCCAGCGTTTTGACGATGGTTTCGGATAGTTGATTTACGATAGATATTACTTCGACCAATTATTTCTAATTATTTTGCTAAAGTTTTGCAAACAAACTAACATATTTTATTTTTTCTGCACCTTACTCTTTATACAATACATCTAGTTCTATCTATATGGTGGATACACGCCTTCCGTTGGGAAGAAACTCAAGCTAATGTTTGCTCTTTCTAGACCCTTCCCCTGCATCATGATTCTCTGAAAAAATTATGATATTGTGTAAATTTGAAAATTACTAAGAAGCAAATCTTATTTTTATGAGTTTGCAATATTACGTTATTGTTTTAGCAGCAATCACAGAACAGCATATCACTATCAAAGTTTTAAAAATAATGAAAGTTCATAACGAAAAAGACGCTCTCAGGAACAGCTAAATGGGAGAAATCATCAAATTCGATTATGTAACTAGTCAATAGCTGCTATTCTATTATAGTTAATTTTTGTGAATTAAATTGATAGTATTTTAAAAACAAAGGTCACAAGATGTTTACAGTTTAATACAAAATATTAAAATTGAAAGCATAATTTTTTATTAAATTACTACAATAAACTAAATAAATATGGCAATATTTTAAAAGGATTTTTTTTATTTATCACATGATTGCTAAATAACCCAAAGTTGTATCATTCCTATTCCACGTAAATATTATGTAATTTTGCTTATCAATTATGAACTCGTTCCTACATATAAAATGTTTAATATATTTATGAATATACCCAGCCGGCAAATTTTGGTTACAAACCAGTTTTGAAATGTTTTTGAAACTTTGGTTCCAAAACGAAACGGTTTCAAAATTAAGCACAGTCTATTCATCGAAACGTTTACGAAACCTCCTGGGGCCCCTTTTTGTCCAGGTACAATAAAACCTTTTAGAATTTCAATGCACACTTCAAATCGTTTTTAAAACGTTTCATCGTTCTCTGATTAAATGTGAAATCAAACAGCGTTTCGAGGGAACGTTTTAACAACCTATAAGAACAGAAATCTTGATTAAAATGAGCTTCGTTTATTCGTCCCAAAAACGTTAAAAATGGTATTGTAGAAACCCTAAGTGTTTTTGAATCGAAACAAATACTAATTCAATTCGTTTCATAAAAAAGCGATATATCGGAATGGTTTATTGGGAACGTTTTAATACTAAATTTGACCCATTTTTTCGAAACTTTTTGGTTTCATAGCAAGCTTTTTACAATTATGTTAAGGTGAATCAAAAACTTACGCATGTTTCAAAGCTTAAAGCTGATCACACGTGAAGAACGCCAATCGCTATTTTTAAAGCGTCAAATACAATTTTTTTGAGTATTATATCTGTGCTTGTGAGGTATACCATACACCATGTATTGTTTGTATTATTTTACAGGATAGTTAGTGATTTGAAGTTTTTAAACAGATTAAATACGTAGTATGAAATCCAAATTAAAAAGAAAAAGTACATGGGTGGTATACCTACTGAGGGTAGTGTTACTATAGGGAATGTATCTCGGAAGTTCCGGTATGTATAACTATATATTTTGAGGGAATACTTTTAATATAAAATTAAACAAATTACCTTAATTTTAATTATATTTATTGTATTTAAATATTCGGACATTTTAGAAATTTCATGTAAAATTAGTGTTTCTATAAAATTAAATCCCAAATAAAATTAAATTTTAAAAAATTATATCAAATACATAAAATAAATTTATTTATTAATTAATAATAAAATGTTAATAATAAAAATATTTATTATATTTCATATAAAATTTAATAAACAAATTTCAAAAAATCGAAATAAAATGCAAATAAATGCAAATGTAAATGTAAAAAAATAATAAAATTGGAAATCAAAACTAGCTACATAAAGTCATAAAACTATAAGAATTCATATTTTATAATAACATAATTAATAAAGGTATTTCAAATACTAAAATAAATTAAACTTAATGCTAATAATATAAAGCAATAAACATAAAAATTATGTTTTTTGGTTTCTCTCCGCCGCTCTTGTTAGACGCGTGTTGGCTGACTTTAAGTAATCTTTCAAAAATCTAATGTTATCGTGGTCTGTGTAATCTCCGAACTTGTGACGCACGGACTGTAGCAAAACATTTTGAATCTCTTTATAAGGAAGAAATGGTTTTTTACCTCTGCTACCGGTGCCAGTCCAAGGAAACTTGCTTAAAGTTGAATCATGAATAAAGGTTTTAATTATATTTCTCGCACATCCCGATGCGTGCGGGCCACCAAAACTGCTCATGTAAGCAACCTGGAAATAAATAAAAAAAACAATTCAGTAGAGAGGGAGAGGGACAGTTGTAGAGCTAATGTGATAACATAAGAGCATGCTATTTGTGAAATAACATAAGAGCATGCTATTTACATACATCACAATAGTCCTACAACGTATTTATTTTATTTAGTGAGGAAAACAATAAATAAATTATAAATTAGCAATAAAATAACAGCAAACAATAAAAGAACATAAAGCCTAGGTAGTATTTCAGAAGGGTATCAATAAGTCGCTGTCAAATTTCATTCCTTAACACTAGAACTACCGAACGGTCAAAATGACCGGTATAACTTTTAATATAACAATAAACTAACTATTTTAAAATCATCAAAAATTTCCAAAACAACTCTAACATAATAATTAAAGTAAATGAATTCATTAAATGGAAATCCGTCATTTTGACGGGTCCGTAGTTCTAGTGTTAATAATTGATACAATCAAACAATAATTCCCCGTATAAACTTTTTCTACCTCTTACCATTTTTGTCTTCTAAATTCTGGGTCAGTTTTAATTTGTTCTTCACAAAAATCAAGTGATTCGATAGTTGTAATGGGAAAATCGAAATCCGGTTTTACCGATGGGTGATTATTCGATTTTGGTGCTGATATTTTATCGAATAGCAAATCCAAGGATGCTTGTAGTGCTGCTTGGTTCTTAATGATTTGGTCCGTTTGAGTTTTGAAAAGATGCATGGCGCTGTCAAATCGATTTAACAAAACATCTTCAAATCGAGGATTGCAATAATTATAGCAACCGTTATCTGAAATTAAAAAACAAAAAAAAATTAGAATCAACTAAATAACTATATTGATTTTCTTTTGAAATGGAAAATAAAACAAACCAGTAGCATTACAATTATTAGAGTTGACTTCGTTGTTGTTTCTCTTATTTTCAGGAATATAATGTGATGATGTTGAGGTAGCAGCTAACGGTGTTGACTCAGACGATATACGTGCTAATGATGATGGTGATGATTCAAGTGACATAATATCCGATGTAGGTAGAGGATTGCAGTTGTGATCGTATGGTGTTTTTACTGGAGTTAACGGCCTTAATTCTGGAGCAATTGGGGCTATCGAATCATATGGCGTAATTTCCGATGTAGGTGTCAGATTATAATTTTCAGAGTCTCAGAAACCATTTGGATACGCTTATCATTAGGTTCACAAGCCTCGCTTTCACTACAGGAAATCATTATGGTTTCTCGCTCTTTGTCGAGGGCATCTTTTAGGGTTGCTATATTTAAGTTATATATAAGAATTTGTAAAAGATTAAAACCGCATTTAATTTCTGTAACTATGAGTATAAATTATAACTTACCAATATTATCTCGTAAAATGATGCATGGCATCTTTATCCAGCTTTGTTGTGGCGGAATGCATTTTTTTCGGGCTCTGTTTACGTCTTTGCTTTCGGAGGGATATGATAGAGTTAAATTATCCACCCAAATACGTGGAACTGCAGTACAATTGCGTTCTTCCTCTTCAACTGTTTCAACCACACAGTACATTCTGTGTCAATGTATTGTTTAAAGATAACAAGTTCCAAATTATTTCCAACTTTGAGAAGGGTAACGTCAATTAAATTAAAAAATGATTGCTATTTATTATTAAATAGTATACTATTCGCCTTCAGTAGAACAATATCCACACGAAAAATAACCATTGTGTGACTTTATGCATTTAATAAAAGCCTTGGCAGGAGCATCGCAAATGAAACCTTCAATTTTTAGGAAATATGCCTTGTCATTCTTTGTAATTCCATTAAGTAATAAAAAATTTAGTTCGGTGACAAATTCATTAAGGTATTCATTTACATTGGATGGTTTAGATGAACCTTTAAAAACACCTACAACAAACGGTTTATTAGATATATCTGGAGCTCTTCCTAAAATAGGCCAGAATTGATTCTTTGCGCTATTTCTTATGGGTAAGCCATCAATATTAAAATAAAGTTTAATTTGCTCTGGCCAATCCAGAAGTTTAAACGAATTTAAAGCATTTTGTAAGCCATAATGCCAATAAGCTCCCGGTTCCAAGTTGGTAATTGATCCAATTCTTTTTTCGGTTCGTAGTAGAGTTCGAGCGTCCATTGGAAGACTATTATGACCATTGCTCTTTAATAATTTCAATAAACTATTGAGCGCAATATGTGAGACAATAAATTCAAGAGCCCATTGTTGCAGATTTTCTCCAAAAGTTATTACAGGAGAATTAATACCTTCAATATCTGAATTTTCGATTATCGTATTTTCCGGTGAAGTTTCAGGTTCAGAATTAGATAAAACTTCAGCAAATGCTTCACTTAAAAATTCACTTTGATGAGATAAATTAAATTGAGAAGGTTCTACATTAAATTCGCCAGGTTCCACCTGTGAATTATCACTGTGTGAGTCAACATTTTTAACATTTGAAGGATAACTGATTTGGTTAGTATTAGTAATTGTATCCTCCAATGACTGCCGTGAAGAACTTGGATTAAAATCATTATTTAAGATATTCAAAACTTTTCTTTTAAACGTTCTCGGGTTTATGTGGTTATATATGATATTTTTCGTTTATACATCATGAACAATCTGTTTCTAAATTTTAATTTAGCAATAGTTATTTACTAAAAAAATAGTGAAAATATAATTGAAAATTACGTAACAAAATGGAAAAATGGAAAAGTATAATTTTAAATTTTAAAAGAATAATTCTCAACAATTTTAAAGTGGAAAAGAATAAATTGAACAATCCTATAATAAAATGCAATGTATAAAAATTAAAGTAAATGATTCGATGGTGGTCTAGAAAACCGATGCAATTCAAAAACTGAAATTTATTTCAAATTACCGATATACTACCCAATTTTCCGCCCACTCGAAAAGCAGAATAAATTTTCGACACCATCGAATTAATTTAATATATTGTCAAACCCGTGATTTAAACTTACAAACATTTGTTTCCCAACCAATAATGAAGAGATTATTACCTAACCTATGTACGTACGAGTTTTTTTTTCAAAAACACGAGCAAAATTATAATAACGCAAAATTTGGATTTTTGTATTTCTTTTGATAATTAGTTACTACACAAATAAAATTGTTACTAAAAAATAGATCCAACCCGATATTATTTTATATTAAAAGATAGTCATAATAAAAGAAAGTAAATTATGAAAGCCTAACTTACAATGACCAGACTGATGTATTTTATAGTAATTTTTAGTAATACACTAAAACTGTAATGGATTAGTTGTTAAACAGTTTGATTTTAATTTGTTTTAAATGATTTCGTTTCAACTCGTATTTAATAAAAATTATTTAATCAAGAGATAAAAAAATTCAATCATCGATTATAATGCCGAGAAAAAATGTAGCATGCCGCCATTATGTTATATATTTTTTCTAACGCCGTACATACGCACGATATAGCAAAATAAAGATATGCTCAATTTGTTTTCAAAATTGGGTTTGTTTAGCGCATTTCGTCATCCAGTGACAACTTCATACATTTTAGTATGGTGTTTTTATTTGAACATAGCCTACTGCGTTTATTATTTATACAGAGATTGATTATGTTTTTGTCACTCGATGACGACATCGTGCGCGTGAGCATATCTTATTAAATTTCTATATCGTGGTACATACGTAACTATGTATACATTTTCATAATAGAGTATTTTTTTATTGTACATTCCATACACCTCTAGTTTTAATAAAAATGTTGAAGACAAACTGTTTGTATGTAAATCTAAATCACGCAATTGACATTAACAAAAATAAAAGACGTCAAACTTATATGTACATTATGTATACATAATCTAAATCACAACAATAAAACATACTCACCCATGCTTTTAATTGCCACCGAAACACCGTTAAAATATATTATTAGAGATAAAAGAGACACCGTTATAATAAACCGTATTCTATAATACTACCACTAAACAGTTCCAAACAGTTTTAATAAATAAAGTACTTCTAGTTAGGTACTCAGTACTTTCGATATAATGAGTTTTTTACAATACACGACACACGTGTTTATTTTTTCACACTTATATGTTATTAGATACTAACAGAAACACCGTTATAATAAACACTATTCTAAAACAGAAACCGTTATAATAATTTGCAAAAGTAAAGTTCACTACCACTAAACAGTTTCAATAATAAATAATATTAGGTACTCAGTACTTTCAATTTAATAAATTTTAAACACGTTTTTATTTTTTTTTGCACTTTTCAAGCATTTAATATTCGACATTTCGACCAGTCTTACTGAAATTCGAGAAATAACTAAATATTTAACAAACTTTTTAACACTTCATCGCTGATGGTATCAAAACGAGTTTTTGAAACGTTTCCCAAAACACATTTAGAACGTTTTAAAACAGCAAAATTTTTGGTTCTCTTCGAGTTTTTTTGGACATAATTAAAAACGTTTTCGAAAAACTGAAAAATAAAACCAAGTAAACTCGTTCCGATTTTAATGAATAAAACATTATTTTATTACACGCAATTGCTTAGTTTCATTGTCGTTATAAAGAAACCGTACCCACCAAATCTTTATTTTAATTTTTTAGTTATTATATACGTTTACAAGATCATTTCAAAAACGTTTTAAAAAAACCAAAAGGATTTTTAGAAACTTTGGTTTCATTTTGTTGGCTGGGTAATCATCACATTTTTGTATTATTCATAACCACTGAATATCCCATTCTTAAATACATACGAATAATTTCGTAAATACAAATAATGAATTTCAAAACTTATATGTATGAACTTATTCGTTAATATGATTTAACATTTCATTAGTATTACCAACAAGTTCATGTTATTTCTAATTTCTTACGTTAACATTAAGAATTTGTTTATCCATAAATGCTTTTAACTGCATTAAAATTGTATCATTTTTCTATCTTTTGTGAATCATTTCATAAATACTATGTAGCGGTTCACCCAATGCACCACTACAATTCATCCGGAGCTAAGACACTCGCCGCAGATTGGGTGCCACCTGTACCAGCACATTGGGCACTATGTCACATGACATATAGATTGACCAACCGCTGACCGGCTTGTCCAAAATCAAACGAAACCCACACGAAAGGCACACAACACAAAACAAAAATAAAATATATAATTAATAATAATTAGTCTGCTCTCGATCTCTACTGCGCCAACACATCGCTCGTCGTGTTGGCCGCCAAAATATATTTTCCGCGACACAAAATGGTGATAAAGATAATAAAATATTGTGCTTAATATTTTTAAATTGTGTGTGTATTTATTTATTTATTATAATTGTTAAAACTACAACCTACATAAGTAGTCAAGATTAAAATACAAATTTTTATGTGTTTCACTATATTAACGTATGATTGTCGTACTATTAACGAACGGTCTTTGTTGAACAGCTGGATAACATCTCCAGAGTAGCCGGATCAACTAAAATAAAATGTCAACATAATTATAATTACTGAATTGTTCATTTTTCAAATTCTATTAAATATTAAAATAGTTAAATTAATCAATTAAAATTAAAATTAAGAAAATTATGATATGTAAAATACATTTACCTTACCAATATTATTGTATCCAATGTTTTGAGGTTACCGTTGTTACTTTTTTTTTGAATTAACTTAAATATTTGTATCTATTTCATTCAGCCAACATTCAGGCTAAATATGTTTACATGTACTTATATTTAATTAATGTTGTTTAATTTTTTTTGAATTAACTTAAATATTTGTATCTATTTCATTCAGCCAACATTCAGGCTAAATATGTTTACATGTACTTATATTTAATTAATGTTGTTTAAGCTTTTAATTTAGATGTCGCGATTGTATACTTAATTTTAGTAAATTTTATAGCAAAATAGATGTCAAAAACGATAGGTAACAACTATAACTATTTCTCAAAATTTGCTTATCATTATTACGATTGTAAAACTCCAAGTGAAAACATAAAAAATCAAAAATTATAAAATTTGCATTTATTATATTTAAAATAAAATTCTAATTGTATTTAATTCATTCTTTGTTTATTTGGAGCAAAAGTTTCATCGTTTTCTAAAATACACAATATACAGTCCACTAATCCATAAAATAACGTGGAACAAATGCACTATTGGAATTTTCGACTTTCAAGGAGAAAATAAAATACATCCATTGTGCTCCATCAACATTGGTCCTTCGAGCCGGATAGCTCGAAACCGCATCATATTTAATACCAGCATTTCACCAGCGAATAATATCATCTTACACTTAAATCACATTTTTGGCCGCATTTGAGGGATTGCATACAGGAAATTACACCACATTTCGAGATAAGTAGCCATTTTAATATTTACCTTATTATATTGATCATAAAAGAACTTTCTAAAAATTAACAAGTGGTAAATTATTTCTTAAGTGCGTGTGTGAACTTACTATCTCGAAAATAACAGTATCTAGTGATTTAAAATTCTAAAAGTGCAAATCTACCGCGTGTGCATTTTGTGTTAAATAAAAGCATTCATTTTTCAAATCTTCATCCAAAATCTAAAATGGCTGAACTTCTGGCTGGTCTCAAAAAACAACGTAGTACGAATAAAGCTAAATTGACAAATTTAGTTAAATATGCACGAGAAACCCGTTCCGATACAAGCGTAGTTGAATTAACTACCCGGTTAGAGCGAGTGGAGAAGTTAATGCAGGAGTTTACTGAGCTGGAGCTTCGTATTTTTACTGCCGATCCTAAAGAAGAAAGTGATTATACT
Organism: Tipula helvola; assembly: GCA_963556165.1. Lineage (NCBI taxonomy): Eukaryota > Metazoa > Arthropoda > Insecta > Diptera > Tipulidae > Tipula > Tipula helvola. Next base: position 28,918,833 of record OY744483.1, read on the forward strand.
TACGAGGAAAATTATTATACCGCCATTTCCTGCCTAAATAGTTTAATTCGATCAAAAAATCTTAATCAAGGTGTGATAAATCTCGACATTTCACACAACGCAACTCAAGCTGGTGAACTATCTCAGGTTAAATTACCAAAGATTCATATACCTTCGTTTTCCGGAGAGTATTCTGAGTGGCAGTCATTTTACGACATGTATACTACCACTATACATGAGTCACCCAATCTCAATGCTGTTCAAAAAATTCAGTATTTGAAAGGGCTTCTTCGGGGAGAAGCTGCTGTGTTACTCCGACACATAACTGTTACTGAGGGCAATTACATTGGCGCCCTTAACAAGCTAAAGGAAAGATATGACCGAAAGAAGTTTATCATCAATACTTTTATCCGAACATTCGTTGAACAGCCATCGATCATCAATTCCAATGCAAACAACATCAAGCGTTTACTGGACACCTCTGATGAGGTAATTCGCGGTCTACATGCGCTTGGTGAGGTAGCTGAAACCAGAGATCCATGGCTTATTTACATACTCATGCAGAAGTTGGACGAAAAGTCAAAAACACTTTGGGCAGAGCATTCAGCGGACATTGACAATCCAGATTTTCCTGAGTTTCTCAAATTTTTGAGTCGACGTATAGATACACTTGAGTCTTTGATTACCTCAAAGCGAGTTATTCCGAAAAATGAAGTTAGAAGTCACGTCTCTTCGGCTGAATCAGAAGCAATAGAATGTAACACCGCGACGCAATCAGCCACCAAATTCCAATGTGCAATGTGCCAGGACAAAGGGCACTCCATATTTTATTGCAAAGATTTTAACTCTTTAAATGTAGAAGGACGCAAGGAGTTTATAAAAAAGAGTAACAGATGTATGAATTGTCTTGGAAGCAATCATCCTATTTTCAAGTGTCTATCGAAACGCCGTTGCCAAAAATGTGGAAAAAAGCATAACACTTTATTACATCAGGAGGAAGCATCAATTGAATCGCCTTTACCTAAGCCTACTACTTCATCAGCTGATATCACCACACTTCATGCGAATAGCTCACATGTTATTGCAATACTTCCAACTGCAATCGTAAGTGCTGTCGACAACTCAGGAAAAATTATACCCTGCCGAGCCTTGTTGGACTCTGGATCACAGGTCAGCTTCATAACAGAGTCCTGTGCCAAACGTCTTCAGTTAAAAAAGCAGAATGCACGAGTATCAATTAATGGCTTAGGTCAGACTAGCTGTGGAATCTCAAAAGGTGTAGTTACAGTAAACATTCGAACAGAACTCGCCCCTGGACTTGTTACAAATTTACTTATGAACTAAGAATAAGAAACGAAACGGCGAAAAACTAAATCAAACAAATCGTTATTTTTTTTATAAATTGTAAACTGTAGAATGTAGAATTTAGACATTTAGACAAGAAACAAACCGAATCGGTTTTTTTTTACGCGATAAACTTTTTACGATGATTTGTGCCATCTATCCTAAATAATCAAGAACAGAAATTTCAATCCAGGACACAATTACGTGGAAAGTTCATTGAACTTTTGAACAATTTTAGTTCAAATATCACGATCTAATTTGAATTTTCTTTTTTTGTTGTTGTGTTTTTATGATGGTCATTACGTAGAGTAGTCTCAGTTTTAATAATTTTTCTGTCTTAGTAATGTTATTGTATATATATATATATATATAATATATATATATATATATAATATATATATATATATAATAAACGTAAATATAAACGGGTAAATGGAATAAATATTTTTTTTGTAAGCCGTTAGCACCAGCGATTTTTTTTGTACCTCGTTAAAATATAATTTGGTATATCATTGTTGAAGAGGCCACGGTAGTGAAACATTATTTTCAATACTTTTTCTCTTAAGAAAATTAAATTAAATTTAAAAGTAAAGTGTCCAGGTGAAAGTCAGAAACTTTTAAAATTGAAGTTGTCGAATCTGTATCAATTAATTAAAATTGTTAAAACAACTTTAGACGAATTTTCCATCTACAAAAAAAAAAAAAAAAATATGGAAGAATACATTAATCAAAGCGAATGGTAAGAATGTAATTTCCTACATGAATTTTGTTGAGCTTGATTGAAAAGCGTCAAAAATTTGTTTTCTCATGAATAGCTTGTAGCGTATAACCGGACAGATTACCAAACGTTGTTGCTAGCGGGGCCTCAATTCCAGCGAAATTATACCGTGTGATTGGCGGTTATTTCGACCAATATTTGCGATTGCCTACATGAAATATGCATCTCTAAATATAAGCAGTTGCATTACAAATATTGTGTTAACAATAAAAAGAAATATTCCAATCAGTTACAAAAAAAAAATTTATTAAGAAAAATTATAAAATTATAAGAAAATTTTATTAAGAAAAATTATAAAATCATAAAATTTAATAAGAAAACGTTCATTTTGTGTGAAATCAAAAATAAAAAAATTAGTGTTAAAGTTTCGGGTTTTGAGTGCTTTGTTTTGTACACAGGAAGTGAAAATATTTTCTTTTAGGTTTAAGATTGTCAAACGCACCTTAGCAACACCAGTGAGCGCTCATCGGTAGAAGGCAAGGGGTAAGCGAAATTATACTTTTGTTTCTTATATATATATATTTTCCATTAGTGCATTGCAGAGTATACAAAACACTCAAATACTTTGATTTCGTTTTTTTTTTGATTGATAAGAAAATTTAATGTTTATTTCCTTGTTTATAAAATTTTTCTTTGATTTTTTTTCATTATTAATAAACTCAAATTTTTTTATGATAATCAATTGTTAAATGAATGAATTTTTTATTTTTATTTTTTGGAATGAGTTATAATATGGTTATGTGCTAATCAGTTTTTTTATTAGTGGTGTTGATAAAAGGGGTGGTTGTTTCATAATGCCTAAGATTTCATAGTTTAAGTCACGAGTAATGTTTGCCTGAACATGATATCTGAGAGACAAATAACCCTCCCATATACGACCGAAGTCTATCCAAACAACGTGACAGTCTCCAGATGTTCAGTAACAAAATGGCGCCGAAACAGGGACCTGAAGGTCATTGAGTAATTAACAATGTGGCCCGAAGGTTAATTATCGCGTGTTTTAAGGCACATGTTAATCTTACATTCCGCCTTGAACAGTTTTATATTTTTTTTTTTTTTTCAAAATAATTGCCTTTTCTTTACTATAATTCAATATTTTTTTTTACTACCACTGGGTTTTGTCAATTATTTTCAATTAATATTTGATATATAATGAAATTATAAGCTTTCGTATTGATTGTGAAGTGTTGATGGAATCCAGAAAATTACATTTTTTTTTGTTGTAACACACACTACTCTGAGTGTTTGGCAGTTGATGATTGAATGCTTAGAGATTCTATGGTTAATCTCATCAGCTGTTAATATAATCAGTTGTGGTAATTTTACTTAATTTTGTATTATTGGATCGCCTGATGCGTTCAATTTTGTGATACGTAATGATTTTAACTGAATTCGAATTGATCGTATCCGGAATGTTCTAATGCAAATGTACTCCGTTCACAATACGTTTTTTTTATTGCTGCAATAACGGTTGAGTTCAGTTTCGTCAGATTCAGGTTGAATACACAGGAACGCTGTGGCATAATCCCTGGACTGATTGAATTGATTTCTCGTATGAGCACCGCAATAGAAAACTGTTTTTTTGTTGTTTCGATTAAATTATATTAAGGCATTTTAGGCAATTACCCCGATAGTCGACACCACTAGTTATTATTAATTTCATTTAGATATTTATCTTACTAAATTTATCAACTATTAATGTGCATATATTATTTCGTTTGAATTGAGTTATAGATTATACACATATATACATATTTAAAATTTTTTTTATAAGTAATTTTGTTGTATTAGTTAACGGTCTAAGATTAATTCGGTTGTTAATATCGATTTATATTAGAGGTTTTTTTTTTGTTTCTCCCGTTTATTATTCCAAGTTGAAGTCAAGATTATTATTGATGTACCAATTTCTCTGAATACCCTAAACATACAATTTAGTTTGGTCGTATTGTCTTTGGTAGTTAATTTCCTTTACAATTAAAAATACACAATGGAAACTACAACGTATCTTGGGAAACTCACTGACGCTGAGCTGGAAGTTGAGTATAAAACTCGAGGGTTATCAAGTAAAGCATCTGACGCTGGCAAATTATTGGCAAACGCACTGATTGCTGAAGGTGTTGAGAAAAATTTTAAACCAGTTAAATCACATGAGACAGAGAATCCTCAAAACGAGTTTCAAATTTGCATTAATAGATTTGACGAAATATCCAAAGCGGATCAGGAACAAGGAGTGTCCCCATCATATGAATTTATTATTATTGGTCTCGCTAAAATAATACATTATAAAGATCGATTAGAGCGGCTAATCAATACTTTTGGTGAGGTTTCAAACAGCAATCAATTATTCAGCAATTATCGCAGGATGTTCAATCGGTACGCTAAGCTATTGAGGGAATATGAAATAATAAAAGTTTCAGAAAACGGTCTACAGCGTCGAGAGATGACCACCTCAAGCCCAACTGGAGGACAGGGCAACCCAAACATCGGAGGTCAGCAACCAGTGGGAAAAAATTATGAATCTTCTGAACAACAGAAAAACCCAGAATTCCAGAGAGGGAACCTTGATCATCAATATCAAGATTTGATAAATGAGGGGAAACACCTAAAGAGTTCAGTGGCAGATTTCTTCGCAAAAATGGAAACTCAAAGAAATTCTAACATACGAAATTCAAATTTTCATATATCCGCGGATTTATCAGGAAGTAATCTTATCGAAGAGCAGCCAAGGCATTCAAATAACAATCTGGCAATTTTGTCAGGAGATACTAGAAAATCAGTACTAAATCCTAATCCGTCACAAAAACCAGCATCTGTGTTTCGAATGTCCGATTTCTATAAAATTCGGCAAAAGTGGAACTTGTCATTTGACGGTAGCGAGGCCACAAATGTTCATGATTTTGTTTATAGGCTAGAACAGATGGCAAAAGATGATGGTTATCCAGAAACCCAGCTGACGAAAGTTCTTCACCTATTTCTATCAAAAAAGGCTGAAGATTGGTTTTGGGTATTTAAACTCGATTATCCTGAGGCTTCTTGGAAAGATATGAAGTCCGCGATGCTGGCATACTTTAGCTCTTTTGATTTCGAAGAGGAAATTCGCGAGCAGATACTCCGCAAACGACAAAATAGAGAAAGTTTTTCAGATTTTGCGTTGAGTGTCCAGAAACTTAACGCTAGGCTTCAAAATCGTTTAAACCAGAGGGAACTTTTATATAGACTTTGTCAAAATATGCATCCGGCGCTTAAGAACGTTACTATGCCGTATCAGAAAAATCTAACTTCTGTAGAAGAATTACGGGTTTTGTGCCAAAGATATGAGAGGATGTGGGACGAAACTGGATATGACCCAAGGCGTTTCATTGACTCTTCTCTACGACGTCGTCCTACGGTAAATGAATTAACAAACAGTATGGGACAGGTAAATATGAATGAACCATTCATTTTGGCGACGAACAATCAGCAACAGTATTACCATCAACCAAACCTTGATAGGCCTGAAGCGTTAGAGGCAATCCAGAAAATGCGTGATACAGCAAACTATACCGGTGATCACCAAATAAATCTAATTTGCTGGAATTGTAAGAAAATTGGCCATAGGTATCAAGATTGCAACGAAGGATTCCAGAATATTTTCTGTTTTGGCTGTGGAGCTTCAAATGTGCGCAAACCATCCTGTACAAATTGCTTGAAATTTACTCAGGGAAACCCACAACCGAGTGTGAGTATTTTGAGGGCAGCACGCTCGGTAGTAAATCAAAACACATCAACCAATCCCTCAAATGTCCAGAAAGATTAAATTCAACAACAAATTATAATGCTTCTCAAATAACTAACTCTGACTTGTCGAAAAAATCACAAAATTCAAACAAAAGGAAAATTCGCTCAATCAAATATTTCTACCAGAAAAGATCGTTTATCAAAAATTGCATTTCTTCAATATTACATAAATTTTACAAAAATGATCCGCGTCCTTATGCACAGGTAACCATTTGTAATAATTCGATGTATGGTCTCTTGGATAGCGGAGCCTCTGTAAGTGTATTGGGTAAAGGTGCCTTGGAATTTCTCGCAAATGAAAATATTAAATTCTATAAACTGCATTCATTCATAAGAACCGCAGACGGAACTTGTAACAGAATTGAAGGGTATGTTTGGTTACCAATAACGTTCGGAAATAAGACTGAAGTGATGAAATTATGTATCGTTCCAAGTTTACAGTCTCCACTATATCTTGGTATTGATTTTTGGGATCGATTTAATATAATCCCTAATCTGAGTATTAGTCAAATTTCTAAACCTACTGTGAAACCAATTGATGACAACATGCATTCATTATCTAAACATGACAGGAACAAACTAGAGCGAATAGTAGATCTGTTTCCTTCATTTGCGAAAAATGGATTAGGTAAAACAACTCTTCATGAACATGAAATTAGTATCCTGAAGGACTGTAAACCGATTAAGCAGAGGTATTATCCTGTTTCTCCCGCAGTTCAAAAATGTATCTATGAAGAAATTGATAGGATGCTCAATTTGGGTGTAATTGAGGTTAGTAAAAGCGCCTGGAGTTCACCTGTGACAATAGTAAAAAAATCTAACGGCAAGACAAGACTTTGCTTGGACGCTCGAAAACTGAACTCCGTGACCGACAAAGACGCGTACCCTCTCCCACACATCGACGGACTACTTGGACGTCTTGCTGAGACAAAATTCATTACGGGACTAGACTTGAAGGACGCATTCTGGCAGATTCCGCTTGCGGAATCTTCCAGAGACAAGACAGCATTCACAGTACCAGGGCGACCACTCTATCAATTTAAAGTGATGCCATTTGGGCTGTGTAATGCAGCCCAATCAATGTGTCGGTTGATGCATAAGGTGATTCCGCATGAGCTCCATGATAGAGTTTTCGTTTATCTGGATGACTTGTTAATCATCACCGGCACATTGGCGGATCACTTTACTTTGTTAGAGTTGGTCGCAGACTTGTTACGGACGGCGGGACTAACTATAAACTTAGAAAAAAGTAAGTTTCTAATGAGAGAGATACGTTATTTAGGATACTTAGTAGGAGAACACGGACTGAGACCAGACCCACAGAAAATTGACGCAATAGTAAACTTTCCGGTACCAGAGAACGTCAAACAAACTAGACGTCTCCTTGGTATGGCTGGGTGGTATCGGAGGTTTATTACTAACTACGCGACAGTGACTGCTCCGATTACAGACTGCCTTAAGAAAGGGAAATTCCAGTGGACTCCAGGTGCTCAAGAAGCTCTCATACAACTGAAAGTTTTGCTAACCACATCTCCGGTATTGATCAACCCATCGTATGAACAACCTTTTTTCATACGGTGTGACGCTAGTACCGAGGGTGTGGGAGCAGTGCTTTACCAAGAGGATGCAGATGGATGTGAACGCCCCATAGCGTTCATGTCCCAAAAACTGAACAAAGCCCAGAAAAACTATTGCGTTACAGAATTGGAATGTTTAGCTGCCATCCTTGCGGTAAAAAAGTTCAGAGCATATGTGGAAGGACACGAATTTACGATCATAACTGATCATGCTAGCCTTAAATGGCTCATGAACCAAAACGATTTGAGCGGAAGACTTGCGAGGTGGAGTCTAAAGCTTCAAGGCTACACATTTCACATAAAGCATCAAAGTGGGAAATTTAATATTGTTCCAGATGCTCTATCACGCGTTTATTGCGACACGAGTGATGAATTTGTATCCAGCTTAGAAAAATACATATCAGAAGTAAACTTAGAAGCCCCTGAATTCAATGAGCCAGACTATCAAGAACTACTATCCAAAATTAAAAATGATCCTGGAAAGTACCCCGCATTTCGAATTAAAGAAAACCAAATATTTATACGCCTTGAGCCAAAAACAAAGGATCAATTGACGGATGTGTCAGTGTGGAAGCTCTGGATACCAACAGGAATGCGACAACAGCTAATTCAAGCCGAACATGATAACCCATTAGCTTCACATGGTGGTGTTTCTAAAACTCTTCACAGAATCCGCATGTTATATTTCTGGCCTGGAATGATTCAACAAGTTAAAGATTATATAAGAAAATGCGAAGTTTGCAAAGTGACCAAAAGCCCCAATCAAATGATGAGACCACCTATCGGAAAAATGTTTCATATTGAACGACCATGGCAAAGGATTTATATCGACCTGCTTGGGCCTTACCCTAGGTCCACTCAAGGAAACACCATGATTTTAATTGTCATGTGTAAAGCCTTAAGTAAAGGAACAACTCGTCAAATCACCGAATTTTTAAAAAACAATGTTTTTAGTATGTTTGGAGTTCCTGAGACTATCCACTCGGATAATGGCGCACAATTTAAAAGTTCCGAATACCGTGAATTACTAAAAGAGTATGGAGTGATTGATTCAAAAACTGCGGTATATTCGCCACAATCAAATCTATCCGAGAGGGTCAATCGTTCCGTGTTAGCTGCAATTCGTTCATACATTACAAATAAGCATACCAGTTGGGATAAACATTTGTATGATATAGCATCGGCACTCCGTAATGGTGTCCACGACACAACAAAGAATACACCACACTTCCTGCTTTTTGGGTATCATAAGATAAATCATGGAGAAGATTATAAATTACTCAAAAAGTTAGGAAGTTTATCAGAAGGCCAGATAATGTTACCTCTCCCAGAAAGACTGGCATTAATTCACAATGAAGCAAAAATCAACATCGAAAAGGCTTATGAGAAAAGCGCGAGCAGGTATAATTTAAGAACCCGTCCAAAGGAATTTCAAGTCGGTCAGACAATATTCGTTCGTACTCATTACCAAAGTGACGCGATAAATAAATTTTGTGCAAAGTTTGCCCCACAATACATTAAAGGAATCATCTCTAAGAAAATTGGATCTGTGAATTATGAGATCAAGGATGACTCAGGCAAAATATTAGGAATATTTCACGCCAAAGACATACGCTTGTAACCTATTTAGTTTTCTTTCAGCTTCATCTTCACAGCAATCATGCGTGTCGAATGAACCTGCCCTGTTACAAATTTACTTATGAACTAAGAATAAGAAACGAAACGGCGAAAAACTAAATCAAACAAATCGTTATTTTTTTTATAAATTGTAAACTGTAGAATGTAGAATTTAGACATTTAGACAAGAAACAAACCGAATCGGTTTTTTTTTACGCGATAAACTTTTTACGATGATTTGTGCCATCTATCCTAAATAATCAAGAACAGAAATTTCAATCCAGGACACAATTACGTGGAAAGTTCATTGAACTTTTGAACAATTTTAGTTCAAATATCACGATCTAATTTGAATTTTCTTTTTTTGTTGTTGTGTTTTTATGATGGTCATTACGTAGAGTAGTCTCAGTTTTAATAATTTTTCTGTCTTAGTAATGTTATTGTATATATATATATATATATATAATATATATATATATATATAATATATATATATATATAATAAACGTAAATATAAACGGGTAAATGGAATAAATATTTTTTTTGTAAGCCGTTAGCACCAGCGATTTTTTTTGTACCTCGTTAAAATATAATTTGGTATATCATTGTTGAAGAGGCCACGGTAGTGAAACATTATTTTCAATACTTTTTCTCTTAAGAAAATTAAATTAAATTTAAAAGTAAAGTGTCCAGGTGAAAGTCAGAAACTTTTAAAATTGAAGTTGTCGAATCTGTATCAATTAATTAAAATTGTTAAAACAACTTTAGACGAATTTTCCATCTACAAAAAAAAAAAAAAAAATATGGAAGAATACATTAATCAAAGCGAATGGTAAGAATGTAATTTCCTACATGAATTTTGTTGAGCTTGATTGAAAAGCGTCAAAAATTTGTTTTCTCATGAATAGCTTGTAGCGTATAACCGGACAGATTACCAAACGTTGTTGCTAGCGGGGCCTCAATTCCAGCGAAATTATACCGTGTGATTGGCGGTTATTTCGACCAATATTTGCGATTGCCTACATGAAATATGCATCTCTAAATATAAGCAGTTGCATTACAAATATTGTGTTAACAATAAAAAGAAATATTCCAATCAGTTACAAAAAAAAAATTTATTAAGAAAAATTATAAAATTATAAGAAAATTTTATTAAGAAAAATTATAAAATCATAAAATTTAATAAGAAAACGTTCATTTTGTGTGAAATCAAAAATAAAAAAATTAGTGTTAAAGTTTCGGGTTTTGAGTGCTTTGTTTTGTACACAGGAAGTGAAAATATTTTCTTTTAGGTTTAAGATTGTCAAACGCACCTTAGCAACACCAGTGAGCGCTCATCGGTAGAAGGCAAGGGGTAAGCGAAATTATACTTTTGTTTCTTATATATATATATTTTCCATTAGTGCATTGCAGAGTATACAAAACACTCAAATACTTTGATTTCGTTTTTTTTTTGATTGATAAGAAAATTTAATGTTTATTTCCTTGTTTATAAAATTTTTCTTTGATTTTTTTTCATTATTAATAAACTCAAATTTTTTTATGATAATCAATTGTTAAATGAATGAATTTTTTATTTTTATTTTTTGGAATGAGTTATAATATGGTTATGTGCTAATCAGTTTTTTTATTAGTGGTGTTGATAAAAGGGGTGGTTGTTTCATAATGCCTAAGATTTCATAGTTTAAGTCACGAGTAATGTTTGCCTGAACATGATATCTGAGAGACAAATAACCCTCCCATATACGACCGAAGTCTATCCAAACAACGTGACAGTCTCCAGATGTTCAGTAACAGACTCTCCATCGAAGCGCTTGTATTATCCAAAATTACAAGCCCAATACCACCACAGAATTTCAACATCGATCCGAAATTATTCGCAGGAATCAAATTAGCTGATCCTCAATTCAACAAGCGAAGCAACATTGATTTGCTAATAGGAGCTGACTATTTCTTCAGCCTTATCAAAAATGGCCAGATCAGAACCAGTCCTAATGAACCTATTCTACAAGACTCCATATTCGGTTGGATTGTATCGGGACAATCCAGTCCCCCCAAAGACCACCAGCTAGTTTCATTGTCAATTCAGACAAATATTGAAAAGGAAATGGTTAACATTGATCAAAGTTTAAGAAGGTTCTGGGAGTTAGAGTCTCTTGATTACGAACAAAAAATTCTCTCACCAGAGGAATCATTTTGCGAAAATCACTTCTCTAAAAATCTGCAAAGGAGCTCAGAAGGCCGATTCATCGTTAAACTTCCTTTTAAGCAGTCACCCACTCAATTAGGCAACTCGTTAGCCTCAGCAATACAGAGGTTTCGAGGAATGGAACGCCGCTTTATTCGTGATCCAATTTTTGCAAAATTATACCACGCATTTATGACCGAATACCAAGAATTAAATCACATGATTGAGACTTCTCCGCCAAAGCCATCGGAAAACGACTTTTATTTACCACATCATGGCGTGATTAAATCTTCTAGCTCAACCAGTAAGATGAGAGTCGTATTTGATGGATCCGCCAAATCCAGCTCAGGCCTTTCTCTAAATGATTGTTTGGCGATTGGTCCAACAGTTCAATCAAGTTTGTATGCAATCATTCTGCGGTTCAGAGAGCACAAGGTAGCGTTTTCTGCTGATGTCGAAAAGATGTACCGCCAGGTGTGTGTATCTCCAAATGACACAAATTTTCAAAAAATTGTTTATCGCTCTGATCCATCTAAACCGATCCGACACTTCCGTTTATTGACAGTTACCTATGGTTTAGCATCTGCTTCATTTTTAGCAACAAGAGCGGTTAAGCAAATAGCAGAAGATAACCAAAATTCCTCACCTCATGCTGCAGATGTCATAGCCAATGATATATACGTAGACGATTTGATGACCGGGGCGGATGATGAAGACCACGCAATAAAATTGATAGAAGAAGTCAACGAAATACTACCCAAATACGGTTTCCATCTCAGGAAGTGGAAATGTAACAGCGATAACGTATTAAGCAAAATTTCTGGTGATCATCAACAAACAAGTAATAAAAACATCCAAGAATATACGACACAATACGCAGAATCCGTGAAAGTTTTGGGCATAAATTGGAATCCGAGAATCGACTGCTTCATGTTCACGTCCCAACTGCCAGACTCAACTAATTTCACAAAAAGAACAGTCCTTTCTGAAGCAAGTCGGCTGTTTGATCCTTTAGGTTGGCTGGCTCCCGTCGTCATAACATTCAAAATATTTATGCAGACGCTTTGGGCAAACAATTTAGCTTGGGACGATCCACTCCCGAATGACAAGCAGATTATATGGTCAAATATAAGGAACAATTTAAAAATGATTAAAAGCATTCGCATCCCCAGATTTATAAACATGACTAATAGTTCTATCATAGATCTGCACGGCTTCTGTGATGCAAGTCAATCTGCGTACGCAGCTGTGGTGTTCTTCAGGTCGAAGAGTGTAGATGGCAACATAAATTTGCAATTAATTTCCGCTAAAACAAAAGTAGCGCCCATCAAACAGCAAACGCTTCCTCGCCTTGAATTATGTGCAGCAGTATTATTGACTAATCTCATAAAATTAGTTAAGAAGGAGTCCAGCTTAAAAATCAACAACACTTACGCCTGGACTGATTCCCAAATCGTACTTGACTGGTTATCCAGTCACCCAAGACGTTGGAGCACATTCATAGGTAATCGCACTTCTGAAATCATTTCATCGCTTCCAAGGGAACATTGGCGACATGTTCCATCAGCGGAAAATCCAGCGGATAGCGCTTCTCGCGGTTTATTACCTAGTGAACTCGAATCACATTCCCTATGGTGGAATGGACCCAACTGGCTGTATCAATCAACCGAATCATGGCCACCTCAAAATAAAAACTACGGACACGAAGAGGAAACCTCCAATAAAATATTTACATTCACTATTATCCGATCAAATGCAAATGAATGGTTCGACGAAATGATTAACAAATTTTCATCATTCATTAAACTACAAAGAGTGATGTGCTACATCTTTAGATTTATTGGCAACGCAGCAAAACCCAAAGATTCCAGAACAGATGGGATCTTTCTTCGGAGAGAAGAACTATTTCACGTCGTACACCTCATTTGTAAATATGAGCAATCTAAATTTTATAAAGATGAACTCGCAGCATTGCAATGTAAAGAAATGGTCAGTAAAACCAGTAACCTAAGGTCTCTAGATCCGTTCCTGGATGATTTCGGGCTAATTCGTGTTGGGGGTAGGCTCCATAATAGTCTAGCTCCATATTCTACTAAACACCCTATCATTGTCAATTTACGATCCAGAATTGCCACTTTGATTCTTCGAGATTTTCATCTAAACAACAAACATGCTGGCCCAACGCTTCTTCTTTCTATCAGCCGACAAGAATACTGGATACCAAACGGAAAAACTAAAGCCAAAGAAGTCGTAAAAAAATGTGTTACGTGTACAAAGTTTAAGGCACACTGTGAAGAACAATTAATGGGTAGCCTGCCGAAATCTCGAGTGGAATTAATACGCCCATTTTTGAAAACTGGAGTAGATTATGCCGGGCCGATCCCAATTCATCTCGCGAAAGGACGAGGGCAGAAAACCTATAAAGCATATATATGCCTTTTTATATGCTTGAGTACAAAGGCTGTCCATTTGGAACTTGTCAGCGAATTGTCCAGTGATGCATTTCTAGCGTCGTTGAAAAGGTTCACCGCAAGACGCGGGGTTTGCCTCGAATTGCATAGTGACAACGGTACAAATTTCGTTGGTGCTGACTACAAACTGAGAGAAAACTTCAACAAACTTATAAAAGATTCCAATAATTTATCAAGTTTTCTTTCCAGAAATCGCATTACATGGAATTTCATTCCACCGAGCTCTCCCCATTTTGGCGGATTGTGGGAAGCAGCTATTAAGTCTACGAAATTTCACATCAAGAGGGTCATAGGAAAAAACATATTGACGCTCGAGGAAATGAACACTCTTCTTGCTGAAATAGAGGGAATTCTTAATTCACGACCCCTCTGTGTCATAAACGACACGGACATCGATCCACTTACACCATCACACTTCCTAATCGGACATCCATATACTAAAATTCCTGAAGTGGATATTACGCATCTAAAAGAATCACATCTATCTCGGTGGCAGCTCGTCCAACAAATGGGTCAACACTTCTGGAATAGGTGGTATACAGAATATCTCACTTCGCTGCAGCAAAGATCCAAATGGCGGACCAGAAAATCATCAATCCAGACAAACGATGTTGTCTTAATAAAAGACAAAAACTTGCCTGTCAACCACTGGCCGCTTGCAAGGGTCATAGAGATTCATCCTGGTTCTGATGGTTTGATCAGAGTGGTTACTTTAAAATCCGGTAACAACGAATTCAAACGTCCGATCCATAAACTTTGTCTTTTACCAATTTCGTCAGAGAAGTCAGATGAAGATCAACGCCAAACTTCGCCGTGATTATCCAGATTTTCAAAAAAAAAAAAAAAAAAAAAACATTACAAAACAAATCCACAAAATTAACAAAAAATTAATTCTACAAGCAACAAATCACTCAGGACACCGCCACAATAACACATCAAATTCAAATATTCCCCTTTTCCATCCATGAATTATCATTTTGAACCAGTTCGTTCAAAGGGGGGTGTATGTTGAACAGCTGGATAACATCTCCAGAGTAGCCGGATCAACTAAAATAAAATGTCAACATAATTATAATTACTGAATTGTTCATTTTTCAAATTCTATTAAATATTAAAATAGTTAAATTAATCAATTAAAATTAAAATTAAGAAAATTATGATATGTAAAATACATTTACCTTACCAATATTATTGTATCCAATGTTTTGAGGTTACCGTTGTTACTTTTTTTTTGAATTAACTTAAATATTTGTATCTATTTCATTCAGCCAACATTCAGGCTAAATATGTTTACATGTACTTATATTTAATTAATGTTGTTTAATTTTTTTTGAATTAACTTAAATATTTGTATCTATTTCATTCAGCCAACATTCAGGCTAAATATGTTTACATGTACTTATATTTAATTAATGTTGTTTAAGCTTTTAATTTAGATGTCGCGATTGTATACTTAATTTTAGTAAATTTTATAGCAAAATAGATGTCAAAAACGATAGGTAACAACTATAACTATTTCTCAAAATTTGCTTATCATTATTACGATTGTAAAACTCCAAGTGAAAACATAAAAAATCAAAAATTATAAAATTTGCATTTATTATATTTAAAATAAAATTCTAATTGTATTTAATTCATTCTTTGTTTATTTGGAGCAAAAGTTTCATCGTTTTCTAAAATACACAATATACAGTCCACTAATCCATAAAATAACGTGGAACAAATGCACTATTGGAATTTTCGACTTTCAAGGAGAAAATAAAATACATCCATTGTGCTCCATCAACAGTCTTATTGGTTCAGTTTTAATGAATTATTCTTACTCTTAATGCAGTTTTTGTCTACTTTGATGTAGGATTTTTTTTCAGTGTAATTAAAATCGAACTAATAGATGTACGTAGTTAAATTTCTGTTTCTGTACATGAAAAGACATGTTTTGTTTTCTCTCTTTACTCTTACGAGGTTATATTTTGTATTTTTATTTTATGTGTAAACGACACAAATAGAATAGGAATATATTTCGTAGTATGCGATTGTTTATTATAACCTTGTAGGTAGACAATTTTGAATTGTATGTCAAGGCGGATGATCGGCAGCAATAAGTTGGCGTTCCAAAAAAAATAAAACGTGGTTTTGGCTGCTGATTTTCCTCGCTAATTTTCCTCAACAAATATTGTGGAATTTGATCCCGAATACCAAAAAATAAGGCTACTTGAATTCCTTATTGGATATGGGCACCGGAGAATAATATTTCACCAAATAAAATAAAATATCCATTTTCTAAAAATCTAACAATATGGCTTTATTTTAACTTTTATTTTTATAATAATCGAATATGTTGATCGCTCAAAATCTCAATTGTATGTAAGCAAAAATAGAAAGTTAATTTAAACAAAAAAAAAAATTATTAGCCATCACCAATTACAGGGTATTAAAAAATTATAAAATAGTCCGCTTAAATATTTTTAAATATTCGGACTTGCTACTTTATCATTATTCGATTACAATGCTTCTTCAACTCAAAATATCATTAGAGTACCATTATCGATCATTTAATTACCGCAAAACTACTTCTTGACATGACAAAAAACAATAACAAATCAAAATGTGTCAAAATAGTGAGTTGTGCGGGAAATACAGAAATATTTAGTTAACATGGTAAATTAAACTATTAATTTCAAATGATTTGCAATGATTACGATTATGACGAATTAAATTTATTAGAAACTATGCGAAATCATCTTATTTTTCTTTCACATTTGTTGTGTTTTAAATTCTAATGGACATTTAGTTTTAGGTTTGATTGTTTACATAGGTAGCAACTGAAGATAAGTCTTTTGAATTGAAGTGATAACAATTATAACTAATTTAATTATTTTCTTTCAGGTGATCAGCTGGATCTAAACAATAGGGAATAAATATACACATTGATACGTCTCCTGCTACGCACATGGAAGGTTGTGTGAAAATATGTATCTTCTCTATGGTTGTGTAATATTATAGGTAAGAAGATTCTATTATTTTTATTTGATATTGTTTTCATTCTCTGTATTCTGTGTATTCATTAGACAACTATACTGCTCTTTATATACCATAAGCTACACAACACAAATTTTAATGATACGATTCGAATGGGATTCTTATACTTCGCATAATCGAGTAAGTTTGAGTCGATTCGGAAACTGCCACAATTAATACATATAAAATTGTTTATTTAGGTATGATTAATTTCAATACGGAGTATTATAAACAGCATTAAATTAAATAAATTATATTAATTATATAAATTTTGGTTGAACTGAGTTTTGTTTTGCAACACATAATGAATTATTTATTTATGCATGCGAAAGTTTCATCCAATGAATGTGAATAATGTTGAATTATGTAAATGAAAGATCGATATGCCAAATGTACTGAACTTTATTAATTTAAGTTACAACATTATTTATATGTTACAATGACACAATTTTTCAATTTTCTTTTTTTGATTTAGAAATTTATTGATTTGTATTTTAGAGTAGTGATGGTGAATAGTACGGCAGAGACCTTTTAAATAGGTGAATGATACTAATTGGATTTAATATTTTAGGTGGTCTACTACCGGAGGTCCCGGGTTCGATTCCCGGCGGGTGATGAAAAAATCACTGCTGGTTTAATGTACGATCAATGAATTAATCACTCATTATCTGTTAACAAAATGATTACGAAACTTCAAAATGAAGCGGCCAAATCCCTCGATGGGATGTAGCGCCAGCGAAAAAAAAACTGTTGAAAAAACTGATTTTTACCATCGCCTTAGGATAAATCCATCCACAGGCAAAATCAGAGCAAATTCCTTCAGATTTACTATTTTGTGAGTGCAAAATGACTTTTTGGATATTAATTACAATCAACCACTTGATATCTAATCATTTAATCATGATTAACACACACACCTTCAAAATATTATAGCTAATTTAAACTTTAACCTTATTAAATCTTTGGCGAAATGGAAGAAAAAAAATTTATGCAAAATAGCCCATCCATTATTTCCAAAAATTTACTATTATTACCTCAAAAACCAATAATCAATTCTTGTGCTAAAACACATAACTCAATCCGCACCCCCCCTTAACCTTTTAATAGTACCTGCAGCTCCCCATTTCATGAATCTACAAAAATGTAAAAATTTAAAACAATTAATTCATTTAAATTGTAGGTACCGAAATTTATAAACAAAAGAAAATTTTATGAAAAAGTTTTATTTATTTACAATTTTTCCCAAAATAAAAATTAATAATAAACAACCTTCCCCCTTAATTTATTTTTATTTTTATAGTTTTTCAATTTTTTGGTTTATTTTTATTTTTGCCAATTAAAATGTTAGTGATAAAATAGAAAATCCGGGAAAATGAGGGTGTGTGTGTCTAAAATATTACGAGGTGAATAGAAAATTTTGTGGTTTTAATAAAATTAACAACACCCTCACTCAATATTAGCATTATGTAGGTATACGTCTATTTATGTTTAAATATAGGTATGTGTGTGTTCAACATCCAACACCCCCCATAAAATATACAAAATTGCTCGGAAGGTGAAACATGTATATACATAGGAACTGTAATGTTGAAACGAGTGTATATAGAGATGTATCTACTATTAAGTATGTATAATACATACATACATAGCTATAGTTGTAGATACGTTGAATCTAACGCAACACTACAAAAACCCGTTCATCATAATATAAAGCATTTTGTGTACACTCGTAGATTATGTTCCATGCTTATGCTACAGTCATTGTAAAAATATAAATTGTGAATCGAGGGAATATAATGTTGTGGTTATTATGATGCGGTCTCTTATGGTTTTTATGGTTGAATGCTTAATAAATATATATCTTCTTAGTGAACAATAAAGAGCTTTTATACAGGTATATATTTTCTTTTGTTTATTTTCAAAGAAACTTATATTTTAAACTATTAAATTTCCAGGAATAAAATAGTTATTGTGGGTTGATTTAAATTTTTATTTTTTGGTGCGGTTACCAAATGTATGGCATATTTATTGGTTGTTTCAATTCACATCAAAAATTTGACTCTATTCAAGCAAATTTTTAATAAATTTACTATTTACAGACTCCCGTCAGAAAATCTGCCAGTTAGACAACCGAAGACCAAGCTTTCCCGCAAAATTGTGACAAATTCTCCACCACAATACAAAACTCATTTACGGGCAGTTCCTCGTGCAGATTTCTTCTCGTACATTTCCTCGGTTTTGAAAAATGTCGGTTATAATCTCGGTTTTTATTTTAATATTCAATTTCCCATTTTCCAGAATTAATAAAAACCGAGATTTTGAAAAACGGGATTCTGTACCCAACGTAAAATTCACGACCTCTTTGTGCGGTACCAGCTGATACAGGAATCCGCATATTGACACAGGTCGTAGGTCATCCATTGGTTCTGGCCCCCGACCTAATTATTATGAATAAAAAAGTTTCCCGGTTAAATGGATGGGAAATGTTGCAGCGCATGAGGCAACATGAATCAGCAAAATGTCCAAAAATGAAATTCTGTTATCTATTTCTTTTTCTAAGTTTATTACTTTAAGTTTAGTTAATAAATTTTGTCCTCCAACCATCGGTTCTTCAATTCAACGATCGTGTAAATATTTAGATTTTGAACCGATGTTTAACTTTAGATATGTGAACGATATAATTACGGCAATACCAATAAACTAAATTGATTCATTTTTGGAAAAAATGTAATTCGAAAATCAACAGAATACAATTTACCTTAGAAAAAGAATTAGATAACCAAATTTCATTTCTGAACATTCTGCTGATTCATGAACCAAATTGAAAAATTTATTGTGACTGGTACCATAAAAATACTTGGGGCTACTTCAAAAATTAACTTACCGCTCATTTTTGTTGCTTATTTTCTCATGCGGTAAGTTAAATTTTGAAGTAAAGGTAAAAATTTTTTAATGAATTATTTTAAAAAAATTATATCGCATTTATCGCTTCTAAATTGTATTTTGGTTAACTTAATTCGTTGGGTTAGTTTAGCATCGACGAATATATTGAATCGAATTGGATATTAAATTGAAAAATACTTCGTCAACCTTGCAGGCACAGATCAAAAAGTATGTAAAAAAATGTAAAAAAAAAATGAGCAAGGTTTATTCTTCGATAATTTTCAACAAAGAATTTAATGGTGACTTTGGTTGTGACCTTGGCCATCATATTCAAGGTCATTTTGAGATTAAGGTAATTGTTTTATAGGGAAACTCCGGTTTTTTAAATCGGATTCGAAAACAGCAATCAATTTTACCTTGGTACATTGTTGACCTTGGAAGGTAATGGAAAATACATATTCGTGCAATTGATTGCTCTTTTCAAATCCGATGTCAAAAACAGGGATTTCCCTATCAAAAAATTACCTTGATCTGAAAATGACCTTGAAGATAACGGCCAAGGTCACAACCAAGCTCATCATTAAATTCCTTGTTGAAAATTACCTAAGAATAAACCTTGCTTTTTTTTTACCGAACTCTGTGAGATTTTTAGTGGTTTCCATACTTTTTCCTCACCCTGTATATACCGGGTGATTTTTTTAACCTGATACACTCAAATATCTCGGAAAATAAGCACTCTACGCAAAAAATGGTAGAGATCAAAATTTAATTATTCCGCGGGGGAAATACATTAGTGTTAAAATTAGTAGCCCCCCCCTCCTTGTAGGTGGGGCGGGGGGTAACTTTGAAACTAAGATAGGAACCCCTATTTTTCTATTTTTTATTGCAGATTCGGATTCTACGGCTAAAAATACGTAGGATTTCACTGAAGCATCATTTTCGATTCATGATAGATGGCGCTGTAATTGACGATATTCAATTTTTTTCGATTTGTCCTACTGAGAACTTACGCAAACGAGTCTGTAATACGTCTGCAATAAAAATACCATGGTTTCGTTGTAAATACACGAAATAAGTCTTAAACAATTTATTCGTTTTGCAAATTTCGAATAACTAGGAAAACGGTGCTTGATTTACATGGGTCCCTTCGGCTCTTCATCTTTAAATTAAATTAAGTGCTCAAAATGATGGCCTTCGACTTCAATGCACTTATTAATCCGCATTTCAAATGACTGTACAAAACTGAGTGTGTCTGCTTGAATTTCAGCACAAGCATTTCTGATTCGCTCAATCATATTCTCACGTGTTGTTGGTTTTTGTTTGTAAACTTGGTCTTTGAGATAGCCCCACAAAAAGAAATCTGGCGAAATAAGATCTAGTGGTCTGGCAGGCCAATTGACCGGACCAGCTCTCTCGAGTGTATCAGGGAGCCTTGAGCTTGAATAGTATTGACGTTTGAATTTTTTTCTTCCGAGTTTTTGTGAAATTAAAAATATAATAAAAATAACAATATAAAAATTTGTAGAGTTACATATTAATATGTGTATAATTTCAAGTGTTTGTAAATATTGTAAATATTTTATGAAAATATATAGCATATCTGTATTTAGAATTGTAAGTGAGCCTTTAATGATATAGACGTTTTGTTGAAATATAATAAAAATTTAAATATACATAAAATATGAATTGCTCTAAATGCAGCTTGGCATTTACAAACAACCAGACGATCAGCTGTTCTGGTTTTTGTAGCAAAATGTTCCACTATGGTTGTGCTGAAGTGGACCTTGTGGCGTATAACCAAACGCGAAAATGCTCAAACATTATGTGGTTCAGTTGTGACTGCAGGGACCTGATGAAGAATCAGTCATTCCTTAAGGTAATGAGGGACTGTAATACGCCGTAATAAGTTACATACCTTATATAAGTTACACTGTGTTAAGTTTTATCCTAGTTTCAATACTGCTCGTAGGGAGTTTAAAACATTAAACTGGTTTCTTTACAATAACTACATTTTGCAAATCAAAGATGAATTAACTTAGCATCCTAAGAAATTCTGGAATTTCATAAATGGTAAAAAGAAGGTTGCTGGGTTTCCTACCCCAA
The DNA here is from genome assembly GCA_963556165.1 of Tipula helvola. Classification (NCBI taxonomy): domain Eukaryota; kingdom Metazoa; phylum Arthropoda; class Insecta; order Diptera; family Tipulidae; genus Tipula; species Tipula helvola. The sequence continues at coordinate 28,940,568 of OY744483.1, forward strand.
TGACTTTCCAGAACTCTTTCGCCAGTCAGCCATCTGATATATCTAATTTGTTTGCCAATTTTTTCGAGTCTGTCCATGAAGAGCCAGTGGTGTCATGTAACAAGCATTTAGCCCACCTCGGTCGTTCTGATTTTATCTTTCTAAAATTTACGGAAGCAGAAGTCTATGATGGGTTATCTCAACTTGAAGTTGATAAGGGGCAGGACAGGATGGCTTTCCACCAATCCTTATTAAGAATTGTGCAATGAGTCTAGCCCCTCCACTGACTATTATCTTTAATGATAGCCTACGTACTGGGATTTTTCCCGATCTCTGGAAATTATCTTTCATCCGTCCGATTTTCAAATCTGGCAAAAGAAATGAAGTCAGCAACTATCGCGGAATCGCTATTATTTCTGCTATACCAAAACTATTCGAATCCTTGGTACAGAAATTTTTGTTTTTTCATGTAAAAAGGTTTATTTCTCCGGTCAACACGGATTTTATCAAGGTAGGTCTACGGCGACTAATCTAGTCTCTTTTTGTGAACATTTATATAGTAGACTAGAACATAGGCAACAAGTACATGTAGCATACACCGATTTTTCAAAGGCGTTCGATAAAATTGACCATTCGATTCTAATCGATAAGCTGGATAAACTAGATTGTCAGCTCATCCCTATTAAGTGGTTGCATTCATACGTTTCTGATCGTTACCAATTTGTTAAGATTACTGATTTTAGCTCTCGGTCATTTCGTGTTACCTCATGAGTTCCTCAAAGAAGTCACATTGGTCCGCTTTTATTTTCGTTATTTATAAATGATGTTGTTGAGTGTTTTGAATTTGCACATTGTCTGCTTTACGCAGATGATATAAAAATATTTGCTCCAATTAATGAGGTTAATGATTGTGTAAAATTACAAGGTGACTTGAATAACTTTTGCAGTTGGTCGTTCAATAATAAATTGTTGCTGAATGTGGGTAAATGCAGGATTTTGTCATTCACTCGGATGTGCTCACCAATGTTCCAGCAATATTTTTTGTATAATATTGATGTTGATAGAGTTGAGCTCATGTCCGACTTAGGCATAACCTTTTCTTGTGACCTAACTTTTACTAAACACATTGATTGTATTATTACAAAAGCTTACATTATGCTAGGTTTCATTAAGCGCAATTGTACGGACTTTTGCGACCCGCTCGCACTGAAAACTCTGTATATATCCTTTGTTCGTTCAGTTCTAGAATACGCTTCTCAGATCTGGTCCCCATTTCATAGGTGCCATTCAGATAGGATTGAAAGTGTTCAGAAGCAATTTGTTTTGTATGCCCTTCGTGGTAATCTGAGCGAGTGCATCAATATATTCTCCCACCTTATAATGATCGTTGTAATTTATTAAAACTATACAACATTTGGATCACCGACGAGACGTTGCATCTGTGCAGCGATTTTGGTCGCAAAATGAGGATTGAGGATTGAGAATTTTGTATATGTACACAACGTATAGTATACACATTTTGCTATTGTGTGCCGTAAAATTTTGTTTATTGTATTAGTGTATTTTCTCATGCGTTTCCTCGTGGTAAGTATCAAAAATAAACGAATCGGGTGAATCGGTTCAAATTTTTGGTGCTTACGCTCGCGTTGAGTTATTTTTCCCTTTCTTCTGACATGGGGAATTCATAAATATTTTTGAGTCTATTGTTGTTTATTGTTCAAGCAGATTGTAATAATTGTGATATAATATAATTTATAATTTTTCTTTTCATTAATTATTTATTGATTTTCATAAAAAAAAAATTATAACTAATAACAATTTAGGTATAATTTAATTAAATTGGCCCCTTACATTAAGTTACCAACAATTAATTCTAACGACAAAAATTAATTAATTTCGCAAAATTTTTACCGTGAAATTAATTAATTTTTAATAAAGGATTAATTTTGCTACATCAATTTTTTTTAAATCAATTAATTAATTAAAATTTTAATTATGAATTAATTCATTTTTAAGAATTAATTGTGTAATATTTAATTATTATTGAAAAGTAATTAATTACGCCACATAAAAATTTTCGGTCCTCAATTTCGGTTAACAGTAATATAAATGATTTTTAATTTATAAATTCTTCTTATTGAATTTACATTACATCTCGCTTTTTTATTTGCTGTGTATATGCTACAATAAAATTTCTCCATCCTCGGACACAACATCGTATAGCATAGCAACCGACCATCATGAGTTGCAACACAATACTAAACCAAATAAGCAAAATCATTTTGTTTTCTAACTTTTTTGTTTTTTTTTGGTTAATATTTTTTATTTTGAGTCTCGCTTCGTACTTCGTAGTCGTAAATATTTTTAATTTTTTTTTTATTTCGAAATTTGTTGTTCTATCTCAGTCCCCTCAATATTTAATACATCAATCGTTCTCTTTTGAGCTTATTCCTCTTATTTGTATCATGTTATCCCCATTACTCGCGTCATTTTATCTCTCTTATTTGCATCATATTAAACGAAAAATTGAAAGAAAAAATTCACATTCAACACCAATACAATTTACCAATACTATTGCCTTCCGGTAATCCTCAAATGAATCCTCATTTTGCGACCAAAATCGCTGTACTGCTATCTTCGTTCACGATGTTCTGACTTCCCGAATAAGCTGTGACGAATTACTTGCTCGTTTCAATATTTACCATATGCTGTTTGCGCGGTCGCCATTTGCTACATATTGATCCGGTGTCTACGAATTTTGCACTTTCGGAACCAGTCTTGAGAATGTCGCGGCTTTTTCATTCAGTTTACGATGTTTTCGACTTTAACATAACAAGAAATTCGTTTAAAAACGAGTTGTTTAAATTTTGTCTCTTTTTTTCTAGAAACTGTGAATTTTAGAGACCTTATGCGTCGTGCTGAAGCTCAGTAAAAATATTCTCAGGCTTGTAGGTATTCGATTCAGCTGTTGTATACTTCTTAAATTTAAATTAAAATAAATTGATCATGTTTCTGTTTATCGTAACAAGCTTTTACCGTTAACATAATTGAATTTTTCAGTTTTAGACTTTGTGTTTTTATTTTCAGTGTTTTATTTAGAAAATCAACAAATTATTTATTTGATAAAATGCATTATGGAGTTTTTTCTTTAGCTTTATGTTAATCTTTTTGTAAGTGATTATGTCCACTTTTAATAACATAAAGTAATCCCCCGCTTTACGGACGGGATGCGTTCGTTCCAAACTGTCCGTAAACCGAAAATCCGTTAAACGAAACGTGCCTTTACTATGTGATCATATTGGAAATTTATTGATACGTTCCAAATAGTGAAAATATTCGTAAAACGAAACCAATTTTATTATAAATTCGCAAAAGTAATGTGAAGATATGGGGTTAGGAAACCGTAAAAAATACGAAAGTAATGAGGAAATTACAAAGAAACGCAAGCCAAATTTATTCATTTTAAATAAACCAAATAATTCATACATTTATAACACCTTATTTATCATATGTAGCTCAGAGATTGTCTGAGCTAGTCGAAAGTTCATCGGAACTATCGTTATAATTTGCCCTCTTCGATTTCTTTGAGCTGGTGGATCGTTTATTTAAATTTTCGCCATAATTCGGATTAGCTGCTTCTTCAACACTAGATGTTTCAGATTTTTTGGAAAAATAGCAATCTAACGAGGTTTGTTTTGCTGGTTTCTTAGTTTCTCGATACAACTCCTTGTAGCACAGGAGGGCATTTTCAATTTGTCTTGATACTTTAAGGCTTCTTTCTGTAGACGGATCATTCTCCGAAAATGCATGTTAATGCATGTTTTGGTTATGTTTGGAAAATGAAAAAAAAAATATTTTGTCCGTAATTGCGAATATTGCAGCCGTATATCGAAATTTTTGGCCTAAATTTGTTATGTCCGTAACTTCGAATTTCCGTAAAGCGAGCGTCCGTAAAGCGAGGGATTACTGTAATTGTATTAAGGATTCTTGTTCAATAAAAATTTGGGTAACCGTAATAATGGAAGTACTGCCACTTCAACAGATACATTTATTGGTTGGCTCAATAAGCTTTCCGATAATTTAGATAGTATCACGAAATTTTAAAAATAGCCCCTGTGGACATCTGAAGGAAAACTTATTATTATACCTTATTATTTCACAGGTTTGTTGAAAAACCATTAATTCTATAGTATATCTATGAAATCATATTTCTAAGAATCCCGAACAAAAAGTTTTAATAACATCCCATCTTAATCAAGATCCTTTAGAAAACAACATTTCTATGATTCGTACAAACAGAGGTACACACAAAAAAAATCCTTCTGCCTTTCGTGTGTGTAAAAATCTGAAACTTATTTGTTTTCAAAATTTAATATCATTATGCCTCAGCGGCTATTAATGTTCTAATGTTAATTTACTGGAGCAAACATCGTCTACCACTTTCAGAAGCGGACGCCAGTGAAATACCTGATAATGAGCTTGATTTATGAACAATAGGAACTGGTTGCTTTAGCAAACGTCACGATTTCTGGACACGAAGTTACAGTCAACAGTCCAGTTAATTACAGATAAATAGTTAAATTTTTTTGTAGTTACTTTTACCGATTTGTTTATGAAGTATTTTCAAGCCAAAGCTGTCTACAAATTTAAATATTTAATAAAAGATTACACCATAGTTTTGCCGTTTTAAACCCACCCTTGATACGATATCCCCCCCAAAACCAAATCTTATTAAAACCTCATACTTCAAATTCCTCCTAGTAATGACATAATATCGAACATTTATCGTATGTACATTGGTACTACACATGGCCAAAAAGTATCAGTTTAATTACCTGAGTACAAATAACAAGAAAAAAAAAAAAATGTCGACCAAATTTAATATTCTCGTTTAGTATAGACAAATAGCAGAAAAAAACTCAAAAGAAAATTTAATTTAAATTTTACGACGAAGGAAAACATCAAAGGACCAATTTTATAAAAAAAAATATGTAATGCTATCATCATCATCATCATAAAATTTGAATGACCATCATATTTTTATTTTTATGTAATTTTGGTAAATTTTAATATTTACTTTGGTTGCTTTAAATAAGCATATTTCGTCTTCATCTATAAATATTATATGAGAATGTAAGATGGTGTGCTATGCTAGTACCAATTGAATTTGTTTAAAGTTATTACTTTTTACAATTTTGTCTATTCGTAACACGTTAAAGATTTGTAGGGGTACACTCTACAAACGAAAATGTAATTTATTCATTAAATTTTATGTTGCAATACACAAACTAGATAAGAACGTAATTGGAATATTTACCCTTATATATAGAGGTAATAAATGTAATTATGGTGATTTGATTAGTTATTATTAAATAAATACAACAAATGAAATATAAAATAAAAACTTGGCACTCTCACAATGAACGGACGAGAGGAATGGAGAAAAGCTAGAAAATTATTTTTTTTGTTATAAATAGTGTACCAATACTACACACTGTTTTTAAATTTTGAGCATTAATTTTAATCTTCAAAATGTTAAAATATACTTAAGAAACCATATGTGGTTGTTCTGAAACTGTGGTAAATAAAAACATTATTTTTGTTGCTATGCTATTGTGTGTTTAGTGTAAAGATTTTAGTTTTATATCCTTTAAATAAAATAATAAAACACAAACACATACATATACCAAAATAATGGAGCTTAAATAGTTTACCATCTGTAAGGTAGTTTTGTAAAAGCTTTTTTTTTATTTCTTATTATATTTCGCAACATACGTTTGATTCGAATTACCGTTTACGACGGTAACCGTATATCCTTTTCCAGTTACCCGTTTCAAAATAATTTTTGAAGAGGCTAGGCGATGGAGGTTCAATCAATTATTTATTTATACATCCCAATATATGTACATGAATCAGATATGAAAAATTATTTTATGTTTTGTTTAGCTATTGATTTAAAATATTGTATCTATATGTACTCTACCTACATACAATTTCGGGGGTTTTGTACATGTAATATTTAGATTCACTTAACCCCAACGTAGTCTCGTATATATCTACCTACATAAACTGGTTTACCGGGTATAAGAATATTGAATTAAATTTTATTGTTTTTCCTCAGTCGTTCGTCGTTGGCAATGGAAGTAAATCCATATACATATTATAGATTATATTGAAATTCGAAATCACGTAGGAATTAAATAAGAATGGTGAAATTCGTATTTTCCATATGCACAAAACAAATACAAATACAATAATATCATAGGTAGAGGAGGTTAAGAATGTAAGCGAGTAATTGGAAAATTTAATTTAAAAATTTATTTATTTTGATTAAATTTCAGCATTTTTGGTTAGTGATGCTTGAATAGAGTTTATATGTTTACTCGAATAATCAACATTTTGTTCATTAAGGGTGAGTAACATAATATTGGTTTATTACATAATTTACCTTGATTTAATCTTATAGTTTCAAAACCTCTATTTAATATTTTACCAAAATTGCCTTTATTTCGAAATTTACAGATAATCAGTTACCGTACATAATTTTTTTTGATCGCTTAAAGTGTTAAATAATTTCCAAATTGGATAACCAATCTAATTGTTTTAATCAATTCAATCAATCAATACCAATTTCTACCACACATTAATTGAGTCGAGGTTACGGTATGGAATCGGCTATTTATTAGCTTAATTCTGCCCCTTCTCTATATTTTAAAGTATTAGACATACACATATTTTGAAATTAGTAGTACCCGTGATTTAAGCTGTCATATAGCTACGATTTGAGAAGAAACACCAACTCCGAGGAAATTAATTTGGGCCTTTTAAAAAATTATATAAACAGGGAGTTTTGGGTAAGTTCGTATGGCAGGTATCCCATCGTCTTGACATACAGTTTCGGACAGACATAGATAAACGGACAGATTAGGGGGGCGAGGGAGGGGAAGGAGTCATACTCAAAGCCTTGTTAAACATTTTGGCCATACAAAATTGTTGGCAATTTTTGGCACGATTCCAATAACTTTGGTCCTTGCGGTCTGAAGTTAAATCATTGGCACAACCTATAACATTATAAAATTGGCATCAAAAAATGTAATTGGTTCAAAATAATAACATTTATTTCAGTTCTCTACAATGTAAAATTTTGAATTTTCAATTTTGATATTATTATCTGTGGTCACAAGGCATGTCAAATTTAATAATTTTTCTAGAGAGGTAGAAAAAGTTTAATATTAAATTAATTTTTCACTTATGCCCTTTAAAGCTACTATGGCTTGCGACTACAGCCTTTGGCCAAAAAGGCATTACCACTTAAGTAAAGTTTACTGCAGTTAGAGGAGAGATAGGAAATATTGAAAACTTAAAATAATTTTTGACTAAGTCGAGTTAAGCGATTATGCCTTGTGACTACAGATATTATGTATATTATATTATATAATTTAGAAGTGCATCTCCTATTTTCCTTACGATCAAGACAAGGGAATCGTGGGGCTCCCTTACTAAATTTTTTGGAACTTACGTGACAAATTTATTTTTCTTGTTTAAAAAGTCGCTACATAATATCGAAAAAAATAAAATAATATCAAATAGAAATTTAAAAATTCCTTCACTGGTTAACATCATTCGGCTTCAATCTGGACTGGTTTTAAAGCATCCATAAGTGTTTAGCTTTTCTACTTTCAGTTTGAATCAGTTTGATATTAATTAGTAATATACATAATCTAGTAAATCGAAATTCGCAAGTCGAAAAATTTAATAACTGGACCGGTTTTACCAAGCAAATTTTAATTTCAAGTTTTATTATGTTTTTTTGTAATTGTTGTTTGTTTTTGCATAAAACGCGGTATAATTACTAAAATTTTATTAAGCTTGCAAAATAAAACGAGCCACCAAGACAATGGGTGCATTCAGATCCCGAATTTAATTTAAATGAGGAAAATTATCACGTTAGTCTGGTAGCTCAAAGATTACCAGTCCAGTATGGGTGACCCTATCTGGCTTTGCTAATTTTATCACTGCTACACTGAAGCCGCTCCGCCACGTCAAGGCAGTGATTATGGAGAAGAGTGTGAGTGTGACTGCAGGTTTAAATATTTATTCATTTCATTGCTGTAAATGCATTAATCGAGAATTTTGACAAAATTGTGTTGATTATTTAATACAATTAAGCATCCATTGGCAATGTTTCCTGATATGGGCTAAAATCATAAAATTCAGAACTTCTTTTTTATGGTGGCAATAATCATCGTTTGGCGTAAACCATTCTGTATATTTGGACGAATTATTTGCAATTTCCACACAACTTTCAACAATTGTGCTTTTTATGTTTTTTTTCATTGAATATTTTATTGAAAATTATGTGGAAATGTTCAATTTGTAATTTGCACAGTTAATTTTACCTATTACTTTAAAAATGACGTATCCAAGAAAATACATACTTCATAGAATTTTCGTAGCGGTAGTAATGATGGTCGATTGACCGATTTCGCACAATTCTATAGTTGGTTCCGATATAGCAGGGCCAGCTGCATTTATTATTTCATCAGTAAATTCCCGTTGTAAAAAGTTGGCATCATCAGTTTGGCAATTAGAAAAATTAGATTGGAATTGTAATTTTGATGAAACAATGTGTAACAATACGTTATTAAACTATTGTAAGTAAGGATTCTTATTGTTGCCTTCTTTGTATCTAACTTGGGCAAATAAATGTTCAATAGAGTCTTGATTAAGACGATTTATTAAAGTGGAATTAATACGGGTTTCGGAATTATTAAAAAATCGTCTGCCAACATCAAACCGTTATTGTTTGAACTAAACCATCTAAACAATAAATTGTTTCCGCTCCACAATGCGTTGTGTTGGAAAAATATAGTTAAACATATTCAAAGTTTGGCAGGCCGTATTGCCTTTCATCAAAGTATGTACATTTGTATGGACTAGCATTAAAAAGGTTTTGCTGTTTAAACAATCAAATAATTTATCAATGATTTCAAAAAACTTTGATGTTGATATAGCCAACTCATGATTTTTAAATATTTTGAAATCGATTGCCATTTTTATTCCGGCAACAACACTTATGCTGAAAATTTGAAAGTTGTTTGAATAAATATGTTTTGACGTGAGCTTAGGACACTGTTTGGTAGTTGCATAACTTTTCCAATTACATAAATGCTGAACTACACTCCAACATACCGTACTTTCTAGACAAATAAAGTTAGTGATATTAACCAAATTGTTGCGCAATGATTTGATTAAATGGCAAATGTCATATTGAGCATACATTTTGTGCTCTTCATAAAAAAATATGGATGTTCTTTATTTATGTTCAAACTTTTAAAACCTTTTCTGTTATTACTAAAGCAAATGTTGAGAATTTTGTATATCATTTTTTTAAGATTAACGCCTGAAATGTTGATTTTTGCAGCGTAATAATTTAGAAAAAATCCCCCTTAGCATAAAAATAGACATTGTATACTAAAACAGGTATCCTAATGTAGCCGTAGTCCTGAAACCATTGGATTTCATAATGAGCGTGACAAATCTATTTTGCGGGGCTAAATTATTTACACTTGCCTTCATCCTGTGCAGAAAGCGTGATTTGTGCCTGGTTTGAAATTTTGAATAGGCTTCCAGCGAATAATGGGCGACTCCGATGGCAAATGGGACTGTTCCACCTGTTTTTATAAACTCGTGTAAACCAATTTTTTATCTGGTGCTACCATCATCTCGACGAAAGATTTTGCAGAAGGCTCAATATCATTTCTTTCATTTAATTCGTCAAGCCAACATTTTTTCTTTTGTGTTTCGAAGGTTCCAATTTTTCGTTGATACTTAAAAACTTTATAAGTCAACATTTTTATTTTAGCAGAGGTCTCTTTTAATATTTTTTTAAGTTTTGTATTTCAATTAATAATTTGTTGTTTAACTTTCAGTATTGATCTACAGTTTTTATCGATTTGATACATTAATTACACGTCAAATTGTCGTTAGCAATACTGTCCATGTTCATAAGTTGGAACAATATTTTGTAAATCTAAAAAAGATATATCACTCACTAGCTGAAGAAACATTTGCATTCTTTTTAACTTCGCATGTTTCAAGATTTGTATATCTAGCGGGAATGGCGGATTCTGGAATAGAAATGCATTTATCGTCGGATTTTAAATTAACATTCGGTATAACTCTCTAGAGATTTTTAAATTTTACAGTTATTAATTTATATTACGACTTTGTATTCTACAAGAATCATCTCATTATATATGATCTTTGCTAGAAAATAACTAATTTTACAAAATAAAAAAACAGCGAAACCGACAAAATCGTCCATCAATGATGATTGTAAATAGCACTTCATCAGTCCCAGACATCTACATTTTAGCAGCCTTCAAGCGGTAGCTAAAATTAAATAATTAATTCGTAAAGTATTCCTTTAAGGCAATTAAAAGTTGGTTAAATATATAGTTTCTCTCAAGCAACGTCTTTTATATAAAATCGACAAACCAAATGAACTCTACCAAATTTAGATAAATGCAGGCAAATTTTTAAATTGTTTCCTTATAATCTTTTTTCCACAATGAGCAAATCGATACCACTAAAAGAACAAATCACTATTTAAATTATTTATTTATTGAGTAAGTGTATCATGAAAAATAGATAATGAATAAATATAAAATCAATTCCTAAACATGTCGCAAATCCTTTTGAATAAATTAATAATATATGTTAATCAAGTTTGTATAAATACATAAATAATTTAGTCTGCTATTTTTATAGTGTTAATTATAATTACAAGTGATTAAGTTCATAAATAATTATCAGGATCTTTTTTTTTATTTTTAATAACAGCCTTTTAAATGTTCGAGCTTTTCGTATATATTCACCCTCACATCCATCTAAATTAGATTATGATTATGTAAGTGTCTGTATGTTTGTGTGAGTGTGTATTTTATAAGTGTAGTGTGAAAGTTTAATAATAAATACTATTTTATAAAAATAAAAAATTGGTTTATTATAGGAAATACACTTGGGAGGATATTATCAATATTATTATGTAAATAAATATATTTTCTAATAATTACATAATTATTTTCTATTTTTTTTTTTGTTCTATTTTGCATAATAATTTATGATAGAAAATTAAAATTAATTTTATATAAATTTAGAAATAATTTTTTTATTTATTTTCATAGTGTAGCATACATATATGTAGTATTCCGTAGAGGGATTGATATTTTTTGAGTTGAATTAAATTTAAATTCCAGATACGTAGGTATATGTGAATATATAACGAAGATTTAAAAGTTTTTTTATGAATAATTTATGATCATTGTTCGATTTTAATTAATTAGGATAATATTTATATAACGATAGGAAAGTTGATAAGGTAAATTATCTAAATACCGTATATTTACATTTACATGTAATATAACTTCCAATATTTTGTTCGTATTTCGACTAATATTAATGGGTTTGTTGTACCGTAAATTCTGTGTGTATCTATAAACAAAAATTAGATAATAATTTTAAATGATTTATGGTAATTACTGGGCAAATATTAGTTTTAATACAATTAAATATGTTTATTTATTTATTATTTTGGTACGATTTACATGGATTACAATCAATCAATGTAACATAATATTCACCACTGCTTATTTAAGTGTATTTTAAAAAAAATTGCATAATATAACACCATTTTGCATTGCTGGAACAAATCTGAAATTGATTTTTTGATTAGATAAAACTTTAGATATTAATATGTAGTATGTAGGTGACTGTATTCAATATTTTATGTCCTGTGGTTTTGTTATACGTAAAGACGGTGTGCGGTGGCACCAGCCATCTACGGAAGACAAGCTTAGGATTGGCCGAACACTTCAAAAAATCAAACAATCAAATAGTAAACTCTAGTACATTCATCAAATTATTCCCAAATGCTAGGAAATGTCTCCTTACTCCCTCGATATATATATATATATATATATATATATATATATATATATATATATGCTACGTAAAATATTTTTGAAACATTTATATCCCCATTGCGTGAATAACTTTAGTTAAAAATGTTGCTTACAAATATTTTACAACCACTAAATACTGTTCTCTAGCATAACAAAAACAACAAAATATAAATTTAATTATTTTAATTTTATTTGAATATTAATTAATTTACTTTGTTAGACTATATATACGTAATACTATATATTATAATAAAAACAAAAATATTAACTAAAATAAACAAAGCTACACTAAAATATATAAACTTAGTATTAAATATATTGTAGTTTTTGTTTTGTTTTCCACGAGTGGGAAATTTTTTATTTTTCACTATATAATTAATTATTACAATTTATTATAATTTATTTATAAATAATTGGAAAATATTCAAATTTTATAATTTAATTTTAAAAGTTTTTTTTAGCGAACGAAAGAAATATTTCTGTTATGAGTTTTGTAGCATAGTAAAGGAAGAAGGTATAGTGGTATAGAATAAAGCTTTTATTTTTAATTATTATATATTTACTGTATGGGGTTAATTAAGATTATGCTTATTGTTTGTAACATAAAAATGAAAAGTTTATAATTTTTGGAATATTTTCACGAGAATTTTTTATTTTTTTTATTAATTTTTGAGGTAAGTAAAGTAATTGATTTGAAAAGTTTTTTGTTTTATTTACTAATTTAAGAATATAATCAAAATGGTGCCATATGATATGGATGTAATTTACGTACGTTAGTAAATAAAAACATACCACACCAAATATTAAAAGTTATTTCTTAGCGCTGTACAATAAGACCATATAGAATTGAAATTTTGTCATATTTCTTTAAAAGCTTCAAACAAGATGCGAAAACATTTTTTTTAGTGTAGTAAATGATGAAAATTAGTTTATTTGATTTCCATAGAACCTAAATAAAATCAATAAAATTTAATTAAACTAAAAATTTTATTAGATAAAGTTAGTTTGTAACAATTTATATCTGAACGTAAGCGTACCTCTCACTCTTATAATATGTATTTATAGTATGTGTTGTTATTGTATATTTAAAATTGAGCTTTCTAAACAAACTATTGAAAGAATTTCTAAAGGAGAAACTTTTTTTTTTATTATTTGTTCGGTTTTTCGTATATATTGAAAGTAACTAACCATTTAGAGAAAGATAAGACAGTGCATAAAAATATGTACATACAATTTTAAATAAAGCTTTTTTTCTTTCTTTTCTTCGACGTCTTACTTTGGCTTTGGGTTTTTCGAGAAAAACAAATTTAATTTTTCAATTTCAAAGTGTTTTTTTTTGTCTGTGTGTGTGTATGTTTATTTTGTTAGAGTTATTATAATTTTTCCCGTCTTGAAAATTGAAATAATATAAGGGAAGAAAATATTATCCATAGTAAAATGAAATTCGAACGGAGAAAAATGAGTTTTTATGTTGAAAGAATGTTTACAAGACTCAGTTGGTTTTGGTGGGATCGGATACATATTCACATATATTCTTTAAACAAGAAAATTTGATGACCATGGATATTGGTATGGAAATTTGTTATCTGACGGAAATGAAATTCTTTAGAAAATCGCAAATTGTATTAAAATATAAAATTTGGTTTGTTCACCTTTTAGTGTAACCCATTTTTATTAAACGCGTATAACAAACAGTCCATCAATCGCAAAATTATTTAGGTTTTATCAGAAAACAATCATTGTAAAATATCATCTGTTTGGGCATTTTCAACAAACACAAAAACAAAAACAAAATTAAATTTAAATTTTTATTTATTTAATCGATTTTGATGTTCACGAGGCGGAAAAATTAAAAAAAAAATTCAAATTTAAATATGAATTTTAATTACTTTTAACATTTGGACATAACAAAATTCAATATTCAAATATATGATATTTAAAAATAAAAATAAAATCCACCACATGAATTCCAGTAATTCAGTAATTTCCATATCGACTGTTTTCGCGGACAAAAAAAAATGCTGGGGACAACAATTTTACCGCAACATTGTTAACATTTTGTGTACTTAATTCAATTGACCTGGAATATGTATGTACACAAAATAAAAATGTACACCTATTTAGTTTTGAAACTGTGGTTAATGATAGCGGTGGCGCAAAATAATTAAATTTAAATATGTATATTGGTTTTAATAGATTTTTTAGGTTTCTGGACAAATTGGAAATTCTAGAAACGAGAACTATTTATAATGCCATTTCGCAACCGTTTTGTATCTTTAAATTCATGATTGCAGTTAGTCCTGAGTGCATAGTCGACCAGTTCTGTGCAATGGCCGCGATGATAGTTATTCATTAAAATAAGTCATTTAGGATTATTATAGAGGCTGGAGAAATCGAGAGCTTTGACATCGAAAATGCATTTTATAATTTGGATTTTCGCTCATAATTCCAAAAGGCGTTAAACGGTTGCTTAAAATGAAATTTCCAATTAAGCGTTGAAAAGTTTGCGCAGTATGTATTTCGAAAACCAAGGGTATATTATGTAGTTACTTTGAACAACCCAAAAGTTATTGTTTCAGGTGTAATAAGAACGAAATGGTTAGTTTTAAATACTTTTTCGACCAACTTTTCATTCATCCAAGAGCATTGAAAAATTTTGAATACAGATACATTTTAATTTTAATTTTAATTTTAATTTTAATTTTAATTTTAATTTTAATTTTAATTTTAATTTTAATTTTAATTTTAATTTTAATTTTAATTTTATTTATATTTTAATTTTAATTTTAATTTTAATCTTAATTTGAATTTGAATTTGAATTTGAATTTGAATTTGAATTTGAATTTGAATTTGAATTTGAATTTGAATTTGAATTTGAATTTGAATTTGAATTTGAATTTGAATTTGAATTTGAATTTGAATTTGAATTTGAATTTGAATTTGAATTTGAATTTGAATTTGAATTTGAATTTGAATTTGAATTTGAATTTGAATTTGAATTTGAATTTGAATTTGAATTTGAATTTGAATTTGAATTTGAATTTGAATTTGAATTTGAATTTGAATTTGAATTTGAATTTGAATTTGAATTTGAATTTGAATTTGAATTTGAATTTGAATTTGAATTTGAATTTGAATTTGAATTTGAATTTGAATTTGAATTTGAATTTGAATTTGAATTTGAATTTGAATTTGAATTTGAATTTGAATTTGAATTTGAATTTGAATTTGAATTTGAATTTGAATTTTAATTTTAATTTTAATTTTAATTTTAATTTTAATTTTAATTTTAATTTTAATTTTAATTTTAATTTTAATTTTAATTTTAATTTTAATTTTAATTTTAATTTTAATTTTAATTTTAATTTTAATTTTAATTTTAATTTTAATTTTAATTTTAATTTTAATTTTAATTTTAATTTTAATTTTAATTTTAATTTTAATTTTAATTTTAATTTTAATTTTAATTTTAATTTTAATTTTAATTTTAATTTTAATTTTAATTTTAATTTTAATTTTAATTTTAATTTTAATTTTAATTTTAATTTTAATTTTAATTTTAATTTTAATTTTAATTTTAATTTTAATTTTAATTTTAATTTTAATTTTAATTTTAATTTTAATTTTAATTTTAATTTTAATTTTAATTTTAATTTTAATTTTAATTTTAATTTTAATTTTAATTTTAATTTTAATTTTAATTTTAATTTTAATTTTAATTTTAATTTTAATTTTAATTTTAATTTTAATTTTAATTTTAATTTTAATTTTAATTTTAATTTTAATTTTAATTTTAATTTTAATTTTAATTTTAATTTTAATTTTAATTTTAATTTTAATTTTAATTTTAATTTTAATTTTAATTTTAATTTTAATTTTAATTTTAATTTTAATTTTAATTTTAATTTTAATTTTAATTTTAATTTTAATTTTAATTTTAATTTTAATTTTAATTTTAATTTTAATTTTAATTTTAATTTTAATTTTAATTTTAATTTTAATTTTAATTTTAATTTTAATTTTAATTTTAATTTTAATTTTAATTTTAATTTTAATTTTAATTTTAATTTTAATTTTAATTTTAATTTTAATTTTAATTTTAATTTTAATTTTAATTTTAATTTTAATTTTAATTTTAATTTTAATTTTAATTTTAATTTTAATTTTAATTTTAATTTTAATTTTAATTTTAATTTTAATTTTAATTTTAATTTTAATTTTAATTTTAATTTTAATTTTAATTTTAATTTTAATTTTAATTTTAATTTTAATTTTAATTTTAATTTTAATTTTAATTTTAATTTTAATTTTAATTTTAATTTTAATTTTAATTTTAATTTTAATTTTAATTTTAATTTTAATTTTAATTTTAATTTTAATTTTAATTTTAATTTTAATTTTAATTTTAATTTTAATTTTAATTTTAATTTTAATTTTAATTTTAATTTTAATTTTAATTTTAATTTTAATTTTAATTTTAATTTTAATTTTAATTTTAATTTTAATTTTAATTTTAATTTTAATTTTAATTTTAATTTTAATTTTAATTTTAATTTTAATTTTAATTTTAATTTTAATTTTAATTTTAATTTTAATTTTAATTTTAATTTTAATTTTAATTTTAATTTTAATTTTAATTTTAATTTTAATTTTAATTTTAATTTTAATTTTAATTTTAATTTTAATTTTAATTTTAATTTTAATTTTAATTTTAATTTTAATTTTAATTTTAATTTTAATTTTAATTTTAATTTTAATTTTAATTTTAATTTTAATTTTAATTTTAATTTTAATTTTAATTTTAATTTTAATTTTAATTTTAATTTTAATTTTAATTTTAATTTTAATTTTAATTTTAATTTTAATTTTAATTTTAATTTTAATTTTAATTTTAATTTTAATTTTAATTTTAATTTTAATTTTAATTTTAATTTTAATTTTAATTTTAATTTTAATTTTAATTTTAATTTTAATTTTAATTTTAATTTTAATTTTAATTTTAATTTTAATTTTAATTTTAATTTTAATTTTAATTTTAATTTTAATTTTAATTTTAATTTTAATTTTAATTTTAATTTTAATTTTAATTTTAATTTTAATTTTAATTTTAATTTTAATTTTAATTTTAATTTTAATTTTAATTTTAATTTTAATTTTAATTTTAATTTTAATTTTAATTTTAATTTTAATTTTAATTTTAATTTTAATTTTAATTTTAATTTTAATTTTAATTTTAATTTTAATTTTAATTTTAATTTTAATTTTAATTTTAATTTTAATTTTAATTTTAATTTTAATTTTAATTTTAATTTTAATTTTAATTTTAATTTTAATTTTAATTTTAATTTTAATTTTAATTTTAATTTTAATTTTAATTTTAATTTTAATTTTAATTTTAATTTTAATTTTAATTTTAATTTTAATTTTAATTTTAATTTTAATTTTAATTTTAATTTTAATTTTAATTTTAATTTTAATTTTAATTTTAATTTTAATTTTAATTTTAATTTTAATTTTAATTTTAATTTTAATTTTAATTTTAATTTTAATTTTAATTTTAATTTTAATTTTAATTTTAATTTTAATTTTAATTTTAATTTTAATTTTAATTTTAATTTTAATTTTTATTTCAATTTTTATTTTTATTTTTATTTTTATTTTTATTTTTATTTTTATTTTTATCTTTATTTTTATTTTTATTTTTATTTTTATTTTTATTTTTATTTTTATTTTTATTTTTATTTTTATTTTTATTTTTATTTTTATTTTTATTTTTATTTTTATTTTTATTTTTATTTTTATTTTTATTTTTATTTTTATTTTTATTTTTATTTTTATTTTTATTTTTATTTTTATTTCTAATACTTTGGTTTACTTTTCTTTTATTTTATTTAGATTTTTATTTTTAATTTTATTTTTTTATATTTTTATTTTAATTTTATTTTAATTATAATTTTATTTTTTTCTCGTATTTTTAATATAATTTAAATATTTATTTTATTTTATATTTAGTTTTTTATTTTTACATTAATTTTTATTTTTACATATTTTGATTTTTATTTTACTTTTATTTTTATATTTTTATTTTTACAGTTTTCATTTTATTTTTATTTTAATTTTTATAATTTTTTTTACCTTTTTTTTATTATTTTCATTTGTATTTTTTTATTTTTTATTTTATTTATTTTTTTTATTTTAGTTTTAATTTTAATTAGATTTTAATTATAATTTTATTTTAATTTTTTTTTTTTTTTTTTAATTCGAATTTTTAATTTTATTAATTTTTAATTTAATTCGTAGTTTTATATTGTTTTTTATTTAAATTTTCAGTTTTTATTTTTATTTTCAGTTTCATTTTTGTTTTTGTTTTCATTTTATTTTTATTTTTATTTATATTTTTTTTTTTTTTTGATTTTAAGTTTTATTTTGTTTTGATTTTTGATTTTAATGTATTTTGATTTTTTTTTTACTTTAATTTTAATTTTAATTAAATTTTAATTATAATTTTATTTTTATTCGTATTTTTAATTTGACTTTAATTTTAAAATTTTATTTTGTTTTTCCATTTTCATGTTTATTTTGAATTTTATTCTTATTTTTAGTTTAAATTTTTCATTTTTCTTCGATTTTTAATATTTTTTTTACGTTTTTTTTCATTTTCATTTTTATTTATTTTTTATTTTTTTTAATTTTTTTGTTTTACTATAATTTTTTTTTTTAATTTTAACTGTAATTATAATTTTATTTTAATTTTTATTCGTATTTTTAATTTGATTTTAACTTTTAAATTTTATTTTGTTTTTTATTTGAATTTTTATTTTTAATTTTACTTTAATTTTTATTTTATTTTTATTATCATTTTCATATTTAATTTTGTTTTTGTTTTTATTTTTTATATTTTTAATGTATTTAAATTTTTATTTGTAATTTTACTTTTAATTTATTTTTATTTTCAGTTTCATTTTTGTTTTTGTTTTTATTCTTTTTATTTTATTTTAATTTATATATATTTTTTTTATTCTTAGTTTTATTTTGATTTTGATTTTTGATTTTAATATATTTTTATTTGTTTGTTTACTTTTATTTTTATTTTTAATTTTTGTTTTGACTTTTATTTATATTTTCATTTTCATTTGAAGTTTTATTTTTATTTTTATCTTTTTTTTATTTTGCATTTTATTTTTTTTAATATTTTTTGTACCTTTCTTCCATTTCATGTTTATTTTTATTTTTTATTCTTATTTTTATTTTTAATTTAAATTATTCATTTTATTTTAATTTTAATTTTAATTTTAGTTAAATTTTAACTATAATTTTATTTTTATTTTTATTCGTATTTTTAATTTGATTTTAATTTTAAAATTTTTTAATTTGTTCTTTCCATTTTCATGTTTATTTTTATTCTTATTTTTAGTTTAAATTTTTAATTTTCTTTGATTTTTAATATTTATTTTTTTTTAATTTTTTTTAATTTTTATTTTTACTTTTATTTTTTTTAATTTTAATTTTAATTAAATTTTAACTTTAATTTTATTTTTATTTTTATTCGTATTTTTAATTTGATTTCAACTATTAAATTTTATTTTGTTTTTTATTTGAATTTTTATTTTATTTTGATTTTGATTTTCAGATTTATTTTTTTTTTGTTTTTATTTTTTATATTTTTATTTTTATTTATATTTTTACTTTTTTTTTATTTTTAGTTTTATTTTGATTTTAATTTTTGATTTTTATGTACTTTTATTTTTTTTTGTACTCTAATTTTAATTTTTAATTTTTGTTTTGACTTTTATTTATATTTTCATTTTTATTTTTATTTGTATTTTTATCTTTTTTTTATTTTTTAAATTTTATTTTTGTTTTTAATATTATTTTTATTTTTACTTTTATTGGTATGTACGTTATACGGTGATTGGTGTTCACCTGCACCTCGCTCCGTGTAAAGCGATGGATCAGGATCTGATCGGGCTAGTCTCAGTCGCGTTTTTAAGGGCAGTGGAATAGTGACCTTCGTATTTTCTATTCCTATTACTTGCTATTATATTTAGACTTGTCTGAATTAGCGATTTAATGATGACGGCTCGCTCAAGGCGTTATAGCTCTTTTTCTATATCTGCTCGTGCAGTGCTTGCAACAGAAGCATTGAGCAAGAAATCCGGTTTAATCTTTGAGTTGAACATATTTTTTTATTTTTGTGTGCAATTTCAGAGAATCGCTGAAATGGTTGTTAATTTTTTTTGAGATATTTAACATTTCCGTTGTTGATCTAATTGTGAAAGTACGACACCAGGTAAGATTTTGCATTAATGATGTTTTTTGCTCGATTAAAAGTTTCAGAAGCTATGCCGTTCGCTTATATCTTCTCTTGGAGATCACAAGATATTCGTGTTATCTGAAGCGATAACAAACTGAAGTTTCGCTGGGCCTTTATTTTCATTAAAATGTAGTTCCGCATGACTTGAAACGTACTTGTTACGTGGCGTTCTTTCCAATATTTGGAAAGTAACAAATTGATCTCATCTAATTGCGTTAAATACGTTAAACGCCTTTGACAGGGTTTGGCATGGGACATTATTGGCCAAACTGGAGGCTTGTAGGCTAAATATTTTAAGAGTTTTTCAACTAGCCGCAAAATACAAGTTGTCGTGGATAAGTTAAAATCGGGTACTCTCCCGATATCCGACCTTACTTCTGGCCTTTGTTAATGATGTGTTTAGTAACCTCCTATCAGTACACATATTGTATAGTTCTTCTTTAATTCTCCCGAATCTTTAACTATTTGGTACAGGATGTATAATTCGGTTACCTCATATAATCATTTAAAGTTTTTGGATAGTAAATAAAATCGACAAAATTGCAATCCTGGGATCCCGAATCCTATACTGATTAAAACCATTGACAGCGACAATATTGCAAATGAAAAATTTCAGCTACTGCCGATGGGCGAATTTAATACTCCCAACAAGTTGGCGGAATTTGTTGATGGAAAAAATTGCATTTAAACTGTAACATTGTTTTGAAATATTTAATGTATCATATGTATTCAGATGCTAACGTATTGCTTTTACTTAAGGCATTGCCTCATGCACAAACGGTCAACCGGCATTTCAAACCGTCAAATCCAATTATTGACAAAATTGTTTGATTTTCAACATCAAAATTATTAAAAGTTAGTTCCATCTTATACTAAGAAAATTTTATTAAAATTGATTTAAAAATAAATTCATTTAAATTTCATTGACGGCCGACAAAACATAAAATTGGAGATTTTTGAATGAAGTTAAATCAATTTTTATAAAAGTTTCTTAAAATAAGGTGCAACATATAGATTTGAACTATTTCTTAATAATTTTATATTCATATTGCAAAGTGAAGCAACTTAGCCAAAAATTGGGTTTGACGGGTCTAAAAACCGGTTTCCGCTTTTACATGGGGTAATGCTTTAAGTTTTACTTTTGACAGGTGCAGTCTTCATTTGATTTAAGGGAATCCCATAAAGAAAGAAGATTTCATCTCTAAAACACAATACGTTGTTTGGTTGTTGATTATTAAACTCAATATTTTAACTTTTGTTGTATAAAGTTTTCATTCAGACATAAGCTGTCTTTTTAAAGCCTTCAACAATCCTAACATTTTAACAAAATACAATTGAAAATGTTTTATATACTTGTACATCAAACTAAACAATTCAAAGTTACATTAGTATTAAAATTATGTAAATTTAATTCAAAAGTATTAAAATAAACACAAAAAAATTTGTATTTTCTTTTTCTTTTTATCTTTTATTCCCTAAAAATACATCCCAAACGAAAATGTTATCAAAATAAAAACATTAAATTAAAAAATATTTAATTTATTATAATATACGTACAATATTATATTTAAAATAAAACAAAAAAAAAAATGGAAAAGTTTATTTAATAAAAATAAAATTAAAATTAAAAACGAGAAAATGTTAAGAAAAATTCTGATTTTGTTTGAATAAATTTAAATTATTTTTTTTTTTTTGTATTTTGGTTTGGCTAAAAGCTTTTTGAAGGTATATTTTTATTTTCTAAAATACCGGTTTTGTGTGCACCTTTCAAGTAGATTTTTTTCCTTTTTGCTTTGCTGCGAAATTTCTCTAATGCAAAAAGCTGGATATATTTTGAAGTTTTGGTACCTACTTCAATTTACATTTATAGAAGGTTTAATTGGGAAATATATTTTGAAATTCATCTTTTGGATTAGTTAAGTGACTTATATATAGGCTACGGCTTGTATTTGATGCCAACCGTCAGTATGATTCTGTTCAACCGGGCTGGTAAACATAACATGATTTAAATGCACATTGTTACACAAACAATAAACACTTGTGATGTAAACCTGCTGGTTGGTTGAAGTATTATTTTTGTAATTAACTAAGCCTCACCAAAGGTAATTTAGTTAATTATATTCAAATCAATTAAAGTAAACCTGACAAAGTCTGCATATGATAGGTATACATATATCTAAATCGGCGACTTTGGGAATAATTCTTTTATGGGGAATTGCCCATAAAAGAATTAAATTTAAAAACAAAAATTGATTTCAATTAGTAGTTATCTCTACTCCCGTCTTGTTCTTGTAATTGCGTAAAATAACTACAATATATACCTAAGTAAGGAATCGTATTATTTAAGAAAATTTAAAATGTTTGGAAAGGATTTAAAATCTCAATGGAGTTTATTCATAAATAAAATCTCGTAGAAACCGTGTTGATATCAAAGTTGTTCCTAAAAATTAAAAAAAATATCTGAGATGACAATTTACCATCAGCAATAATTTCTGTTATGTATGAGCACAGCTGCAATAACTTACATAAATGAGCTCAACTCAATAATATATAAATAAGAGTGTTGATCTAGTTAAGCATTGTAGATTCTGAATTTATTTCGATTAAATCCAACAATTTCGAAGTGAGCGCAATTAAGATGTAGTTCCATCACCGCAAAATGTGTACTCTAGTGAAGATAATCGAACAAATCTCAAACTGTGGTAATGGTTATTTTACAAATCAATCAGATTCGATGTTAAACCAACATCGCAATCTATTTCTAGACTCAGTCTTTCAGATGTGTATGTACGTACATTTATAATATATAAAGTAGCTGAATGTACTTGGTCATCAGCATCAAGGACTTTAGTTTCACTTACACTAATCAAAGCAACTCCACCCGAAAAATTCATTAAATCGGTTTAATTAGATCGCAGTGTATCAAGGGTGTATACTGGTTCAAAATGGTGCATCAGCTGGGATGGTACATTGAGCTGTATTGTTCGAATGCGATCATCAAGTTTTATTAGTGTATAGAAATTACAATGATTTACTAAATTATTTTTACTGTCTTACACCATACATTTTCATTCCAACCCAAATACATCCCTGAATTGAATAACCAATTTACATTTAAATTATTTTTTTTTATTTTGGTACTCTGTTGGATAAATTGAATAAAATAAAATAACCAAATAGAGAAATGACTAAGTGGAAAATATTGAGTTTCATAAAACAAAAACAAAATTTGCTTTGTACATAAAAATTGTATGATTTATGGATGGAATTCACGCGAATTTTTACTCAGCTCTATTTTTATCCATAGCATTTTTGATTTTATTATTAAATCCACTACACGTTTTGTTATTGTTTTCTGTGTGATTAAAATGTAAATAAAAATTTTTTTTTTGTTACATAACAAACAACAATAATATTAAAGTATTTAATATCAAAATAAATAACAGATTGTCTCGTAAATACACGTCGATATGATAAATTACTGAATATACCTACACGCCGGCTTTTGTATATTAAATTTAATTGGCTGCGCCATAAAAGCAATGAAATTTTTATTTTAACAATATGCATTAATCTACCTTGTTTCGTAGTATATCAACTTACATACATACACATGTCGCCATGTCCCCTTGGTTGTAAAATGAATACAGAGCTTTGATTTATAAATTGGATCCTTGCTCCGGTGCTTCTGGTGATGACAAGAAGAAATTTGTCACGATTGGCTACGAGCATTTCCCTCAAAGAGCATTAAATGCGCTGTAAGTGAAATATTACGTTAAAAATAGAAATAATATTTAAAATTGAATAGATTCATTATTTGTTGCTTAGTATTACACCGCTGGATTTGGCACAACGTACAATTAAACATCACAACATTTTCGTTATTAGATTTAACCTTAGAATTTAAATTTGTGATGATCCAACTGGTTTCATTTTGAAATGAACCAAATTTCTATTTTTTAAGTGACTTATCTGGAATAGGACAAAGGTTCCGTTTTGTCGTTTTTATTTTAGTTTAGTATTGAGATTCCAAGATAGAGGTTACTGACTACGAAATCTTCAATATTGATGGTTAGGTCTCTGACATTACTTCTGGTGCTCAGACTGTTCGAGGCATGCTGGCATCCAGTCATACCTAAACGCGGTTCCTCAAGAAGTACCAAGCGTAACTGGCAAATAACCTGCTCCGGAAATGGTAGCAACAAAATCTCGACTAGGTAATCAAGTTTTGTACCACATGCGCTTGGGTGCTATCTGTTTATTAGAGTTTTTATTTGTAGTTTCAACAAAATTTGTTTGAGGAAGTTACCAAAACCCCAGGACCGATGAATAATAATCTCTTGATTAAATGATGGAAGTTCGTCTGTTGCAAGCTTGAAGCTAACAGCTAATCAAAATAATTGATATAGTTGTACAATTTTCCAGGTTGACTTCAAATAATTAAATTGCATGGTTCCCGCTCTAAGTTGTTTTCTGGAGGGAATCTCCTTTAAGATCTTCTCGAAACAGTAATCATTTTACCTACTTGATTTGAATGTGTTAAAAACGGTATTCATGCTTGCAATAAAACAGATCACACAACCATACCTTCTTGAAGGTACTGTCTCTGGAATGAATTCCGCGAATGGCAAAATATTCTGTAAATATTTGTAGACGAGAACTGCCATTTATATTGATACCAGCACTAGTGCTTCGCTCGTTGATGAGTGTATTGCTGCTGATTTGACAGTTGTGCTCATTACTCTTCATATACTTGTACTAAGTTAGGGATAAACACGTCTCCTGTGTGATTGGTTATAATGCAAATGCTCATCACTCATTGTGGGGTAGTTAAAATATTAACCACTGAGGGCCTCCTGTTATGTGATCACTAGTACAAAAGGTTATAGCATTGATCTCGTTATACTTCATAATTAAATTTGGTACAATGTTATAATTTGCTATACTCCAAACAAATTGTAAATATTTGTGGCTAAATTGTCATTTCATTCTTTTTGGATTAATATTTCGACGGGTAAGGTCAGCATAATTCGGTATTAAATAATTTGAAATAAATCTCGTAAATTGTTTAGTATTTTATTGTCGAATGAAAGTAGGAGTATGCTCTTCTAAGCTGGAAATACTCAAAAAATCTGGCCAACATTTGTTAACTGTGTCTGACAGGCAGTAACTGGAAAGTGACGAATGATATTTTGACTTTAGTTCATAGGTTTATCTCTGTTTCTATTAAACTTAAAGGACCGCAGTTTAGGCCATACCATAACATAAAACTGGTCGATTGGTTCTTTTTTATGTCGAGCTGGTTCTTCTACTTGTTACAATGATGGAATTTTGGTATGCTAAGCACGTTAAATCGCAATTTGAAAATTCTTGTCCTCTTATCACTAACCTCAATTCTGAATTTAAAATGTTAAGAAAGTCCGTTAGGAAACTAAAACAAAACGCCATAAAATCTAACCACAATGCTGATAGAGTTAGTTTCCTATTGGCTTAAAATGATGTTAAAACAAGTTTAAGACAGGCTGGTAGAACTTCATGAAAAAATATCTGTGAAGAAATTAATAATCTGTATGATGTAGACTTAATAAAGCTTTTGTTAAAAATGATGAAGAGGTTGAGATTTACTTGTTTCTGCTCATTTTCCTGGTTGTGAAATCCACAATTGGATTACGTTCTGCGTTCGAGTTGGTTCTTCTTTGAGGGTGATCTGGATGGTATTTCTCTGGGATTTTCCTAAATTGAAGATCATCTGCTTCACCTCGTTTGGCGTTGTTCCACACTCTTGCAGCAGAATTAAAGTCGTTTTTATTACGCCTGATTATAGGGTCCCTAAGTCTTTCTGACTTAATAGTCTGATTTCGATTTTTTTAAAACTCTAGAAAGGATTAGCGACAGATCCACTAATTTTTGGCAGTGAGAAAGAAATGTTAGTAAATCATGGGGCTTAAAAAAAATATTGCTTGTATAACAATCTTCTTGCTATGGAGTCAATTCTGTATTTGCCTCAGTTTAACACCTACATTCAAGACATGATGTTTCATTTGATGGACAATTGCGTGAAGTATTTTTGGTGCAGCTAGAGGTGTTTATCCATCGTAAAATGTGTGATTCTCGTAGCAAGTTTCGTCAAAATCTATAAAAAAGTGTTTTCTTCTTTTCTAACGGGAAGTTCAATGCCCCTTTTTCCAAGTATCCAATCATTCTTGTCAACTTCATAAGTATCACACAATTGCGAGATCGTACAAAATTCGATGAAGAGATCTGTTTGTGGTTGACTTCTCATGGTGTGACAAGAACTTCCCTTGAGGATCCAATATATGTAGTTCAGTTTCTTGCGCAATGCGATCTTGGACTTGGGGTACCTCTTGATACTATTACTATTCAGTATCAGGTGATAGTAGTTAATGCCAATTAAGATGCCAATACTACTGCGGTTGTTTTAGTGTAGGTCTACGAGTTGTAAATCATTTAGAATATATTTACTAGTCTCAAAGACAACTGACGGCTTTCAAATGATATAAAGGAAGCTTTACATAGCATGATCCGGCTCTCGTTTACTCATTCCTGATATTTTAATGTTGGCTTGTTGCCATCATTAGTGTTTTGTTCCCACTGGTCTTTCGTGTGAATCAACTTACTCGTATCGTAATACTTGCATTACAACGTGTGACTGATTAACGTGATTGCATCGCCATTTTGGTTCAAGGGAATAGTTCAGTAACGGTCTTGGTATAATCGACTAGTAATCCGGGTCAGCCAATCGGGTCGCAACATTACTGAGTTTTCTCAAGTGAATAACACCAAATACGGTACATCGCCACTTGCATAAGTGAATATGCAATAACGTGGTATCGCCATTTAATCAGCGAATCAATCTAGTTAATTCGCCAGTGTTAAAAATGAAATTACTATTTCGGTAATCACGTGGTGGTCGATGTTTCGTGAGTTAGTCGGTAATAGGAGACATATTCGTCTGCACATGCATTTCAGCATCATTTTCAGTGTCAGGAATTAAAAAAGTGATTGTGCTTCCTATCATAACGCAATATCACCTAGCTGGATAATTCATAATCTAAATTCAAAGGAGAAGATATCTAATTTAATAAGCAGAGGAAGATAACACATCATGACAGACCCAGCGAGAGAATATACAGGACGACGAGGGGTAGCGAAGGGGAGTTGTACACGAAAGCTACAGACCTCGAGCAAATACGTCGTCCAATGTTACAACTACAATAGTTGAATTGGAAGAAAGTGAGCCAAGCTCAGACGAACTAACAACGAGTCACACAAGTGCATTACATCTATCAGCTGATGGGCGCAATTTCTTATCAACAAATCGCAATTTGCAAATTATTGATGGCTTCGGGTTCTCAAACTTTGTTTATTTCCGAGAAATGTTTCCGAAGGCTTGGTATAACAAAACAAATAGGAAGAATTCACGTTATGTGAATTATTTCTTTTACGTATTAGCACCGGAGCAAATTCAGTCAACATCTCATGCCGCAGCACAAGACACCATATTCGGTTACGTGATTGCAGGAAAACCAGAATACGAATCAAATTTCGAAATGAAGTGGACGCAGTTGAAGAATTTCACTGTCGCTGTGGCAGAAGAATGGAACTTAGAAAAATTGCTTCGTAAGTTTTGGGAACAAGAGGAGATAATAGACGACTCACCAAAACCACCAAGTTTCAAGCCACAACGATAAAAAATAATGAAGGGAGAATTATAGTTCAATTGCCGTTCAAAGCGGCAAGACCCTCTAGGTGACTCGTACCAGGTAGCTCTACAACGCCAATTCTCGATGGAAAGGAAAATGAGTCGAAATTCAGAGTTTAAACAAATGCATGTAGAATTCATGACTGACACAAATCTTGGGCACATGAAACGATTACAGAGTGACGAAATTCAAGTGAAAGAAAGAGAAGTGTTTTATTTACCTCAACATGGCGTCTTACGACACAATAATTCGTCAACAAAACTGCGGGTCGTTTTTGACGGATCAGCTGCATCGTACAGGTGTAAAGTTTGATTGTATTTTGATATTTTTAGTGGTCGCGTAATAATGGGCCGGATACTCGATACTCTAGCAGTTCGCAAATCGGTAAATATGGTGGATTTGCGAATCGTAAATTTATTTGCGTAATATGATCAATAAATATTTCCACAAAAATTTACGTAGATGCGCATACTTTAAAACGCTCGCAAATCTCTACGATTTGCTTGCTTGCTAACCAAGTGTGTACCATTTTTTGGTTTGCTAAATTATCGTGTATAACATTTCTAGCAAATTCGCAAAAAATAACTGCTTATCTGCTTATCTGAGTATCGAGTATCTAGCCCAATGACGTATTATGAAAATGGTATCATTTTAGGAGGGTTTTCCTTATATAAGGAATACTAAATTAATCAATATTTGCTGATTTTTTTTAAATACCGTTAGAGTAAAAGTTTAATCAAAATGAATGTACCCAAATAATTTCACCTGGATTGAGGGCACAGCCTACTCTATAAGAAAACTCGATGCACCAAAAAAGGGGAAAAGGGTCAAGCTTCCCAACGAAAATAAATTTGAGGATGTACACGACCTAGTTTGTCCAGTACAATGCTTTAATGTTGAAAAATCTCGATTTATCCGTTTTGTCATACTAAAACGCGTGTAAATACAAATTTAATGCAGTATGACGGAGCAACCAAGGAACACAAAAAATGAAAACGGTGAAGTCAACTTCGGAAAATTTCACAAATATGCTGATATATAAGTGAATAACCCAAATACATTTATTCTTCATGCAATTTCTTAATATAGGGTTTTGATCCTCCAATTGCTGATTCGGTGTCCATGAATTCTTCGGTAGCGCGTTGGATAAATTCAGTAAAAAACTCCGAAGCGTCGGAAATTTCAATTACTTCGAACAATAAATCATCCAATGACACGCAATTCGTAAGTTCTGATATTATGTAAAATAATGAATTCATTTTCTCTAATTCAAATTTATTTCTGCAGAATTTACGTGAGTTACTTAATACAATTTCTGGCGAAACAATCATAGAAGACTGCAAAAAAAATATTTTTTTATCAAAAACGTCCAGACAGCAATTGGTCAACATTGTTTGTGACTACTGGGTCAACAAAAAAGACAAAGTAACCGAAAAGGATTACACCGAAGCTGCTAAACAAATAAAAGAATTATTTCCGAAAGAGGATATAGTAAGTATAATATTAATGACATATCATGTATTTCCATAAATGAAATAATTTGAATTATATATTTTAAAAATAATTTCAGGCCACATATTTAGGTGATCAAAATACTCGTGGAAAATTAGCGGATAAGTATTACTCCTTATGTAGGAAATATCAAGGGAAAGGTATCCTTTCTAGTAGATACAAACTCAAAAGAAAACTACCAGAACCAGTTGCTTCCACTAGCGAAAATCAATCGAGTGAATCAGGTAATATATTTGTTCAAACTTTCAAAAACTAATTAATAGCAGTTAGTTATATGACTCATCCATTTATCTCCAAACTATTACAGACTCGGGAGAGAATTTTGAAATTTTAAGCAGTTTTACCTGGTTGAAAAATAATAAAAGTCCAGAGAGTCTCGTATTAGAAAAGTGGAAGTTAACGTTTCCGTTAAGAAGGAAACATATTAAGGATCCTGCCGTAGATATATTAAGCGAATAGCATATTTTACGACAGCAAATTGGATTAACATCGGTAAATTTATTTATCTGTTATATAATTGTGAAAAGTGATTTACCGAACATAATGACATTATAATGTATTTTATTTGTTTTGCAAGATTGAGCAAGATTTCGACCATTTATATTCCCACTGCAGTCATTTGTTATTTTCGAAATGGAATGAATTTGAAATTAAAATTCAGAAAATATTGAAGGAGGATTTAAAAGACGCTACGAGTGTAAAAAATCTAGAAGTTTTAACTAAATTTTCATGAAGGTAATTAATTTCTTTTTTAGTTATTATTGTTCAACAAGTTGACATTATGCATTGTTTTTTAGTTTATTTATTTGTTTTTAATAAGTTTAGGGGTTCGGTGGACTTTTTTTTATTTTCAAGAATTTATATTTTACTCGTTGAAAATGATAGAAGACATTTTTACAATAAATAAATAAACTAAAAGCTAAAAAAAATTGTCATGAAGTCGACATTTACCTATAATATAAACCATTCTTCTTTTACGTTTGTCTCTATATAGATACAAAACACTATCTAGCTTTAATCTTGGTGCACGCAATTCTGGTTCCTACGGCCATAAGGTATGTTACGCCGCACTCGTTTGCGTAACATATGGAGTCGTTGCTTTTGGTCCGGTGCGTGTAGAGAAGTTTAACCATCACAGTTCGTTACTTATTTGTATACCCCTTAATGACTACTGTCTATAGTCAAGGCAAATCTTACTTGTTGGATGTGACATTATCACGATATTTGGTAGGGGGGTTTTTGTTGTTGGTAATGAGAATGAGATGCGCTGTCTGTATGTACGATATTGTTTGTCTTGATCAGCCGATGCACGCTGATTGGATGAAAAATGACACGATTTTCCAGAATGGTCCATCGTGAGAAAAATCATCTTGTACTCATGTGATATGTTAATGTAGTGGTCGGCGATGGTGCGTGATTGCGATAGCGGGAGAGCAATGAAGAAAAATGAGCTTGGGAATGTACGTGTGTCGGTTAAAATTTTGTTGATTAAATTTTTCGAGGGAGAAATTTTTTTTTTTTTTGTGAAGACAGTCAAGTTTAGAGGATGGTGAATGATGGTAGTTTTATCAGGCCATCACCAGTTAAAAATTAAATTTTTTTTTATATTCAAATGATGAAGTCAAGTTTGTACAAAATGTGTAAAAGTTAATTTTAATGAGATGGATACGAGATATACAGTTTTTGTCATTGAAATTGTTATAGAGTTAAAATTCATATATTTTTTTTTCTGATTAATGACGAATGTAAAAGAATTTAATTAATAAATAATTAAAGTATTTTTTGAAATTAATAAAAAGTTAAGTTTAACAGTTTGTGTAACGATTAAATGTACAACCTCAAAATGTACTAATTAATAAATTGTTGTATTTGTATCATAAACTTTGGTAGTTGATATAACGTTAAATTTAACAAGTTTTGGTGAAATGTTTAATATCCACCAAAACTAAGTAAATGAAAGAAAATAAAATTGTGTAAAATAGTTATAATAAAAGAATTATAAACTTCTGTATTTTTATGATTGGCCCAGTGCAAATAAAATTGTTTATATACTAAATAGTATTCAAGTGTCTATGACGTTGTTTTTTTTTATTATTTTTTTTGGTGCCATTAAAGAAAAAAAAAAAAAACACACAACCAAGTGAAATTGGAACTTTTAAGTTTTATTGGTTGAATGCTGGAATTGTTTGTTTGTCAAAAAATTTTCGGTTCCAGCATGACGGCGTTCTGCTTGTGAAAATAAAAAAAATAAAAACCGATCAATTGGAATTAGGTGTATTATTCCCTAATTGAAATTTTCACCTCAAGTGTCGTGATATTAAAAGCAATACAATTCATTCACGGGGTGAAAATTTAACGTTTTGTGGCAGCTGACCTTGCTGTGGGTCGAGGACGGTGCGAGGGGGATCCTGCGGCGTAGATCATCAGCTGGTTTTCCTGTAACAAAGGTACTGTGGTTTTCTTATTATCATTGACCACGAAATAAAACCGCCGTAAATTTTTTGTGAAAATTTGTTATTGTATTTGATAATTTTTTTTCTTTTTCTTAATTTTAATTGTTAAACTTAAAATACTAAAATTTATTATTAGTAAATTGAATTTTTCTTGTGGTAAAGTTTTAATTTTCTTTTAACTTTCAATTAACATTTATTTTTTTTTTTTTTTGCTAATTTATAATATGATTAAGATTTTTTTAACTGAATTTAATTTTGTGAGCTTAATTTGACTGTTAACGTGGTTTTTTTGTTTGCGGTTATATATACATATATACTTTTTTTTATTAAATAACACTTTTTTCACAGCTTTCGCGTTATCGCAATCACGACCACGGTAATTGCCATTGTTATTTAGCAATTTTCTTTTTCTCTTTTGTTTTCTTCGTTGATATTAGTACATGATTTTTCATATTCTCAGGTTTTCAGATTTTTCCTTACTTTTAATATTCTTTTGGACTGAAGTCATTGGGACAGTTACTGGCAGCCGGGCTGCCGAGGCGTCCCATTCTCATTTTTGCGTTAGTAGTCTAGTTGATCATGAGGGAGTAGAGTCGTTTGGTTAGGTCATTCGTGGGTGAGGTAGTGTCCGTGTTCGGGGATTTTCCGTAAATTTGGGTCATGTCAGTTTTCCTGGGATGAACTGCCTGGAAGATTGGTACGGCATCGGTGTTGTTCGTTTAAGAATGGCCCCTCAATTATTCTAATTTGTTTTACTCCTGCAAACCTGGTGCTATAATCTGGCTCATTCTTTTGTGATTTTGTTGCGGTTATTCAAGCATGGTTTCATGTCCGGAAACCCCCACGCCATACCCTGAGCCTAGCCGGCTATCCCATACCGCACCGGACCGCTGAAATCATGTCTGCTAACGGAAACTTAGCGTTTTCGTTACAGGTATCAAAAAGGATCAATAAAAAGGTAATGGAAACCGTCCATTTTGGATTCTCAAACCGCTTTTGTCAAGTTGATTCGGATAATACATCTAGATATTTAGATTAAATAAGTTACCTTGTATTAATTCTATTGTTCTTACAGGAAATTACGTTAATAGAATCTGAACTAAACAAAATCAAAGAGGAGTGTGCGAGCAAAAATATATCGCACAACCCTTTATAATTGCTATTGGAACAGTGGAGAAAATCGAAAGTGCCTACATATATTTCAATGATTACCTATGTAAACACGACATCATCATTTTTACAAGCTGTTGCGAAAACATTCTACATATTCCATGTGTTAAACATTAAATACCCGGAGGGTGTATACAATTTTGGCAACTTATAGAGGTCTATTTTTTTAATTTTAAAATTGCAAAGAAAACAAGTGCGCTGAATGCAATATTAAGCAATCTCTTAACTAATTTGAACAATTAATGACAAAATGTTTCAATGTTTCGTTTGTCGAAAGCCATTTGATATGATTAATATTTATATAAATCATTTGAAGTATAATCACAAATTTCGAAGTGATTCTCAACATTTTAATTGTTTTGTTTTAAATGAAGTTAATGAAAACTATAATTTTAAAGTTATTTTTGATATAAATTATTTGAATTATTATTCGACAAATTTTATTTTTTTACCAAATGGACTAAAAGTAGTCAAAATCAACACACCGTTTAAGTAGTACAAATTAATATTTATAAGTCAATTATGTATTCTATATTATTTTAATTATTACCTAATATATTATTGAATTTTTATAATATTGGAAATAAACAATTATTTAATCTAAAAGCATTTAGTTCTTTATTTACCCGCTAAACCACCCAGAAATACCAAGAAGTGAAAAATCAGCTAAATTTATTTAGCAAATTTAAATATTGTTAATTATCCCAATCATTCAATTAAATTTGCTGTCCTACCAAATTTTAATTAATTCTTTCACATAATTTATTTGCTGGTCTAGACAAATGGTTACAAAAGTATTCAGCAAAAATATTATGATAGTAAATTATAATATTTATATTTATATAAAACAGCAAAATAATTAGATAAAAACTCCAATTGTCATTTAGATATTTTTTCCAATTTTTTAGTTAAATCAAATAAACATTTTGGTGTTTCGACAAAAAAATGTCAACCACTCTTTTATGTCTGTTTCACCTAATTAAATTGGGAGGCTGAAAATCAGTCATGAACTTTAGCCAAATCATAAATTATTTTTTATAAATTTTCTAATCTTTTTTTTCTGTGTATGTGGCCGACGTATTAACTGGGGTAGATAGTGAAGAGAAAGCAGTTCAGTTAAAGAAAAACCTAATGGAAATATTAAGGGATCACGGATGCATACTACAAAAATGGCGGTCTAATAGCTCTAAGCTAAGTGATAGTAATGAGCTAACACAAATAACAGAAGAATGTCGAGCAGAGCAGATCCTAGTACTGTATTGGGATCAGGGCTGGAAACCACAAACCGCAAACCATACCATACCATAACAAACCGCCATACCACGGCATGTTGAAGAAAACCATACCATACCACAAACCATGCAATTCGTTTTTCGGTTCCTCACACCGCAATATAAAACGCGAATAATTTTTGTGGTTTGGGGTTTAAAAAATAATTATTATTATATGTTAAAAATTCAATTAAAATAATAATAATTAAATAAAATAATCCGACAATTCAACTATTCCAAAAAACGTAACAGTTTTGAGGCCTGTTTATATTGTAACGCTACAGCTGCAAAACAACCAACTGACAGTCAGGCCTTTCGCTATTTGGATAATGTGTTATGAATCGATTTCTACAATGAAAAACAAACCTAGTAACTTTGCTAACCAAAGCCATGAAGATCTGAGCGGGTAAACTTTTTACGGACCGAAGCTGGTCCTATTCTGGCTGCAGTTTATTTGGATCCAAGTCCAAGATGCCAAGATGCCAAACGCTTTTGTCAAAAGAAATGAAAAACAGAGCTGTGAATCATTTATGAAACTTTAACAGACAACGGAAGTGGTGAGGAAGACATACTGGAGTAACTCATGAATTCAATCGAAAATTAAAGTATCAATGCTATTGTGAATGAGAGTAATACTACTCCAGTACTCCTACTAGTAGCCGCCTTTCTTGATGCATCGTGATCCGGATCAGATCAAAGTTTAAATTGAAAACAATAACAAAAATTTAAATTTTTGTTGTTGTTTTCAGTGTAAACGTTGATCTGATTCGGATCACTATGCATGCCTAGAAATGCGGCTAGTGTTAATCCTAATATGTATTGAGAATGTTTTGCAATCATTTCATGGAATTCAACGAGAAGTTTCTCAACCTTAAAATTCATTTTATTATTAGATGATATTTTAATAATTAATTTGAATGAAAGATTTATTAGATGATATTTATTAGCCCCAATTTATTAGATGATATTTTAATAATTAATTTGAATGAAAGATTCAAATAGAAGTTCCATTGTGTTATTATATTCAAAAGGCTTTTGTATGAAATTAAATTTTTTTTCTTTACATATTTTAATTTTATTGTTTAATTTTTGTATTTGGATTTAAAAAAAACCCTGCAGTTTGTTTTAAATTTTTAATAGAATATATCACACTGAAACCATGGTATATCATTCATACCATGGTTTGAAGCTTGATCATACCATCAACCCATACCGTACCACGGTTTTACATCTCGTGAAACCACCAAACCAAACCACACAATATTTGTCCGTGGTTTCCAGCCCTGATTGGGATACAGTAAACGATGTTCTCTCATTCAAAAGCGTAGACATAGCAAACAATAAACACACTACGAGAAGTGTTTTATCAGTTATATCAAGAATTTTTGATCCTTTGGGGTGGTTATCTCCATTTGCCGTTTCAGTGAAAATTTGCATGCAAAGCTTATGACTCAAAAGGTTGTGATGGGATGACCAACTGTCCCTGGAACTGCAAAGCGCATGGAAGAATATTCAAAACCAATTTCACTAATCACTGTAATCATCCAACAATATCTCGTCAAAAAACGTTACGAATCGTCAAAACATGTAATTCAAAATCATTCAAAACTGAATTGGTAAATTGGCCGAAAAAATTTTAGTTTTTAACTGTTAATTTCTCATTTTCAAGAATTTACATACCAACATGAAAATGTAAATCATAATGTCCATGGGTCCTGTTTCCTAAAATCGTGTGTAAATTTTGGAAACAAAACGATACAAAAATGACGTTTGCTAGCAGATGATGAAATGAACAAATGATGAGCAAATGAACATTTAGTCTATTTTCTCCAATTAAAAATAAAATTTACAAAATGTATTTTCTAGGCAATCCCTTTAGAAGATACATAATATGAATGGGGCATGTGCTATTCCACCGCACGATTCCACTTCCGCAATAGTCAATACTTAGCGAATATTAAGAAATATGGCTTAATTCATTAGACCTTGGGCTAAGGCAAACTCAAAGTTCCACTCATTACTCAATATTTGACACTCATATTGGATGAAAATGATTGATTATCACTAACAATAAAATTTGAAGTAACGTGAATATAAAATATACTTTTCAAAGGCCAATTTTCTTATCTCTATCCATTAAGACCAGGCCATTATGCAAAGACAGATTAACATATCACACCCTACTTTTTCATAAGGATATACTGTGGTATTCCTTGTTATGTTTGTTGTTGTATTTTATTCTTTGGTTAATATGTTATATACCGTACCTGGCAATTGAATTAGAGCCACATTCTAATTTTGGTATTATTCAAATTTATCAGAAACAATCCTAAATAATCTTAATAATGTAATGGTTTTATTTAATGGAATAGTAGGTATTTACATTCCACTCAAAAAATGTTTTAAATTTTAATTGTAGGAAAATTACAGTAAATTTAGTTGATCACCACATTTATTGTAATTAAATTTAAAATTATTTTTGGTTAATTAAATTGTGATTTAGTTACTTTGGTTTTGTTTGCACTTGGTCAGTTTTTATTGCGCTTTGGTAACATCTTGCATGTTGTCCAAAAGTTTGTTCATAAAATCATCTGGAAACTTAGCCCACTCGGTTTTCTTGGCACTCGGCTACACATTTTTTGTCTTATTAGATTGTGAATATTTTCCACTTTAATTTAAACGTCCGCAAGTTTAAATCGAACTTCTGCCCTGGCCGAGACGACAAATTATGTTCAAGATATTTCATTAATTTCATGATCATGGCTCTTCTTATCTACGGGAGAATTATTGTGGTGAAGAGCTAATTGAGGACCGGCTATAGCTTATCATCAACCGGGAATGTTACCCCATTCAATAAACCGAAAATGAACTATGGCTTTGAACAGTTCTAGTTTATAGGGCATACACACCAACGGAATATGATCTTTGGTCAGGAAACAAAACTTGAACGGCATCATAAGATAAGACCATTGAAATTTGGAGAACTGTGTTCTGCCCAAATTAGTGCGTTTTAGTCTTAATTTGAAAATATCGGAAATATTTTTATTATAACATAAACATCGAGTATCAGTCATTGTGGATACGTTTCGATTAGTTTCTCTTGTGTAAGAAATAAAATGTTATGCGGCTGTGCAACCTATAACTATTCAGGGCCAATATTTAATTTTGATTTATTGAATGAAGTAACATTCCTAGTTGACGATAAATACCCGGCTCTCAATTTGCTGTTTAGCACAATGATGCTCCAATACATAAGATAAGTCATTACCATAAAATTATTCAAAAATCTTAAATATAATTAGTGGTCTTGGCCAGGGTTGGGTTTAGATTTAAATTTGGGGAGGTTTAAATCAAAGTAGAAGATATTCACGATGTAATAAGGCCAAAAATTTGTAGCAGAATGCCAAAAAAAATGAGCGGGGTAGTTTGTATGTGATTTTATCAACAAATCTTTGAACGACATGCAAGATTTTACCAAAATACAATAAAAAATGATCAAGTGCAAACAAAACACAACCGACTAAATCATTAAATTGTTTAATTGTGAACCAAAAATAATTTTAAATTTAATTGATTTACCGTTTTGTTTCCATATTGCACAAAAAACTTTTCATTCACAAATAATGTGGTGGACAACTAAATTAACTGTAATTTTTCCTAGAATTAAAATTTAAAACATTTTTTGATTGGAATGTAAATATGTACCTACTATTCCATTAAATAAAACCATTACATTATTAAGATTGTTTAGGATTGTTTCTGATAAATTTGAAAAAATACCAAAATCAGAATGTTGCTCTAATTCAATTGCCACGTACTGTAAGTAGGACATTTTTCAAATATGTTTTCTATGCCAGACAATATTCCCGATCAATAAAACAATGTTTTTGCTCCTATTTTTGTTTTATAAATGCCTAAGAAAAAAGTCCCACTTTAACAAACAATTCATATACATATGTATATCTCAAATTCCAATAGAATTTCAAATTATCGGAAAGTATTGTTTTATCAGATAACGAGTCCCATCTGCAATAGTAGTACAATTTTGAGGCGACAGGGTGTTTCAATTTTTTTAAATATTTTTCCTTCCAGGAGTAATCCAGATCAATTGAAAGAACAAGTGGTTGTGGAATTTTTTAGAAGCATCACTTTGAATGACTATTGTAATGGGATCGGTATGTAATTCTATAATTAAAATTATTTAATGGTTCAGGGCTCTCTATACTGTTTTTATTTTTAAAAAAATTAACTTGAGCTTTCGGACTTCGAAGTGTCCATTTTCAAAAGCATTTATAAAAATGTTTTCAATACAATTTTCCTTTTATAAATAAATCAAAAACAAAACCAAAAAATTGAAAGTTTTTCCGTAGAAACCAAAATTCGGGTGTCTAGACTAGAAAAAAAATTTCCAACCGTGACAAAAAAATTGTGCTAAATTTTACGAAAAAAGCTTTTACAAAATATGAATAAAATTTGAAACATTTTACAAAAATATAATGACTCAATTATAAGTATTAAGGCCGGTATTCACGTACAATTAAATTGCGCAATATAATTGTGTGACGTCAGAACATTGCACAATATTCTCAAATGTTATTCAAGATTTTGGAATTTTATTGTGCAATATTGACGT
This sequence comes from Tipula helvola, assembly GCA_963556165.1. NCBI lineage: Eukaryota > Metazoa > Arthropoda > Insecta > Diptera > Tipulidae > Tipula > Tipula helvola. Next base: position 28,979,591 of record OY744483.1, read on the forward strand.
CACACAATTATATTGCGCAATTTAATTGTACGTGAATACCGGCCTTAAAACAAACAACCAAATTTAGATAAATAAATCATATGAATTACCAATATAAGCATAATCTCCAACAATGTTTATTGAGGTATCACTGGATTTTATGTGTAACATTTCCAAAAACGATCTTTTAATAAAATTTTTTTGCTGTTCCAAAAATTTTTACGTTATCTAAAGTTATTTGATGATTTGTGTTTTTTAAATGTTGAGTGAGACCACTATTTTGGTTTAAATCTCGATAAACTGCACTTTTATGTTGATACAACCGTTTTTCGATAAATTGTTTCATTTGTCCAGTATACGTTTCGTTACATTCACATTAGATCTGATAGACAACATTGGACTTTTTCTTTAGAGGAACTGAATCTTTACGTTTAGAAAACAAAGTTGTATTCAAATTCGATGCTGGTCTTCTTAAAATTATAATTTTTAAACAGCTGGTGTTTAGTTTTTCAAAAAGACTGTTTATGGATGGGATAGATAAATAATTTTGGTTTCTATTATCAGCCAAACCTACAGGATTTCTATAAAAAAAATTTTGTTTCCAAATAGTAACATCTACTAATTTATCAGAGTAATAATTTTGAGCTAAAATGTTTTTTAATAAAATAAAATTTTGTATCTGAAAGTTTTATAATTTTTTGAGTAAGAATTTTGATTGTGTTAATTTTGTAAGAAAACGGGAGCCAAGAGTGAAAATTTAAGTATCTTCCTGACCATGAATCTTTATGATATCAATCCACAGAAATTTTGCCATTAGGTTCATGTATCAAAAGAGCATCCAAAAATGAAATTTTTTTATCAGATTCCTTTTCTATTGTGAATTTAATTCTGGGTTCTATCGAATTGAAAACATCCAAAAAACATCAACTTTGTCAACTAGGATAGCCGTTATAATATCATCTACGTAACGATAGTAGAATAATGGTTGAAAATCCAAAGGATTTAGTGCTAAAGTTTCTACATATTCCATCAATAAATTTGCCAAAATAGGACTAATAGGCGATTTGTATGTAATTCTGTTTTACAAAATTCTGTTTATTCGAAATTTTAGTTTCTCGAAAAATTCCGCTTTTAAAAATTCCGTATTGAAAAATTCTGTTCGATAAAATTCTGTTTTACAAAATTCTGTTTTCTAAGCATAATTTTTATCATTAACTTATCCATTAATTGTCTACTCAGATAATGTAAATAATTACTCTTCGGTGCTGGGTTCATTGTTATGTAATATTACGTACAATGGTGTGCTTAGACTTCGCATACCTGAGGAAGCAAAAGTGGGAGGCGTTGCGGTTATTTTGATAGCCAAATTTGACGGTGAAACAGAAAATATCTATAACGAAACTTTAGCCAATATGCAGCGGTGGTTATCTTAGATAGGACTTCTGTTAGCCGATCATTAGACCGGAACTCGAGTTCGAAAAGGCGAGAAACTATTTGGATGGCAATGTAGGGTAATTCTCAAATAGGAGAAATTTGCATGCAGTATACCGATGGTGTGTGCTAAAAGTGACCGGTATATTTACGATCGATAACAGATGATGCGGCATATGTAGTAGCAGGAGTGCCAGCAAATGATCTATAGGCAAAGGAGCAACACAAGCAACTCCTTAATGGATACCAAACAACGGATAGAGTGAACCTCAGTCTGAATAGCAACAACTGATGAAGTTGACTTCTATCTGACCCAGTTGCTGACCGGACATGGATGTTTCCGGTCACACCAGTATAGTATGACGATATGCCCGAGTGTCCGGATTGTAAGGGCGAGAATGCAGAACATGTGTTTTCTGATGTCGTTTCCCGAAGTAATACCTAACGGTAATTTCGAAGGGGAGGCAATGGTTAATGAAAGGAAAGTGTTTTAAGCCGGTAATAATCCAGCACTAATATTAGCACGGGCAGATAGTTAATTTCGAAGATTTTCTCCCACCTACAGGTAAGGACACATACCCACACAAACTCACTTTCACAAATACACACACACACACACACACACAAATACACGCACACACACTTACATAAACACACACACACACATACACACACGCACACACACCCATATCTACATACACATCACGAAACCATAGATTTTATAATTCTTCAAAAAAATTAATTGCAGAATTAATTTTTTAAGATTTATGTGAAACAGAATTATATAAAACAGAATTTTGTAAAACAGAATTATGAAAAACAGAATTTCGTACCCAACCCTATTGGAATATCTCGAGAGAGAATTTCATCGTGTAGCATTCTTGATTGGCTTTTTAATTTCTTTCAACATTTTCGAATGATCCTTGGTCACCTTTAAAAATGATGTATTTAGCGAAGAGTAATTTAGCAACAATTGCCTCAAATATTTAAAGATTATTAAAATATTTTGTAATTGCTTTCAGTTAACTGGATTTTGGAGATGCCTTATCGAGTGAATTCTTTCAAGATCTGGTTCTATTCCATTACTATAAAATATGTGACCTACTGATTGCGATATTTCCTTATCATGCTCCATCATTCGAATCATCCTCTTTTTTTCATTTGAATTCCCGATCCTTTTTCGACAAACGTTTGCAAAATGGTTTCAGTTGCCACAATAGTCACAATAAAGTACTAATAATTTGGCGCGTGTATGCACAATTGATTGTTGAATAATTGCCACACTTGAATGTTGAATCCGAATTCAGAAAATTTATTCGAAAATGATTTAGGAACAGTGTAAATGAAAACCAAAATGATGTTTAATGCAGAGTTCAAACTCAATAAATCAACTTTTATTGTTTATCGTCACTTTATATGGATGTTGAGTGTGCAGAAATAATGATAGACTTGGCAGTATTCATTACAGTTTCTAATTTTGAAGCAAACATTTTTTTTTAACGAACGTTATGAAATAAATAAGCTTCCAAATTGTTCGCAAAACTTTTAATTAAAGCGAAATAAAAAGTAAATACAAATTTTTTTTTTGTAAAATATGTATCCGCATACATACATAAAAATATGGAAACATTTTTAATTGCATTTTTACTTAAGCATGTTCTCATTAAACTTAAAACAAAACAAAAAAAAAGCTTTTTCATATACACAGTAATATACGAGAGTACACATAAAATTTCCTTTTTTTTATATTCGTCGAATATACATACATATATATGTGTGTACGACTTTTTTTTAGCTTGAATATGCTTTCGAGCTTGTGAAGTGAAAAAAAATTTATAATAATTCAATTTGACAGTTTTACACAATTACAATTCAATTTTCACTTGTGTATTTAAAATAAAAATGGAATGTAACAACTTTTGTTGTAATTGTGAAATGAAATAATTTTAAGCTCAATACAGTTAATTAAACAAAAATAAAAATGTAACTTTAAGCATAAACAACGACAGTATTGAGACAAACAACAACACACAACAACCATCGTGTACTTTAATTCAATTTACGTTAATGGAATTTTAATTAATTAGCAACAATTTGTCTATTTGGATGGATGTAGGTGAATTGTATTACGAGGGTCTAGAATTTTATTTGATATAATATTAAAGCAGCAGAATAAGCAAAACACCCAAATAATGGGGCACCATCATGCTTTATGTCGAGCGATATTAAACAAAATAACTTTACATCACGAACCATTTGTGTAAAAATCTAATTTATAATATGTATATTGATTTGTCATTATTTGAAAATTTTATGACTTATTCATGAAACTATGTATACTGGAAAATGCCAACCGCATATCTAAAATACAACATTTAAGACATGGCAACTTCTAAACAAGAGAAAATAATATTAATTGCAGTTGGGAAAACTTAATGCATGCAACCGCGACGATATATTATTACATATTGGACACATAAAATATTTACCTAAAACACGTCACATGATGTCATAATAATCAACAACGTTCGATATTTTTTTTTTTGTTACAACAAATTAGAAAAGTTTTTCCTCCCAACAACAGGTTAAACACTCGCGCAATTAAAAAAAAAAACTTAACCATAAATCATTTTTCACTCATGTTTGTATGCTTATATGCATCGATACAGTATAAATATAAACATACCACCTTCTTGTACGTACACACCCCGAAAGTATATACAGTGTGTTAATTTAATAATGCTCTCGTGTCGTATATAAGGCGAAAAATGAATCAGAACACTTGACAAATCAAAGTGTCATAATATACATATGTAATGGACAGATATTTTGTTCCTGATGGTGTTTTCATTTTTTCTAGGCATTTTCACATTCCCATTTCATTCTGTCATGTTTGTCTGACAAAAAAAAAAAAATTTTTTTTTTACACATACGAGCTTATTTTATATTAACATGTTTCACGATAAAAAAAAAATCCTTCACTTAACTACAAAAAAAAAGTGTTTTGGGTGAAAAGTAAAATAATTTCGTATTCTAAAGATTTATTATCCAATTTTTATAAAGTTTACCCTTTGTTCACACGTTCATAGAATAATTAATCAATTGTGACAACATTATGTACATACACACCCCGTGTAACATTGTATTTATGTATATAGGAAAATCGAGACTATACAACAATACAAAAAATTATTAAAATGTTTGCCCATTGTGTTATTGAATATTTATACTACAACGATTTTAACACTTTACGTGTGTATAAGGATTTTAATTTAATATTTTGTTAAAAAGTGGAAAATTAACGATTTTCAAGTGTATCATTTTTGTATAATTATAAAGTGACCAAAGTCGAACAGAGTCGCCTAAAAATATGATTTATGGAATTATGTATATTTATTCAAAATAAAAGATAATTTGACGATACTTCTTTAAATGTATAATCAAAGACTATATCGTCGGTTTGCGAGAACAGTGACACATCTCAAAATATCATATTTTTGAGGAAATCGATTTGATTTTTTTTTTTTGGTGTAAAATAGTTGAATTCATCAAATTCAACGTCACATCTATTGAAAACTATGGGTAGTTTAGAAGTGACACTAAGCCAGATAAAAGTTTGTTACATTTAAAGGATTTTTTTCCTATTATCTCAAAATTGGCCATTTTTGAGATGTGTCACTGTTCTCGCAAACCGACGATATGTAAAATACCAAGACGTCTTATTCGAACTTGGCTTTTCCTTAACCGATTTTAGTGAAATTTGACATGTGCGATGGAAATGGGATTCTAAAATAATTTTTAGAAGAAGTTCTAGAATATGACCAGTTAGGAATGAACTTGGATTCTTAAATGATTTTTAGACAAAGTTCTGGAAAATGGCAAATTAGGAAGGAATTTGGCCTTTTTTTATCCAATTTTTATGAAATTCAGGATGTTCGATGGAAATAGGATTCTTAAATGATTTTTAGATAAAGTTCTGGAATATGGCCAATTGGGAAGGAAGTTGGCCATTTCTTATCCAATTTTGATGAAACTCAGCCTGTTCGATGGAAATGGGAATCTTAAATGAGTTGTAGGTGATATTCTGGAATATGACCAAGTAGGATGAAACTTGGCTATTTTTTAACCGATTTTGATGAAATTTGATATATGCGATAAAAATAGGATTCTAAAATGATATTTAGAAGGATTTCTGGAATATGGCCAATTAGGAAGGAACTTGCTTATTTCTTAATCGATTATAATGAAAGTCGATATATATGACTGCAATGAAATTCTAAAATGATTTTAAATGATGTTCTGGAATTTGGCCAAGGAGGATGGAACTTGGCCATTTCCTATCCGATTTTGATGAATACCAGCATACACCAGGGAAATTTGGTTCTAAAAAGATTTTTAGATAAAGCTCTGGAATATGGCAAATTAGAAGAAACTTGGCCAATTTTAATCCGATTTTAATGAAATTTATTGGCCATGTTCCAGAACTTTATCTATAAAACATTCTAAAATCCCATTTCCTGCACAAATGAAAAATTTAAATATAATCGGTTAAAGAATAATCAAGTCCCATCCTACTTAGCCATATTCCAAAAATGTATCCAAAAATCATTTTAGAATCACATTTCCATTGCGCATGTCAATTTTTACTAAAATTGGTTAAGGAATAGCCAAGTTCCATCATAGTTGGCCATATTCCACAACTTCTTCATAAATTATTATGATCTAATTTAAAGATGGTTCCGAACGTTACATTTCATGGCCGGGCCTACCACATAAAGAGGATTTGGATATGTTTAGTTAGTATGAAAGAAAGAAGAAAGAAAGAAAGAAATTGACCCGGTTACAGACACCTAAGTATATCCAATAGTTAGTAACACAATGACAGCACAATTCTAATCTACTTTTATATTTTATTAAATTAAATTATAAATGCACTCTGAAAATAACCTTTATTAGTTTGCTGAGACATAATCCTTCTGAAGTCATAATCATAATTAATTTAAAATTGACTTAACGCGCGAGATCGAAATATACAAACACAGGAATAATAACGACCTGCTTAACGACAAAATAAAGGGGAACAACCTGTACGATTATATAATTAGTATTTAATTGTTAGTACATATGTAATAACGTCGGGATTTCTAATGTATTTTAAATGTAAGGTAGATGAGAAAGAAATAGCCCAAATTTTTGATATACGTTAATTAATGTTAGTTTTAAAAATAACCTGATATTGAGCAGATCTGCTCGAAACTAGTTGTTTATGAAAATAAAATTAAATTCACAAAAAATTAAAGAAAGCCTTTTTATAAAAACATTAAGTTTGTTAAATAAAATATTTAAAATTGTGATAAAGCGTGTGTAGTGAATCGCAAGATGTCATAGGGAAAATCATCTTGAATTCTAAGCTAGATATAATGAGTTTGAGTGAAATTTTAACTAGAAATTATAATATTGCATTTAATAAACCCATTTTGAAAACATTTTAGCAAGATATCTAATGCACTTTATGCGACTGAGATTAATTTCTAAACACGATTTCAACAAATTGTTTGTTCAACTAGAGAATCGGGAATCGAGTAAAAATCTAAATGGTTTTTATTTTATAATATAAGCTTTTCAATTTTAAACGAAAATTAAGCTTAATTAAGAACTTTCGTTAGAAATAGGGTTTAAATTACTATTTGGTTTAAGCAAATACAATATGAGCTTATAGCTTAAAATTTGAGTTTGGAATCCGGACTGTCTTTAATAACAGTTTAAGTGAATTTTAAAAATTTAGTTAAAATTATTTCAGCTAAAACAAGATTTGAACAAAGAACTAACAATTAAATTTCAATCCAATCGAGGGTTTCAGCAAAAATGTAGATGCTTTAATTGAATTTAATTGAAAAACGATTGAAAATTGAGTTTGAATTTCAAACTTAATTAACACAAAATTATGGCTGAAACTAAGCTTGAAATTTTGTGATATTTTGTTTACAAATTAAGTAAAAATTCCAACGTAGATTTGTCTAAATGTGCTTGATTTGAAATTTGGAATGCAACTTCAGCTTTAGTTGCAAGTGCATTTAGAAAAAATTTGAGTATTATTAGAAATGACAAGCAGAATTTTAATTTGTGGTATTTATTTGATACATATTTAATTTTAATGTACAATTTTTTTAACTGAATGATGCCTTATTTTGTCACAAATTATTTAATTTTTATCCTCCAATTTGGCACTTGCCACACAAAAATTATTTTCTGTCAACAAATTAAAAAAAATTCATTGGAAAAATAAAAAGTATACAAATTGTACTAGATTTTTTATCTTTTACGTAATGTAGCCTACTGATTCGCAGCAAAATTAGAAATAGAGACACAAAGCAGAATTCTGCTCGGAAATCAGAATTCATGTATTTCATGCCGTATAAACGTGTGTATTCTAATTTTTCTGCTTGCAGAATTCTGCTCATCTGTTTTCACCATTAGGTCAAAAGGTTTGTTAAATTTGTATTAGAATTTTGAGCACACATCTAATAAGGGATGATCCCGAACCCGAAAACTCAAAAAATTATGAAACTTTGGTAACATGTACATCACGTATAGGTATGTACTACTCTGAGTGGCTGAAATGGATTTTTGAAAATTGGAAATTTCCATTCTGCCTCTGCGCATAACTCGTTAACAGTAAGAGGTAGAGAAAAAATGTTTGCTTGCTTAAGACAGCAGGACGGTGGCCATGGAAGTAAATAAAGTTTTAGAAATGTCAATTTCTTTATCTTCATTAATGAAAAACACAAAAAAATTTGTTTGAATGAGTTTTATTAATAGTCCCGTCATTGATGGTTTCTCGCTCAGACATCTTATGGACAAGACCGATTGACGTGAAATTTGGACAATAAGTAGGGAATATATCAAGGAACAAAAGTTATATCGTGCCGAAGTGTGCAACTCTGGAGGTGGATGCCACCTCTTCTTGGGGGTGGAAATTAGCACACTCAAAATAACCACAAAAATTTGATATACTGGTGAATTCTAAGCAAAAAATGTATGAATCAAAAATGTGTGTATGTATTGTATGAAGTTTTTTCGATAAACCAATATTTTTCGAGTTATTCGCGATTGAAAATGTTGATTTTTCATCTACTAAATAATTCCTTTTTGAAGCAATCCAAAAATTTCCCCGAAAAGCGCGATTGGTTTTATAACGATAACTTCCCTAATTTTTAAGATTTCTAATCGCTTCGAAAAATCATTCTGTAGGGAATTTTAAGGGCTATAATACTTATAACTTTGAATGTTTTTATGTATGTTTAGGGCAAAATTCTGAGAGAAAAGTTGAGTTTGAATTCTTATACATTTTTAATTTTTTCGCTGATTTTTATATTTCATTTTGAAATTTTTATTTTTTTATCACATTATCAACATATTATGTATATGCTGATAATGTGAAAAAAATAAAAATTTCAAAATGAGTTTAAATTCCATAATTTGGTTGCAATTACAAATAGGATAAGTTCCAATTAAGGAAACTAAGTTTAGAGTTCTAAAAACTAAATTTTGATTGCAATTAGTAAAAATTGTAATTCATGATTTCAATGAAGCACCAAAAATTTTTTTAGTATAGTACCACGATGTATAAAGAATATGAATTCTAAACTGTAATTAAATATAATTTTGATGGCCAGTTAAATTAAAAATTGTCTTTGAATTACAATTTGATTGAGCAAAAACATAAGCGTCATTAAATTTTTCTTAGTTTGAAACTTGCTTTAAAAGCGTGAGTCTTTCACCTCAACCATCACGGCGTTCTTTTGAAGTAAGTATCGCTTACTAGTCAAAATTTTTAAATGTATGCCACATCATCAATAAAATTTAATTTTTTATGTGAAAACTGCAACATAAATTCCATTAAATCAAATAATAGTATTCAATATATTTGGCAACTAAATTTTCATTTATATAGTGAACTTCAACGTTGGAAACTTTTTCATAGAATTGGCATTAGCATAGAATGTTTTAGAAAATTTCAAAAAAACAGGAAAATTTAAAATAATTTTGAAGAATCCATGAACATCTTCAACAATTTTTACTAATCTATCAAAAATTGTCAAATTGTCATCTATATACATATGTATGTAAGACCACATTTTTCATACTTATCTTAACTGAACTCTGGAAATCACTAATTCTACAACCGAGTGGCGTAACTCTTCACCTACCTTTGGAATCTCTTCAAGTTCTGCTGGCGTTTTCAAGAGCAGCCCCCTACTCTCCCCTCCTCCCCCCCCCCCCCCCCCGTAAAAATTTTCTTGGTACTTTTTTTTTTGGTAAACTAAATCAAACCTGCAAACACTAAAATTGCTATCGTTTAAAGGCGAATCTTTTGATTCCCAACATGTTTAGCGAATTTTCTTCTAAGACTGTGCCCAAAACGTGGAGCACAGTCTTGGAAGAAAATTCGCTAAACACGATGCTCGATGGAGAAAGACGTAGTTTAGAGGGTGCTCTCTAATTTCTGTAAACTCAACAAAAATGAATTGTGGTATTTAAAAATGAGACAGGATTATTCATGTTAGAAATTGACATAACAGTAGAGCTGAGGTATCGTTTGGCAGGTAATCTCCCACATATGTTGTTTTGCATGTGGTAGTTAAAATCAATTACCTAATATGTTAAAATTATATATTGATTTTATAGTATAATTTTTTAGTCCGGTTATTACTAACATACCTTTCTTTTCCTTCTACATATTTGGTTATATGTACAAGGATGTGCGTTGTGCTCGTCGTATTCCAGGAGACTTGCCTTGCGGTCCTGCACTCTCAATCAACCATTCAAAAATTGTACCAGAAACCGGTGATAAATAGCTTTTAGTGGTAATTTTGGCATTTCTGTGGAATTAAGCAAGGATATCTGCAAAAACTCCCTTTTTCTCATAATCTCAATAATTTCCTAAAATTTTCATTAACTAGACTCAAACTATAATCGCGATATCTCAACATGTTGGTTTTTGCAGATATTTGATTTTTGTTTAATTCCTGTATATTTGAAAAAACTGCACAGACCCAAATATGATAATTTGGATGTGTGCAACTGTGCACTGTGCGGTTTTTCATATAAATCTGCGAAGTTAAATAAAAAGAATAATTAATTGCAAAATCAACAGTATAAGCTGGGATTATGGTATAGTTTAAACCATCATGTTATATTTTGTCCAATGAGAGCCCGTATCAACTGTCGATTGTATTAGGAGAATATATTTATTATTTTGTGGTGAACATTGTGTTTTGGGTGGTGTTGGTGTATGATGTTGGCTGCTTGGTAGTGGTCCGAGCGGAAATTACATTTTTCTTAAGGATTTTCAAAGCCCATTCTAGAAATAAAATGGTATACAAGATATTGTTAGTTATATTATTGTATAGGTTACTTATGTAAACGTACATTATGCTAATCTCTAAATTAAGTAAAATGTTTGTATAAATACAAACTTTTGAAAGTAAATGCAACTTTTGGGTTGCAATTTATAAATATATTTGTCAGTTTATTTATTTACTTATGATTTATGTTTTTGTTTTTTGTTTTATTTATGGAACTATATATGTTTATGTACGTATACTGGATATTTTAATGTGTGTGTGTGCTTCTATTGTGTACACAGAGCAGTAATAAACCTGTTGTTGGCGATAAATTATATGTATGTGCACTTAAAAAACTATTTTACCATTACGTACTCCTTTGTAATAGAGATGTCATAGTTACATATTTTATTGTTGTAATTCTAATTTTAAAAAAAAAATTGTTTCATGGGAACAGGTTATTTGCATATATGGTTTGTCTAATGCATTTATGGGTTAAGGTTTAAAAAAAAATGCAAAATATTTTAATAAATAACATAAAAACTATTTACTTTTATTTATGTTTGTATGCCTATGTGTATGATTTATGTTATTCATTTTTATTTTATTTTAGTTTTGTAAACATTTAAAAACAATTTTTTTATGTATTAATACTTTTACGAATAAACATAAAACAAGAAACTACGTATAGCTAGGTATAAACATAAAAATATATTTTAATCTATGTACTGGGTACTTTGTGCCTATCTATAACAGACTATTAGTCCAGTGTTTGACGATAAAAACAGGTTATTACCTCAGAATTCTTACGGGCGAAACCGATTGACGTGAAATTTGGATAGTAATTAGTGAATGTCTCGAGGAACAACACACAGTGCCGATGTGTGGTTTTACCCTGTGAGTGAATGACGCTTTTTGTCGGGGGCGGAAATTAGTACTGGAAATTGATGGAGGGGTGAATTCTAAGCAAAAAATGTTCTATAAATCAATATTTTTCGAGTTCTCGCATGCTTGAGCGCAATCCAAAAATTGTACCAATAATTACAATTGGTTCTAAACGAGACAACCATTTTATTTTTATCATAACTCCGTTTTTAAGCTAATGACTTTCACTAAAGCTCATACAGAACACATACAAGAGATATTGAATAGTGGAATCATTAAAAACTCTAGCAGTACCTATTCGTCAGCAATTTGGGTAGTACCAAAAAAAGCTAACGCTTCAGGGCTCCTCAAAATCAGAGTGGTGATCGATTACCGGAAATTGAATGATAAAACCGCAAGTGATAAATTTTCAATATCTCAAATTGAAGAAATTCTGGATAGTTTGGCAATTATTTATTTTACCACATTAGGATTTGATGTCAGGGTTTCACCAGATCCCAACGGACCAAAACTCCCAACAAAAAACTGCATTTTTGATTAAAAACGGTCATTTCGAATTTACTGGAAAATACGGTTCTCCTTTAGTGATATTTCCTTTTAACATTTTGTTTTCAAATTTTCCAAATTTTTGTTAGTATTTATAAATATCTTGATGGTATACATGGTATTTATAAATATTCGACTCTGACAAAGATGCGTATTCTATTCTGGCAAGACGCCATTGGGAGGTAAAAAGTAGCCCTACCAAGCAACAAAATTCTATTCATACTTGTGACCAAGGGATAAATATAACATTAACAAACGAAACACTGAAATTTATCGCTAAAAGGTTGCAGTAAATGAGGAAACACTCCTTTACATACAAGAAGTGCCGAAATTGGAAAATCATACATCAATAATAACAAGGATTATTCCGCTAATCGTCAACAATAGCATTATAGAAGATTACCCGCAATACCTAATTATGAACAAACGAAGGCTATTCACGACAACAGAATACACAAACTACGTTCAAAAGCACTCAGAAATAAAAGAGTTTAAGGACAACGGTATAAAACCATTAATCTTCGGACGTCAGGGTAAATGTAATGTAACGTCAGAAACAGATACGGCATACAACTAATTTCGAAAAACAGAATACTGAACAACAACGGAAGAGAAGTTCAACTATATCTACAAACTGCGGGCCTGACAATAGAAATATAACAGGAAACTTTTTAATAACACTTTATAACTGTTTAGTTACAATTAACAACGAAAAATTTCAATCCTACGGATTGAAAGTTGTAGACGATATAATACAGAGAGCTCTTCTTAAGAAAGAAGTATTTCAATAATTGTCGTGACTTACGTGAAATTCTTATAGAATTAAATGCAAGTTTACTACTGAGAATCCTAAGTACCCGAAATTCTGGACCCATTCCAAATATTCGGCTGTGCTAAGAAAAAAAAATCACGAGGGAGGTTAGGGGCATGTTTGGATTCTGCAAACAATTTTATTTTTATTGCTGCTTTTTGAAAAAACCAAATACCCTTCATCAAATGCCATATGATCACGATATTTAACAGTCAAGTTTCATATTATGACGTGGAAAACTAAAATAGAAAGATTAAAGTTACTCAAAACTGCAAAACGGCAAATGTGACTTTTTTTCTTAGCACGGCAGTATCCTCAATTTGTCGGTATCCCCTACAAATGTTACCTTGTAATTAATTTAATAATTGAACGAAAGCCAGTACAGGCCATGACGAAGAGGCAGGACACAACAAACACGATTCTGAGTTTGGTTATGGGGTTTGCTTTTTTAACCACTCTAAAACGTAGTGAATAAAATCGAAATTAACTCCTTATTCTTTAAGGACGAATACATGAACTTTATATTCTAGTAATTTCAACAGCCCATAGGGACGATTATAAGAAGAAGCATCTGAAGCCTTAAATAAATCCGCAACCGAATCCCACACTCAGCCATAACGCAACCTAGCTCAACCTTAACTCGACTAAAACCTTGAACTTAACGCCTAAGTCATTCCTCAAACCAACAACCAACTTCGAAATAATTCCCCAATTGAATCCCGAACTCAAGCTAGTTGAGCAGCCCTAGCTAAGCCTCAACCCTCTACTTCAAAACTCAATGGTCAACTCAATTGCGAAATCACCTCGATTCGAAAAACTAACAGTGTCTATGAATATGAACTCAACAGAAATCAACATTGGGGGTTAAATTTTCCAACTCATTTCCAATCTAAACCCATCTAGAGATTGGGATCTAGACATTCTCGCTCGAGTATTCCAGGGAAATTTATTAAATTTGAAACTCTTATTCCCCATTTTTGGTAATTTCTCTGGATCGACAGAAATTTTTTTAGAATACTCAATATCTAGAGAACTACTTCTACAGAATTGGTAGGCCAATTGAGGTTAATGTGTGCTAAAATTGAAATTTACTTTTCAAAATGATTTACCCGACTATTGGTCCACAGCCTAGGAGTAGGTTTATTCATCAACATGAATCGAGAACCCCGTGGTAATACCACGTACACACACATACCCGATCCTCATTAGGTACAGGTTCCTAAAGTTCAACAACATCTATTTTCAGGACACTCATCTATATAACCATGCCGCCAGATAGGCAGACGAATGTTTTTGGGAGTGTATAGATTTGCTTTGGTTGTCATCTTCCTACTGGACTCTTGGTTAAAAACAATCCTATTTTCGGAACCAGGCTATTTTTATTTGATATGCGTTAGAATGACTTGGATTATCAAAAATGTTTACAATTTTATCATTTCATGATAGTTATAAACTCCCAATGGACTGAAATGGCAACGACAGCTTAACGCTTGCTCAATTTACGTTCATTACGGTTTCAATATTAGACAACCTGTTAATTATAAAGTATCACAAAAGCTCGTAATAAAATCGACAAACCTCTACTATGTTAGAAAATCTATCCGATTTGTTTCTCTTTAATTGCGCTACATGTTTCAGCTGTGCTCTCGCTTATACTTGGCTAATTTAGGAATGTGGCCATAGTAATCTTTGAGATAGTGCAAATAAACAATTCTTTGCTGAATGCAGACTTTGTGTAGTTAAACTATTCAACGATTTTTTCTCTTCTCGATAATGTGGCCTTCCTTTCTAATATCTTGGAAAGTGGTATGCCCATTAGTTACACCAAAAATTCCGTGTATTAGGGGGCTCAAAACGGTTTCGGAGATTATTTTCCAATTATTAAAGGAGAGTTTTATCGAACATGCGTTACATTAAAGGTATTAATCTGGTTGGATTATCTTTCTAGAAAAAAAAATAAAAAAATGCATTAGAGTTAACTTGTGTCCAGAAGACCAAAATTATTGAACTTACAAAAATAAGCTAAAATTTTGTTGGCCCAAAATGTATGACCATGTATATCTGGGTGTATCCTTGGTAGCTCACAACCGGCTCGTCCGATTTTTTTTTGTCAATTTGTTTCTATATGCGAAGAATGCGAAGAATTGAAAAGCATACGGGAGCATTACGTCAAGAGGATCTGGTACCTGCCATGTTGATGAATTTCCTAAAATAGAGTTCATAGACACATACAATTTTCGGGATGTGTTAGTTTAGAGATTGAGTTTGGGTTGAGTTGAGGGTTGAGTTAGTAGTTGAATTGAGATACAGGGCATTGTTTTGTTGCGGATTTATTTGGGGGAGAATTATGTGTTGATTAGTAAGTTAGCTTGAGTTGAGTTTATTTACGAATGTTTTTTTTTCTAATCATGTTGATTTGACGATTTAGTAGGGAATTGATTTTGGTGTCGAGTTAAGGGCTGAATTTGTCGTAGAGTTGATGTTGATCAGGGTTGAGTTGCAGTTGAGTTTGGGTTCATTCACTCTTTCAGTTGGGGATGCATTTGGGGGTTTATAGTTGAGATTGGAGTTAGTAAGGTTCAGGGACGAAGCGTCCATATATTGAACGGAATGAGTGCTTCCGTACAAATATTTAAACTTGTTATAATATTATTTTAAACCTATTGCCGAGTCATTAAAAATTAAATTAAATCATATTTTATTTAATTATTCTTTCTTTTTCCAAAAAGTATAAAATTTATGAAAAATGTTACTTAAGTCGTTGCTTAAAACTATACATTTTTAGTTTTCAGCTACTAGCGATATATACATATTCAAATAACCACACGGAAATGTATTATGAAAGATTGATCTACAAAAATTCATTCCCAGTTTCATGTTAAATTTTATATTACTGTCGCGACACTATCGCACGTCACATAGAAAAAATAATGATTTTAGATCATTCATTTTTTTCATGTTGCTTTGCTCTTTCTCTATTTCTTATTAAATTCCAATAGGAATTGTGAAATGAGACAACTGTACAGTTTCAAGGTATACAGAAAAAAGAGGTAGGATATTCCCGTGTTTCATTTTCGTCTTTCTTTGCGCATTACGTCACGTGAAGACAAAAAATCAGATATTTATATGAAGTTTGGCGGTTTTTTGATTATTTTTTTAAATAACTCAAGAATAATCGTATTTTTTTTAACAAACCGTATTTACAATTGATAATGATAGTTTACCGAGACCCTTTTTATGCTTTATATTTTTTTTATGGTCCAAATATTTGAGAAATAATTCCTTCGAGTATATAATGTCTAATGTAAATGGAAAAAAGTATAGACAAAATTATGAATACATAACATAAAACAATTTAATTATTAAATGTTTTTGGTCATTTACGTACCAATTATTAATTTTATTTTTTTTACGTTATGTACTCAAATTTTTGCCATCTATTTTCGTTTGGTTTCAAATTATTGGTATCCACGTACCTATTCAAATATTATGTCCATATTCAACGTTAAATATAAATGGAAAAATATATTAAATAAAAATTCAGTTCACAAATTATTAAACGCCCAGTTAATAGAAAATATAAATTTGAAAAAAAGGAAATTAAATAAAACTATAAATTAAAATTAAATCTCTGGCTTATTTCATTTATTGTCTTATGGTTTTCGCTACACATAAATCAAAACACCTATTCACTGTTTAGTGTTCTATATGTATTCTTATCAGAAGTACAATTGATAGTTTTGTTGCAATAGGAATTATTCAAATTTAGTATATTTAAAATCGAACACTGCCAAATTTTTGAATTAAATAATTAAAATCTAAACGTCATCTGCATTTAACAACAAAATTATACTCATAAATTCCAAAACTTGTTATGCAATGTGCTCAAACAGTATACTCTAGGTACGAATATTAAAACATGCCTCTTTTCGCGATTTAATTCCGAAAGTATTGCAGTATGTAACTAAAATCAAAATTGAAATGTGTAATTTTAACATAAAGTCGAAAAATAATTAATGGCAAAAATAAAAAAAAAATCATTTATTTTCCATTTATTTAAAAAATTAATAAAAATATCACGAAACTCCATATAAATACCAGCATTTTTGTCTTCAGGTGACGTCAAATTGTGAAAAAAGGATAGCAACAGCATGCGCAATATTATACCTTATTTTCTGTATATCTTGGTACAGTTTATTCGGCATAAAACGAACCATTTTACTTTTAGTTTTGATAGAACCTTTTGTTATATTTCGTTTATTGATTTTTTTAATCTGAGTAAAATATATAAAATTATAGGCCGTCTCTTTAGCAATTTTATTTGAACGGAGGAATATAGTTTCGCATTCAACAATGTTAAACTACACCGGGCATACATTTTATTAGCATCTAGCGTGCAGTGTAACAATTTTTTTTGTATTTCTAGTTCCTTATGAAATAATGATTTAAATTAGAATATTAACATAATTTAATGAATATAATCTGGGGTGAGATTCCGGAAGGTGATAAATTATTATCACCTGTCACTTTTTCAAAAATGAAATTCCGTTTGGTGATTATCACCATCGTGAGCACCGAAAGGTGATAATCGTTATCACCTTTCGGTGCTCACCTTTTGGTGATTGTAATTAAAGCTATCACTTTCGTTATCACCAACAAGAGAATAATATACAAAAAAATATTTTAGGATTTATTTGTAAAAAACTTGAGTATTTATGAACATTTAATTAATTTTTTTTAATATTAAATGATTAAAGAAATTTAACGCAAATGGTTCTTAAATAAAATCAGTTACTGATCGCCAAATGGTTACATTAAATATTTGTACCAAATTATTATTTTATTTAAAAATATTGATTGTCCGTTTAAAATATCGTTAACTCTGTTGAGAAACGTTAAACCCATTTTCATTTTCCTTTTGACCAAGTTAAAATAAACATTTCTAGCAAACGTAAAAATGTAAAAAGTTGACAATTTTTTGACGTTTCCTGTTTTTAGTTGCCCGATATAGCATTTTTAGTACTTTTAGTAAAATTTTTAGTGATCCTATGTAAAGTACCAATTTCACCTTAGGAGGTGATCACCGAGGGGTGATCACTTTTTACTATCACCAAAACAAAAATCACAGACCACCTCCTGGAATCTCACCCCTGTTTAGAAGAAATAGTTATGTTTATCTTTCAAAGAAAATGAAATGCATATGATACCAATTAGCAATCAATTTGTAAGTTGATGTGCTTCCGCTTCTGAAAATGTCACGCTTCGTCCCTGGTAAGGTTTAAGATTAAGTTGAGTGGAATTTGAGTTTGGATATGGTTGGGGATTAGTTTGGGTCTTAGTTTAGGGTTTATTGGGTTGTTAGATTGACTCGAGTTATTTTGGAATTGAGTTGGCTGTCGGGAGTAAAGCTGAGTTGATGGTTGAGATTTGGTTAGAGCTGAGCTGAATTAAAATTGAGTTGAGTGATTTAGCTGACGTTGGGGTTGGGTGAGGAGTTCAGTTAGAGAATTATTTGAGGGTTGTTTCGCGGATTGGCTTTGACATTAAGTTTAGGGTTAAGTTAAGTGCTGATCTGAAAGTTGATTTGGGGTTGAATTTGTGATTGAGTTAAGGTTCAAATTAACTGTTTGGGAGTTGAACTAATTTTCAGCACAGAAGTTCTGATCACCTTGCGAGGTTGCAGTCCTTTAAATTTTCCTCTTGTTATTACTAACCGAGAATATCGTGAAATATCCAGTTGAAATCATAAAATGAGATGCTACTTGTTTCGGAGAAACACGCTGAACACAGCCGCATGTTTCCTTACATAGAATACGCAATAGATTAAACTTCGTCAAGGGTAAAATTTTCTTACCAAATAAATATCTTATTGAATTTATTTATTGAAACATCACCAAGGAATCAATAATGTTCTTGAAAGTCACTCAAAAATTAATTTAAAATTTTATTTGGAACAACGATTCGTATATAAATAAAAATTTTGAGATATTGCCGGAAAAAAATCCAAATCATTATTTTTATTGTTTCGATCCAGTTTTAAAGATAAACGCAGGTAGAAATGTTGAAAATGGGCGGTGTGGGTGACAGTGTTTTTCCTTTTATTTTTTGATCTGAATTGGTGTTTCAGAGCATCCTACTAAATCATTTTCCTTTTATACTAACACATACACAATTTTATGATGCGAAAATAATTTTATATTTTCCTGGAAGGAATATGCGAATTACTAGAGACCTTCTTATATACAGGTGATTTAAGATTTTGTTTATTTTTTATTATTTAATATTCTTTTCACAATTTTATCAAATTACGATTGTATTTTTATCTTCTGTATAGCATTATCACACACACATATATTGTGATTTGATAATAACATGACAACAATTTCTTTTCGTTCTTCTTTTAGTTCTGTATACAAGAATTTGGTATACGCACGCAGCAATAGAGTAGAGATTTTGAATTGTGATCAGGATGAAATAAAATATAAAAAGCGTACCACTGTAATAATACATTTCGAATCACGACATTGGAATATTAAAATTTTGTAAAATGTATGTTGGTGTGCAAAACTCGGTAACAACTTATAACGTGTCAATTTTTTGTGAGTATATGGGGTGCGTGAATATTGTCCAATACTTAATCATTGACAAATAAAGATAAACGAAATATTTTTTTATTTTTTGCTTCTTTTTATTCAAAATTGTAATAAATTATTTTGGATTAAATTTTTAGGCCCCAATATAGGTTTAATGTGTTCAGATTAAATCATTGAAAAATTAAACAAAAAATTATAAATTTATCGTTGTCTAATGTGTTGCCGGATTACCTCTTTATACGATACATTAATCTAAAATCGAAGGGTGCGAAGTAGGGGAACGTCACAGAAAGCATCACAATTAATGATACATTTCAATAAACTGATATTCCGCAAATAATTATAATGCGTGACCAGATCGTTTAATATTTTGAAAGTGAATTCGGCAGTCGCATTCAGTACCAGGAATTTTATATCGCCGTCATGTCCAATCTGGAAACAATAACACAGTAGCACAAAAAAAAAATGCACAAGAATGCTACCACATGTACTAGGTGTTTTTTGGGTCGCTGAACAAGAATCTGAAACCTAAATTACTCCATCACGTCACCTTTTTTAGCTAACCTAAAAAAATTGTCGAAATTTTCTTGTAAGTAGTACATATGGGGGTATTCTTGTGTATTTAACTTTTTTTTTATTTGCTCATTTGCTTTTCCTCGTTAAAGGATTGTCTTAATCTACCAACACCACCAACAGATTTCAGTTATCCCACATAACTAATTACTATGCGAACAGGAGTGGCTACATTACTAAAGCCAGTGACGCTAATCACGACGAGGTATGTAATATTTTGAAAAGCCAGTTCATTATTGATAATCTCTGGAGCTCAAGAATACGCCTGTATTACAACACGGAAGCTGTAGAGTTGGTGGTATTTTCCGAGAATTTTCGAAATTCGGGATTTCTAGAAATGTTAAAAATTAAAATTAATTAAAATTAGTAGTTTGTACATACCTTTATATTTGTTAACTTTAGTTAAATTTTTACAATTTGGCGCTTCACACTTTTCGAAGAAATTCTTTTTTTATTTTACCAGCATGTTATCGTGTACACGTCCACAGTTAGACATTGATTTTGGAGTTGAGTTGGAGATTAAATTGACTTGACTTGAGACGAGTTCCACCTTGTGAGATTTCAGCTCAGAATTTATTTTAAAAATTACAAGCTAAATTTGTTCAAACCAACAAAACAAACTTTGGGTTTCCAACAAAAAACAATGTCAGAAACGGATTTCAGATTATATTTACAAATATGCATCCCTTCTTAAATAGAGAAATAAAAAATTATTAACAGAAGTCAGTCCCTAACCTTTCCCTCGTAAGACACACCTTCCAAATCATTAAATTTTTAACGGTTTCCTTTCGCAAACGTAATAATATACCATCACAGTACGAGTAGCCAAAACCAACATATACAGTTCCGTCTGCTTCCTATCAATTTATATAATACACATCGGAAAAATGAAAATAAATGAAAAACCTAAAAACTTTATCATTAAATTTAAATATGCAATAATATTTGTAAATAAATAAAATAAATAGAAAAGGTAAGTTTTCTATAAATAAAAAAACAAGTTATCACCTATCACAAATATATCCTTTTTTTTTTTTTGCTCTACATCCTTCTGTATTTATAAATACATAAACGAGTATTCGCATTGTTTTTCCCCCAACAACTGGATATTGATGTGAATTCCCTTAGATTTAATTTTCGTTCGGTTTTTATTTCTTCCTTTTTGCAGAAGGAAAACGGAAATCCTAAGCAGAATAAAAATCAAAACTATAAATTTTTCTGAATATAAGGATAACGTTTAAACAGGGAGGGTGCAAAATAACGAAAGAGTGATACAGGTAGGTAGAAAAAAAAAGGATTATCGCTTTGTTTATAGTTTGAATCTCTCATATTGTGAAGAATTCATGCAAAATATGAAAATTTATGGAAATATTTTCATTTTAAATTTCCTTTTCAAAATTCATTTGATTATTATTTTACTTGTTTATCCTTGTATTTTACTCCTTCTATCTACCTGTCACTTTTTGTTATTTTATATAAACAGTTGAGAAATTAATAAGTGACTCGAAATAAGGATTGGTCGATTTTTTTTTTACAGCATTCCTGAATATACCTTTAAGGTTTGTCCCATTTTTTATACATACATACCATAACCAAGATTAATGACTTTTTCGCAGATAAAATTTCAACTTTTACTGCAAAATTGAACCAACAAAATAATGCAGACATGAAAATTGTGGTCATTATGATGATGAACATGAACCACAATAAAAAAAAAGCAAACAAATACAATTTCGTCGGTCCTGGAAAACCGTTTTTATATTGGTGTAGATACTATAGAGTGGTATTGCTTTATTTTCAAGAGGGACAGTAATTTAATGAATAATGAAGTTTTATGGGAATTTTACAATTCAGTTACACAAAAAAAAAAAAAAAAAGTGGAATATGTTTAATTACAATGTTATATGGAAATATGTATAGCATAAATCGTACAACAAACATTTTACTTGAAGCCACCACCACCAACAACAACAACAACACCACAATACGAGATGGAAATGATTTTCGTTTTTATAATTTAATTTGGTGTTGTTTTGTTGTTGCTGTTTTTGTGTACGATTTAGGGATGGTCAGGATAAAATAAAAATTTTTAGTTGGACGACTAACAGTCGACCCATATTCGGAGCTACATGTAGAAACATGATGTATGCAAATTAAAGATTTTCTTTTTTTTGTTACAGTAATTTATTGTGATTGGAGTGGAAAGGCCATCATTTTGATATTGATCGAGTTATTAAAGTCATGTAAAATTGTTGACTTAATTATAATTGGTATGACATGTGTATATAAAGAATAGAAATTTTCTTCAATTCGTCCTTTTATTAGTGTGAAATTACACGAATTATTCAAATTAGTGTAAAAGAAAAATTGGTAATTGTTAAAATTTGCTTACACAGGAATAGAGCTGATTGAAATTGACGAAGAAAAATTTAATACATACATTTTTAAAATATTTTAAAAACACTTGTTAAATATTTCGCAAAACTACTTTTCTGTGTTTTTTGTAATTTTGCGAAATATTTGACAAGTGTTTTTAAAAAATTTTAAAAATGTGTGTATTAAGTGTGTTTCGCCAAGTGCCTACGGCAGAAAGTGTAAAAAGGAAGAAAAATTTGTTAGAGAATTTGGCCGTATTAGTATAATTCGCTAATACAACCTGAACAGCATATTCTGCAATGTGAATTGTGCTACGATCGGTTCGGTCGCCGCGCCCTGATTAGTAGATCGAATTTTTCATAGTCATAAGCTCATCAGCAGGATTGTTATTTAAAAAAATATTTATTTTTGGAAATCTAAACCAATAATTTGTTGGATAGTTATTCTTTTTAGAATAAATAAAAGCGAATCAACCCCATATGTATAAATTTAGGCCAACAAATATTTTTTTTAGAAGTTAAAAATGTTTTGCATTGGTCTAGACTCCACTAAGTTAGATAAATAAATTAAGAACAAAATAAACGTCAAATTAAAATATCTCAATAGTTTCTGCACATTATTTGACGATCCGGAGTTCTTCTAGAAAAGCAGATTTTGTTATTGTTATTTTTATTCCTTAACGCATGTGTCTATCAAAAATGAAATTTGTCTGATTAAATCGGAATTTAAATGAATACATGCATTAAATCTCTTTTAACTAATTCTACCTGATTTAAGCACTTGAGCAACAGTTTTAAAGCTATGCACTGCGAAAAGTTCCAAGTTATTATCTGTTTGAGAAAAATATTGAATGTAAAATTGATTATTATAGTAGCATTACTTTGGTCCAAATGGTAGACCAAAATAGTAGATTAGAAATCGATTTCGAATTACAATTAAAACACGATGGATTTGACAAAATTAGGGGGAAATCTAAAGATAACCAAATTATGTATGTCCACAGTAATGTAATGATTGTGAATGAAATTTTAAGTAGAATAATTAGGTAAAATTTTAAAATTAATTTAGAATATTAATTAATTTACGTGCCCATTTACGTGAGGAAAGAACATATTGTATGTCAACATACATTCGTTTGTGAATTTCAACATATCGAATATAAAACCAGAATTTGAAGCAAAAATTTGAATTCCCAAATGTAATTGACTAAATTCTTGAGTAGGAAATTAAATTAGATTTAAAAATTTTAAAATTGAATTAGATTTACAAACTAGATTTGGAGAACATTTTGTGTTTAGTATGAATGAAAAGCGAATCGTAGTTTTCTTAGTTTGAACTCCAATCATTGAATAAAAATTTCAAATATTGAGTGGATTGACTAAATATTGAGTGGATTTACAAAAATACCTTCTGTAAAAAGATACAACTTTAATTGGGTTTTTGAGTGTTTTATTTGAACCACGATGCCAATAACATTTTGAGTGAAATTTAAAATAGAAATTAAGAAAATGTTTCTGGATCAAACTACATATTGCATGGATTTCAAATAGTACAGTGTTAGTTGGGTTAAAAATTGATTTGAAAATTTAGAATTGAAATAGAATAGAACATTTGACTTGTTTCCGAGCAAAAATTTGAGTTTCAATTTGGTGTTCCAAACTAAATTCAAACATAATTTTAATTGCAATTATATAAGAATTTGGTTGCAATACGAGATTTGATCTCAAACAACCAACAAAATTTCCTTTGAATTAGTTTAAAAATTTGTTTCAGAAAATTTGAGTGAAATTTGAATTAGGAATTTAAATTTAGAAAACTGATTTTGGCATTCCAAACCGAATTTTGATTTCACAAAATTTTGAAATATAAATTTACATTCGACAATAGATGTACTGAGTGGATTTTCAATTAGAAAACAAAAAAATGAGAGCAAATTAGGTGGAGCAAAGAATAGATATGTCTAGGGAAAACCAAAATACATATTTTGAAACCAATTTGAAATGGATCAAAAAATCAGACTGGAAAAGAAAATAGTTTCAATGGATTCGAATAAAACCACAAATGCATCCAGAATAAAATAAGTTTACAATTCCATCTGAATTTGAATGAACTTTTAATCCGAAATTGAGTTAAACTTCCAAACTGTGCTTGAATATTAATTGCAATTTTGATCACGCACATTGAATTAAATTGAAATAAAACTTGAGTAAAATTTAAAGCTTTGACAAAAATTCAGTTTTTTATTCAGAATTTTAGCTCCTAGCTATTTAAGAAGTTGAACAAAATGATAAATGGAATTTTGAATTCGATTTATCATTTTGTTCAACCGTGCATTAGACAGAGAGGAATTGGATTAAGAGAACGAAATTTTAAAGAGAGAAAAATATCTTGAATTCTAAAATAGATCATAATGAATTTGAGTGAAATTTTAAATAGTGTGTTCTTTATAATTGTATTTGGGGAACACATTTTGAAAACAATTTTAGCAAAATATTTAATGTACTTTATAGTTAGTGAGTTTAAATTCAAAACACGATTTCAAAAAACATTTTAGTTCAACTAGAAAATTAGGGATCGAGCAAAAAATCAGAATGCGTTTTGTTTTAAAATAGTATAGAAGGGTATAGGAACTTACATTAGAAATAGAGTTTAAATTACAATTTGATTTAAGCAAATCCATAAGCTAATAGCTTAAAACTTATGTTTGGAGTCCGGACTGCCTTTAATATATAACAGTTTAAGTGAATTTTGAAAATCTAGTTAAAATTATTCGATTAAAATTTCTAACGAGGTAACACAAATTTGAATAAAGTTTTGACTAAAAATTTAATTCCAATCCAATCGAAAATTTAGGGGTTTGATTTTTATCTTTCCAATCTTTTCTGGGGCTCAAGACACTCCCAACTCTTTCGCAGTTCGCTTATAACATTCCACCTTACGCAGTATTTAGCCAAATCGAGGACGTGACCCGCTTTTGTATAAACTACCTGCATTGCTTCATGCCAACCTATAGTACTGATATGGTAGGTTGGTCGGCCCATGGATTCCGCACTCTCAACAGGGGGTCATAGAACACCGATCTTAAGCAGATGATGAAAAATCCCTTTTGCATCCCCGCCCCTATAGGGATTGGAACCAGGTACATTTCGATCCAACCGCCGCAGCTTTAACCACTGCGCCGTTTTGTCAGTAAAAACATTTGTATGCAATTTAATTAAAAATATTTCAAAACAGAGTTTGAATTCCAAATTTAATTAACACAAAATTATGGTTTAAATAAGCTACAAATTTTGTGATATTTTGTTTACAAATTAAGTGGAAATACCAACCTAGATTTATGTATCTAAATATGCTTGATTAGAAATTTGGAGTACATCTTCAGCTCTAATTGAAAATGCGTTTAAGAAAAATTTGAGTGTTATTTGAAATCCTAAATTATAGCAGAATTTAAAACTCTAGTTTGGGTCAAACGATTTGTTAAATTTGTATTAGATTTTTCAGCACAAATCTGAGTTAGTATTGAAGTATGTGAATTTTAAGCATTAATTGAATAAAATGTTGAGTAGTAATTGAATTGGAATAGTAATTTGGTCTTTAGCAAAAACATAACTGTAATTTAGTGTTTAGTTTAAAAGTTGAGTTTGGATTAAGAGAACTGGTAAAAGAAAATTTTAAGATTGCCTTCACCATTGCGTACAATAATAGATTTATACAAATTTGTATGTTAAATGGGGGAAATTTTTTGAAAAATTTGAGTTGTTGAGTTTGAATTTCAAAATTTTCGTTGCAATTAGATAGACATTTTGCGATATTTTTAATACAAATAGGTAATATAATTGGTATTACACGAATTAAGTAATTAATTGATCCTAATTAAAGTAAATAAAGTGGGAATTAAAAGTACAAATAGACTAAGTGATTGAAACGAAATTGAGAAAATTGACTGAGGAATTGAGTTATTATAATTTTGAATGAAATTTGAAATACAAAATTTTTACCAATTTCTTCCAATTACCGATTTTCCCAGTTTCATTTTAGTTTAACAAAATAGCCCATACACAAAGTTAGGACAGATTCTAAATTTAAATATCAGCTATTTTGGTGTCAACTTTCTGGGATTTATGTAAATATATTGTGTAAGTTCGTATCAAACATGGTTGTTCTAAGGGTGTTTAATCGCCAATTTTTTACAAAATTTCTATACATAGGTAATTTTGGTGTCAGCTTCTTAGGATTTTCTGCCAAATCTTATCCAAGATAACAAATTTTAATTTATTTTAAATAATATCGACTTTTTTACAATATGCTTTTTTTATTTTTACGACAACCATATCATCGACATTATGGTTAACACAGATGGCCACCACAAGCTTAGGTATCCACCCACATCGCCGATTCGACCATATCGTCCACAAGACAGATCGTCTGCAAAACCACTTCGCCGTAAACTCATCGGCAGAGTTTATCCACGCTAGAATTTACATCACAATTTGTTCCGAATTTCAAAATTGAATTTTTTTTTTGTCCATAATTCCATTCATTATTATTGTGTTGGCCATCTGTCTGTACGGTGACATGGTTCTGTCAGCAAAATGGGTGGTGACATTACACTGTTAGTTTTACACTGTTCAAAAGGAATTTTTCGGTTGAGGCGAATTGTTATGTTTGCGCAGAGTTGGTTTTTATCATAGCCCTGTAGACAATATTACCTAATATCTTTAATGATTGGTTTGAAAAGTGCCTACTGAAAAATCAGTGACAACCAACTTTTGTGGGAAACATCTGTGGCCAATATTATCATGACACTTCCAGAACATTCAGTGGACACAGTTTTTGAGTGCTTGCATTCAAATAATCCACTCATTAGGTTTACTCTGAGAAGGAAGGTGAAAATAAAATATCCTATTTGGACTTGATGCTAATTCGAAATATTGTGATTGTAAAAACAAGCTGATATTGGAAACCTACTGCCTCCGAAAAAGTTTTCCGATTGTCAGATCTGAAGTTCTTTATGGTCTTAACAGTAATACTATCAAAAATATTTTACACATGAATACTACGAACTACCTGGATAACACCATTGAGTAGGTTATAAAGAAGGCTAGATGCCTCGTATATTTCAATTATAGGAGTACAAATAATAACAACAATATTGATCACAGTGTACAATACCAAAATGTATTTTTTTTACTTTGAATAAATAAATACCTAGAAAAATAATTGCTGGCCTGAAAACAAAATTATTTTTGGCTACTGAAGCATAAATTACGCTAATACGGTGAGGAAAAGAATCTGTCAACATGTTTATGTTGACCTTCGATACTGATGAAGATATCGAAAAATTTTATCAAATTATGTACGTCTTGGGGTGCAAGGTGGTTATTCAGCTTCTAAGAAGATCTAAGCTTATACCACAACATATTGCAACAGGGAACAAACGTGTGTGTCAAATGTTTAGGTAATCATTATACATAAAGTTGTGTAAAAGATAAAAATGTTCAGCCTCAATGCGTTCACCGTAGAGAAGACCATCCGGCTAACTACAGAGGATGCAAAGTTGCTATTGAACTGCAAAATATCAAAAATAAGAACTTGATTGTTAAAATCTAAGATTATTCAGGAAGCAAGCAGTTAAGGTGAACTAACCCGAAGTACAGTTGGGGTAAAATGATTTATGTTCAAGTAACGATGAGTAACGAAAATCCAGAAAACACTGGTCAAAATGACGATATAAGTCAAACACTTAAATTATTTTAAGTAGACTCAAACGTTTGATGAGCGATTATAGAAACTAGAGTACAGCACTAAGGGCGCAAACTCTAAACAGAAAAATGGTCAATGATCCATTATGTTGGAATGCCACCCTTTAAAGGTTGAATTCATGCAAATTTTTAAATTTTATGTTAGGTTCCTTTCATCAAACATTATGTAACGTGAAATTCCGATGGTTAGCAGTGACAAACCAATAGATAGGCTCTATAGCCATAAAATCACTACTTGAAAATACCAATTTGAAGATTGTTTTGTTAATTTTTTATTTTATAAAAAAATATGTTTCGCTAATAGTATAACGGGGTCGTGTATCCTTGTTCGTGTGTGTGGGTGTGTTGGATTTTATTCCCTAATTTCACCCCTATTTCACCAAAACCAAGTCTTATTATATCAATATAAATGGAATTGGTTTATACATAAATTTAATCCTCTTTTAGTATTGGATCTGTTATGTCGTGTATAAGCGCTCGTATATAATAACAAAAGGATTAATAAGAATAAGATATCTAAAAAACACAAAATGAATGGACCATAAACCTACCTATATACATATGCATCTTACCAGAGGCTGCCATAGGGCTGAATGTTCCAAGTGGCGTATGGCAAAATTTTCCTTCATCAAAATTGTTCACTGACTATCCTTCGACATTCGGTCTTCGACTCATTCGGACCTTCGACTCATTCGGCCAATCGACATTCGGCCCTTCGATATTCAGCCCATCGACATTCGGCCCTTCGACATTCGGCTCTTTGAAATTCGGCCCTTCATACCCACTCCAATAATTCAAATAATAAGCTCCAATTCTGTGAATATGAATCACAATCAATTATTAATTTAAATGACGAATACTTAACCTGTTGGCCCGAAAATCCATTCCGAAAAAAGTTTTTTCAAAATATTTCTCAGCTAAACATTAAATAATATTTTAGCTATCAGCATTTAAATAGTAGAAAGCAAAACGAAATTTTATTCCGAATTTTTAATAGGATTTTTTACTTTGTGAAATGGCAACCCTTATAGCAGCGCGATGGATTTTATGGTGTTTTATAGAGCTACATCCATATATAGCTTTTAATATCAAAAATCTTCAAATGGCTACCAATAGTTCTCAGCTCATAGGGATTGATAGATATTGTGGTGTAAGGCAGATGATAGATAGAACCCTTACCTTATTAATAGAGATTTAATAATAGAATTAGAATGGAAATCTCCATTTTCCAAAATATTTCAATAAAATATTCTGGATAAGGAAGATTTAATCTTGGGCATTTGAAGATTTTTGATATCTCAAGCCATATATGGATGCAGCTATATAAAACACCTTTAAACCTATCTCGTTTTATAAGGGTTGCCATTTTAATAAGGTAATGGTTCTATGTAACTTCTGCATTTCCCTACAATAGCTATCAATCCCTGTGGGGCTGAGATCCAGTGGTGCACAATTAAAGGTTTTTGATATCTCAAGCGATTTCATACTTAACCATAATTTGTATTTAATATTTGTTAATAATTATATAATTTAGCTTGAATAACTAGGAATTGGTATATTAACAATTAAATACTTTTCGGGATGAAAAAATCAATTTTTTAATTTTATGAGTTTTTCAGGCTGACAATTAATTTATATTCAATATTTTTTCGGCATTTACGGGATGAAACTTCACATACATGAATACTTAATAGACCCAAATGAAATCCACTCGAAATGCATAATGCTTGTTCAATTGTAACGACAAATCAATTCATTCCAATTAGTTTTATTAATTCAAAGAATATTCAATTGAAATTAAAGACTTAAAATATTCCATGTATTCGAAGAGTCAGAGACTATATAACATCAAAATAGAAAATCGTTTAGTACTATTGGAATCACAAATAGAGTCAATTTGAAAATTTTAAAAGAATTCAATGGAGCTTTATTCATTCATAAACTTACAAATACAAATGCTTGTTTTCACAAGATCCGTTTGCATTGGAATTCTAAACCGATCAATATTAAGCCATATAGATTCGAGAGTCTACTAAATCGAAAATTAATAAACAGCTGACAGAAATGTTTACTGATGATATTATCGAAGAAGTGACCTAAACAACTTTCTATGTATATAGCAGAGCTATTCTGACTTTTGCTTCGAATTAAGAAACAAATGGCAAAATACTGTTGGTGATGAAGTACTATATTAAGAAGCGAAAAAGAGACCAGGCCTTTCGAAATTGTGGAAAGAAATTTTCCAAAAAATACTTCAATAAAAATTATTAAAAACATAAAAATTGTTCATAATAAAGTCATCTGTAAAATTTAATAAACTAACTTAAATTAATTTTTTGAATAAGTTGTAAAATTTTCAACTTTAATAATTTTTTAATTATCATTTTAGATTATCAAAATTAATATTGCGAATAAAATGATAAAATTTATTAATAAATTGCACAACTAACACATATAAATAAAAATTTTGGATTCATACTAACAAATTGAATTTGTAAACATAAAAAATTGTAAAAAATGTAAGGAAATGTTGTGATTGCTGCTTTAATATTAAAATGCTACCACGTGTACATCTTTCTTCTAAAATGATTTTTTCAACCGACCACAAACTTTTGAAGCTGTCTTCAATGTAATAAAATTGAGTTAGTTTAATCTCATAAACATATTTCACGCCAAACATTTTTATGAATACTAATAAATGTTATTTTGTTTTTTTTTGTGTATATATAAAATTGAATTAAAATCCATTAACATTTTTAATTTATGTATTATATTATTATTTATGAATAAATAAATAAGCATTACAACAACAAAATTGTTATATGATTTATCAAATGTACGAAAATTTAATTATTATCTATATACACATTCGGTTATTAATTTTAAGCCAATAAAGCCAACACAAATAAATATTTAATGGCGCGCTAGTAATAACCATTATCATAATTAATATTGATAATTTTGTTTTTGTTAATTTCCAAAAGCCAGTTGACAGTAATTAACATCATTAAATAAAATAATCAAATGTACGCATTTTGCGTTTTTTATTTGACTTTATTTTATTTATGGTTTAGGGTTCAACATAAATTTGTTATTGTTTTCAAATATTCTCATCCATAGAGTGCTTTTAATAAAATAAAAAAACTGCTACTAAATCCACAACATATACATATGTGAGTTGACCTAATAAGCAATACATAAGGGTAAAAGATAAATGTGTTTTTGTGTTCGTGTGTCTCAAGCACATTGTATAGTATTTTGTGCTTTTGTACTATTCAAGTGCCCGTCTGTCAATAAAAAATGAATTGAAACGTAAAAATATTTAAAGGGATGATACTTCAACAAAGCGATTGTTATACTCTCGTAAAGGTATTTAGAAAAAAAAAACAAGATGTTTTGTAATTGAAGTGTTACCATTCACAAATAAAGATTTTTTTTTTTTTTTTTTTTTGGGTAACATAAGTGGGATTGTGTCTTTTTATTAAAGGCATTATGCCGAGTATGTACAAAATTGTCATATTCTGAAAACTACTCGTATTAAAATGTGCTAAGCAAAAAGGCAATATTGAGTAACCATCTTGATTGAAATCAATTATTCAATTTATCCAAATTTGTGCTCTTCAAATTTTTTTGCTAGAACTTTATGTATATTTGCTGTATAATAAATAGAGAAGGAAAAGTTTCAAGAACGAAAAAGCTTTCTTTTAATATATTCACCTAAATAAAAATTGTGTACATGCCTATTTATAGATATTTGTAGGGATAAAATAAAAAACAATTTATTGATTCGGAAGTACAAGCAAATTTATACTGAAAAGGAAATTAATTATAAACTTTTGACTTTTCTGCATACTTTTAAAATTTGTAAAATATTGAAATAAGTTTATGTTTCGTGTGTGAATCTTAAAATTTATTTTTTGTTTTTTATAGGAGTGTTTATAGGATTATCTATAATAATTATTTAGCTTTAAGTTCTAATTTATTTAATTTTGTGAAAATGTTTTTGGTGTAGGGCATCCAATTCCGGAATTAGGAATTCCGGTATTCCGGAATACCAGCCCATATTTTAGTTTCGATTATTCCGAAATTATCGAATTTCTATTTCTCAAACTAATTTACTTAGTACAAGGATAATTTACTTAGGACTTTCTTACTTATAGTATTTCTGGTACTAGAAAATACTATATACAAGGAAACTTCTCTAAAGTGATCACTCAAGAGTCGCAGAGGTTAGTTTAAGGAATAAAGCAGTCTAATAATTTGAAAATTAAAAGTCTAGCCTGACAGAGAAATGTTCTTCAATTGTAACAAATTATTTTGTAACAAATATTATAGATACTATTCCGGACCATGATACAAAGACTTAATAAGGTATGCTCAATAGATGTAATTACGCCATCCGGTGACAGAAATTTGTTTTTTATTTTTTATTTTTTGTACAAATTTCTCTATTTTGTTTTGTTTTTTAGCACGTCATTCGATGCTGCACCACGATACTACCGAATGACGTGCTAAAAACAAAATAAAATAGAGAAATAACAAAAAATAAAAAACAAATTTCTGTCACCGGATGGCGTAATTACATCTATTGAGCATACCTATTAATTCCTTGTATCATGATTCCGGACTGACAAAAAGTGGTCAAATTAGAGAGCTGTTCAAAATGGGTTAATTTGAAAGTTTTACTTATTTCTCTTTTGCGTTCACCAAAATATGACACCTAATAAACGGATTAAGATGCTCGTCCATAGAAATGGCCTGTTGCATGTATCTATTCCATTTTATCCATTCTTAAAATACACCTGGCAAATAAGTGTGGATTGCTTCTTAATTTTCAAAATCGTCAAAAGGTACCTAGTACGTAATAGCTATGCAGCCCCGTACTTAGCCCGGTTAAGAACAATGTATTTAATGGGAAAGATGTTGTAAAGAGCGCGCTGCTTTGAGCTGACGCACTCATTACTTATAGATCGTATGTGTCCCAAGGGACAACAATTTCCGAGGCATTTGGATTTTGTTTGCTTTGCGGGTATTTAAGAGTACCGGGAATGTCCAAATTTAGGTATTGTGCGTGGTGGTAGCGAATTCGTTTTGAAGAAAAATGACAGAAAAAGAACGGGGAGAACGAATAGGAAAGCGAAGGCGAATACATCACGCAAATATAATAGTACAAAGTCTAAAAACAAACGAGTAGGAATTTAAGAGATCATGAGTTCCGTCATCTGAATAAACACAGAACAAACTATGGTGTCAATGAACCGGTAAACATTATGTCGAAGAGTTTTAATAAAATCGACCATTTGTTCGACTTTTACTTAAGTAAAGACAGCTTTAAACGTAGGTTGAAGCAACATTTTGCTCCAACCTAAAAATATTTTTATGACAATTTTAATTCTTTTTTTGTTTAATTTAAATTTTATTCTACTTGTTCAATATGTTATAAATTCAAGTCAAATTTGTAGACTTTTCTCTGTATAAATAAATAAATAAATAAATAAAACGAAATAAAGTTGAGATTTAATATTAATGGCTAAGATAAACTCGACGCGACCGACGCGACGTGACTAAGTAAAAAAAAAAATGTTAAACCTTGAAAATGTATACTAAAGCAACAATTCTTAGCGCGACTCAGACGCGATTAACAAAAAGATGATTGCCTTTTAGCTTTTGGTTGTTGTTTAGTTACAAAATTTCTAAGTTTAACAATTTTTTTCTAGTTAGTCATGTCGTTCGCGTCGAGTTTTTCTCAATCATTAAAACGCAACGTGAAAAGAAAAAAAACAACAAAGGTAAGCAGTGCTATAGCGAAACACAGGAAAAATATCGAAATGCCGAATGGGTCAAAAGGCCGGATGTGTCGAAAGTCCGAATGTCTAAAGATCGAATAGGTCAAAGGACGAATGTCGAAAGGCCGAATGTCGAAAGGCCGAATGTCGATATATATTTTGCATTGCATATATTTTGTAAAAGTTCTTGCTTTTATTTAATTATAAATGTTGTGTACAAATATGTATTTAGGTGTTGTCTTATTTATTAGTTTATTGTTTCACAATTTTGTTTTGTTAGGTGTAAATTAATTTATTTATTAGAATTTATTTTTGTTATTGTCCACCATCATTTTAATGTGTAAAAAATATGTTAAAGCGAACAACATAGAAGCAACGGTGCCATGTCGTCGCGCTGAAATCCGGGACGAGCACGAGACTGATTTGAATTAATTTTTATTTTGTTTTTGTGTTCGTGTTCGTTTTACTTTTTTCGTTTATTTTGTTGGTATACCTGAGTGAGTAGGTGCATTGTTTTGATTTTTATATGTTCGCGTTCAATTTATTTTGTGGTGGCGAATGTATAAATTTAGGCGTCAGATAAAATGCATGAACCTCCACAATTTCTTAATGTAAAATAATTTAAAAATACGTGCGAATAAATCCTGTGATCAAATTTTGTCCCAAAAACAAATTTATTTATTTTTTTTTATTATTATAATTAATTAATGGGATCACTACATTTGCCTGGAAAAAATCAGCAAATATTAAAATCCAGAATAGATTAAAAATCCAGAAAAAAAATCTTAAAATTACCGGAAAAGCAATCCAGAAAAAATATTTTGTTTAAAATAAATGAAAAAAATCTATTTATTGGCATTTTTAGGGGATCGGAGTTTTTGCCTGCAAGACAAAATCTTGTTTGGCCGTTCAATCTTGTTTTTTGAATACTTACTAGTTTGATTATTTTATAGTGAAATAATGAATATTTAGTGAAATAGTTTTTCTGGGATCGATATAAATTAATGCATTTCAAAATGTTGCATTAACAAAATATTGCAATTATTTTTCATTTTAGTAGGTTTTCTTCATTAATATATTCTATATAATCCGGTCCCATGTGCGGCATGCAGTGCGACATGTTTGCTGATCTCGGCCCCTAGGTCCCCCAAAGTGCAAATCTAAAGCCCCTCGAAGGGCTAAGCGGGTTGGAGCGCAGCGACCTCCAAGATTTCCTCCAAAAAGATTTTTGGTGACAAGATTTTGGAGAAAAGATTTTAGAAACAGTCTTTTATAAACAGTCTTTTGAAAAACAGTGATACGTGGCCAACCCCATTTTTAGACTATCAGTAGAAGCTATATGAGCGATACAATTCCTTTGATCTGTGTGTTGACGAAGCAATTTCCATTATCATAAATATTAAGAACCTTACGGAAAATCTCAAATTTGTTAGACATCTTATAAATTATAAAATCACCAAATTATAATTTGGTCTGCACTTTGATAATTATGTTTCTGGATTTTTGTTTTTCTGAGTTTCTATGTTTCCGGATTTTTTTTTCTGGGTTTTTTTCGGGATTTTCAGTGTCTATATTTTTTTTCTAGATAAGGTACACAACTCTTCATTAATTTTTAATTATATAACAAAAAAAAAACGTAAGAAGATTTTAATATTATTTAAGGCGATTTACTATTAAACATTTTGATATAAAAATTTTGATAAAAATATAAATTTGGAAAATTTTGAAACAAACGGCCTTTCAATATTTGGCCTGTCAACACAATCGCCCTTTCGACATTCGGCCTTTCGACCTATTCGGCCTTCCGGCACATTCGGCCTTTCGAAATTCGGCCTTTCGGCACAACCGGCCTTTCGACACATTCGGCCTATCGACCCTATTCCGAATTTATAAATAGAATTACGAAAAAGTGTATAAAAATAATTTAAATTTCAATACTTCTGACGGTAAGATTTTGGACTTTTGACTACTTTTAAGATTTTGTTTATGT
Organism: Tipula helvola; assembly: GCA_963556165.1. Lineage (NCBI taxonomy): Eukaryota > Metazoa > Arthropoda > Insecta > Diptera > Tipulidae > Tipula > Tipula helvola. The sequence continues at coordinate 29,015,670 of OY744483.1, forward strand.
TTTATTGTTAAATTTTTAGTAAATATTTCATAAACGTTATCTAAATTCTTGAGTTAAATGAAGGATGGTCAAATGATAGTTTTAATATATTAATAGTTAAATAAAATTTAGTTGATTTCAACTAAATTTAAGCATGAACGATTTAATTTAATTTCGTTTCTTTGTATTCATAAATTTATGAGTTCTCCATAAAATATTTGTAACTTGAAGGCATTCCCCAAATTTTTGCATTACCTACAAAACTAACAAACTAAATTTAATGAATTAAATTAATAATAATTTAATTTAAAAAAAATTATTTTCCAATAATTAGAAAACATTAATGATTCAAAAATAAAAACAATATTTTTATTTTTTCATAAAAAACAAACAATAGAAATTCGTATAATAAAATTTATTTTTGTAAACGGAGACTAAGGTTTATTTTTAATATTTAAAATGCAATCCATCAATCATTCGTATAGGATAATTTTCAAAAGGCAAGGGAACGGGCTCATAATGTGTAGTACTTAAGTGCAGTTTATTAATTCAAATACCCGGCAGTGCGGCCGGCATCATAATCATTTAAAAACGTAAGGCATTTTCTTAAGGAAGAAATCATTGAACGGTCATGAGATAAGGAACGAAATATGTTTTTAAATTTCGTCGGGATATATAAAAAAATAACAAAAAATAGTCTGGAGAAGTTTGGGATGTCGGACAAACTGCTGTTTATGTAGTAATGATTCTGACCCTAAAACTTTTCCGGCACAAATTTTTTTATTATAAAATGCTCCCGTTTTATTATAGTCATTAAATAAATCTGGAACCAAATTTAATTAAAATTAGAATAAATTTTTATTGTTTTTATTAAGTATTGAGACAATACGTGCAATTTGTGTTCATGTACGATATTTATGTAGTTTATATAAAAGAAAAAAAAAAGAAAAGACTGCGGTTAATTAAATTTTACAATTTATTAAAAACGTGATTCATCAAAATGAAATATGACTTCACAACATAGGTACGATATATGACGGGTACTTGGCAAATTTATTTGATAGTTGAAGAGGAGAGAGAAAACTTATGCTACATTTATCGTATTATTATTTTAATAAAAGCTTGATGCCCAAAATTTGGTAAGCCCCTTGGCAAATTCTATCGGTTACAAAACTTTTTTGAAAAGTACAAAATATAAAAACCGTTCAAAATATATTAAATTTTTCACTGCAATAATAGTAAAACATCTAGGTACATTGTAACGAGCAGCAAAACTAACTTTGTTTAATTATTTTGAGATAACGTAGAATTTCCTTTACAAAACTTTTTTTCTAAAAGCCTAAAAAGTATTAAGAATTATAAAAGTTTGTTTATATTATATTAAAATTTACATTGTAGTTTAAGCATATATTGCTTTTTATATAATAAAATAAGGAAAATCAAGCTTTTATATATTCGTACGTTGTTTTCTAGCAACCAAAAGTGTAGCTTTCGTAAAACATATATCTAAAGTTTTCTTTAATATAATTTTGGAGCAAAAAATACTTTTATGACAGTATGTAATATTATACTTGTATATAGCGCGCTATAATGTATAAGACAGGAACTAGCTGGTTGGAAGAAACCGAAAGTAAAACTGTCAAGAAAACCTTCCTTCAAACTAAAACAAATAATTACGAAATTACGACAAACTATATATTCTTTATATAAATAATAATTTTGTGGAGAAATTTCGATCTGATACCATATTAAATTCCAAAGAAGGTTAAAAGAAAATTTAAACACTCTTCCCACTTTACACAAATAAATAAACAAAAAATGGTTGGAAAATCTGAAAATACTATAAAAACGTTCTCTCACCTTATTTATTTTATTTTATTTATTTTTTTTTTAAATAATTTTTCTGTTTATTTATTTATTTTTATTAAACACAAAAAATAAAATCTTTGAAGATGAAAAAGGAAAACATCGTGAGTTTTTTTATTTTGTTTATATAGAAAATCGAAAAAATAACCAACTGTTACCATAAACAAGTTTTAGTTATAATATTACCACATACTTAAATATATAAATGCGAGGCGAGAGTATAGCTTTATATGAGCAGAAAAAAGAAGAATAACAATAAGAAGAAAATGAAAATGTGCTTTTAAGTTAAAAGTTAAAGAAAATGTAATAAAAAATTCTATTTTATTGGTTTAATAATAATAAATTTGTGGGATTTCTCTTTAGTTTGTTCTATATACTCGTTTACTCGGTATATGGTACATATACTGTATGTGTAGCTGTTTCGATTTTTTTTTTTTAGTGGAAACTTTTTTAATTGGGTTAATGTTGATGGTATCATAACGATGTGTCTGTAGTCTGTACGAAACTTTTATCTCTCTATATATAAAAATCAAATCGACCGATATAAGCAGCTAAAATTTATTAATTTTACAATTGGCTGATGGATGATCACGTTATCTGTGTTTTTTAATTTTACATTTTGTATGTATATACGACCGTTTATAAACCTGTTTAACTAGATTGAAAACATAAATAAATATAAAAACAGGTAGAACATTTATTTCTTCATCAAAAGGCCTTAATATTTAAATGTTTTATTCATTATTCTAATGCTTTACAGAAATAATATTTGTTATGAATTTTTATATCTGATTATTTTTGAACCAGGTTTTAAATTAATTTAAGAACTGATCGGTAATAAAAACAAAATTCAAGTGACTTTTATTTTTATAATTCATACAGTAATTTTGATCGTTCGATCATAATTTGACGTTACTATTTTTAAATAGATATGCATCTCTTTCATTTCTTTACATTCCACTCGACTTTTCTGTGTCATCAGATGACAAAGCTGATTCCTCCTCGATCTCGTCCCATTCTTCATCTGTAAATAAACGTCAATCTCCTCTTTTAGCATTCATCACCCGATAGGGACCCATATATTTCTGTGTTCGTTTTTTATCCACAATATATCCTTTATCGTATTTCGTTGCACATTTCCGATTACGGTTGTAGAACCTTTGATTCTCTTTTTGAACTTCGCCAATTTTTTATTTGGCACGTTTCCTTTCACTATCTCGTTCTTGACAGAAATTCTCGGGAATTTCTTGCTCTATTGCATCCATTACACGTAAATCTTCGGCACATCGTATCTTTACACCCATCATCAATTCTAACGGGGTCATGTTGATCGAACATTGGGACGTATTATTTAGGTAACGTTGCAGTCGATCGACATATTTATACCAGTCCCCAGGGTCGTCACGTGGCAACTTTGCTAAAGCAGGAATAATTATACGATTCAGTTGTTCCACCTGTCCATTCCCCGAAGGTATACCTGTTGTTATGTTATGTTGCCCAATTCCTTGCTTCTTCCAATAGTCAATAAATTCTGCGGAAATAAAACAAGTCCGCAATCGGTAAATATATTGGCAGGATTACCGAACACTTCCCTTTGCAACCCGAATTTCTGAAGAACCTCCTTAGTTGTTTTTCCCTTTGTTGGATAGAGCCAGATGAACTTCGAAAAGCTATCAATTGTGAACAAAATATATTGATAATTTCTCTTTCTCGCAGCTAGATGTCCCATGTGATCTATGTGATAGGTTGTCAAGGGTAGATCCCCTATGGGCAGCGGGTTGAGTAGACCCTCTTCCTTCCCTAGTTTCCTCTCCGCCAAAATACACGTTACACAGTTCTTGATACAAGAACTCACGTGACGGGCCAAATTAGGAACTAAGAAATCTCGTATAACCAGTTCTTGCACCTTTCCGATTCCAAAATGTCCCAATTCGTGATAGGGTCACACAATCTCCCTTTGCATACCTCTGGGCACCACCAACACTAAAGCTCCATCAACCATCTTAAACAAAATACCATGATTAGTTAAAAAATCATTATACGTACCTGTATTTTCCAAGAGGTGGAAAATAGGCTTACGATCCTTGCCATTCTTCTGGGCTGCTTTTATTCTTGCCGCTAAATCTTTTGGAAAACAAACAAAACAACGGGATTTCAACTTAGTGAGTCAATGTGATGCATTTTTATTCCCTGTCGATGTTCCAGCCGAAAATCGAATTCTTTTAGCAGCAGCACCCGTCCAGATATTCGGGCTGCCAACTCCTTTTTCTCCACGGTGATGGGTTTGAATGCAGCGCAATCGGTAATAATTACGAAATTCAGGCCAATAAGATAAACTCTAAATTTCTTTAGGGCTCCGACGATTATCAATACCTCTAAATCATAACTGCTGTAGCGCTCTTGGCGATGTCTTCTTGCTAAAATAAAACAACAGGGTGGAATTTCTGATCCTCGCCGGACTTTTACAGCAAAATTGCGCCGATCCCCTGTTTACACGCATCCGTGTGTAGCTTTGTGTGTGCAATCATTGAGTAGAATCGCAGAACGTGCTGACTTGTAAGTACATACTTTGCAAGTTTTTGAAAGCCATTTTCTGCTCCTCACTAAACTAAAAGGTTACATCTTTCGGAAGTAGATCCATTAACGGGCGAGCGATAATTGCGTAGTCTTCTACAAATTTTAGGAAATATCTGGTCAGATCAAGGAAACTTTGAACATTTTTCATTGTTCGAGGTTCCGGAAACTTCTCAATTGCAACCAGTTTCCTCGTTGATGGCTTGACACATCTCTTCGAAATCTCATACCCCAGATATTAAATTTCCTTCGCCATAAACTGACACTTAGACCACCTTATTTGCAAAGCAATATCAGCTGCTACGTTCAACTTTTGACCGCCAACCGTTGAAGGGCCTCCTTTTCACCCTTAGACGGAATTACTATATCGTCCATGTACAGGCAAACTTAGTGATGTAAAATTACCGATATTTTTTAATTTGGTAATATTACCTGTAATATTACCGGTAACATGGGTAAAATACGTAACACGATTTTTATTCTATATTTTGATTCCCTTTTCTACCAAGGAAGAGTTTTAAAATTTTGACATATGGACAAAAGAGGGACAGCTACTTGATCTGCATTTAAACATATTTAAATATTTCAGTTCAAAAATAAAAATAAGGAATATTGTATTTCAGTGTAAAACATTAATCAGTAAATAATACATTTTCTACAATTATGAATTAGCATTTTAGTAATCAGTTAAACCATTATGTAAGTCATCGCCGTCGACGCGTTTATCATCCTCAGCATCAACCTCATCCATAATTGAAGTAATTATAGTTACCTCTAGCTTACCTTCTTCTTCTTTTTCTTCAAACGAATATACAGCTTCATTAATTACTAACTGATTGATATTTGATTCCACAGGAAAAGCTTTATCTTCATTATCCAAAGTTCCGGTGTCCGATTTTGATAGGTTGAAGTTGTGCAAAATATATGTTAATTTTCCCGCACGCTTTACAGTCAATCGATTGCGGTTTTGTGTGTGAATAAAACCGTAGGTACTAAACGTACTTTCCGTATAGCAGCTGTCGATGCGGGCATGTTCAATATATCAACCGCCAATGCACTTAAAGGTGATGTAGAACTTACTCCGGCGCACTAAATCTCACCAGAAAGCCGCTCACTTGCAACTACAAACGGTCATGAAAAAAGTTCACTACGAACATTGTAATGTGCCAACGACTCAATTATTTTGGTGCCTTCATTATATTTTGGGTGAAATTCTGGGATATTAGAAATAAAATCAGTAGCTTCAAGTTTTTGTGATTCAAAAAGACTATTTCTTCGACTACCTGGCTCAAGCAAATTGGCCGCATTATGAAGCGGTTGCAAGGATTTTTCGGGCTCCGGAAATTCCAGTCAAAAACATTTCAGTCAAAAACAGAAAGGAATTTCAGTCAAAATAGTTTTAGACTGAAATGCCTTTTCAGAGGAAAGTTCAATCAAAAACCTAAAAATGCATTCAAGTCAAAACTACTTTGACTTTGTATAGTCCTTTCGACCGAACACCGCTGAAATTGATAACAAAGTCCTATAATTCAACTTCATATATGCCCTTGTATCTGCTTTCTAAAACTTTTTGCCGCAATTAGGATTTGTTTTAGCATAAAATTGCAAATTAAGGTCTTATAAAACTGAATTTCTTTATTCATTTATATTCCTACGACCAAAATACTCGGTGAAAAGTTTTTTTCATATGAGAAGCTTTTGACGTCATTTTCTTCCTTCTCATGAAACATGAATCGGAAATCTGTATTTCTCACTGAAAATACTTTTCATTGTACTTTTCACAGAACGAGAATTGACCCTCAGGACATGACGACGATATATGTCCGATTCCATCACATCGATAACACTTATATCCTTTTCCTTTATTTGGGCACTCTTTGCTAGAATGACCAATTACTTTGCACTTAAAATATCATTCCCGGCTTGTTGATCGATTTTTTCTCGGCTCACTTGAACTCGAAGTCGAAGGTGGGATTGATGGCGCTGAGAAAAATGTCTTTGGCCTTTTCGGCGAAATTCCCTCGTAGAGCTTTAACTTTGGTTTAAATTCGTCCATTCTGGTTCATCCATCTGGTTATCTGTTTATTAGATTTATCAAGAATTCCATCGATGCAATATTGCATAATCGTAGCATCCTCAAGTTCTTCAGATTTACTCAGCTCTGTGAGCTCGATGATAAATAATATATTTGTTGCTGGTTTCGTAAAAATCGTTCATTAAATTCTCTGATAGAAATTTTTAAATCTCTTGAAGAACTTGGAGTGCAGATAATATCTGAAAGCGAAAGCTATAATTTCTATTTTAAACTTGCTCAAATATTAGGTGATAATCTCGGCCTTAACACTAAGTTAGGATATGTACGGTCTTTTCCTTCCAATTCCTGGTGTAGGGTATGTAAACGAAGAAAAACACGATAGTGCAGAATACAATGATTATCTACGCGAACTTACTAATTATAATGCAGATATTTTATTAAATGACCATCAAATTGCGGGCATAAAGAAAATATCTATTTTTAACTCTCTACATATAAAGAATTTCCATGTAATCAAAAATGTTGGGTCTGATATAATGCAGAATATTTATCTTGGTGTCTGTAAATATGATTTATCTGTTATTTTAGATAATTTTATTTACAAAGAATAAATGTTTTCTCTAGAACAATTTAATTACATAAAACAAACATTCGAATATGGTTGAAAAGCGAGACAAATGAAAACTATTTTCCATTTTATGCCCATATTGATAGGACACTTTTATGATAATAAAATTTAGAAATGTATGATAACTTTGGTCAAATTAATTGATATTTTACTTCTACCTATGTTTGATGAGGAAACTTTAAGGATACTTCAACATTTAATTCAGAGTTACATTGAACAGTACCAGACGCTATTTAAACTGCAAATTTCATAATTTAGTACATTATCCGAATATTATAAAAAGTTTAAATCCCCTCAAATTTTTAACTTGTTTCAGATTTGAAGCAGAATCGATATTTAAACTAATTGGAATAAAACCAGGTATGGCATTATAATTCATAATAGAACATTCTCGCAAAGACATAGAATACGTTACATTTTAAATTTTTTTGATAATTCAGTTACACCATATTAAAGAAACCTGCGATTTTGATAATTTCACCGTAATTAGAAAGTAGCCTAACATGATAGCAGTCTGAAAACTCCGTGCAAAAAAAAAATATTTTATAAAACAGCACACATATGTATAGTGGTTATCAGCCGAAAGTTAACAGGATACTTAAACAACATTTAAAATGTTTATCAATAGCCTTCGTAAAATATCAGCAAATCAGAAGAATCGAAAAAATATTTAAAATTGGAATAAAATAACAGACTGCACAGTGAAGTTACCGTGATCGAGGATTTCAATGTTGGTGCTCGTGTCTCGACACATTTAATCACAGAAAATACAATTATACAAAATTGAAAACAAGAAGAAAAAGTCATGTAGTTCAATATTTGTGTTAAAATACATTCAGACAGTCAGACCCAACTATACTAAGCTTAACAGAAACTAATTAATCGTGATGGAGGTAAACGAAAAAAAATCTCCTACCTAAAATGAGAATAATAATACCACGTTTACATTAGTAGAATAAAAGTATGTAGCAAAAAAGTATTGTCATGTGAACTCATATTTAAATATTGTATCACATATTTTTTTGATATTTCGGTTTAGGTATGTATCAAAAAAGTATTAGTCCGAGTATATTACGTTGTAATTGGAACCATGACTAATAAGTATATGTTAATGTCATTCGTATATTTTTGACTGTGGTGTAAATGTTACTTTACAAAATTTTACTTTTTCAAAATCTTACTTTTTAGAATCTTACTTTTCAAAATCTTAGTTTTGACAATGCCATTTGTATTAATTTGGGGGGTGTGCCCGACTAAAATTTTGAAAATCAAGATTTTAAATCTGCTATGAGTGAGATATTCTAAAAATAATAAAAAAATATAATAATATTGAAATGAAATACATATGAGCAATTTCATAAAGGGAAATCCCCTAAATATATATAATTGCAATATCGGGGATTCCCAGGAAAAATATTTTTAATTCGGACAAGTAATCTACGGGGCGCGCGGAAAGTAGGGAAATCCCCTAACTATATAACATTTAAATGTCGGGAATCCTCATGATGAAAACATTTTTACTTCTTGCATGTAATAGGTAGTAGGTACTATTCACTTAAGTGAAGAATCGTAAATTAAATTGTTCGCATGTGATAAATAAATGAGAAGTAAATAAACCAAGGATACCAGTGATAGTAGTAAAGTGATAGTAAATAAATAAAACAAGTAATAATAGGTAGTTATTATTGATAGTAGTGAAGTGAGTTAATTGACGGAAAGTTTCGTGAGTGTTGTTGAAGTTGTTCTTATGATGAATATCCACATTGTAAAAAAATAAAGGGAAAGAGAAATTAATTATCGAGGATATGCACTCATAAGTTATGGTTTATTACAGTGAACTAAAAAGTTCGATTGATTCGGATGCTCGTTAAATAGGGGTATGGTTCGAAAAAAACTATTTACCCGGGATAAAAACCAAGAGCAGATCATAACGAACTCCCGCTTATTCTTCAAATGTTTGGACAATTTCGGATGATATTAATAGCAATTTCCCGTAGCGAACCCAAAACTACGTGGAAAGTTGGCATCGGCGGTTGCAAATAGTAATTGGGAAATCACACATTGGGCTTTACCAACTTGTATCTGCGTTAGGAAAGGAACTAATAACAGCTAAAACACAAATACATCAAGCACGATCAAACAAGGGCAGAATATGGATAAAACTAGTTATTTAAAAAATATAGCCCACAATATAGCACCGCGAAAATGAATTGAAAAATGATTTTTTAATAATTTTTAACTTGAATTTTTTTATTTTAATTTACTATTTATTTCGAAAAGTGAATTAATATTTTTTAGTTTTTTTATGAATGAATTATTAAGTTCAATTAAAAAAAGAATACATAAAAATAATTTGATAATAGATTCCTTTTTACTAATTTTCTTAATATTATTGTTTATTCGAATAAAGTAAAATTTTCATAAAAGCAAGATTTTGATAAAAGTAAGTCTTTAAGAATTAAGGTTTCGATACACTCTCGTAAAAAAAATTTATTACGTTTTTTGTTAAAAACAAATAATATAAAAAAAATCAAATATTAATTTTAAAAATTCGCTTAAAAATTTAAATGTGGTAATTATTAATATTTTAACAAACAGAAGTTGGTGAATATAAAACCATGGAGAAATTTGCAAGAAAAAAAATTAGAAGTCAGAAATGGAATGATCAAGAAATAAAAGAAATGCTAAAAGTGGCAGTTGATTTAAATGTAAGTTTCAACAAATTTACTTATTTGCAATTACGAATATTAGTTGTCCATTTAGCAGTAACTATTTAATTACAGGTGTAACTACAAGGAAGCAAACCCCGCGCTGCGGGGGGGGGGGGCCTGCAACGATGGGGGCCCGCAACGCGGGTCCTGTCGTCTTTGCTCTTGTAATGAAGAACTGTTTCATACACTCCACAATATGATTTTCTACATTTTAAGGCAAAATTTAATAATAAAACATTAAATTTTGTTTTAAAATGTTGTATGCAGCCAGATAAATTTGTGGAAATGAATGACAATGCAAGTCATGAAGTCTGCAAGAGCGATACAAGAAAAATATAAAGATGACCTATCGGAAGAGTTTCCGCTACAAATGGTTATAGTAAAGTCAATGCTTAAGGAGGAAATTTCAGGGATACTATCAATACTTGAATTCGCTGAAGTTCTAATAATACAATTTCCTATAGCCGCTTCAAGTGTTTCGCAGGTAATAACATGTTTATTATTATTTCTTACGTTACCTGTGATGGTCGCAACAGCGGAATGATCGACATTTTTAATTAATCTGAAGGGAAAGATATGCAAGGTGCAGGGAGGGTAGAAGTCCTGTGGTAAATCGGTTCTTTTTGTTTTTTTTTTGCTTATTTTCTCTTTCGTTTTTAACAAAAAAAAAACCGACTTAGTCCATCACTAGAGGGTAGTCTAGGGGCCCACATCAAGTTTTGCGGTGAGGCCCAACATTTGAAGTTACGCCACTCACGATTTCCATCGAAAGACGCTAGGCAAAAGCCATCAGGGAGACAAAAAGAGAACGAACATTACCAATCTCCTGTGATTGAATCGGCATCCATTCCAACATCCTTAGATTACGATGATTCGAACGGCTTTACTTATGAAATGATGTGTGAGCCAATATATATCGAAGATGAGGGAAACATTTATTTAAAAAATAGGAATTTGAGTGTCCTTAATTAAATAATTATAGCAATAAGAAGTAATTTATTAGTTCAAATGAAATATCAACCAATATAGTATAGTTAAAATAATATCTCGTTGAAAATTCCTATTCCTTCATTCTCGAGTAAAACAACAACAAAAAATGAATTTGTTGTTGTATTTACTCGGGAATGAAAGAATAGGAATTTTCAGCGAGATATTATTTTGACTATACCTCGAGGAAAAATAGTCAAAAATAAGGAATTTGACTGACCTCAATAAATAAAGATATAAGTACATAATTTTTATTTAAAAGTTCTAATGAAATTGGGTGAGTTCGAAATGGAAAATGTGCATTTAGCGGAGACACATTTAGAAAACTACATGCGATGAAGTTTTTAAGTGCATTTTTAATACATCAGTTTGATGTCAATTTATACTTTAATTAACCATATTTATCGATTTATTAATTTGGTTTTGTACAATTTTATTTAATTTAATGATTTTAATGAAATTTTATTTAATCCAAAAATGCGCATTTTAAAAAATGTGCATTTAAATTCGCATTTCGGACGCACCTATTGTTTTATACATTTACATAATACATTTTTTTTTTAATTATATTCGATTTATAAAACTTTGTTTTCGAATTGGATTTGTAACTGCGTTCCGTACTGCTTTGCCTTGAGATTTAGTGCCCCTGAAATTTTATATCATATCTTGGATAATCGGTTGTTCTAAATCACACGTGGGATCATCTGCAGCATTAATAACATCCGAAAGTGGATTTTTTTTTGGTTTAAATGATGTTATATAATATATATCATATATATATAGCATATCGTTAATACGTTGGAAAAACCCGGATTTTTTTAACACGTGGGTGTCATGTGATGCTTCGGGATATGAGCAGCTTACATCCCTTATTCTAATGAACAAAAACAAAATACAATTAGCCTTACATAATAAAAAAGGGAAATACCTACTTCAGATTTTCCACTTACATAGTATAGTTACCATCCGCCACTATCTGCATATTATAAGACGTCCAGCCTTTTATATTTATAAATGCGCCATGGCTTTCATGTGGGACCAAAATTGGTATTTGTGTACCGTCTATAATTAATTATAAGACGTCCAGCCTTTTATATTTATAAATGCGCCATGGCTTTCATGTGGGACCAAAATTGGTATGTGTGTACCGTCTATAATTAATAAAATGTATGGCAAATTCTTTCAAATTTTTTAGAAATTTATTTAGCTTCCTCCTCGGTTGGCATTTTAATCACGTCTCGCACGTCCTTCAACATAGCATTTTTAAATAAATGGATGCTCTTATGCACTGAACCTTTGCTTACTTAGAAAGAAAAAATAATCAATCAAGAATGGTAAAAAAATGTTGAGCTTGTACTAACCTTCATATTGTTTCCAATAACATGGTATTCAGTACACGACGCAAACTTGTACAGAGCTATGGCAACTCTTTTTTCGACGCTGATGGGTTTTCTAAACCTTGTGGATTTTGCTTCTAATTGTTTCCGAACCATATCGCAAATTTGGTTAATCAATTCCTTGTCCACCCTGAAATTGTTTAGCCAATCGCGATCATCGAATATTTCTAAAATAAAATGCGTTGTTGTTAATAATAAGAAGGGCAATCGAGTGTAATCGTCGATTACACAGTTTCATCAGTTCCATTTACATCCTGGCCCGTCATTGTTGACTTACCTGACTAGGCATACGTATTGGATCATCGGTACAAAATCGATTGCAAAGGATGTATCAAGAAAGTGCATAACGTGTGTGAAATCTGGGAAATCTTCCTCATGTTGGACTCATCCCTCTAGTGCTAGTTTCAGGTGGGAAATATAGGGAAATTTGATTTCTCAAAAATCATTAGAAGCTAATTATGCACGAATTTTATCGAAAGTTTCCAATGATTTTTGAAAATTCGAATTTTTCCAGATTTCTCACGAGAAAATTCAGCTGAGCTAGGCATAACACTCTAGTGGCTCATTTTATATTAATTTTTATTATATTTTGGAATCCGCGGATTTTCCATGAGAACGTAAAACCATGTTTTGTCACGCAAAACTGTTGACAAAATAGTATTCAATGGGAAGCGTTACTTCAAAGTTTTCGTTAAATTACCAACTATGTCAAACAAGAAGCAATTTAACCCGTTTCAAACATCGAGGAATGGCTCGAAACACGAGTAATCTTCAAAAATTCTTATACGTCATCTTAGAATTGTAAAACAATCTCGATATACATAAAAAATTTGAAATATTCCAGAAAAAATCGGATAAACTTGAAATCCTAAAATAATCTTCGCTCGATAAGCCTATAGAATAATCTGGAATAAATTGCAAGGACAATGGTTTAGCATAACTTCGATGTCAAGCTAATCTACGCTGTTTATATCTGGAAATATAGATAAATAAAAAAATCTTGAATTTCACGAAACTCTTCTCTGTACGGTAAATTAACTGAGTACTATGCTTACCCGTAATTCAACTCTAAGCTAAACTCGTATAATCTCGAGTATTATAAAATCTCAAAAATCACAGAAAATATCAAAAATCCTTCCGGTTTACAGCAGCAGCTTTGTTTGAAGCTTCCAAAAATTTTTATTCACTCACACTTTTAGCGCCAAGTTATTCAATGCCTTAATAACACTTAAGATATGACGTAGTGTAATGTGTATGCACATAAAATTCTTCACCCCCTAACATGAGAGTCATTAACCTTTGAAATTAGTAAAACTTTTTTTTTTTTTTTTATTTTCTCGTACACATTAAAATTACCCAGATTATGCAAGTTTTTCTCACAATCGTTCATAATTCAGTTTAAATATAATTCTCATTTTATTTTTTTAGATTTTTTAATGACATTGTAACAAAATCCCCCAAAAGGGATTTTGTTAACAGAACATAGCAATAGAGGTCTGGTTGCGGTATTGCACTGGCTGAAGCTCGCCGCTAGGCGTGGGGGTTACCAGACATATTGCTATGCTTGAAAACCGCATAGAGATAAAACGAAGGGGACAAGAAAATTATTCTACTGTGCCACGACCACAGTGGTAGATAATCATAAATGGGAGCGTTCGACAAGGATGCCGGTGCCACTCCGGCGACCCTGCTCAAGGCCTAGGTCAGCACAAGGCCGCCCATCCTCACGCGATCACAAAGAACTAATTAGTTACACATCACTAAAAAATTAAAAAATGATAAAAAGAAAAAAACTGTAATTACGGATGGAAATCGAACGGTAAGAAAAGCAACGGAGAAAATGAAATGAAAGAAAAATTTTGAAAGAAAACGTTAGCCAAAAATCAAAAAAAATCACAAAAGAAAACGTGGTGCGAATCGATTTGGGGTGTCGCATATGACGCCACCCGGAACCTGTAAAACCCGTTAAAAAATTTAAATATATAATAAAAAAAAATATAATAATAAAACAAAAAAAAACCCAAGTTTGGTTCACAAAATTTAATGAAAAAAAACCACACGGTGTGAGCGGCGTTCTTTATCTATTTTGGCCTCACACACCTTACCTGAATAATAATAAAAATTCTGGCCCGTCCGACCACAAAACAGCTACCACAGCGCCGACGCAGGATACCGTCCCAGCAGCCCCCTCGCACCGTCCTCAACCCACCGCAAGGTTAGCTGCCACAATATCAAATCGTTTACAGTATTTTCACACAAAAATCACACCACCAAGATAGATTTTTGACCATTCACAAGGAATTCACGTTGAACAGCAGATTAACACGTGGGTTGGTTTTGCATTACTCAAAAATTATCGAAGGTAACCCACAGAAGATAATCATTTAACCACACCCGATTTCAAATAGCTATGCATTACTGGTATTTACTCATGTATTCCAGTTGTAGTGACATTAACGGAGCACAATACTCGTGACAACAGTGTCTTGGTGGATTATTGTAATATTTCCCAGGGAAAATTGCACCAGGCGCACTAGTTTCAGCAACACACAAAAAAAAACACCACGTATTTCAGGATTCAATGAATAACACACAAAAGTTACTTTATGGTAGATTGATAAATATATTTTATTTTTTTATTTTTTTTTATTAAGTTTTAATTTAACAGACTTATAATTTTCCAATACAAGAAAGTTCCACCACTTTGGATACAAAAAAAAAATATATGATATAATTAATTAAGATCAACGCTTTATTTTATTTTTTTATTTTTCAAATAGACAAAAAAAAAACAGAACTGTCTTGGATAAATCTAACACTCTACCAAAAATTCACTACTTAATTCCAAACTATATACATAAACGTTTTTTTTTTTTTATTATTACTGGACTTCTGTCCAAAATTAAAAATTTTTTTTTTTTATTTTTATACAAAAAAAAAACAATAAACTTTTCTTATTTTTATTTTTTTATTTTTTTCCAACTTGACTTTTTCTTCATTCAATATTCAAAACGAGACTCGCTAAAAAACGTACGACGCGTACCAAAAAAAAAATAATTTTTTTTCCCCCACCCAAAAGAGATTTTAATCATATAAAAAAACCCGACCGATAGATTTCGGATGACGTACACATACAACATCACCCAAAATCGATTCGCACACACCAACACTAATTAACCAATTTTCTGGAATATTCCATTTACATGGAAAATCCACGCGCTAACCAAAACAAAACAGATGAAGCAACACACCAACCACTACACGTCATTACATACCATCAAACAAAAAATGATAAAACAAATCGAGTAACCGACCAAAATACGGAGAAGTATAAAATGCTAAATGGTACACTCTACCAAAAAAAAATATATTTTCTATTACAAATTAAGCCAAAGAAAGAATGACGTGTAGTGGAAGAGATTTTATGCAGCGCAGTGGATAAACTTGCAACCTTGTTGGGATTTTCAACCGTAATTACAGATTTAAATTAAACAGATCATAACAACCACAAGCGGTTGTTACAGCGTGGGGACGACTCACACCCGAGAAAAGATCTCAAAGCCAGGCATGAAAGTAAGAGGGAAGGAGAAAAAAATTTCACTAATAATTTGTCACAATCGTATATCCTTGGCATGATAAACTCCCAAAGGTTTTCCATCAAGATTTCTGATATTATAAGAGACTGTTCCGATTTTATCAGTGATAAAAGCAGGAATAAACTTAGCAGCTAACTTTGCAGAAAATCTATCAGGAGCACTACTTTGTGCGAAGGATCGGACAAACACAGGTTGATCAGGCAGGAAATTCCTAGTTTTACTACGCAAATTATATCGAACCGCTGATTTCTCATGTGCAACTTTCAGGTAATGAGTTATTTGATCACGAATAAGATTCAATCTATTAGATTTGGACAACACATGTATTTCATTATCATCCTGAGGAGATAAAAGTTTACGTAAAGCATAATCTGAACCGTTTAGTGACATGTGTTGACCAAAGACCAAATAGTGAGGAGAAAAATTCGTGACGTCGTGTTTAACATTTCGCAATGCTGCAGTGATTTCAGAAAGATAGCAATCCCATTCATTATGTGCATGATCATCAAGATAAGACCGAATACTAGACAGTAACGTCCGATTAACTCTCTCAGAAGCGTTGCTTTGAGGAGAGTAAATAGGAGTACGTATATGATCAACATTATATTTTTTCAAGAGATCTTTAAATAAGTTAGATATGAATTGTTTACCATTATCAGAAGTAATCACTGCAGGCACAGAGAAAAGTAAAAACACCTCATTTTCCAAAAAGCTACACAGAGAAGAGGCGGAAGCTTCACGCAATGGTTTGACTAGAACAAACTTTGAATAATGATCCAACACTATAGCGATACAGGTATTACCTCGTTTGGAGCGAGGATAAGGTCCAAGGAAATCAACGAACAATTTTTCAAAAGGTCTGGTAGACTCAGTTTGAGAACCCATCAAAGGTTGAGTGCTAAAATTTACAGGCTTATTCATCTTGCATTGTACACAATTAGAGATGAAAAGTTTGATTTGTTTAGTCATACCAAACCAGAAAAATTGCCGTTGAAGTCGTTCTACAGTTTTTTTAATACCCATATGAGCAGAAGTAGGAGAAGAATGAGCCAGTTCAATTAAGTTTGCAGTCAAGGACAACGGAACTACTAACTTCCATTCAGACAAATCAGTGGACGTATAACGAGAAGCGTAGGAAGGTAAGATCAAGAGTTTATTATCACGAATTTTGAAGTTGTGATCGCAATCTTTTAATTGTTGTACTCGATTGATCTGTTGAACATATTCATCGTCCTGAAAAGCTGAAGAGTTAAGATCAATATGTAGAACCGAATTGTCACTTGAAGAATTTAAACTAGACACATTTTCTTGTATAACAGGAGAATCACAAAGTAAGGAGGAATCATCATTCAAAGTAGTTTCAACAGGAGGAAAAGGTTGATCATTACTTACATCGTCTGTGGGCTCACTATAAAAAGCTCTAGAGAGGGCATCAGGTACAACATTCACCGTTCCTTTACGATATCCGATATCAAATTTGTACGCTTGCAGTTTTAAACTCCAGCGGGCGAGTCTACCAGATAGATCTTTTTGGGACATCAACCAGCGGAGACTAGCGTGATCGGTATAAATCGTGAACGGGTATCCCTCGATATAGGGCCGAAACTTCTGGACGCTAAGTACTGCTGCGTAACACTCCAACTCAGTTACAGAATAATTTCGCTGAGCGGCATTTAATTTGTGAGAAAAGAATTCAATGGGGTGTTCAGCGCCATCAGGATCAAGCTGAAAAAGTACACTACCCACGCCAACAGCACTTGCGTCACATTGGATAAAGAAAGGGCGCCCATAGTCAGGATTAGCCAAAACAGGAGCAGACGACAAAGATAATTTAAGAGATTGGAAGGATTCCTCAGCGTGAAGATTCCATTTAGACTTAGATTTTTTCCCTGTCAGATCAGTTAGTGGAGCAGCTAAAGACGCGAAGTTTTTTATGAAACGCCTATACCACCCACATAAACCCAAGAAACTACGTATCTGCTTAGTTGTTTTTGGTCGTGGAAATTCTCTAATTGCTTTACATTTTTCTGGGTTGGTGCGAAGGCAACCATCACCCACTAAATAACCCAGGTATTTAACCTCCTTCAAAACAAACTGACTCTTTTCCAAATTTATGGTTAAACCAGCCTTTACTAGCAACGAAGCCACCACTTCCAAAAGTTCCAAGTGTTCATCAAAAGTGGACGAAGTAACCAATAAATCATCAAGGTAGACGAATACTTTGTCGTGCAGTTGATAAGGAATCACCCGATGCATAAGGCGACACAGTGTTTGGGGAGCGTTGCACAACCCAAAGGGCATGACCTTGAAGTGGTACAAGGGACGACCAGGGACAGTAAACGCCGTCTTATCTCGGGATTGCGGGTCAAGAGGGATCTGCCAAAAGGCATCTTTTAGATCAATAGTTGATATATAGCGAGTTTGATCCAAACGACCCAACAATCCGTTGATAAGTGGAAGCGGATACGCATCCCTGACCGTCACCTTGTTCACCTCACGGGCATCCAAACACAAGCGTACTTGGCCATTAGCCTTATGCACCATGGTGACAGGAGAACACCATGAACTGTGGCTTTCTTCAATCACATCCAGTGATAACATCCTATCTAGCTCATCGTACATTAGTTTTTGCTTAGCAGGAGAAACAGAGTAAAAACGTTGCTTAACAGGCTTGGATTCACCAACATCAATCTCATGAGAGATTAATGTAGTTCGTCCAAGACCCATTTTAGCACTTGACGGAAATTTTTTAACTATTGTAGAGAGCTTTAAGTTATCATCTGGAGAGAGAGAATGGAATTTAGGAGAACAAGATATTTCTGCGGAGTCCGATAATTCACTCAACGCAGGTAGTTGCAAAGTAATGCCGAATTTATTCCAAAAGTCAATCCCTAAATAAAGAGATTGCTTTAGAGAAGGTACTAAAAAGAATCGCATGTAATGAGATTGGGAATTAAAGCTAACCTGAACATTTATGTAACCAATGACGTTCTGAGATTGACCACTCGCAGTCTGAATAGAAGTAGGAAAATTATGAATATGAAGGTTGTTGTCCGCCAACAACTTTTCAGAACCACAACCCAACACACTCACACTCGCTCCACTATCTAATAGACCTCGGTATGGAACATCATTGACAAGAATATCGGCATAAGGCCGTTTATCGCTTGTCTCAGAACCGAGTACTGAAGAAACAACAAAGGATCGCAAAATCCGACGTTGCTCCCAGTATTTTTTTGAGCGAAGTAACTGAGCTGAGATGAGTTTCCCAAAAGTGTTGGGGAGAGACGGAACGGAATCAGAAAAATTAGAACTATTGTTAAATGAAGAAGTTGAAGGAATGGAGTGTTCCAATTTGGAAAAGGAATTTACTCGACATTCAGGTGGAGAAACAGGCAAGCAAGAGTCCGATACCATTAGGTCGGAACCAGCTGAACCAGATCCAGAAGAGATTGCGGAGTCAAAGGACTCAACGCGAACTTTCACTGGTTCGACTGATTCTTCCCATCTGGCATCAGTCTCTTCCGAAACTCTGGGTCGGTATTGCTGACTGCATCTACTTTGGTAATTATTGTTGGGGTTGAGATGGTCTGTGGTTCCTGGTTCCCCGATCTCCATGAACCACTGATCTGGTTTCCCGCACAACGAACACAATTTGTTGAAATGGTGCCTTTGAGACCACAGCGATAGCAAAAGGCACCCAAGTGAGGACGAGGACAGTCTCGAAAACCATGCCCTATATCAGAACAATTATAGCAAATGTAATTGCAGCCAGATCTGGAGGTATTGTTTACATTAGGTGTAGTTGAAGTAGAAGGGAATTTAAATGACGTAGAAGTTGTAGCCGATGTTCCCATTGGGACACGGTAAGAGTGACTTGGGCTAATCGCAGAAATATGTTGCACAGATTCGGACGTCGGAACAAAAACACCAGATGGCACGCGATATGCGGTTCCTGACGTATCTGCGGATAAAACTGACGGATTAGAAGTTGGAACGACTGGTTCTGAATCATACATACTCTCAACACCGAGTTCATTGATACTACGACGAGGGTGCATCGAGTAATCAGGTAGAGAACGAAAACGTTTTAGAGAATCTTCCCATGAAGTACAGCTTTTGATGAGCTCATTGATATGTGAGAAGTGTCGATCAGTAAGTTGATACTGAAGGACAGGCTTCATATTGTTCATCAGTAGTTGTATGAACTCATCGTCGCTGTAAGGGGTGTGACACTGCAGGGCCAAATTCCACATGTGATGATAAAACTCCAAGAATGATTCGTTAGGTAACTGTTTGCGAGACTCAACCATACGACGAATTTCGTAGGGAGTACGCCTATCTTTAAATCTTTCTTGGAAGGCTAATCGGAGGCTATCCCAAGGTGCTGAAGGATTATACCTGCGGTAGGTCCAGTACCACTGCAGTGCCACATCTTTCAGGACAAGATGCAGATCCAGAAGTACAGAGGAAGGTGATAGATTGTTGGATTTCACTACAGAGTCCAGCTGAAAAAGGAACATGTCCACAGTTATGCCAGAAGGTGAACCTGTGTAGGAAATCCCACATCGAGATAAGGAACGTCTATTGAAATCGGAGTTGAACTGAACAGGTGGATTATGAATTGCTGAAGGCACGGGATTCAAAATACTATTATGAAGATCTCTAGCATCTGGTGCTGACTGAAAATTAGGACGTTGGGTGGCCTGCTCCGGAGATGAACGCTCTTTAGAGACAGGTTCCATGAAAGAATGAGTTAATTCAGGCAAATTATTGTCCTGCGGGTTTATCGCCGTGGAAACAAGTGGATCTCTTGCAGGACCAGCAAAATCAGGGGGAGGAGGTGGCCCAAAAGACACCTCCGGAACAGGAATTTTTAACGTTGGATTTAACTGACTATGCACACCGGCTGCTTGTTCCGCATCCAGCTGTATTCTCACTTCGTTGGTCAGCAGTTGAACTTGAGCCGTCAATACTCTCATCATTTCCGCCTGATCAATTGAATTAGGATCCACATTAAATGCCTTAATTAATTCGTCCATTATGAAAAGATTGAGTGAAACAGAGAAGAAAAAAAAATTTAAAGCTACAAAAAAAAATTAACCAAAATTGAATTTAAACGTGATTTTAAACGTAATGAGAGTTAATTTTCGACAAATGTAAATTAACAATATTATTTTAAAAAATTTCTAACTTATATTTACTTTATAGAAAACTGAATAAATTATAGTTATAATTAAAGTTACCTAAACCAAAAGTTAGTAAAATTTAAAGCTACAACTGAATACCAAATGAAGACCAGCGATACTGGCAATTCCACAAAAAAAATCAAACAAATTATTTAATTGAAGCAATTACTGAAAAAAAATAAATTTTACCCATCAAAAAAAAATTAACTATAAAAATATTTGAATATATATATATATATATATATATGAAAAACAAGATAGAATTACTTAATTTAAAGCAGAAAAAATTTTTTTTAAATTATTAATTAATTATTTAAAGAAATTTATTGAAAACATATATTGAAGCACCAATCTCAAATTAGACTCACTATGACCAAGTAGATATCCACAAGCCGGGCTGTTTGAGGAGCTGCGAGCACAAATTACTATCCACTGGACCACTCGCG
This sequence comes from Tipula helvola, assembly GCA_963556165.1. Classification (NCBI taxonomy): domain Eukaryota; kingdom Metazoa; phylum Arthropoda; class Insecta; order Diptera; family Tipulidae; genus Tipula; species Tipula helvola. The sequence continues at coordinate 29,037,078 of OY744483.1, forward strand.
TCAATACTGAACTAGCGCTCAACTCAAAACCTTTTTCTCATCCGTACTCGCCAGTCTATCCCAAGGTAATGTGTTGGAATCTAAAGTGTTGCTTAATACCTCAATATAATTTAAAGGACAAAAAGAATTTATGTTTACTGAGTTTACTATTGAACTGAATGTGAGAGACAAAAAAAATAAAATAAAGAAAATGAATTATATTTATATATATATATATATATGTATATACACAAAAAAATTACCGAAAGAAAAAAATTAATTTAAATATCAATATCCCAAAACCGAAAAAAAAATTAATGAAAATAATTTGACAAAATAATGAAAATTAGAATGAACTTTTTAAATTATAACTATAATAATCACGTAGATATCAACAAGTCGGAAGGATTGAGGAGCTGGAAAATTACTATGGTTATCCCAAGGACTTATCCGCGGTAAAGCACTACTATCACTCGACTCAAACACTGTATGAACAACCGCACTTGCCGGTCTATCCCACGGTAGATTATTATTGCCTGAATTCATTCGCACGCAAAATATAACCAAAAACAAAAAAATCAAAATACCGAAATAGAATTATAAAAAAAATGAACTGACCAAAATTATTAATAGTATTTTAGCTGCTCCATTAACCAAAACTGAAAACAACCAATAATCAAAAAAAAATTCCCAAAAAAAAATGAAAAAGCAAAAGAAAAATAAGTAAAGCGTATTACTTGTACCAAAAAAATAACAAAAAATGTGATCACGCGAGAGATGATCACGGCCCCATGCTGAGCCAGACACGAACGCTATAATAATAAAAATAATAAAAATTACCACTGTGGTCCCAGTAGTTTAATTAGAATTGAACAAAAAAATTTGAAAAATAAAATTTTACCTGAAAGTAGAAATTGACTAAAGATGTGCCAATGAGTACTGCGATCACGAACTGTCCAATCAACACCACATTGGTGGAAACAACAAGTTCGCGATCCCAACACCCATGACACATGGAACCAACATGACGAGCGATCCAGCAAGATCAAATAACCAAAGGTTAGAACATGCTTGGATCCCTCCCCATGTAGGTAGTCGGACTGAAATAGAAAAAATTAATTTAATTATAGGGTACGAAGACTTTAAAAATTTAATAAGACTAAACCCAGAACGAAAGAAGAATGAGCTTAACCACAATCAATGCCACATGGCAGAAATGGTAAGCCCATTCATCAGACGAGCTGAGAATAGGGATCAACATTCTCATCTGCATGCAATCAAACAGCTTACGCTGGTTGCAATGCAGATTTGAATGTTGATCGGGCAGAAAACATTGATGTGAGCACCCGTGCAAGCTCAAACAACGCAAGCGTTGGACTTTGCACGTGGTACTCACAACAAGTAAGCTGAAAAAAAAATTGTGACATTAAAGACGAAAATCAAAAAAAAAATTAGCCGAATAAGTTTGGGCGCCACTGTAACAAAATCCCCCAAAAGGGATTTTGTTAACAGAACATAGCAATAGAGGTCTGGTTGCGGTATTGCACTGGCTGAAGCTCGCCGCTAGGCGTGGGGGTTACCAGACATATTGCTATGCTTGAAAACCGCATAGAGATAAAACGAAGGGGACAAGAAAATTATTCTACTGTGCCACGACCACAGTGGTAGATAATCATAAATGGGAGCGTTCGACAAGGATGCCGGTGCCACTCCGGCGACCCTGCTCAAGGCCTAGGTCAGCACAAGGCCGCCCATCCTCACGCGATCACAAAGAACTAATTAGTTACACATCACTAAAAAATTAAAAAATGATAAAAAGAAAAAAACTGTAATTACGGATGGAAATCGAACGGTAAGAAAAGCAACGGAGAAAATGAAATGAAAGAAAAATTTTGAAAGAAAACGTTAGCCAAAAATCAAAAAAAATCACAAAAGAAAACGTGGTGCGAATCGATTTGGGGTGTCGCATATGACGCCACCCGGAACCTGTAAAACCCGTTAAAAAATTTAAATATATAATAAAAAAAAATATAATAATAAAACAAAAAAAAACCCAAGTTTGGTTCACAAAATTTAATGAAAAAAAACCACACGGTGTGAGCGGCGTTCTTTATCTATTTTGGCCTCACACACCTTACCTGAATAATAATAAAAATTCTGGCCCGTCCGACCACAAAACAGCTACCACAGCGCCGACGCAGGATACCGTCCCAGCAGCCCCCTCGCACCGTCCTCAACCCACCGCAAGGTTAGCTGCCACAATATCAAATCGTTTACAGTATTTTCACACAAAAATCACACCACCAAGATAGATTTTTGACCATTCACAAGGAATTCACGTTGAACAGCAGATTAACACGTGGGTTGGTTTTGCATTACTCAAAAATTATCGAAGGTAACCCACAGAAGATAATCATTTAACCACACCCGATTTCAAATAGCTATGCATTACTGGTATTTACTCATGTATTCCAGTTGTAGTGACATTAACGGAGCACAATACTCGTGACAACAGTGTCTTGGTGGATTATTGTAATATTTCCCAGGGAAAATTGCACCAGGCGCACTAGTTTCAGCAACACACAAAAAAAAACACCACGTATTTCAGGATTCAATGAATAACACACAAAAGTTACTTTATGGTAGATTGATAAATATATTTTATTTTTTTATTTTTTTTTATTAAGTTTTAATTTAACAGACTTATAATTTTCCAATACAAGAAAGTTCCACCACTTTGGATACAAAAAAAAAATATATGATATAATTAATTAAGATCAACGCTTTATTTTATTTTTTTATTTTTCAAATAGACAAAAAAAAACAGAACTGTCTTGGATAAATCTAACACTCTACCAAAAATTCACTACTTAATTCCAAACTATATACATAAACGTTTTTTTTTTTTTATTATTACTGGACTTCTGTCCAAAATTAAAATTTTTTTTTTTTTATTTTTATACAAAAAAAAAACAATAAACTTTTCTTATTTTTATTTTTTTATTTTTTTCCAACTTGACTTTTTCTTCATTCAATATTCAAAACGAGACTCGCTAAAAAACGTACGACGCGTACCAAAAAAAAAATAATTTTTTTTCCCCCACCCAAAAGAGATTTTAATCATATAAAAAAACCCGACCGATAGATTTCGGATGACGTACACATACAACATCACCCAAAATCGATTCGCACACACCAACACTAATTAACCAATTTTCTGGAATATTCCATTTACATGGAAAATCCACGCGCTAACCAAAACAAAACAGATGAAGCAACACACCAACCACTACACGTCATTACATACCATCAAACAAAAAATGATAAAACAAATCGAGTAACCGACCAAAATACGGAGAAGTATAAAATGCTAAATGGTACACTCTACCAAAAAAAAATATATTTTCTATTACAAATTAAGCCAAAGAAAGAATGACGTGTAGTGGAAGAGATTTTATGCAGCGCAGTGGATAAACTTGCAACCTTGTTGGGATTTTCAACCGTAATTACAGATTTAAATTAAACAGATCATAACAACCACAAGCGGTTGTTACAACATTTTTAGTAACTTCACACAAAAAATGTTTTTATTACTCTATATTATATATAACAAAGGCTAATCTTAAACCATCCACCAGATAGTATAGTCGTTACACATAAGTATGTAATAAACATTATAGGGATAATGCGGTAAGTTATTTAAAAAAAAACTTTTGTCAACTATGGCAAAATGGTTATAATGATTATAAGCACGCCTTAATAATTAGGTCAACTGAGCGGTAAAAAACAAAATTGAAGTTGATAAAATTAAGAAAAGACATTTTAATTAAATATAGTTGAAACTTATAGTAACTAAGATGGAATTTAGTTAGTTATTTTTTTACATGTTAGCTAGAGATAATTTTGTTAATGGATTAGCGCAAAATGGTGTATTGGATCGACATGCTTGGCGAATTTATATAACATACATAACTTTACCATCTTCCAACGTAGCTGAAATTACAACGTTCCAAATTATTTCTTATAACTACCGATTTTCAAAGCCGATTTTGTTCCAAGATGAACACTATTTTCAATTGGTAATTAAACTAGAAAAGTTTACTTGCCGCTAGGGTTTCTGAACCGGATATTTTTGTAACAGGTACCGTGGATATTTGTGACCTTAACTGTATCCGATAATCGCGAATATTTCTCAACGGTATCCGAAAATATTTTTTTTTTTGTAATAATTTCAATATTTTATTTTATTTTCATAAAACACTTAGCCCTAAATAAAAAAAGTAAATCTCATTGGCATGAGTTTTATTTGTAAACATGTGCGTCCTTCTTTGACAATATGTTCCTATCAGTAATGTGTAAAAGTTAAAGTACCTATTCAACACAATAGACCTTACTACGATCGTCATTGGTTGAACGGGGACAAAAGCACAATGTATGAAATGCCCCACTAAAATATCCATTGTCAACGGATCACCAGGAGCAATGATGAATCATCTTAAACTTGTCCATACAATTTTACTAAATGAAACCTCAGAGAATAAAGAATAAACCATACGTAGAGTTAGCAAAGAAAACATACATTGGTTTAGTGTGAGACAGCTTGGAAGATATAGTTTCAAAAATGGCAACAGTTGATAATATTTATCCGTGAATGAAATTGATTCATGTTAATTTTGAAATAAAAAAACAAAAACTTAAGAAGACGAAGATATCTCAATATTAATCTTCATGGAGAAAACGATAAAATCTTAAATCTGGGACTGGTTTCAATTTTTGGGTCAAGCAGCGTAAATAAATGATGCAAAAAATTGGAAGACTTTAAAATTGATTTTGTACGTGATGTTGTGTCTACTACTCATGATGGTTCACGAAGGATGTTGAAGTATGGAAGAAACCAAGAAACCAAGTCATATATTTATGAGAATGTGGTTTTTTATATCAAAAAACTGAATCTACTTAAACTATTTGTAATCAACTAGAAAAAGAGGATGAAGGCTTTAACACTAGCACGGTGATGATGACCTAGATAATTATTCAGATTTTTCTAAACCTATCCCCCACCAGAAAACTTCATCATTTTCGAACAAATTAAGCTGGTGAGAAAAATCGTATAATCGTCTTTTAGATTTTCTCCAGTAAGGAATAAAATTTCACTAGCCTATGTTAAAAATGAATTTAACCGTTAATTTGAACTACTCCTGGATATTAAAGTATGATGGAACTCAGTAGAGCCACTGTTAAAAAGGTTCTTAAAGTTAAATACGCGGCCCTTACTCAAGCTCTAAAAGATTTAACCAACTTGCCGCAGAAAAAAAAAAAATTAATCTTAAAATGAATCTTAAATTCCGGTGTCGTACCATTTTATCGCTGCTAAAATAACTATAACTGAATAAAAAATTATTTCAAAATGACTTTGAGATGTGATCTTATACCAACAATTTTACACAATGTTGATTTTTATGAATAACATTGTACCGATAAAATTTTAGTCACGTTTTTGAGAATAGAATTCATCCAGCATACTCTTCATATACAATGTCTTTAGGATTAAAACATAAACAAGGAACGACTTTTCATATTTCGTCTAAATTATACCAATCGATTTTATTATACCGTATACGCGACTTTATGTACAAAAAATACAAAACACAAACAGTCATCGTGGACTATTATAAAGAGCTTGGGGAACACCAAAATTGTTGATGAAAATTGTGGCACATGATGATTTAATATACCATAACAACACTGATTATATGCTTAAATAATCTTCTTCATATATACGATATACGAGTTTAACACAAATATATCATCATAACACATTACAAAACATCATAAATTAACTGACACCCGAGAATATATATGACTTTCAACAACAGAATAGGATTCTATGCCAGTATATATAGCTGAATACTATAAAGTGAAGATTTTATGTCCAACATAAAAATAAATAATGATAGACTATTTCCAATTTAAATAAATGTAAAAATAAAAAATGGCTGTGTATTTTGAACTTATTTGGTTGTTGGAGGGATTTTTTTTTTCTTGTTTACGATGTAAATTTGATTTCGTATTTCCGACATCAAATTATTTGTCTGTAGAGTATACAAAATATACCCTCTAAATAAATGAAATGCAAATATTTTCGATGCTGTAAAATTTTTAATTTACTTTAAAATCCTAGCTTTATGTACCAAACTTAACGTTGGTTATACTTTTTATAAAATAAAATGCAAAACAAAAAACATTTTTCTTTTACTTTTATAAGTGGCAGCAAGAAATTTTCAGTGCTCCTCATTTTTTATCCCATCAATCATAAACGCAAACTTGCCTTTGTTAGAAGCTATAATCTTTCTCTAAAGCGGCACTAAATATGATGCGAATTACTTAAAGCTCTCCTTAAGATACTATATTTCTCTATTTTTAGCTTGCTCAAGCATAAAAAGTTAAAAGCTCCATAAACTATATGTAAATAAATACGCTAATCGTTGTTCAAATATGGCACAAGAATGAAGATAAACCTCAAAAATAACAAGTGTTTGATGTTTTATTGTTATGTTTTTAGGATTTTGACAACAGCAAGTGTTTATTTAAAAAAATTTCGTAAAATTTATGTTTAGAAAAAGTTCTAGAATCTGACACCATGCTACTCAAAGTTCTCTTTAAGATAGTTTAATTTTCATTTGTTTTTACCTTGCTCTATTATTACAAAGCTCAAAAGCTCTATCAAATGTATGTAAATATTTCAAGAAAGCTAAACTTTGGCCAAACATGAAACCAAAGGGAAGCTCAACCTCGAAAATCCCACTTATTTGAAATTTTATTAAATTTGACAATAACAACCTAGCTTTTAAGATTTTGACAACAACAACAGTTTTATTAAATATTTGATTTATGACGTATTATTAAGACAAAGTTCAGAATCTGAAGCTAAATTGATTAGCGTTGTGTTTAAGGCAGCTTAATTGTCGTTTATTTTTAGCTTGCTCTAAGATTTGAAAGCTCAAAATGCTTCATAATCTTGGAAAATATACCATAAACAGGCTAATATTGGAGCAAATAAGACACAAGTATAAAATTAAACCTCGATATTCACAGGTATTTGAAGTTTTATTAAATTTGACAAAAATAACATAACCTTTATGATTTTGACAACAACAAGAGTTTATTTAAACAGTTTACGGAAAAACATATATTTAAAATAAATGTAGAATCTGAAACTGAACTACATACTTAAAGTTCTCCATAAGTTTAATTGTCGTTTAGTTTTAGCTTTCCTTAAGCAATAAAAGTTCAAAAGCTAGATAAACTATGTAAGTGTTACAAACAGGCTAAACTTTGTCCAAACATACAACAAGAATGAATCCCTACTTCGAAATTTTATTGAATTTGACAACAACAACATTACATTTAGGATTTTTACACCGGCAATGGTTTATTTAAAAATATGTAGTACAAAGTGCTTTTAAAATCTATAATCTGAAACCGAAATTTTTAAAGTTCTCCTTAAAGTAGTTTAGTTATCGTTTATTTTTAGCTTGCTATCTAAGCTTTAAAAATCAAAAAGCTATATAAACTATGTAAATATACTATAAACAGACTAATCGTTGTTCAAATATGGAAAAGGGATGAAGCTCAATATCGAAAATCACAATTATTTAATTTTTTTTAAATATGGCAACACCGAGTTTCGGATTTTAACAACAACAACAACAGTTTATTTTAAAGTTTGATGTAAAATATATGTTTAACAAAATATTGAAATCTGAAACTCTCTCCAGTTAAATTAATTGTTGTTAGTTTACTTTAAGCTTTAAAAGCACAAAAAGCTTTATACACTTTAATGTAAATAAAAAGTCAAACTTTGACCAACTATTCCAAAAGTAGCTTCCTCGAAATGTGATGACGTAATCCAAAATCTTGTTTAGGGTTTTATCATTTTTTAATCAATCGATATGGGAAAACAGTTTTAGTTGAAATAATTGAGGAAACATTTCTAGATATTTTGTTCACGATCTTGTGGAGCAGATTTTTATTGATTGACTGATTGAGATGTAAGACCAAGCCTAAGCAAGATTCCCGGGAGGCGCCGCGCCGGGTACACCATACAACTTTTTACATATAACAAGACCGAAGGATAGGAAAGGAATGTTAGCATTATACACTCGACTCGGTTTCAGCCGTTGTTAGTCACAAGACAACACAATCTCCTAATCAGCGTCCCCCCATTAGTACCGCAGGTTTTTATGAAAAGCTGTAAGGAATTTTTATTTTTTTGGCTTCACTATTTTCTCCATCGGCGGCTGTGAGGGGGCGGGGCGAGATTTCGGTCACCCAAATTTGTACTAACTGTAACACGTATTGCTGGACGTTGTTGTTGAAGTTGTTGCGTCTCTGCTGACTTTCCTACTGCATTTATCGGTTTTTCTTGTTTAGTTTAGCCCAGAACCCGCAGAACCCCTTTGTATCTGGCTGATTTGTAATAGCTCTCAGACCTTGCAAACTGTAAGTTAATGTTATAAATATTCTATATTTTGAATTTATTATTATATTTCGTTGCAATTTATAGCTAAAAGCAAGTATTTGGAAATTTTAACTTTGGATTGAGCACTTCATTGGTAGTCGCTATTTAAAGAAATTTGATGTTTGATCGTTAAATCGGAAAAATTTGTTTGATAAGAAATCTGTGATAATTAATTTTTAATTGTAACGTTTAAATAATGTAATTTTTGCATTTTATTTATTTTATGGTAGCAAAATAAAATTATTTATTTATGTAGGAAAACCTTTGGTTCATCAAGAAAAATAACAAATCGACTAAACCAAACAAAGGATTTTCTTCCTTTTTATTTCTCGAATGAAAATTAACAAAACAAATTAAAATAAAAAAACCAAATGTTTTTTGACTCGCCTTCTCGAGATAGGTTATCCGCCCGTCCGCCTTTACTACTGTACATTTTCACAATACGGCGACACAAATCATCCTACACGGTCATGCTGCGAGTCATCCGACCCGGATGAAAATCTTCCATAGCGTCCAGCTCACGGTCCACTCTATCGACTTCCTCTGCTCCTTCTTCAATGCATTCCACTTCTTCATTTGTATCGTCGTTCACCATCGTAGTAACGTTTCATGAATTATGCGATTGTCGATGTTGTTTCCGGACCCTCCGTTCCACCAAACTTTTTCGACATCGTACTACCTCATATGGCCCAAGATATTTCGGACTAATTTTATTTCCTCTACTAAACTAGGTCTATTTGATTGCCACTATTTCGCCGACGCTATATGTATAATTAACAGAGATGGGCATTGACACGTCAACTATGATTGTCGACGCGTCAACTATAATTGTCGACGCGTCGACTATTATTGCAAACGTTTGACACTTGTTGATACAAATTCAAAGGTGTGAAAAGAATTCCGTTATTAACTATAAAATTGTCACTCTATTAATTACACCCTCTCCAATCACCATAACCACCGGATCCCTACTCAATGCATCAAAATACATCATCTTACTTCCAGGTCGATGCTCGAGCTCGTAATTAAACTCTTGAAGTTTTAGTGCTCAACCGGTGATATTCGGCTCTTCCTCTCTTTCTTATTCATAGTGGCCTTAAAAGCACAACAGTTGGTCACTATTCTAAAATTGAGACCTAGCAAATTCACTCTTAATTTTTTACAGCAACGACAATCGCCATTACTTCCAGCTCATAGCTACTGGAGCGTTCCTCGGTTGGTGATGTTTTCTTGCTGAGGTAAAATACTGGATGCAATTGTCTATTCGATTCAGACCGCTGCAACAAAATGGCGCCCAATCCAATTTTGCATGCATCGGTATGCAATTCTGTTGTGCAACAACATCGTATAATTGCAAAACTGGTTGGCAAATTCCTTTAATTTCGAACTTAACGTTTTCCCTCAATAGTTCGGATAATGGGCTTACGATCAGTGCGCAACCCTCGACGAATCTGCTAAAATATCCAGTTAATCCTAAGAAACTTTGTAATTTTTTAGGAGTATCTGGCACTTGGAGCTTCTCGATATGGCTTTCAGTTTCGCCTTCCCCGGTTCAATGCAACCCTCTTTGATATCATAGTCAAGGTATTCGACACGGGTTCTTATAAACTGACATTTTTTCCAATTCACCTGTAAACCGTTCCGAGCCGCGACCTCTAGCACTTTCGTTATTCGTTCCAATCCATCTTCAACATTTTCGCAGGTACAATTAAGTCATCCATGTAGATGGCAAGCACTGGAACACTGCTGGAGAATTACAAAAGCCGAATTGGACCTTCATAAATTCGTATTGGCCAAATGGCGCACAGTGCGGCGGATTCCAAAAAAGTTGGCCAAAAGTGAAAAACTCAAGTAAAGTATGTAAAAATATGCACCCAGCGGTTTTTTGAGTCGCTGATTACGAATCTGAAGTCAGAGATGCAAAATTTAACCCCTTCATCCCCTATTAACAACCCCTATTCATGAAACAGCCTGTATGTGGCCTTATAATCAATATGTACATCATTTTCATGGTTTTTTGGGTCGTTGCTTACAAATCTGAAGACAGATTTGGAAAATGTAGCCCCCTTCAACCCCAATTAACAACCCCTATTCGTGAAACAACTGTATATCATGTCACGATCAAGATGCATATCAATCAAAAGTCAGAGTTGCAATATTAAATAATAAAAACGACAAATTATGCGCTAAGCACAATAATAACCGTATTTCTTGGACAAAGTTACAACAACATTTGCACAAAAAAATGTCTTTATTATAATCAAAGTAAAACAAATATCAAACAAAAGGGGAAAAATTAATCAAATCTAAATTTATTTACATTTTTCTCAACAAAATACCACTTATGAAAGGTAACGCCCATTTGAAATTGGAAAAGTTCTGGAAATCTCGATGACAAAAATGCTTCTCGCTCTGTTCGACCAATCATTGAAAAAGTCGATGAAATCTTACAAAAAATCGAAGAAGACCGACACATAAGCAGCCATGACATTGCTAAGGAATTAAATATCGATCACAAAATAGTTTTAAACCATTTGCGTAAGGCTGGATACGCAAAAAAGCTCGATCAAGAATTTTCGATGAAAAATTTAGTTGACCAAATTTCCATCAGCGAGTTGCTACTGAAACGCAACGAAATCAACCCATTTTTGAAGCAAATCATTACTGGTGATGAAAAATTGGTACAACACGAGATGTCGCTTGAAAAAGATCATGGTCAAAGAAAGGTGAACGATACCAAACGACTTTAAAGCCAGGATTGACGCCCTATAAAGTTATGATGTGTGTATAGTGGGATTGGAAGGGAATCGTACATTATGAGGTTCTAGAATCTGGTCAAACTATTGAATCTAATCTCTACTATCAGCAATTAACCAGGCTGCAGCAAGCAAATAAAAAAAACGGTCAGAATTGATCAATAGAAAGCTTGTTGTCTTCGATCATGACAACGCTAGACCACACCCATTTTTGATGACTCGGCAAGAATTAAGAGAGCTCGGCTGGGAAGTTTTGACACATCCAGCGTATAGCCTGGACCTTGTACCCTCTGACTACCATTTGTTTCGATCTCTGCAAACCTCCCTTGATGATCTAAAGTTAGCTTCAAAAAGGACTGTGAAAATCACTTGGCCAAGTTTTTCGCCGATAAACCCCAGAAGTTCTACATCGATAAAATTATGAAACTTCCCGAAAAAGGGCAAAAGGTCATAGATGATAATGACCAAATAAAACTCATTTTGAATTCAAGAAAAATTTAATCAAAAATTGACAAAAAATCTCTCTTATACTTTTTCCCCAAACTATTTTTCAAAGATTACAGTAAAATGCGAAAAAGCAGCTTAAAGCAGCCAATTTTTTTTGTATGTGGAAGATCTTTCACCTATAACCTCTGATAAGTTTTACAATCGAACACGACAGAACAACACAACTTTTTGATAATAACATATTATTAGATAATAACGTACAATTACTGATTTTTTGATATTTGAAACTTTCAAAATTAGTACATTACAATTTATTCTCATGTTTTACATACTTTTAGAAGTTGATACCATTTTATCCGATAAGAATTGATTGTGCTTTCGATTTTCTGTATTACTTTTAACAAGCCCGTTGTTTACCATTTCCTTAACAATGTTGATATTACACAAAGGTAGCATTGTGACGAATATTCCAGAGCAGATAGAAGGAAATGTAATCTTATCTTAGTAATTCCTGAACGTTAGACATGTACTTTAGCCAACCCAATGAACAAAAACCCTATCTAGGAACTATTTTTTTTTTGGACTTTTGGCCAGCTTTTTTCGATTTCGCCGCACTGTGCGGCGTCACAAAATTCGTATATTTTATCGATTCTTCAGAGATCGGTACTTGGAAAAATCCATTACGCAGGTCTACCGTCGTGAAATATTTAGCACATAGTAGTTGGTCAATTTGGAGTGGGTACATACATATCTCTAATCATTACTTTGTTTAACTTTCAAAAGTTCCAAACAAAACTGGAAAAAAAATCTATCGAACTGTTAGTGATCAAAATTGTTAGTGTTGATCAAAGTAATCCATATAGTTATGGGAAAACAGTGCTTCTTATAGATAGTCGGTGTACTCATTGGGGGCGGTTATTGCCTTCAAACACGAAACGAGCGGTAATAAATACTACACCACTTGATTTCCACATATCAGTAAGTGTGTATCCAACCAGCGGTGATTACATCCCAACACGTGGATCAGCGGAGCCCTTCTTTTTTTCATCAAGGAAAAAAGAAAAAGAAAACAAAACCAATTGGCAATAACACCACATCGTTTCGGAGAGCAGCTGGATAGGCGATGGAATCACAAGAATCAGGAAACCATAATTATCATCAATTTATTTATTTTTGTTTTTAGGTTAAGTTTTGTTTAATTTTGTTTCTTTATTTATGGTTAATATTCACTTTTAAAAGCAAACACCAAAACCACATCATATTGTATACTGAGTATAAGTATTCGAACTATATCTAAAAATTGTGATCCGTGAAATTAATCTGATTTTGTTTTGTGGTTGCTTTTAAACTAATTGATTAAAAACCTGCGAACGTTGAAGGGGTAATCTTCCGCAAGCGGGTGTGTATTGCTTTCTTTTAGTTTTTTTAGGTGCGACGACATCTGGATGCGGAGAGCTCACCACATCGTCAGTGCTCGTGTTTACGCATGGAAATTTGTACAGGATTTACATAATTATCGGTATAACGCTGGGCGGAAGATAAACCAACTACGACAAAAAGAAAATAAACAAATAAATAAATTAAAAGCAGATTGTCTGTAGTAACTAATTAAAAAGAACATAATGATTGTATTAAATTTAAAATAACTATAACGATATTTCAAAGAAAAAATATGATTTATATAGAGTTTTCTTGAATTTCAGGGGATGATCGGAGTGTGAGGTGTGGGACAGATGTGTTCGAGCGTAGTGTGATTTTTTGTTTTTGTTTTTGTGCAGTTCTCACGATCCAGGTGGATTCGCAGTATTGACCCTCCCCAAGGCTGAGCAAAGCTAGCAAATCGCCGCAGCTGTAGTGCCCCCTGGATATCTGCTAACAGAACTTCTACATTCATGAAAATTAATCTGAGTCCGAAAAAACAGCTTCTGAAATGGTGTCATTTAAGATTAGTACGAGTGTTTGAGTTGCACACGTGAATGACGAAATGAAAAAAATAAATAAAAAAATCTTAAATATTTAAGAAATTTGCATAATAATTTCTCAAAATTTCCTGCCCGTAAAAGAAATTCGTGTGTTGGCGGCACCTCCATTTTTATACCTAATATTTTTATTCTAATCCTTTAATTCTAAACATAATTCCTAAACTAAAATAACAGATTATGCCAAAAATCCTCATGTTGGCTAAATATAAATTAAACCAACAACAAATTCACAATTAAATAACACTCGCACTATTATCAATAATAAAAAAATGTATGATTATAATTTATTTATATATGTATGTAGTATGTACAAGTACATATATGAATTAGCGTACAAATTAATTTATTCGTCGGTAGTGACCATGCATGTCTATCAATACCGGTAATTATTAATTAAATAAAACAAATAATATTTATTTAAATTAAATAAATGTATTAAAATGACATTTTCAAAAATTATTAATTACATATTTATTGTTATAATTTTTTAATTAAAGTTTTACACCAATTCGTTTGTTTATTCAATTAAAATAAATTTTTATTTTTTAAATTTATGAAAAGTCGAATTTAATTCATTTTTAATAATTATGGATTAAAAATATGAAAAAGTACCGCAGCTTTAATTCAAATTGTAATTAACCGTATTTTGAAAAAGAAACCCAAATTAACTTTAAAACTTGAATGCAGAATTATAATTATTTGTTGGTTGGTTGACTAAAGAGTTTCAGACTTTCAGACTGAATGTAGGCGATTTTAAAAAGAGGGAAAACACCACTGAGCAGCGCGCCTGGCACACAATATGTATCCACTTCGATTTCGACAGCTCGCTATCCTAAGAATATACAGCTTTAGTTTTCTTTCGATTTGCTGTACACATTTGCTCGTATACGTATCGGATTTACAGCTCGTACAAATATATTGATTTTGTTGAATATGGAAATTTGTCCACCTCATTAAGTGAGATTTTTTGCTTTCCACCATTATAGTTTTTTTTTGTACCTCGAATCACACGTAGACATTTATTTAATTTTTGAGCCTCTTTAAAATTTTACCGACTTCTATCTGCCAATACATTATAAGTATCATATTTTGGTGATCAATCCCTAAATTTATTTTTGCGGTAGCTGGCTACAATTATCTGAAATTAAGATAGACAGCACTCCAAGCATTGAGAAAACGTGAATTAAAAATCCGATCTATGCCAATAACCCTTTTAATTCATGAACTTCGGTGTTTGGTCCATCAAGTTTCCGATAATTTTCTCCAGATTGTCCCTTAATATGTCTAAGATATTTAATCCCTTTAATTAGTCTTGTGCTAGGACCACTGAATACCTCTTTCGTAATAGTATCGTATGCTCAGCGAAAGTCTATGATATCACGATAATGCCATCCAATACCTAACTCAATTCAATCAATAAAATCAATGCAGCACAGATATTTCGTGCCAGATAACCTGAGTCATGAAGAAGTCATTTTGTAAGTGGTTGATTTTCGCCTCGAACGGGCATAAGCAGAATGCTTCCTAAATATGGTAGAATAGACGATTGCTGCCAAGGATGACGACTTTAAGTACCCGTTTTGCCAGTGCCTCCAGAAACATTGATCAATGAAAAAGATTTGGCCCTGGTATTGTAGTTAGCGGTTCCTGATGGGAATCAGGGCCCGGGAATTGAGTATTGCTCAATGTGAGTGGTAATTTATCAGTGACATGGATTATGTGGCGTTTGTCATACTTAACGCTACTCTCCCATAATCCACTAAAATTAGGGGCAAATCGTTGACAAAATGCCAATTTATTCCTTTTTCCACCAAATAGCTTCCTACGGAGTGATTGTAGTCGGGTTCTAATAATTTTCGTTACGCGCTGGTCAGCTCTCTTTTGTTAAAAAATTGTTAGCAGCCTGATACTCTTCAGCAGCTCGATGACCATGCTCCGACAAATAATAATCCAAAATTTTTGACGTTGGTTATAGATAAGTATTGATCAACTTGGTTGAAGATAATTATAATGAATGAGTATTGAATGCTTGGTGTTAAGAGAACAGGAAGAGGATTACAATCTTCCGCAAACTGTAAGTATTTCTTCAGGATCAAATAATAAGGACAACAGATGAGGGTAATTCTCGTTTCCACTCTGTGTTTGCTTGTTAGACCCTTGGCTTCTTCACTATAAATTTCTGCTTGAGCCCATTTTATGCAGAGGTTTGCCACATGGTTCAGGTCTATTGTATATAAGTAGGAATTACAACAATAATTGTCTGACTTTGGTATATATTGCCGAAAAAATCACTTCACAAACAGTTCATGAATTATTGTAGCAACTGGTGTAGCTAGATGGGACGAAATGTTAGCATTTTATTCTGCTTCAATTAACGTCTGGTTGCTAGGTATAGGCTTAAACTTTGTGCCATTAAGGGCCATTCCACCAAAGATTAAATGTGGGAAGCAGATGTGGAATTAATGCTCTGGATGCTAAATCAGGGGGATTGTTCTTTGATAAAACAAGATTCCATTGATCGGGGGCAATTATTGGAGAAATTCAGTTGAACTACTAAGATCGCCACAAAGAACTTCCACCATCAATGGTAATCGCAGGAAGCTAAGCTAGTACTTCAGACTAGTCCGTCCAAGCATACTTTTTAAATTTAACATACCGAAGCGCTTCGTACATAATAAATGACTCACGCGTATGCCGCGAATATCCGAGTAATCAATCGTATTGGCTTATTAGTTGTAAAAATGCAATGTGGAATCTAAACCTTTTCAAGTTCAGGATAGAAATGAATCATACCAGGTAACTGTATTTATCCAACACTTTAGGAAGGGAATAATTATTCGAAAGCGTGACAACAATGAATTGACATCTCCGAATGTTTGGCCCAACCAGAATATTGTCAGTTAGGGCGAATCCGTTTGTGGTTTTGCCTTTACTGGTTTGGTTCGTGCCCGAGTGATATGGAAGATAACACAAACGGTCATCAGATAACATTACTTCAGATGGTGACCAGGTTTGCTAAATTATTTCAAAAATTCGGAATATTCTGATTTAAGAGATTTATTGGTTTAGAACCATAAACCTACCTCCGGAATTACGGTCTTACATTCAAAGAAAATGAGCATCGCACTTTTTTCCTGATTCTGTCAATAGTTTAACAGTTGAAAGTTCTTCAACTTCAAAAAATCGGTGCAGTGGTTCGTAAATTTCTCGCTCATTATTAAACTATAACGTAGAAGTATTTAAATGTTTAAAGTCCGAAGGAATTTTACCTGCCAGTGAAGAGAGAGGTGATAGCGAAACCTTCATTTATAATGTTGAAGAAAACATTCACGCTAATTCTATAAGATGGTGTTTGGTTTGTTATATTGCTCAGAATTAAAGCGTCTATTTGAATGATGAATGAAGTATCAAATCGTGAAAAGAGTTCCAATATCAAATTGTCTTCTCTCTGTTTTCGAAATAACAGAAATAAGAGCTGTTGGTAACAGCGCTTGAGGTTGCGAGTAACAGTTGTATTTATTGAGAACAGAATTTTAGACGAAATTTAAGCTTCTAAGCTGATTTCACAAGTATTTACTTTGGTAACTGGTGAACTTTTCGCATTCATATGTAGTTTTGTATGGCGTTGTTGCTTGTTGGTGACATTTATGTCATGTATATAAATAGAAGTAGCTATGTACATGCTGGCAATAAGTCACTTGCCTTTAGATAATCAGAACACAACGTTAGCTTCACCACGGATGATGTGTTTGACCACAATATGATCAGGCAATTTACTTACTAATATCTCTAGTACAGCACTGAACATTTTAGTCGCACTATAGTAAAACATAGGATATTTTTAAAAATTCGGAAAATTGTTGCAAAATAAGATAATCTATGATGTCAATCAATAATTGTCATTTTATCAGGATCTAACCACAGGAGGCATCCCTCGTTACTTGATTCATAATAACTTCAGTAGTTCCCGGGAAATCCTAGCGATTTTTATACTTTTAATATAACGAATATTTGTAACAGAAAATGGAAGCTGTTCGATCCAACAGTGCGGCTTGTGAATGAGGAATCAATAAAAAGGTCTTTTCGAAAAATTCATGCTAGTTTAACGCTAAAGACTCTTGCTGAATTTTTGGAACTACAAAGATTTTGCGGAATTAGCCCGTAAGCTGGTCAGAATTTTACAACAACATTACAAAATCAAAAGCAAATAACCTTGTTGTTACTTCGGAAAAGACAAATTTTAGTCATCAGACCAAGTAAAACAATTTGGAATCATCAGCTTAGGAGCGTTTTGGTACAAGTAATTGCAAGCTTTTAAGATGATTTGAGTTAGTTAACGGATAAAGTATCGAGGCGTCTGTCGGACGGTGGGATCCACGCTAACTGGCAAAATTTAGCTTCATTATCTTCCAGATGTGTGTCTACTATCAAGCTGTTATAGACACGTTTCAGCTACATAGTCCTGCTTTAATATACATAATCAAGTAAGATGCAACCTTGCCCATATTCGTTAGTTTAAAATCTGCTTCTTCGCATCAATAAAAACCAACTTAGATTGAGCTAGAGCCAAACCTTCATACTCTTAATACAGATGAGGCTGGTAGAATACACCAACCTGAATCCTTTAATAATAGCTTAATAATAGTAGGGTCAATGATGGTAATAATGGCTACGCAATCGCATAACAAATGGCAATATAGCATTTGGGGAAATTGAAAAAGAGCGGGAAGGCAATGTCAAACCGTAGTTTTTTATTTTAACGCTTTATAACTTTCATGCGAATTATATTGAAAATTATCGGGAACATACTATGCGACAGGGTTTCACTTGCTAATCGTTCCCTTAAAACATTTCACTGCCTGATACTGTAAAAGTTTGTAGTAAAACCCACATTACATTCATAACAAGAGTAATAAAACTTCAATTTTATGAAAGAAAACCATAAACACATAAAATTTCAACGACACAACAAAAATGGTTTATGAGATCAAATCCCTTATCAACATTCGTTAAATGTATATAACAGAAAAAAAAGTCCAATTCAATCCAGTTCCTTTTTAATCTCCAGAATATTTGTAGTTTTATAAACTAATCGAGTTTTTGTTTTACTATCTTCAAAAAGAAACCATCACATATCCTGTATATTTTCCTCATCTCATCAAGGTGATAGATGTAGAGTAGGTTTTTAGTTTTGAACTTTTTTTTTGCTTTATCAAACACAGAAAACTTGAAAACTCTCGGTAATATGTTTGTCTTTGAATCTCTCTTCGTACCTATATAGTATTTTATCAAGTTCGAAATATATACAAACAATTTTGTTTTTCTGTCTATGTTTGTAAATACAGTTTTCATCTCCATTAACTCAATGAAAAATGCCTTCCTGTTAAGTTTCAAATATATTTCAATTTTCTAGCAAATAGCAAAATCAAACATACGGAAGTTCCTGCACCACGGTAACAACAACAACAATATGAATTTTGTTTAACTGTACATAAAACCTAGATACATATAAAATATAGAAAAAAGAAAGAAGAAGTTTTCTAATCATCTGGAAATTCCAATGCGGTCATAAACAAAGATTAGTTTCGTCTATAACTTTTGTGCACAAAGATATAAAAATAACTTGAACTTTGACGATAAATTTGTGACAAATGGGAAATGGATTTTTTATATCCATATTCAAATGTTTATTGTGGCTGTCGAGATTTTTAGATTATGTCAATTCAAAGTAAGGAAATAATTGGAATGTCTATAAAAAATGAGTCAAACCCTGAGACCTACACAAAAAACCTTCGGCGCAACATATAACTTCAGTAAAAATTCCAATTTATTAGTGATGCATCTTCTTTAGTTCGATATCGGTTTGAGAAACCATATTAAAATACTTTAGGCATGAGTAAAAAACTATTTTAATTATTGATTGATTATTAAACTTCGAATTAATGTTTTAAATTTAAGAAAATAATTCTCGTACAAACGATAGTTACTCTAACAAAACCAAAGCAAACACCCAAGAGAGGGATAATAAATTAAAAACTATAAAGATAAATAAAATTACGAATCATTACACAATTACTGTTAAGAATAATAAAATAAATTTAATTTTATCGACTGAATATAAATATCCAAACATACAGACTCTACTCTTTTATACCATCGAGGGTACCTAAACGTAAAACAAAAGCAAACAAATTAATTCGAATTGTAAATTTTTACTATATGCATACACTTCCGGTGCTCATTTCGCCCAAATTCTTTTGGGCGCCTTCTTTTCTCCACAAACAGCCAATTCAAAATTATTTCGTTTAGTTATGCATAGATAGTTAGTCTGCAGACCGAAAACAATAACCAACATTTCAGTTCGAAATAAATATTTTCAAATTTATGATCATCATACGGTACTGGGTGAGTCTGTTATCTGTCGTTTTTTTTTTAGTTTTTTAGGGGAATTATCTCACCCTACAATATTATGTGCAGGATGTGTATGTTATGTTTTCGTGTGTCAGTATATCTTTTCCAAACTTAATTTTTACTATGTACATAAAAGCATTTAGCTCATCTATATATATTGTTTACAGGTAGGCCTAGTATAGCGTTGTCTGGTATTATGCTGCGGAACATAAAATTTATTTGAAGTTTATCACTTATCGAACACAAATTCCAACCAGCTAATCTTAATCATGATTTGGATTGTGGAACGTGTTTTAGTTTTCTAAATGTTATGAATTTTTGCAGAAAACTAAAATTAAATGTGAAGTTTGGATTGTTGTGGAAAGTAAATTTAATAAGAACAATTTCAGGTTTGTCTAGCATTATTGTCAACGCTCAGTACATCGCTATCTCGTGTCATTCTTCAGAGAGTAAGAAATGTTTAGTGTTTATTTCGTATCGATTATGAATGGTAAGCTAAAAGAATTTCTCTAATTTCGACAACCTAATCTTAGACTGTTTTCCAAACGATATTTTTTGATACTTATTTTGTGGAATCTGGTTACATAAATAAGTGTATTTTTCATAAGAAAAATTTCCTATGGGTCTTGTATTAATGGCAAAGCTCAATACAGCGCTATCTCGTGCCGTGCTGGAGGTAATATATTCAAATCTAAGGTAAATGGCGAACTAACAGAATTGCTTTAATTTTAATTTGAACATAATATCATATTTTGAGCTGTGGAACCTATATCAGTTTTAAAAAATTTATGAGTTTTTGCAGAAAGCAGAAATAAAATAAGTATAGTTTACATTTATATGGAACGCAAGTTTTATAAGAACATTTCTCATTTATCTAGTATTAATGTCAAAGCCCAGTAAATCGCAATCTGGTGTCATTCTTCAAACAATATCCCTGATCGATCATAAATGGCGCACTATAAAGATTGTTTTGGGTTCATACTTTATGGAATTATAACGGTTAACCAAATAATTTGCTTTAATAAATTCATATTTTCAATTATGGAATGCGTTTGAATTTTCAAACTTTGACGAATTTTTGCAGGAATCAGAAATCAAAGATGTGATTTGCATTTATGTGAAACGAAAATTTTATAAGGAAAATTTTACAGTTGTCTAGTAATAAAGGCAAATCGCTATCTGGTGTCATTCTTTAGACAATAAAAATTGTTTGGGGTTTGTCCCTTGTCGAACATGAATTAGTTTTAATTTTCGAACTAAATGAATTGTCCTAATTTTATTGTTGAAATTAAAATTAGAGCAATTAAACTTTAATCATATTTTGGATTGTGGAACGTGTTTTAGTTTTAAGAATTTTAATTTTTATGAATTTAGCAGAAAACTGGAATAAGAGATGAGGTTCACTTTTATGTGGAACGCAAATTTTATAACGAGAATTTCACGTTTACCTAGTATGAATTGTTACACAATATAGATTGTTTGGAGTTTATCCTTTATCGCACAGTTATGGTAAGCAAAAAAAAATTGCTCTAATTTCAAGAAGTTAATCTTAAATTATTTTTGTATTGTGGAACGTGTCTTGGTTTTCGAAGCTATACGTTTTTTTAAACAAAAATTGAAATCAAGCATGTTGGTTGCTTTGTTGTGGAACGTAAGCTATATAAAAAGTTCCACAATATCAAATCAAAGCTCAGTAAAGCGCTACCTGATGCTTTGCAGTGAACGTGACTATTGTTTGGGGTTCCCCTTTATCAAGTTATCGAATACGAATGCTAAACCAAAGAAAGTGCTCTAATTTTAATTTTAACAACCTAATCCAAGCTTATATTTTGGATTGTGGAACGTGTTTTATTTTTCGAAATTGTTTTAGTACCATGTTACGGACCATACAATTTGTTTGTGATTTATCCCTTATCGAACATGAATGTTAAACTAAAAGAATTGCTTGAAGTTCAACAAGCTAATCTTAAACCAATTTTGGATTATGGAGCGTGTTTTGGTTTTCGAACATTTATGTCTTTCTTGCAGAAAACTAAAACCAAGTATGTTGTTTGCATTGTTGTGGAACGTAAGCACATTTTTTTATATTTGTTTAGTATTAATGTCAAAGCTCAGTATAGCGCTATCTGATGTTATGCAGTGGACGTGAAAATTGTTTGGTATTTGCCGCTTATCGAATACGTATGGTAAACTAAAGGAAGTGGTCTAATTTTAATTTCAACAACCTGATCCTAAATTATATTTATTAACTTGTGCCAACAGGTGCCATGTTGCGGTGGCGGACCATAAAAATTATTTTAAGTTATCCCTTATCGACCCCGAACGGTACAATTAATAAATTGCTATAATTTTATTTTCACCAAGCTAATCTTAAATTATTTTTTTGATGCAGAAAGCGTTTTTAGTTTTCGAAACTTCATGATTTTTTTTCGGGAAACCAGAACTCGAATATGAGGATTGAATTGTCGTGTCACGTATAGGTTTTGTTTGTTGTTGCGTTAATTTCAAATTCAACATACTAATCTTAAATCAAATTTTGATTGTTGGAACATGTTGAAAGTTTTCTACATTTATGATTTTTTTAAATTAAATAAGAAAGTTACATTATTGTGAAACATAAGCAAAGTCTAGTACAACGCTATACCATGCTGCGGACAGCAAAATTGTTTGGGATTTGACGAATGATAAACTGAAAGAGTTACCCTTATTTTAATTTCAACATGAAAATGTATAATAATACTTTTGTTGTGGAACGCATTTTAATTTTCGAAGCTATATGATTTTTTTGTAGGAAACTGAAATCAATTATGAGTTTTGCATTTTTGTGGAAGATAAGTTCACAAAGAACCAATAAATCTTATGCCTTGTTATCGTACTGCGGTATTATTTGGAGGCTATCCTTCATCAAAAACAAATGATAAACTAAACGTGTTTAAGTTTTCGAACTGTTCTCGAGCTATAATTCTAATTTCAACATGATAATCTTACAACATATTTTGGGTTATGGAACGTGTTTTAGTTTTCAATTTTTTTTGACATTTTTGAGGAAGCAGAAAACAAATACGAGGCATGTATTTATGTATATGGAATGCAAGCTTTATATATGTAGGTAATTTCATATTTGTCTATACATAGTATTAACGTCAAATCCCAATAAATCGCTATCTGGGTTTCGTTCTTCAGACATTATAAATTGTTGTCGTTAATCTCCTTTTGAACATAAATGATAAACTAAAATAATTAGTCTAATTTCAACAGGCTAATTTTAAATCATATTTTGATTTGTGGAATGTGTTTTGATTTTCGAACTGAAAGATTAATTTCGACATGCTATTCTTATCATATTTTGGACTGTGGAACGTGTTTTAGTTTTCGAACCTTTATGTCCTTTTTGCAGAATACTGAAATCAAATATGTTGTTTGCTTTGTTTTGTTGAGTATAAATGTCAAACGTGGGTGTGAAAACTGTTTGGTGTTTTCCCGTTATCGAATACGAACAGTAAACTAAATGAAGTTCTCTAATTTTAATTTCATCATGCTAAACTTTTTAATTATTTTTTTGGACGTGGATGGAATTCATTTTTAGTTTTCAGAACTTCATGACTTTTTTCGAATATCAGAATTGCATTATTGTGTCACGTAAATTACGTTAGTTTCAAGGTCATTATCTAATCTAAAATCAAATTTTGAAGGTTGGAACATGTTTAAGTTTTTCAAATTTTGTGATTTTTTTGTGAGATATTAAAATCAAATATTAAATTGTACCTAAGTTCCATAAGGATCAAATAAATCGCACATTAGTCTAGTAGTAATGTCAAAGGCCAGTAAATCACCATTTGGTATCATGTTGCGTACTATAAAGTTTGTTTTTAGTTTATGCTTTATGGAACATTGACGTATGTTAACATTGAAATTTTTGTAGTGGAACGCATTTTCATTTTCCAAATTTATAACTTTTTATGCAGGAAACAGAAAACAAATATGAATTTTGTATTTTTGTGGAATTTAAGTTCACAAAGAACATATAAATCTCCCATTTATCCAATATTAAATTCAAAAATAACACCACCAGACGCTATATTGAGTCTTATCGTTCTGCGGACTATAAAAATTGTTTGGAGGACAAATTACAAATGGTACACTAAATGAATTGTTCTAATTTCAACAATCTAAGCTTAAATGATTTGTAGATTGTGGAACGTCTTTTAGTTTTCAAAATTTCATAAATTTTTGCAGGTAGCAGAAAACAAATATGAATTTTGTATTTTTGTGGAACTTAAGTTTTATATGGTAAATATCACATTTGTCTGGTACTACCGACCCAAACCCAGTAAATAGCAATCTGGTGTCATTCTTCAGACAATATATAAATAGTTTATGGTTTATCCCTTATCGAACATGATTGGTAAACTGAAAGAACTGCTTTAATTTCAACAAGCTAATCTTAAACCATATTTTGAATTGTGGAACGTGTTGTAGTTTTCAAAATTTGATGATAATTTTTTTTATAGGAATCTAAAATTATTAGATTTGCTTTATTGTGGAACGTAAGTTTCATAAGGAAAATTTTACGTTTTCCATGTACTAATGGCAAGGCCAGTAAAGCGCTATCTGGTGTAAGTTTATCTCTTATCGAAAAAGAATGGTAAACTAAAATAATTACTCTGGTTTTAATTTCAACATACTAAACTTTAGGCATGTTGTTGATTGTGGAATATGTTTTAGTTTATGAAACCTTTAGATTTGTTTGCAGTATATACAGTCTTGGTGAGTGGGTTGGTTGACTCTATTTATTAGCTTGGTCGTCCTTTCGTAAATCAGTACCATTCCACATTTATTGCCACCTTAAGCTGTCGACTCACTTTTTTATAAAATTTGATAAGTTAAGAACCACACAAAAGCCATGCACAAATTTACCTCCAGCCGAATTAACTGAATTCACCATAATGTTATCAATCCTTTCTTGTTTAACAATACAACCAAAATAAAGTTTCTCCGTTTGTCTCCGAACGTTTTACCCTTTGACTTGTAAATACATAGTTCGTTTATAGAAAGTGTATCCTCTATTATTTAACGTGAGAGATGGTTGTGCTATTAAAACAATAACATTTCTAGATCATCCCCCTTAGTATAGTGTTTGTGAAATTAATCCTTAACGCTAAACGAGATATTACTGTATACAGCAAACATGTTTAATATTGTTTTTTTGGTATTTTCATTCCGGCATTCATTCAAATTTTTTATTTTCTATTTTTTGTGAAATTCAAAACAATAAAATCGGATTTTAGATGAATGATAATTTATGGTTTGCACAAACAATGGGATATGTTTCATGTAAAACATTACAAAAAATTTTATTTTTTAACATTTTCAAATGAAATCATATTTTCACTGTTTTGGTGCTGCCAGCTGAATACGAAAAAGATTTGGTTTATTTATTTTTCTTTGTATGTTAAGTATGATTGTATAAAGAAGATTTCAACGGGTAATATTTGCCAAGATTTTAATTATTTTTATAGTTGATTGCCGCAATATCTTGACGTTCGGTTTAACTTCCGTAATGGGTTGTGATGTTTATTTTCAACTGATGCCTAGAGGTAAGAACAAGAGACAATCTTTTTCAAGATTAAATGCCGTATAGCACTGACATTGTAATATTTGTTAATTATTGGGACTAAGCACGTAGCAATCATCAATCATTTGAATTTCTATTCCAGCAGTTATTTTGAAGCATATTGGACCGTTCCTGTGTCAGCACTCTCTAATTAAACCACTTTAAAGGTTGAATTTATACAAATGTTTAACCTTTTATATTCGCTTTCATTCAAACGAATTTTCCCGGGCTCTCCACATGAAACTTGACCTGATACTTTTTCCACGGATAAGTAGTGGCAAGGCACTCTGACTCAGATCTCATTCAAATAAAAATTATTTGTTGAAACAGGAAATATTATTTTGGGTCGGCGGATGAGGAATTTGGCCAGTTAATTTATTAAATAAAAATGGCACTTCAGCGATTTACGGCAAATTGGCGATTTGAAGATTAAAATTTGGAACAAATTTATTTCGGAGGGTAGGCAATAACTTTCTATGTTGAGGGGAGGCGAATTTGTTTATGTATTCCGTGTGATATTAGAACTTGAGCCCAATTCTGTCGCAAAGAGTGTTCGTAACCCTTTGCCTATTTCAATCAAAATTTCGAATAACAGATTAAAAAATTGAAAAAAAAAATTATTACTGGGATAGGGATACTCCACTTGATGGATGGAAAACCTATTAAGATATTTCGTGTGCTTCCAGAGCCCAAATCTCTGACAAGGGGTGTTGATGGCGTTTTAGCAACTTCTTGCAAAACCACAATTTACGTTCATGTTTAACTTGTAAACGTCGAATTACGATTTTGATTTAAATTGATACAGGGACATTAACACTCCCTGTCTAAGTTTTGGACTCAGGTTATGATGGTATACACAATATCTGAAATAATTCTTCATCCATCAGGCTGAGAAGGTATCCCCTATCCTCAGAAATAAATGTGCTTCGAATTGATTTTTTCGGCTACATGCAAAAATCTTGATATAATAAGCTGATTATTACTCGATCACTGTTTAAACCAAACTTTTGTTTGTATACCAGTTTGCTACTGGTCTCGATATTACTTTGTTGCATCTCATTCATTTGATGATATGAGTGGGCGCGTTATTCTGTTACAATATTTTACCAAGAGGAATGATAATTTTTCAAGGCGGGATTTAAATAGTTGTTAACGAGAATTTGATGATAATTTGTTTGATGGCTGAGTTTTGGTTTGAACCAATTAACAAACACTAGCCGATTCGGAGCTGATTCTCATGACGAAACCCAAAATTTTATAAGCCTTATTAATGATGTTGAAAATGTGAGTTCTAAAAGAAAATTGATAATCAATTGTAATACCCAAATCTTTAATTTCAGAAACAAAGCTATGATCAAAAATCTTATAAAAATTCAATAAAATTTGCATTCTTGGTTTAATTCTTAAAGCGAAACATTTAGTAATATTGAGATCCATCAGATTGGTAATACACCAAATTGAGATTTTGTTCAAATTCGATTGCAAAATAATACAGTCAGAAATAGAACAAATGTTATTGATTTCCACAAAATGGAATCTATTGCTAAGGTAAGAGCAAACCCATTGAACAAGAGTGTCGTCAAAACCTAAATTCAATAACTTGTTCAGAAGAATGCAGTGATTTACTTTGTCGAACGCTTTTGCAAATTTAGTGTCAACAACATATCAACAGCGCACCCGGAATGTAATGATTCATAAACATATTCACCAAAATTCATTAAATTAGTAAGAGTGGATCTATGTTTAAGAAAACAATGTTGCCTGGATGAAATTAAATGAATGGTCCGGTCAGTAAACTTAGCATGAAGTAGTTTCTCAAAAATCTTTGAAATAACACTTAGAATTGCAATTGGTCTATAGTTAGCGACATGTCCCCTATCACCAGATTTATAAACAGGAATTATTTTCGCAATTTTGAATCTATCAGGAAATATCATTTGCTTTATTGATTGATTGAAAATTAATGAAATCGGCAGGCTTATAGACTCAGATGTACCACTGGTCCACAGCCTTTATTTAAACACATGCGTTCAATAATTTTGGACCTAACCTCGTAATAAGTAATGTCAATATCGTCGATATCGAATGAATTACCTAAGCTTTTTGAGGTTGCCAAATTAATGGGATGAATGTCAGAGTAGACTGATTTAAAATATTCACCAAACATATAACAAATTTCAGATGGAGTATTAACTGTATCAAAATCATTACGCATGGTTTAGGGCAAGGTTCCAAATTTTTTTATTCATTTGGTATAAGACCAAATTTTTTTTGGATTAGTTAGAATGCAAACCTCAATTGTCTTTAAATGAAGAACTTTATTTTCTTTTTTCTAATTAAATATTTAAACTTTATCAAATTAATTATCTTGCTAGAATACCAATATGGAAAATTTGGTTTCGTACATTTAGCAATATGAATATTATTATCAATAATTTTATTAATATTGTCATAAAAAGTTTTACGGAATCATTAAAATTTAATCCATTAAATAATCGCAGCCAATCAATAGTTTCAATATCGCGATGAATTTTGGCATAATTACCATTCCTAAATAAGCGGAAGTTATTATTGTTATGCTACATAAACTTGAAACTACCAAGGGAAAGAATGATTTTAAGAGGCGGGTGGTGGCCATCTACTTAGTTAATACATTATGGGCTGGAAAAACTTTTATTGAATTTGAATCAATGTTAGAAATTACAAGATCTAAAATAGGATTAGTTACGTTGGTTAAACTATTGAACTGGCTGCTACCAGTAAAATTTAACATGCACATTAAATGATAAACCTCGTTAGATTCTTCGGTATAGTATTTAGTTTGCGACGGATATCTGATATGTCATTCTGGAATTCTCTTTTTGAGTTCTCAAGAGTTTCAATAGATGTGCATGATCACTTAAAATAGTAGATACCTTCATTAGTTGCTCAAAATTATTGTTTAACAGTATTAATGACTAAGAAAATTCAGTTTGTTTATTCTGAATAGCTGTCAAATCCTTAGCAAAATTGGACATAGCCAGTTTTAGTTTCAGAATGTTTGAATCGCTGCTCATATTTACTTCATTGTGTTCAGCTATTGCAGAGCTTTTCTTAATGCAGTTCAAGCAACGCCACTGAATTGTTTCCTTTTGAATAAGATCGCAAATCATTATGAGGAACAACAAAAAGTTATTTATTAAAGTTAATAAAATGCGCGTTTTACAAAAAATAACTTTTTCATGACTTCAACGTCATCAATGACAGCTGCTTTCAAATAATTTGCTTGCTTAAAAAATACAAACATACACATAGCCAATTCCGGTATTGTCATAATGTTTTATATCGTAATAGATACACTGCGACTCAAAAAAATTTTTTTTGTTTTATCACAAGAGTTCATTAGATTAGATATTAGTTAATAGAACTTTGTATATACAGGGTGAGGAAAAAGTATGCAAACCCCTAGAAATCTCGCGGAGTTCAGTCAAAAAAAATTGAGCAAGGTTTATTCTTAGGTAATTTTCAACTAGGAATTTAATGGTCATCTTGGTGGTGACCTTGACCTTCATCTTCAAGGTCATTTTGAGGTCAAGGTCATTTTTTTGTAGGGAAACTCTAGTTTTTAACATCGGATTTGAAAAGAGCGATCAATTGTACGTTACAATATGTATTTCCATAACCTCCCAGGTCACCTGAAGGAATACATTTTTATTGTAAAGCTTATGATTTGCTATGAAAATTTAAAAAACAAAATTTAAAAAAAACATAAATAACAGAACATTGCAATAATGCTTGTGTTGTTATGAAAATCATAAAAAAATAAAAATTTTAAAAATAAAAAATTAACTTTTTTAATTTTTATATTTTATTTTTAATGTTCGTAGCAAATCATAAGCAAAGTCAGCAAGGTCAGGTGACCTTGGGAGGTCATGAAAAATACATATTCGGACGTACAATTGATCGCTCTTTTCGAATCCGATGTCAAAAATAGGAGTTTCCTATAAAAAATGACCTTGACCTAAATATGACCTTGAAGATGAAATTCAAGGTCACAATCAAGTACACTGTTAAATTCCTTGTAGGAAACTGCCTAAGACTAAACCTTTCTTTTTTTTTTTGACAAACCTCGCAAGATTTTTAAGGGTTTCCATACTTTCACCTCACAATGTAAATTGCTTCAGATGACCTTGGGAGGTCATGGAAAGTACATACTCAGACGTAAAATTGATCACTCTTTTCGATTTTGTCATCAAAAATAGGGGTTCTAATTCTAAAAAAATACCTTGACCTCCAAATGACCTTGAATATGAAGGTCAAGGTCATAACCAAGCTCACCATTAAATTCCTTGTTGAAAATGACCTAAGAATAAACCTTGCTCATATTTTTTTGGACTGAACTCTGCGCGATTTTTAGGGGTTTCCATACTTTTTCCTCACCCTGTATGTAGGTCAAGATTATTACTAAAATGTTTCGCACATAAACTAAATTAATTTAACTGCTAGCTTTTTATGTAAATACACAGTTTAATTTATAAACTTCACAATAAAATTTCATAATTTCAATACAAACAGACAAAAAATAATAATTAGGTCCGTACAGTTCAAAAATCAGACCGAGAATGAAACGCTTCATTCTCAAACAATTGTTTTTACTGAATATTATTTCCATTCATACTTATCATCATCAAGTGCGGAGGAATCACATTCGATAAATAATTTTAAAATTTTAACTTTGAATTTAAAGAGCTCATCGAAATAGTTTTTCTTCCAAGTCGGTTTGAATCAAGACGAATATGTGGTGGAATATTTACATTGCGTTTTTAACGCCCTTTTTAACGTCGAAATCCCTTGATTTTTTCCACATTAATGGTAAGACTTTTCAGACAGCTTCCAACTGCAGCTAAAAGTTGAAGATGTTCATCAAACGTCATTGAAAAAGGGCATCTGGTATACGTTGCACAACTCAAACAGTATAACGACCAATTGATACAGTGGATCACTCGGCACATTTAATGCCATTTACAGGAAAGAGCGTTACCTGGAAAAATACTTTTTGTAAATCAGTGATGCTCCTAAAAACCGTTGGATCAAATCGACTAAAAAGACTGTCGGTCAAGCGAATGTAGTAAGCGTCATAGGCATGATTATAGGCTCATCTTCATAAGCCATACTCTTCAGTTACCATTAACTTTAGTATCCTGTTTAGTTTGCCGGCAAAATATTGATTTTCTATAATAAGCCAATTTTCTATAAAATGTTTAGTAATAATTAGTCGGTTGAAACGCAATTAGCCCCAATATTTAAAAATGTCAAAATCTATTGTTGGCGGTATCAAGCAGAGAAATCAAAACGTTTTAGCAGATTTTACGTATTTCGCCCAGAGCGAAGAAATTTGAAAAATCAATAACATTCGAAACAATTGTAATTTCAAGTTTTTAAATAAACTAAATGTCACTAAAAAGTAAAATAATTGTGTTTTAATATATAAAATCAATATTATTAAGGATGTCCGCGCCCATTCTCCGAAACTAATCACTTCCAAAAGATTCAAAATCAAATTCACAAAAAAAAACAAATTGTTTGAAACATGATTGATTTGGATAATCATACAAAATGCGCCAACATCAAAATGATTGCAGTAAATCATAAATTTGAGAAGAATGTACGGTCGGCGAAATAATTATATGTAGTTACAGTATATTTTATATAATGTTCGCATAAATTTTAGGGCGGTTTTGTAGATTATTTGCATTTTTGTGGGTACATGGTGTGCGAATGTGGTGTGAATGTAAAATATTAGTTTTTTTTTTTTTTTGATTGTTTGTTGTTGCAATAATAAATAATACATATAATAGTAATTATAATGTGTGTATACATATAAGGAGATATTTGTTGTTATATCGTGTGTGGAATTCTAGATTGATTTATTTTTGTATTTTGGCATTTTGTGTGTCAGAAATGGTTACAAAAATGTTATTTATATCCTTGGAGATTTATTAGACCTAATTTGTGGTTTTGGCTTAAGAGTTTATATATCATATTTTTAGAATAACTCAAATATTATTATTTATGAGTGTATTTTACAAAAATGAAGTGTAAGTATCAATTTTTCACCATGTAATTTGCAGACTGATTATTTTTTACCATACTCCGAATTTTGACAACTTTTTAAATGATTTGAAAATTAAAATTACTAGTTAATTAATTAACAAGGTTTCTGTCGGTCGCTCAAAAGTGGTCCTAATCGAAATATACATATGATTTTCAACTTGATATGGACACGTGAGTTGAAAGGTTTAATCGATTTAAAAGGAAGGTTCAATATACATATTTTTTTGATGCAATATGTATATGTAATACACCATAAAGTGAAAGAAGAGATCAAAACAATCATATGCAATGGAATCATGATTTCTGTGAAACATATCAGTGCCATAAGCTCAACAGATAAAGTTTTGAAGGAATAATAAGGATAAGGGTAAATCGAATTTCATGTATAGTGGTCTATCCATTTTACTTTCAGGTGGTACAAGCAGCTTCGATCAAAAAACACCCGCTGGCATCCCAAAACACCACTAGTAGCTTGAACTATGTTCCTGGTGGATAATTTTTTTGGCGAAATTACAAAAACGGGATGAGATTACCATATGTGCAACAATTGCCGAAACGCTATAGCTGTTCACTAAAATGTATCCACAATGAAACTAATCCAACACATCTTCATTTTTAAAATATTCAAACTCACTGATACAGTAGATATAAAATATAAAGTATTTTTGACTGCAAGAAAAAACCCCAAGTACAACGTACGAAAGTCACTAAACTTTCAATCAGTGATTGTATTCAAAATATGTTTTTTGTTATTTGTATTAAAACGTCAAGTACATCACAAGATGCTTCCAGGAACACAATCATGCTTGCAAATATCTACTTACTGCACATACACAGCTCAACGTACATTATGTCATAAGTAAATCGATAAAATTAAATTTATTTTGTATTTTTGCTTTTCAGTTTTTTTTTTTGTTTTGTAACATTTTTATTTGGAACATAAAAACTATAAAATAAAATAAAATTTAAATAAATATTTCTAATATATAAAACATATAAAAAATTCAGTATACACATACATACATACAAAAGTCGAAAGCTTTTTCTGCAAAAATATCACGTTTCCATCATTTAGTTTTGTTTCATTTCCATCATTGGCTTTATATGATTTGAATTTTAAAATAAAAATATTTGTGTCAGAAATAGAAATCCAAGTCCAACAAAAAAAAATCGTTTTTGGGTAAAACTCATTCACAGAAACTCGAACACACGCAGTGTTCCTTGTTGTTGTTACGTACATTTCATTTTGAAGTATTTATAATTTATGTACAACTGAAAATAATTTCAAGAATTTTAGAATTTTATTTCCACAGTTTCAAATGTTTTTGGTTTTGTTTGAATGGCGTTGATTTATTAACGATTGATAAATTGACATGAAAGGTATACTCTTGATTAAACAAAGATTATACGTAAACTATACTCGTAAGCATAAACAGATCACCAAAATCTTAACATTTACTATAATCAAAGCCCAACCTAATGTTCACTTTGGCCATGACAGAGTCAATGGAATTTTAAAATATTCTGATGTACCTGTAACTGAAATAAGACCTACAACATTTGGATTCGCTTGATGCCGAAATGCTCGAAAACCATTTCGAGGGTTAATTTACACTTTGATTGTGGATTAAAGCCCTAATTTTTTCGTGATTTTATGCCAATATAATTTTTGGGCCTTATTTCACGACACTGTTCGATATACGCATATACGAGCATGTTAACCAATAAAAAGAAATTTAACCACAATGCCAAGAAATATCGCCCAAAATATTTTTTCACGTACCTTTTTCAACGGTCTGCCACATTTACTTTAAAAATTTTAAAATTTTGAAGTCGGTTTCGCACGCATCATAATCCATTACTGCAGTGATGAAAATTCCAAATATAGTCAGGTCAAATGCGATATTCGGCTATTGAAGTGGATTGTCAAAATAATATGTAATAAACAATTAGCTGATATTTCGAGAATACATGTTTTATCCAATCGAGACCTTATACTGGAGCAAGAATGCCATTCGTTGAGCGAAGACATTATCATACAATTACCTCAATCAGACGGACATTATAATTATTTTGACTCTTCAGACCAGTTAATAATTAATAATTACACTAGTAAGCAAGTTTCCATAGAATTGGATCAATCTTTGCCATACAGCAATTATCGTTAATTTAAATGAGCTCATCGCTTAAAATAAAATTTTTGGACAATCCGTTTGAATATCCTTGCTCAGTATGTGACCAGTTGTGGTTCCAAAACGATTTGAAAAAGCCATCTGATGAACATAAGAATATTCGAAAAACAATTATACCTAATATACATACTAGTGGAAAATATTAAGCTTTCTAATACATGATTGTGTACAAGCTTTAAACAAAAAGAATATTCCTTTGATGTCAACATATGATAGCTTCAAATATTCAAATGTACCTGAACATCTACCATCTTTAGATCTAGTTTCTGAGAGACTAATTTCGCCACGTATTTCTTCCATGCAAATTAGAAGATGTGAATGGTCAATACGGTATTTTTGGTTAGATAATTAACTTGCCTGTTTCAGTTAATAATATGGTTAAATCTCTTCCAAGGAATATTAATGGCGACTATTGCATAAATGTACATTTTAAACGTAAAAAAAATTCATCGATCTAACTACTTGCATGGCATTGTTGATAAACATACAATTAAAAGTTGGCTACAATTTTTGATTTCGCCTTAATTCTCTAATGAAAATCAACCTCGCGATGAACTTCAGCAAGGTGATGTTAGCGAACATATTCCTGTAGAAGAAAGCGTTACGGCTCAACAGCAGATATTATTATGGAATGAATAACAATATCTACGTATTGTACCGGGTGAAAATGATGTACTTGAAAGTTTATTATTTGATGAACTTTCTTTTCCAGCGATTTACTTAAGTCAATCCCGTAATTTTAGAGCAGATGTTAAAATAACTCCTTTCATGATGGCATCTAGTGAACTAAAATTATCCGACCGTTGTGTAGTTACATCTTACCATGTATGTGTCCATGAAATTGATGAGGTTGCAAGTTCGGGACTCTCTCACAATAGCGTTAAAACACGTTGGTAAAAATACCAACATTACCAGAAAACAAATAGAAGATGAACAGTACATTCACAATTGTATTGAAACAAATCTTGCGTTTTCAAGAGCAATACCAAATTCTACATGGTATTGGATGGATCGCAAAAAAGATCTTTAGCCATGATTAGACAGTTTGAGAAGCCTACTATATTTCTTACTGTAAGTACCAGCGAAACTGGATGGAACAATCTACGAATTTAAACATAATGGTGAAACTATTTCGGAAGAATTCGCTGAACTTTGAGGCTATCCCAAAAAAACAACATTTGTCAATGAAGATGCACTTACTTGTGGTATATGTATTTTAACAAGTTAGTCAATGTATTGATAAATATTTTACAATCACCAAAATTCAATCCATTTGGAAAATATCATATTATTCATTATTTTAAACGTATTGAGCTCCAGCATCGTGGTAGTCCACATGCACATATACTATTGTGACTGGCTAATTTTCCATTGGATGCACTCGTTAACAATAGATCTAATCTATTAAATTAATTGATTACTTAGTATCTGTTTCATCTCAAGAAGCATCAGGTAACATTAAATTACAAAAGCATAAGCACACATTTACATGCTATAAAACTATAGTGGTGAATCAACCACAGCATTGCAGGTTTGAAGCACCTGTATGCCTTACCGATCTACTACACTATTATTACCTATGCAGAAAGAGGATCCTCATTTCAAGAATTACGCTAAACGCTACAAAGATACCAGAACTAATCTCGAAAAAATGATTAACCTGATATTGATTTTTTTTATGAAAACAACAGTATTAATTTAGACGACATAGCAATATATTTCGAGCTGGAATTAAAAGGCCACGAGTTTTTTCAAATGCCATTTAAATCCAATATGGACATCCAATTCATAACTGAAGAATATTCATCTGCTAATTAGGTCGCAGAGTATTTTAATTAAACGAACCGAGGTGTTAGCCTTCATCGTTTGATTATTGAAATTATGAATGAGCATCCAGACTTTGATGTCGTTGAAATAACGAGAAAAGGAGTATATGCTTAACAGTGCCGAGATAACAAGTCAAGATGCGGCTTGGTATCTCCTTTGGGAGCATATGTCAAAGTGTTCGACTGTTGTCGTCTCTATTCCAACTGTGTGGCCAGTCGATCGTCAAATAATAAGAAAAACGCAAAAAGAATATTATACGATATAGGCATCGACATCGGAGAACATTCGACTAATATTTGGAAGGAGAATTGGTTTGACAAATACGAATGCCGACACCAAGATCTGGAAAATATTACACTTGTCCATTTTGTGCTGATTATACAATTAAAAGAAATGGTAATTACACAAAAAGGAAAGCGCCTCGTGTTATTCGATACAATTATGATATGGGACAAGATATTAATGAATATAAACGTGGAATGGTTTCGTTACACATTCCATTCCGGAACGAAGATAGTGAAATACTCTCTGAAATGAAATTTATTGATATACTATATAATAAAAATGAAAATGTAATTTTAAATAGACGGAAAGAATTTGAATCTAACTTGGATATTCAAAAAATGATTGAAATTACTCGAAACTTATGTCGAGAAGATGGTATTGAGGATGAAGTGCAAGAGGCTGCTAATGTTACATCTGAACCGAATCCATTTCAAAATTTATATAATAATCCTCTTTCTGATATGAACGCTGATCTTCGCCTAGCTGTACTTAATAAACTTGGTTCTATAGCCAAAAAACGAGACAATTTAATGCCAAATACAGAGTTTTATGAGTTAATGAGAATGGCAAACGATAAGCAAAAAGAACTCTTGCTACATGTCATTTCAAATCTATTAACTCCTAACCGTCCTCCATTTCAAATATTTTTTACGGGGCCAGCTGGATGTGGTAAAACTTTTGTGATAAAACTTATTATGGAAATGTATAACCGATACTCTGATAATGATGGATGCTGAAACTTGTATATTACCTGTGTTTCAACAGGCAAAGCTGCTGTTGCTATTGATGGAACTACCGTACATCCTCCCTTAAAAATATCTTTGTCGAGATTACTCCCATACTAAGCACTGAAGTAGCACATCAGTATAGACCACTTTTTAAATATGGCAAAGTAATAATCATTGATGAAATAAGTATGATCGACTCACGATTAAAAGCAGATCACAGGAAATTTTAATACTAACTTTGGAAGTCTAGATGTTATTTTGATTGGATATCTACGCCAGATACCGCCAGTTCGAGCTACTATAATTTATAAACATCAGAAGAAGAAAATTGATGGGCCTATTTTGTGGCGGGGATTTAAATTTTATAAACTGGATCAAGTTATGAGGCAAGCAATTCAACAGTTTTTGTTGCAACCTCATCAAAATGATACTAACTTTTATTTATAATTTAATATTTATTTCATTGAACTCAAGTTTCAGTTTAAATGTGCGACTATAAGTACATAACGATAATAACTGCAAAAAGTTCCCAGTTGTATAATTGTATTGTTTTTTTATATAATTATCAATGAATCAATATTATGTATCTCTTTCAATTTTTTACGCTGTTTTTGCGATTACGGTCAACTGTTTTAAAAAAAACTTTTGGACTGATATTGTATTATTAGCATCGAGACTGGCTTGAGTTCATCCTCGTCAATTTAAAAAATTAAATAAAATAAAAATTGTGAACATAGTGATCCTGAAGTTGTTTTAATTTTGGGAAAGTTGCGGAGTGCGAATAAATATTGAATCCCGATTATTTTGTTCATTTCCAAAAAGGCTTGGAAATTATTCAGTTTTCTTCAATACTTACAAAAATTGGGAACGGTCAACAACTCGAAGACTTAGAACTGTTTTAGGGAATTAGAAAAGTTCGCAGTATGGAAAGAATTGTGGCCGAGATGGTGGAAGATTTTAAAAATTTAGGATGTTTCATGAATTTAAAGTTACATTTTTTGCATCCACATCTTGATAAATTTCCCGAAAACCTTTCGGAGATTTCAGTGAAGAACAGGGCGAACGCTTCCACCAAGATATAAAGGTCATGGAAACTTGTTATCAAGGAAAATGGGATGAACACATGGTGGCAGATTTCTATTGGATGCTATAAGTGGGATACTCCAAAAGAAGATATATTGATGAAAAAAGAATCTGACATGTAATGTATATGTCAGATATTTCGTTCGTTTATTCTATCTAGTCATTCAATTTTCTAATTCATTTATTCTAGTCATAATATCGATAGATTTATTTATTGTTTTTTATACATTTATTTATCATACAATCAATCCGACAAATTTTAATTTTTTGCCAAACGCCTTTGTAATGGCTATAATGCACAAAATACGATCGTGCAACCTCCACGCGGTGTACATCGGGTGACGAAAATGCCGGCGGTCCTACCTTCGATTTAAAAACAAATGTTTACTTAATAGAACCAATGAAAATGCTAGGTTATACAGTTATAAGGTTTAATGTATTTGGTTTAAAAAATACTCCTGTTGGTAAAAGACAAATTGACTGTAATAATTTCTGTTGATTGGTTATTGGAATTCAGTTTTTATATATAGGGTCAAATAGACCTGGGATTTAGATTCAGCGACCCCAAAAACGTATAGTAAACATGTTCTTATCCGAAGATTGTTTTTTTGTGTGGCTGTGTAATTTGTAAATGAAACTAGATCGGAATATTAAAATAAAAAATGCGACATTCAGCGGTTAACTGCAAATACTTGGCAATCCAGATCCTCGCAAACCTACATGAAAACAAAAATCTCGAATTACTATAAACTTTTGGGACACAGGTTACAATCCGCGTCCAAAAATTCGTAGTATATATGTAGGTCTCGCCAAATATTGGATGGAGTGAGTAAAAAAACCTTTTACTTTAAATTGAATTTTTTGAAGATTTTTTTCTTTTGATAACTAACCAGTGTCTTCAAGTATTACCTTGTTGGATAAAAAAACAATTAACGCATGTTTTTTTTAAGTGAATTTAATATGCTTTGAAGGAAAAGCTAGTAACACTACATTCACAAACACAAACCCAATTGTAACAAATTTCTTCTTGCCATTACCGGGAATCGAACCCGAGACTCTCAAGTTGCAATATATCTAGCTATTTAACATTTTTGATTGACATTGGAGCAAATACTTAATCGTCTAGCAAGCAGGCAATTTTCATATGAAAGAAACAAATTATTTGTGAACCAAACAAAACTTGGAAAAATTGAAATTGAAATTTAGATTTGCTTAACGCATTGCGGTTTGCTAGATTATCGAATATCTGCCAATCATCGAAAAATACATATCACTTTTCACGGAACTCTTTACAGTTTACCAAACCTCAAGAAAATATTTTTTTTTTTATTATGAAAATTCAAGTTTTATTGAAGAATTTGATCGAAGTAGCTTAAAACTAATTCACTACCTAGTTTTCTAATCAAAGTAAATAAGATAGAATTACTTTTAAATAAACGCTTTTTCGATTAAATTTCAAAGGACTACCAAACTGTAGAAAAAAAAGTCCAACTGGCCACCAAATACGAATGTTTCATCATGGCTTTGTTTGTGATGAATTGAGCCCGACATATAATGGAAAATTGGTAGATCGGGTTCATGAAAATAGGCATGAATAATATTGTATTAAAAAAAAATCTAAAATGTCTTTTATCTACCAAGCAATGGCGGCTGCTGACTTAAACTTTCACACTTGTAATAAATTCAAGGACCCATACTCTTAAACAATCGAAAAACTCGACGGTGACTTTAGTATTAAGCAATTTAAATTTTCGATTGAAATGATGTAGGTTACTAGAAAGTCATCGGTGACTTTTTTCGATTGAATTCAAGAATCTGGGCTGGGTCGCCTCGCTAAACCGGATTTTAATTTATACTTTATTTCATATAAGGTTTAATCAAAGAGTAGGTACTTTATTTAGGGGCCACCTAAAATTCTCATAAAAAAAACCAAAAACACGAAAATTACAAATTTAAATTTTCGTTTACTATTTACGTTGAACTATAATACACAACATTACAACTAAAAGATGCTACATGCATTCTTCTCAGTCTTGCAGAAACGGTCCAAGCCAGCGGCTTTGGGGAATTCTCAATTTTCTGAAAAAAATTCAAATTTATACGAAAGTAATAAAATCATCTATAAATAAACAAAGCGGTGGCTTAGAGCAAAAATAACCTTTCGACGATTTGTTATATTTAAAACTTCCATTTTGGAATTTAAGATATTTTTGGCAAATCGAGGTTAACCCAGTTAGGAGATCCCCCATTAGCTGGTAACTTCACTGCTTGCAATGTCCACAAACTTTTCATAAACGGCTATGTTTGAATGATAGGGTATAAAGATAGGTTTGTAAATAACACAATTGACTAATGAAACCCGCAGTCAATCATCATTATCAGTTTGGCCCATATGCAACTCGGATTATGAAAGTAACTGGATTTACCCATTCGCGTTCATAAGTTCAAGGTCTGATTTACCCATTCGTGTTCATAAGTTTTTTAGGTGACAGATAAAATTTGACGAAGCTTTGTTGAAATTTTGAAGTTAATTAAAGTTTTTCATGGGCGAATTTTTATTTTAAATTGTCCAAAGAAACAATTTAACAAAATCAAAGTTCATTCGAAATTTGATATATAAAAATTGCTCAATCTAGTTCATGATCGTACCCAAGTGGACAAATATTTTAACGGGCCGGCGATTCCCTATATCTAAAAAAAAACTTTCCAAAATTTAAAAGTTACTTTTGGACAACAATTTCACAATATGGGCCAAAGATCGTACCCAAGCGTACTTACTTCATTAAGTGCGATAAAGAGGGCTATCTAAAAAATTGTACAACTTTCAAAAATCTAGAAGATAAGTGACCTAGTAAATGTGTGTTGAATCCCTATATGTAAGTTCGTATAAAGTTGGATATTAAAAAATTCGTCTGAACATATATGTAGCGACCAAAAACCCTTGTCCTAGGTCACTTATAGTCGAAATTTTTAGAAGTTATTATATTGTTTAGTTAGAAAAGATTATCCACTATTCATACAAATGTGTAGCCACTTGCGGGTACGATCTTTGGGCCAGATTGACCAAATTTGTAAAATCAAATTTCGTTTGAACTTA
The DNA here is from genome assembly GCA_963556165.1 of Tipula helvola. Classification (NCBI taxonomy): domain Eukaryota; kingdom Metazoa; phylum Arthropoda; class Insecta; order Diptera; family Tipulidae; genus Tipula; species Tipula helvola. The sequence continues at coordinate 29,078,093 of OY744483.1, forward strand.
CATATTGGGACGAAACACGCATGTCCAAAGTCACATCTTTGGCCTGATTGACAAGTTTTTAAAACCGTAAAAAATTACATATAAAGGAGCACACCTATCCTGATAGGCCAGATTAGATGTAGTAGATTAAATATTTTATCGGTTTATCCGAATTTCATATATTATTCTTACTAATACATCGATATTTATTTAAAATTAGGACAAAGTTCACACGGTTGTGCAGTCACGTGAAGTTCATCCTAAATTTTGCTTTTGTATATTTTTACGAAATATTTTGGACAAACTTCACGCGAATAACATAGGCCTGCAAAAAAAGGATTAAAACATTTTTGATTCAATAGTCGTATACAAAGTAATTTTTTGTGCTAATTCTGAATCTGACTACAGAATTAATTACTCTATCACGTCAGGTTTTTGAGATATTCTGACCTAAAAGTGTTCAAAAGCGTGTTTTTGACACTTTTGCACATGAAATAACTCAAATCTAAAAAGATATAGGGCATATTATATTGACATCAAGAAATCCAGCATTTAGAATGGTTCAAAATTACAGTTTATGAACGTTTTTTGGTTACAATGTAGATTTTGTGTAAACACACTCGTTAAAGCGTGCAGCCGCAGAATTTTGTTGTATAAATACTCATAACAATGTGAATATTTACATCAATTCCAGACCATAATTAAAATGTCCATAGCATAATGCAAATTGCAAACTTTTAATTGTTAAACGATAATTACAAACTTTTTGTATTTTGTTATAAATTTAAAAATCTATTATTTAAATATAACACCTTATTAATATTCTAATTAAAAAGAAAATATTCGAAAAAATTCTCGGAAACGAAATTTAAGTTAGCTTTTTGTTTTGTATACAAAATACCATGTATCGTTATGAAATAAAATCAAAGCATTAGAGGTAAGCTTTAAACATGCGTTGTATACACGAGTATTTATGTTTATATGGTACGTTTATATTTTATAAGTTAGGATGGTATAGATTTTAATAAAATTTTACAAAAACATCATACAAGCACTATAGGTACTACGTACTAACAATATAATCATAAACATATAATATTTAACATAAACATATGATAGACAGTATTATGTTAAAGGTGCATCATATACGAGTTTTTTTTTTTTGCTTTCTTTTATGTCGAGAATGATATATGTATACCTTGTTTCCACAGAGCTTTTCATAAATTTACGATTTTTGTTGTTATTTTGTTTTAGGCAAAAAAAAAGCTTTATTCAGTTTTATGTATGTACATATATGCATTATTTAGCAAACAATGATATGTTTATGTATTTTTAAATATTTATACAGAATGTTTAAAACAGCATAATACAAACTTTGCGGCTGAATATGCTTATTTATATAAACAAAAAATATATAATTTTAATGCTCATGCTTATGCTTATGCTATGAAAATATGCAAAATATAATCGTGTATGTTTATGGTAATATAATTTAAAAGGTTTTGCATGCAAATTTGACCTAAACATATTTGCTTTAATCGCACCCTGATAAGATTATTATTTAGGAAAATCAGCCATTGTGAATATATGAAAAAAATCGTTTATTTATAAAATATTAAACGCGGATGACAGATACAAATTAACCTTCTTCACTTGTCCGTTCTATCCTATACTAAAACTTATTATATAACAAAACCAGATCAAATATGGAACTATAAAAATGCCGTTGAAGGGAGGTATAAATGTTCTCTTCCAAGGAAAACCTGTTATCGTTTTAGATTAAAATTTATCGCTGAGAATAGCAGTTTCGCCTCACCTTTCAAGCGAATTTATTGGCACAAACAAGGCGAGGGATGTTGATTCTCAAATTAATGAGGCATACCAAATTTGGACATTATCAGATCATGTAAAAAAACATACGAGCACTCGAAATTTTGGAAAATTTAATATATATTTAGACTTTAGATTAGACAAACTAAAATTATTCACAAGTAAACTCTTAAATCGGGTAATGTTCAAATTACTAAAATAGCAAGTACCAGTTTAATAGTAGCCTTTTGTGTATTTTTGATAAGTGTTGAAAGCTGTGTTTGAGAAAAACGCGGCGATAGTTTTAGAGAATTCAATTTGGGCGGCTGATGGCTATTGTTTAAAAAATTTCTAAAAGTATTCCAAGTTATTCATTTCAAAATTAATCTCAGACACCGAGTATACGTCTTTTAGCAAAAAACACGTTTGGCAAACATTTCTTTGGCAAAGAAGTATGAATGGCAAATTCACCTATGTCAAATATTTGTTTGACAAATTTCTTGTTACCAAATTATTCTTCAGGAATTATGAGGCATTTTGATCGCGCGATCAAAATGCCTCATAATTCCTGAAGAATAATTTGCCAAAAAGTGATTACTCTAAAATTTGAACAAAATTTCCGCGTGCCGTGCCTGAATTAATAAAAATATTTTTGCTTCAAAATGAAAATTTAAATTCTGGAAAATGAAGATTTAATCTTCCTTTTCCAGAATTTCATTTTGAAATATTTTGGAAAATGGAGATTTCCATTCTAATTTTACTAATAAATCTATTCAAGCAAAAATATTTTTAATAATTCCAGCGCGCGTCATACCCGACAAATTCCACCACAATCAGTTCAGAAATAGCCTAGTTACAGGTTAATTGGACTATATTCCGAAAGTTCATCCAAAAATCATTTCAGCATCCCATTTCCATCATACGTGTCGAATTTCATCATAATCGGTAAAAAAATAGCCAAGTTACAAGCGAATTGGATATATTCAAAAACTTCATCTAAAAATCATTTAATAATTCCATTTCCACCGTACGTGCATCATAATCCCGAAAGAAATGGCTAAGTTACAGGCTAATTTGCGACATTCCAAAAATGCACCCAAAAATCATTTAACAATCCTATTTCCACCGTACCTGTGGAATTTAAGCATAATAGATTAAGAAACAGCTAGGTTATAGGCTAGTTATATTCCAAAAATGTATCCAAAATTACTTAAAAATTCAATTTACATTGTACCTATCAAATTTATAATAGATTTTTTGATCAAACATACATTTGCCATTCAATTTGTTTTGTCAAATGATCTTTGCCAAATATACAAATTTGCCAAAGATAGTTTGATGAAATGTAACTTTGTCAAATGTCGTTTGCCATTTAAACGGCTCCCCAGACACCACATACAGTGAATTTAATAACACAAAGAATTTTTATATTTTAAAATGTTTATAAGTCGTTTATTGACGCGTTCGAACTTCTTAGCCATAACATTAAACGTCAAATATTATTGTAACCTTTATCCGGTAATGACATCTGATGTACGAAAACAAAAACAAACTCTTTTTGCATGCCCATTGAATCCTGAAAATACAAATTAGTTTTTGATTTGTTGGACAGTCATCAATAGAGAATTTCTAATTTCAACGAACATCTTGCACTTTAATTCCAAGTTGAATTTTATTTGTATATAGAAAAAAGCGCACACGAAATACGTCACATGGAAAACTGTTCGTATGGAAAATTGCGCACATAAAAAATGCTCACATACAAAAAATACGCAATATTTTGTGTAAACTTTTTTTTGCAAAATAATTTTAGCATACCGATCAAATGGCACATTGGTTAAAGTTGCGGCTTCTGGATCGGAAGGTACCCGGTTCGAATCCCGATAGATGCCGGATGAAAAAGGGATTTTAATCAACTGAACCCCATGTTGAGAGTGCAGAATTCATGGGCCGATCCACCTTTCATTTCAGTACTATATACTGGCATGAAGCAAAGCAATGTGCAGGTGCGGTTTGTTTACTTTTTGTTGTTTTTGAAAAAACCGCAATTAGTTAGCGGATCTCCCTCAGTAATTTTTTTGTTATTTTTTTATATATTATGGGTTTTTAATACATAAATATACTTTTGTTTTAATTTTGTTTTGAAAAAGGTTTAATTGTCATTTTGTAAATCGTATTGTGTGAATTCATTGTGTTATTAAGAAAGTGCTACAATAAACACCTGGATAAAAGGAATATTTAGTGAAAGGAATATTTAGTTGAAGAAGACCAGCCAATGGGGGCGTGGGATTCGGAATGTGAGCGAGCAAAGGCATTCCTATAGGATGAGAGCTAATGATTATCGCCGTAATAAGGGCGAGCATGTCTTCCAGAGAAGATTTGTTGGATGAATCCACCTTACTAGAAAATAACTTGGGTGCAATGAATATTGAACGTGTGCATTGTCATGTTTTATATTTCGTTAAAGAGGCAAATGGTCATTTCAGTTCATATTGTCATACCGCTGTTATATATCTCTCCCAGAACTACACTCTACAGATACTTCCGCAGCTGAGAGACTTAACTATAAATAGTACGAATTTTATCAAACACATTCGGAAATATAATAGTGCAATAGCATTTTCCTCCCTATCAGCTACAAAAAAAGAAATTCCAGGCAATAGTCCATACTGTTTTAAAATATAAGGACAGATTTACTGTTACATTTTGGATTGGTTGCCACCTAATGGAGAAAACGCTTCGTATGGCCAGCTTGTTTCTATTAAATCGTCGGTTGCTACTGACTTACGTATGAATCGTAAAGAAAATAAAAGATTACAACGATCGATATTTGCAAGGTTGACTGATATTCTTGCTAACAATCCGTACGTGCTAGCACACAAAACTGCAGCTGAGACGATCGAACAAAACTAAGAGGCACACAACCATTAGCTTCAGTATCCACTACTATATCCGTATGGTGATCCAGGATGGTACCCTCAAATGACTCATTATGGTCCACGTCGACAAAAAACCGTCAACGTATGACTATGTTGCAATTTGCATGCCACCAACTTGCTATACGCCAAGGATTTTCACACATTCACCAATTAAAAAATTTATTTCAACAATATATCGTCGATTTGTATGTTAGAGTTGAAGGGGAAAAATTGAACTATACTCGACAGCACCAGTCGGATTTTCGCATTGAACATTATAGAGGACTACAGGATTTTGTTCTGCAGTATGCGCAGTTACAAAATCTTGCTGAAGGAAAATTGTTATTTTACCGTCTTCTTTTGAGGGTAGGGCACGTAATATGGCTCTACGGTATCAAGATGCAATGGAGGTAGTCCGGAAATTCGAAAAACCAGACATATTTTTAACAATAACGTGTAAACCGAATGCCAGAAATAACTTCAGAGCTGGGTGAAAATGAAAAGCATACCGATCGTTCGGACATTGTATCCCGGGTATTTCATACTGTATAAGCTAAACGAGTTGAAAACAGATATTTTAAAAAGTAAAGTCCTGGGAATTGTTGTCGCCCATGTGAACGATAAAGAATTTCAAAAGTGTGGATTACCACTTGAAATACCAGATCCCGTGCTCTTTCCAAAGCGTTATATAGTACTGTTGCTTCATGTATGATCCATTGGCCATGAGGTGTTCGTAATCCAAATGCGCCATGCATGAATAATAGGAAATGTACAAAAAAATTCCCGAAGGAGTTTTTGGAAGAAACTGTTGAAAATAAGAACGGATATCCTAAGTATCGCAGGCGTAATAATGGAATAATTGCACGAAAAGGTGTTCATCAAATTGATAATCTTGGGCAATTCCTTATAATCCCTTTCTACTATTGAAATACAAATATGTATATTAAGGCTAAGGCTCGGCATTTTTGGAATTCGTTAGATGCGACAAATTGTAACACATACCTACATGCGATATGTTAGCTCACACGTTTGCAGTCCATGATGATGGCTTCCAGAATGTGTATTTTCGAGAAGGGGTTGAACAAAATGCAGTTGAAGTCTTGAAGTATCAAATTTAAAGCGTACTAGCATGGTTTGATTTAAACATGCGTGATCAGAATGCTAGCCAATATTTGTATAATGACATCCCGCAATATTACAAATTTACTAACAATAAATGGATGCCACGCCAAAGAGGTCATATGATCATATCCGATATTATATACGCATGTTACTACTTCACGTAAAAGGAGCTAAATGTTTTTCTCACTTGCGCTCCTACAATGGGGTAACCTTGCAAACCTTCAAAGAAGCGGCACTTTTACGAGGTCTACTTGAGGACGATTCCGAGTGGCAAAACTGTTTGGAAGAAATGCAGTGCACGCATATGCCACGACTACTGCGGGAACTGTTTTCTTATATTTGTTGTTTTTGCCAACCAACATCACCAAATCAATTGTGAATGACATTCAAAGCTTCTATGACAGCAGATATGGTTTAAGTTGATGAATCTTGAATCTGCATCTGAAAATGCGGCTTTACACCAAATCGATCAAATTCTAAGAGCTAATGGTTTAAACAGCAGGGAGATCAGTCTACCAATACCGAATATGTTACAATCTATTGAGCTTGCATATAACCAAGTTGAAGAGATTGTGCGAGGTGCTGATATCTACATGATCATTTAAATAATGATCAAAAAATGAAGTAAATCGGATTCTGAACGCAACCTCAGGTCATGCCGAAGCTAATTTGTCCTTCTTGGAAGCTCCCGTCGGATGTGGTAAAACGTTCGGTTATTCATGTATTTTGAGTACAGTTAGGGGACGACGTGACATAGCTCTGACAGCTGCCTAGAGTGGAATACCATCATTACTATTAGATAGCGGAACGACACTCCATCGTTTATTCGGTCTCCCTGTACCGATAATATCTTCGTCCGTTTCTTCGATAAAACCAACATGAAATAGAGCTACAGCGTTCCGTAAAGGGGTCGTAACGATATCCCGCATTTGAAAATCCCGCTTTTCAAAATCGCGCTTTTCAAAATCCCGATTCTGCAAAAATAAAAATCCCGGTTTTCAGAAAATCCCGATTTTGATTTTTATTTTACTTTATAAAATTTCATTCACCAGAAAGCGCGGCTCGAATTAAAAAAATTCGTCTTTAAACTTTCAAAACCAAGATTTTAAAGCGGGATTTTGAAAAACGGGATTTTGAAGGCGGGATTTTGAAAAGCGGGCAAACTTACCTTCCCCTTCCGTAAAGCGTCATTTATTTTAATTGATGAGGCATCGATGATACCAGCAACGACAGTGGACTGTATAGATCGCCTACTTCGTGATATTATGAAGTGTAAGGACGCGTTGGTAGCTAACGTTCCAATGGTTGGGAAAGTAATACTTTTCGGTGGAGATTTCAGACAAGTCTTACCAGTGGTGCCATTGGCAAGTAAAGTTTAAATCCTCGAATCGTGCATTCAGACAAGCAGAATTTGGAATTCTCTCATCAAACTTTATTTAAGTAAAAATATGCGTGCTGATGCCAATGAACGAGAATTTTCCAAGTGGTTGCTTCAATTGGGAAATGGAACACTGCAATGTACTCATGGACAAAATATGATTGAGGTTCCCACCAGTTTTATATGCGAACAAAACTCAATTGTTCACCATATTTTTGGTGATTCTTTGGATCCCCGTAATACAGATCAGTATTCAGTGAGAGCAATTGTTTGCCCGTTAAATAATAATTGCTACCAGATCAACAAAGAAGTGCTAAATTTAATTGCCGGGGATTCCGAGGAATATTGCAGTGCCGATCCGATCATCACAACAGATCCTTCTGAAACATATAAGCATACTACTAGAGAATATTAAATCTATTACACCTATTGGAATGCCACCACACAAACTAATCTTGAAAGTTGGTGCAATATGTAGTTATGCTTATCAGGAATATGAATTTAGAATTAGGTTTAGTCAATGGTGTTCGTATGGTGGTGATTGAATTAGTTGAAAAATCTGTAAAATTAGGAGTTATTAAGGAAAATGCAATATTGTTGTTATGCCAAGAATAAAGCTGCTAACTACTGATCTAAATATGCCGTTTACAATATATTGCCATTAAGACTTGCATTTGCTATCACTATAAACAAAGCGCAGGGGGAGACGTTTCAAAAAATTGGTATCTACCTAAACCAGTATTTACTCACGGGCAGCTATATGTGGCTTTTAGTCATGCGAGGGCTCCCAGTGATGTCAAGGAAGTTATAAATAAAACGAGTGAGCAATAAGAAGATAAAGACCGCGTTTATACGAAAAATATTGTTTATAAAGAAATACTTCTAACAAATAAAATTACACAATTATTCAACTAAGGCCAAGGACCAACAGTTAAAGTTTGCTAGATAATTATAATAAAATATATTGAACTAAAATAAATGGGTTACTTGATTGCATAATAGCAGCATACAACACATATACAAAACCGGTACCATTTGGCAAACTAAATTTGCCGTAGAGTCGGCCCCATAGGGCCACAGTTTGAACTAAAAATTCAATCACAATCTAATCGAGAGTTTGCGCAAAAATTTGGATGCAATTTTATTAAAAAATATTTAAAAATTGAGTTTGAATTCCAAACTTAATTAACACAATTATCTTTGAAAGTAAGCTAGAAATTTTATGATATCTAAATGTGCTTGATTAGAAATTTGGAGTACCTACATTTGCACTTGACCAAAAACGTAACTGTAATTTAGTTTTTAGTTTAAAAGTTGAGGTTATATTTCGAATTGGCCGGCAAGACAAAAATTAAAGATTAAGTTACAATTATAAAATAGTTTTGAGCAAAATTTTATGTTTAGTGAGGGAAAAATTCTGAGAAAAGGTTGAGCTTGAATTCCAAAATTTTTATTGCAATTAGATAGAAATTTTGACATATTTTGAATACAGATAGGCTAAGTTCCAAACACGATTAGATAAAATTGAAGGAGGAATTGAGTTATAAGTTTGAGTGAAATTTAAAATACAGAAATGATTCGACAAGTATAAGTTTGATATTCCAAACTAAACTTTAGACTCTTTTTAACTAAAAGAATATGAATTCTAAACTGTAATTGAATATAATCTTGATGGCAACTTAAATTAAAAATTGAGTGAATTAAAATTTGATTGAGCAAAAATCCGAGCGTAATTTAGCTTTTCTTAGTTTAAAACTTGCTTTAATAGCGTAAGTCTGTTACTTTCAACCATCACGGCCTTCTTTTGAAGTAAGGATCGCTTACTTACCAGGATAAATTTTTAAGTGTATAGATGTGGAACCATTTTTGGACTACTTCTCCAGCACTTTGTAATCCAGGAGAGTTAGTTTATCCAGCCTTATAGCCAAAAACTTGATCATTTTTTTATTAATGAGTGAATTGAAATCCTTTTAAGATAATTAGACCATATATTTTTCATATTAATCACATATTGTACCACATATTTTGCAATTTTGGTTACATATTTTAGGAACATATTTTTGACTTTTTAGAACCTACAAATCCTAAGCTGTTTGTGGAGCTACCATCCCAGCTTTGAAATTTGATATATGTTCCATGATATTATTGATTTTTTTAACTGCAACATTGGAAACTGTGTGCCCAATGACCTTCGTCATTTAGGTCTTAAAATTTTCCTGATTCAGGTATAGTTAAATAATCGCTGGTAATGGTTTAATTCAATTTAGATTAAAACTAACCGACAATAATTACTAGAAAATTCTAAGTTGTAGATTTCACAATATTAAGTAAATATTTGAAATTTGGATTAAAAGGCGAGCCTAGCGGATAACTGTGGCAGATTACGTTTAACAGTTTTAAGCACGAACTCTTGGTAGAAACATTTGTTACAATTCGAAGGCAACGCTTTGTCGACTGCCTATTTATAATTTTTGATTTTTTGCTTCAAATAAAATTCGTACTCTTTGGCCATTAGGTATATACTTTATTAGATATAAACGTCATTTACCAGAAGACTACATCAGAATCTAAATTTTTTTAGTAAAGTCAGTAATTTCATACTTCATACATTCAACTTTTTTTTATACGGAATCTCCACTCAAATGTAAAATGAAAATGTAATACAAAAAAAATAACGTTCGACGTAGAAAGTAGTTTTTAAACATGAAATAATGGACAATTCATATTATACTATATATCGAGATTGTTTTCGGTAAAGTACCACCCAAAATATTTAAATTTAGCTAATAATGGAAGCGGAAAATTTAATAATCGATTGTGTGTATATAGCACGTAACTGCTAGATGTAATTTTCATTTTAGAAATAATTAAAACTCCAAAGCACATTATTATGTTCTTACATAAGACATATTTCTCGTTTCAATATCTCAATTTTTTTGCTGTCGTTTTAAATGGCAAAAACTACATCTTAATAAGTTAAGAAGACAAAATGTTCATGTACCCAAATATAGATATAAAATAAACTCGTACTTATTATAAAGATCTTAACCTTCAAAAATGTATATTTATACAATTAACCAGCCAATCTTAAAACGTCTTGTTCAAAATACAAAAAAAAAAATTTCCTAAACATAAAATTAAGAAATAATACGATTTTAGCCACAGAATATAAGATGGTTAAGCAAAAAGAAAAAGGAAAATCTAAAATCAACCTTACCTTCGTTTGGTTATTTAACGGTAAGGATTTTCAAGTGATTACGCCCTGGAATATTGCACAAAAAATAATAAAAAAAACATTTTTGAAAAATTAGCATTTTAATAAATTTTTAGATTTTCTTCTTGTGTGTTTTAATAAAGGTCATTTTTTTTTTGGTGTAGTGTGTTTATGTTAAGGCGAATGTGCCAAGACCGGCGGATGTGCGAATAAAAATGGGAAAATTTCACTTTAACGATTAAAAATCCCTGAAAAGCTCTTTGAGACTGCAGCTTTGCCCAACATATTTTAAATTCCACTTTAGGTCCCTGTCTAGCGGGAACTCCATAGATATAGAAGCTAGGGCCACCAAACATTTTCGGAATATTAAACCCTATTATAATTATTTATAATCGTTTAACTGGATTTTTAATTTTGTATACGCACATCCGCCGGTCTCCGCACATATCGTGGGATCGAATATTTACGATGTAGTTTAGTTCTCTATTTTATTGAAGCTTTAACAAATCAAAACCTGTGTAAAAAACATTGAAATGTATTTTTAGTTAAGGACCTTTCCTATATTAAATTGCCACATGCTTCCTGCCTCTGTAAATGAGAAATGAAATATGAGAAATGAGAATTGAAAAATGAGAAACGAGAAATTAAAAATGAATATTAGAGATGCCAAATAAGAAATGAGATATGAGAAATGAGAAAATAGAAATGAGAAATGAGAAATTAGGATTAAAAAATGAAAAATGAGTAATAAAAAATGAGAAATGAGAAAAGACAAATGAGAAATGAAAAATGAGAAATGAAAAATTGAAAATGAAAAAATTGAAATAAGGAATGAAATGAAATAAAAAATTAAATCAAATGAAATGGTCTGTAAAAGAACTTGTCAAGGTCCTCTTGGGACGGGTTTGCACCATGGGCCTTTATGACATTGAGTGTGGGGTCTTTATGGGTTCCAACTAATTTTAATAATAATATTGGGCGACTTGAAAATAGAGCCATTGGTCGCATTAGAAATTACATAGCTTAGCAACGGCTGTACAATATATTTCCTCATCATTTTGTTTTCCTTGAACAACTTCCTTGCTACCTTCCATCCCGTACAAATCTCGTTAATTTAAATAACAATGGTTTGATATCGAATAAGAGGCAGATGATTAAAGTGTATAAACTGGATTACTTCGGTCTAAAAAGACCAAAGTATTGAAATCCTGTCAAAAATGACGAAACATTTGGTTGGTTCAAAACCACTTTTCTCGACGTTTTGAAAGTCCCTGAGTCTGAAAAAGCAAAATGTCCGTCCGTCTGTCTGAATGTCTGGATGTCCGGATGTCTGTACCCATGGTATCTCGAGAACGGCTTGTCCGATTTGGAATTTTGTTTCGCCAATCTGTTTCTATGGTCAAGGCGGAGGTTTGAACAGCTTTTGGAGATTTTACGTCAAGAGAGTGGGGTATCTGCCATACGAATTGACCCAAAATACCTGGTTTTATAAATATTTACATTTTTTTATATATGCTGGTTTTATTATTGAATTGGACATTGAATTTGAAATTGATGGCAAGGTTAAGTTAGGGGTCAATTTGCGGGTTGAATTGAAGTTGAGCTGGAGTTGAGTTGGGATTGGATTAGGATGTAGTGAGCAGTTAACAAATGATGGAACTTGCCAATTTATCAACCGATTATTATGAAATTTGACATGTGCATGGTAAATGAGATTCTAAAATGTAAAATGGAAGTTGGCCAGGTACACGGTTAGGAGTATTGGTATGATTTGTATACTACTTTCGGTATAAAGTTGTAGAATACTATTTTTCGTGTTAAATTGGATGCCCATGTTACTGAAGCTTTTGACCTGTTTGGCTGTTGTTCTATAAGTAAATAAATGTTGGTTAAAATAGAAATCAATACTGTCAAAACTGTCACACCAACTTTATGACCCAGGTGAAGGCTATCCCTTCAGCCCTTTATATTTTACATTTGAAAAACGCGTACTAATTACAAAAGTAAGGTTAGGAATATGTAAAATAACCGAGCTTTTAATAAGATGGCACCACTTTATCTGTGAATATAAAAAACAAATTATAAAAAACTGTATGTATGTACATATATTTATATGCACCTTAAAAAAGCTTGCCACTCAAATGTATCTCAAATTTTAGCTTCAGCAAAAAGCACAACTTTGCTTAATAAATTCCACCTCGTATACCGAAAAATTAAAAGTTTGGACGTTTTTTGTTTTGAATTTATTATTTATTCGTATATTTATTTTAATTTTAATCACTATTCAGACACCTACACTCATATCAAATGTTTTGAAATTTTTCTTATTAAAATCTGTTACTAGATATTTCATAAACAAAAAATAATAATTTTGACGTGTTCATATCCTCGTAGATGACAGAAATAATTTTGTTCTAAAAATAAAAAATAAAAATCTGAAGAGATTTTAATTTTTTTTTAATGAATTTCAATTGAAAAAAGTTTGTATATGTACATATATGTATGTATTGTTATGAGACAGGTAAAGTTTATATCTATGTGAATATAAATTGTAAGCTTCGTTAAAAAACAAAAACAAATAAATTGTAAAAGTTTTAAATTTTTTTTTTTTTCTCAATTGGAAATGAATTTTAATGATAAATTAAGAAAGTTTTTTGTGCTTTTCAATTATTTACGTATGTTGTAAACTATAACCTCCGACATATACTATAAATCATTGTATACTGTGTCGGGATTTAATCCTAAGCTAAGCTTAGATGCAATAATTGATTTTTTTGATGTTATACAAAGCCAGTATTATGGATCGCTATCGTTCGTATTAAAACGTTTTTTTTTTGCTATTTAATATTCGGAAAAGTCTGAATCAATCACCATCAGTTTAACTAGCTGAAATGAAAACGGAATATTTTCCCCATTTTCTGACTTTTAATTAAAAACATAAAAATAACAAGAAACATTTTTTTTTTGAATTGGTCGTCTCGTCAACCTGACATTTATATTTCATACAACATAAAATACGAAATTGTATTTTTTTTTTGTAGATTTAAGAATTACACGAAAATCTTTGTGACAGATGGTACAGATTTTCATCTAGATTTATACTAAGGATGATTTTTTTTTTTTTTAATTTTTTATCCACCGTTCGCTTGTATTTATATCTGTTTCGCTAGAAATGTTGAAATTATTTTTTTTTTGTATATAAGATGGCAAATTAAACGAATAAACGTTTTGAGGTGTATTTAGTTGTTGTTGTCGAAACACCGACGACCAAAAACACAAAACAATGAGTTCAATAAATTTTAGGTTTTGTTCCGATTATCAATCCATTAAACTAATTTTTAAATTCAATGAACCAGATGCTGAAATACTATATATAGCGTATAAACTTTGCTCGATACACAACAGGCGAAATAAAATCTCGATGTACGAGATGAGGAAAAATAAAAAATTAAATAATTGCTTTGATAGAGGAAAATTTTTCAATTTTTTATTTTTTTTTATTTTGCGCTTTGGTTCTCTTCTTATTCAAATTGATTTGATGGAAAATTTATGGAAATTACGTTTCGAGTTTTTGGTTTTGCGGTTGTTGTTGTATATATGTACATACATATATTCCATTTGCCTTTGAAACGAAACACGAATTGATTTTACATTATGTATGTAGAATGATGATAGTCAAAATGTGCATGTGTTCAGCATAAATATGTTGTATATAGTGTATGTGGTAAATATTCTACATTCATACATGCGATAAACAATGCAAATTTAGACACTTGAATAGCGTCTAAATTGGTTTTGGGTATATGTATTGTTTGTATGGAAACCGATCAGAATCGATTGAGGGTATAATGTGAGTGTATTTAATGTTGGTTTCCAGACATAAGTGCAATTTTATGGTTAAATATGCCAAAACTTTTGGTTAGTACAATATTATTTATTACCAATTTAACGCCAAGAGCTTTTTTCTAAATGCTTTGTGTCACTAAGCATGATACATTTCATATACTCAACTTGAGTACATTTCAGTTTATTTATTTAATATTTATCCAAATTGCTCTTCATAATTTCTTCAATCATTTTCGAAGGGCATGCTTACAAAAAGGAGGTTCTTCAGCGATGCAGAAAGTGGCGTTACTTATAGATATGTTGATAATATTTCATTCAATGATAGTCAAAATGTGAAGCTTTGAATTAATATGCCGGCCAGCACACTATGTAGTTTGGATACAAAATTACGAGCTGTACCTAGTGTTATTTGACAAATGAAATCGACTAGCTGGATGCTCCGCTAAGAAATGTTACACTCTATGTATTTCCAGGACCCTATTGCACCAACTACTTATCACTTATTACTTATCAACTTATCATAATTTTTGATAATTATCTGTTGTGCCAAATTAAAATTTGATAAGTATTTTATTGAGTTATAATAAGTGATAAGCACTCAATTATCAAAATTAAGTTGCACCAATTCGCGAAATGATAAATGATAAGTAATATTTTGATAAGCGTTAAGTTTGAGGTTTCTGAAAAGTTTTTCTTAGTTCTGTTGCACCAAAAGTTTTAACTTATCATTTTATCAATAATCAACTACTTTAATGATAATTACCCAAAATATCAATAAAAAAAATTTCACTACTCAAATTGATAAGAGCTACAAATTGTAGTGACATGACGAAAGTCTGTTAAAAACGTTTTTTCCCCTGTTATTGTAAGATGAGAACTTTTATTCTATTTTTATTATTATAAAACTATGATTGTGACACACGATTATGATAAAATTTGACATGGGCGATGGGAATGGGATTCTAAATTGATTTTTGGATAAAGTTGTGGATTGTGGCCAATTACTAAGGAACTTGGCCTTTTCCTATCCGATATTGATGAAATTCAGCATTTCCAATGAAAATGGGATTTTTAAATGTTTTTTAGAGGAAGTTCTGGAATATGGCCAATTAGGAAGGAACTTGACCATTCTTATCCGATTTTGATGAAATTGAGCATGCACGATGGAAATGGGATACTTAAAAATGTATGTTTTTCGGAAAATAATAAATAAAAAAAATAAAAAAAAAAAAAAAAAAAATGATTTTTAGATTAAGTTCTGGAATATGGCCAATTATGATTGACCATATTCCAGACCTTCACCTATAAATCATTTTAGAATCCCATTTCCATTGTACTTGTCGAGTTTCAACGTAATCGGTTGATAAATAGCCAAGTTCCATCCTACTCATGGATCATTACAACTTATCATAAAAATTTGATAATTTGTCATTTGATGAGTAAGTTATACACATTCTAATGTGCAACGCTTTTCACTTATCATTACCAAAATTTGATAAGTTTTTAAATTGATAAGTGAGTGAGATTTTTTACTTTTGGTGAAACACTTATCACTTATCATTATCAAAAAAACTAACTTATGATAAGTTGATAAGTAATAGTTTAAAAGAATGGAAACATCCAAAAACGGAAACCGCTGTAGTCCAAGAAGCTTACTGTTTTAAGAACTGTCCAAGAAGCATACTTACAGTTTTTGCGGAGAACACCAGTTTGTTAACTCGAATAAACAACCTAAAGGAAACCTCGAAACAATATATTCCATCTGCTTCGGAAAATGGGTTGGAATCCGTTCCAAAAACTTCAGCAAACACACCAGTTCGGATTCAGAATTTAAAGTGTAGATCGTTTCTCAAATTATCATGACATTAATGATAATGTACAAAAGAAACCTGATCATTCTAGTTGTATAATTCAGTCTACATACAAATCATAAATCTAATCCAGATTCAGTTCATAAGTATTACAATTCAAACCTCTAGTTTTACTTAGTTAACTCTGTAGAGTTTGCTGTGGAACAATAGCAAATTTCTCAAACAAAAATACATTTTAAAAATGTACTAATCTTATAGAACTTGAAGTTTTTGATTTATCGGCTAACCGCTGATACCTTAATTAGTTATATTTTCATCTGATGATCAAACACATTTGTGTTGATTATGATTTAATTTTAAAAACAGTGGTGATTAATAAATAATGGTTAAATAAATTACATATGTACAACAATAAATAATAAAAACCTAGCTAAATTAAAAAACATAAATTAGTGAACAATAAATCTAACAATATTTGTAAATACATTTAATTAAATAAAGTGCAAAGCCATAAAATCATTAACGAAAATTGGATTTAATATTTAGTATTCCGGATACCCAAAATGTTTCTCAGCTCTCTCTATCATCGATCAGTACAACATAATCTCTCAGAAAAATTTCCTTCTCTACAAACTAGCTCAGAACACCAGAAATTCGTTCACCTGTCCAAGTGCACTTTGAATATGAAAAAAATAACTGCGGATTCCAATCGAATGAATGTACACAATCTACAATCTTGTGACCAAAATAACACAACATTTGGAGATCTTGATTGTAACATATTCAATAATAAGAAATTTAACCAAAGCGATAAACTTGTAAAGTGGAGGAATGGAAACTTCAGTACTAACACTTCTTACACTTTCTGCCGTAGGCACTTGGCGAAACACACTTAATAAACACATTTTTAAAATTTTTTAAAAACACTTGTTAAATATTTCGCAAAATTACAAAAGGTTTAAAAAATCACTCGATCGATTTCAGCTTATTAGGCCATCATCAGGAGTATCTACTAAACTGTAAAAATAAAAATGTAGTTAATATATATATATAGTTGGAAAAAGCAAAAAGTGAAACCAAAATATACCAATAAAAAAATGTGGGAGTGGTAAACAATAAAATTGGTGACAGCAATAAACATTAAAAATTAAAAAAGGAGGTGAGTTAAACACAGGTAAAATTGGTGAGAGCAATAAACATTAAAAATTAAAAATTAAAAGGGGGTGAGTTAAACACAGGTATATGATTATTGATTAGTCAACGGTCGAATAACAAAATTCCAGATGTTGATTTTTTTTTTTTTTTTTTTTTTTTTTTTTCTACCCTTTCTTTATTTTATTATAACCCGACGTAATAGTAATTTTATGGTATGGAATGAGTATGTGAATAAAACAATGCGGGGTCGGTAATTGGTGAGAAACGAATTTCTCTCTGTTCGTTGAGGATATTTTGGTTAAGAAATATAGCTTTTCGGATTTCGTAAGATTCTAAGTTGTCTAAACGTCTGCTTTTTGGTTGTACATGTAATATTTCTAAATTGTTTAAACTGGATGTGTGGTTTTCTAACGTTAAATGATTATAAAGGGATGATTCATGGCTACCAGATAAATGTTCTTTAACTCTAACTTCAAAATTGCGCCCAGTCTGTCCGATATAAGAGGAACTACAATCATTGCAATTGATCCTATAAACGCCAGACTTGGAAAGGCGATCAATTCTTGGTTTATTGTTAAAAATCATTTTCTTAATTGTATTATTGTTATAAAAAGCAAAGCTAATATCTGTATATTGTGTCACGATGTTACTAATCCGTTGACTAGTTTTTCCTATATACTCTAAGCGGCGCCAATTTTTCGGCATTGGGCTATCAGGTGGATAAATGTTAGCTAAAGCTTTATGTTTCAGTTTTCTGTTTAATAGCTTTAATATAGTCTTAGCTGCATAACCGTTATTCGCTGCTATTCGCTGCTCGAATCGATCGAGTGATTTTTTAAACCTTTTGTAATTTTGCGAAATATTTAACAAGTGTTTTTAAAAAATTTTAAAAATGTGTTTATTCAGTACTAACGTTACCGACTTTGTATTTTGGTTTGAAACGTTGGCTAGGCGCTGTGGATATGATAGTAATTCCTTAGACCGATACATATTTGATTACGTCTCCGTTGATGTAGATACCTTCTTGAGAGAACGCTGAAACACCCCGTCATATTTAACGAAGGCAATATCCGATGCAATAGAGTTCGGCAGTGTTTTTTAAACTTCAAATTTGAACTGGTAAATAATATAATAGGAAAAATTGTAATTATATAATAATTGTGATTATATTTACTAGCAAAAAAAAACATATGACGAAAGGAAAAAGTATTCTCAAGAGATAAAATCGGCAGTTTTGAAATGTGTTGCCGATTGGAGTAATCAATCAGCAGTTAGTCGTCAGTTTGATATACCAAACTCAACTGTAAACGAGTGGTGTACAAATCAATGCGCCCCAGGGACCTTAGAGCGCAAGCTTTGAACTGAACGACCTCGCAAGATCACAAAATTAGAAGATTCCGTCATTGTAAGACAGTAACTAGCAAATCCGAGACTGTCCGCGTCACTTATCTCCAAAAAAAATCGCGCAGCCCGTTTGAAGTTTGCGAAAGAGCATTTAAATTGAAGATCCAAACAGTGGGGAATAATCAAATGGAGCGACGAAAATAAATTGAATATGTTCTCTTCTAATGGAATTCAGTATGTTCGTCGCCCAGTCAACAAAAGAAATGATGTGAAATATCTGAAAAATCCGCGAAAAACGTTTTGATTCAAACAAGTTATAACACCAAAAAATCTTCCGGTGACTTTTTAGCGATACTGTACATATTACAAGTTTTTTATTTTGGTTGTGTTCAACAAGACGTAAAAAAAATAAACTGTCCCAATTATAGGTTCCATATACTAGCACGGAAAGCCTGGGATCGAACTTTGCCAGATCTGGGATGCGATCTCTTACTATGTGTTATGGAATTTTTGTTCATTTATCTTTATTCTTTCATCGTTTTTTCCTTAAAGTTGTGTGTGTAAACAGGGGGAGAGACAAAAATCCCTAAAGAGTCAAAATCCCGAGGGCACAAAATCCCGAGGGTTTTAAAAAATCCCGAACACACATAATCCCGAAGATACAAAATCCCGAGGGTACAAAATCCTGACAATACAAAATCCCAAGGATACTAAATCCCGAAGATACAAAATCCGTAGGGTACAAGATCCCAAAAGCTTATGAAAATTCCAAAATCTAGTTGGTAAAATTTTCGAGTTGGTTACCTTATCTAGAAAAAAATAATACAGAAACTGAAAATCCCGAAAGAAAAATCCCGAAAAAAAATCCAGAAACAAAAAAATTCAGAAAAAAAAAAATCCAAAATCCAGAAACGCAATTATCGACGTGCGGACCAAATTAAAATTAAAATTTGAAAAATGTCTATCTTTAAGTTTTTCCGTAAAGCTCTTAATACCTATTTATGATAATAGAAATTGCTTCGTCAACCTTGCAGACATAGATCAAAGGAATCGTACCGCTCCTATCGCTTCTACTGATAGTAAGTTATTTTGTGGTTGGCTTAATTCGTTGGGTTAGTATGGCATCGACAAATGTATTGGAGCGAATTGCGGATTTAATGCTTCGTCAACCTTGCCCCGGTGGCACAGTTGTTAGCATGCTCGCTTCAAGCTCCGGAGGTCCCGGGTTCGATTCCCGGCGGGTGATGAAAAAATCACGGCTGGTTAATGTAAGGATCAATGAACTAATCATTCATTATCCGTTATAAAAATGATTACGAAATTTCACTATGAAGCGGCCAAGTCCCTCTATGGGATGTAGCGCCAGCGAAAAAAAAAAAAAAAAACCTTTCAGACACAGATCAAAGAAATTATAACTCTCGTATCGCTTCTCTTGATAGATGTACCACAAATGGTTTAAGTGATGTCAAAAGTCTAAAAATGCCTATAAAATTGATTTTTTTTTTCATTTATTTTAAACAAAATATTTTTTGTGGATTGCTTTTCCAGTAATTTCTAGATTTTTTTCGGGATTTTATTTTTCTGGATATTTTATTCTGGATTTTAAAATTTCTGAATTTTTTTTTTTCAGGCAAATGTAGTGATCCCGGAGTTTTCCCTTGATTTAAAGATGAATACACACGAAAAATCGAACATCGGAAATAGTGATGGTTATAACGGGATACCATCACATTCCTGAACGGAAAAATCCCGTAAAAATTGATGTTTTAAAATTGATGAGATGTTAAAATTTCAAATAATCGTTAAATAGGGGCTTTTAAGGTATAAAACGTATTCAAATAATATTTCACAAATTTTTTATATTTAAAAAACTTGATGGGGTATTTTGTTTTTTCGGGATTATTTTATTCTGCATAACGATACCACCCGGTTATAATGGATGGATATCTCGCACTTCAAAATCCCGCTTTATCAAAGTCCCGCCCAAAAAAATCCCGCTGTTTAAAATCCCATTTTCATAATCCTGTTTTCAAAATCCCGGTTCTGCGCAAAAATAAAAATCCCGGTTTTCAGAAAATCCCGGTTTTCAGAAAGTCCCGGTTCTGATTTTTATTTTAGTTTAAAATAAATTAAAATTCTCCTTCAACAGAAGGGGCAGCCCGAATTAAAAACAAGATGTCTTTCAAAACCATGATCTTTGAAAACCAGGATTTTGAAAATCGCGATTTTGGAAACTGAGATTTTGGAAACCGGGATTTTGAATCCATAATTTTGAAGGCGGGATTTTACAATACATCACCCTTTGGAGTTTCATCGGGATTACGAGATTTTGTACCCTCGGGATTATGTATCTTCGGGAATTCGTACTCTCGGGATTTTGTACCTTCGGGATTTTGATTTGCGAGATTTTGTCCCTCGGGATTATGCCCCGCGGGATTTTGTCCTTCGGAAATAAAATCCCAAAAAACCAAATTTTTTAAAAATAACAAATTTTTTAAATATTATTTTAATTCGTTGTATACCTTGGAGGATGGGGGCTACCGCCCCCAAACCCCCGCCCTGACGATTTTTTGGAATTCTAATATTTATAGAGATTGAACCATTTTTGAAAAATTTGTATTTTTAATAATAATTCACATACTAAAATAGGGAACTCTCCAAAGCAGCTTAGCATTGGATCCTTTGCGCAAGGATGACAGGTAAACGTCAGAAAAATTTCAAAAATATTAACATTTGTAAAAATATTTAGGGGAGAGTCTCCGGTTGCGGTGTCCCCTGTATAACATTTGACAGAATGCAAATATGGCTGATCTGACTGTTGTCTTACTTGTATTTTGACAGTACGCAGTTTTCTAGTTAATATCAAAGTGAATGGACGAGCTTGTTCATTTGCTGCGATCACATTAAAAAAATTCCGCAAAAATCAACGCAATTGTAATTTTCCAATGTTTTAAAAGTATGATAAATCAAAATGAATAATCTCAAAGAGAAGAGTGTTATCGATATGCCCACAGTATTTTCGTTGTGATTTGGGATGCCACATCGATTTATTTCAAAATCATGACGCATCACATTTTTTTGGTTACTGCGATAATGGTCGTGATTTCCGTGGACACCCTTTTTTTCATTTAAAGCGTCTGTTTGACTGGAAAACTGCCTGACACCATCGTTTATGCCGACATAACATATTGTTACGATGACACATAGGATGGAATAAAATAAGAAAAAGAAGGCAATTGCAACTGCCACATTGTCGGCTAAAGGCTCTAAAAAAAGAACTCTTCACCATCTGATGATAATATCGACTTCTGCATCACCTGTTTGAAGCCCCTGCCATCGAAGTTAACCGCTGCATATTTCATCAAGTGCAACACGTGTGATCGGCCCGTGCATTCCAACTATTTCACATATAAACATTGTATTTCTGACTTGGAAGATGAGGAAAACGATAAATAATTTTTAAGAAAGCCTTTCTTTGTTATTTTTGCCGCTGAAGGCATATAAAATTAATAAACCTCGAAATTCTTTCGAATTAGGTGCGTTTTCCTGAAACTATTCCCATTTTCAGCGAATTTTCGAAGGATGCCCAAACCGGTTACGATTTTTTTTTTTGCCAAAAAAGATGACTTCACAAAATTGGTCGTACATTTTTTCTAGTTGACGGAATCAATGTAGTTACTTTAGCAAACAGTTAGCTAATGCCTCTAGCTTTCCATTGATATTCATATTTCCGCATAATATGGTCTCATAGGAATATTATGGGTCAAAAACAAAACTGTGCCCACATCCGGAGACTCTCCCCTACGTTTGTATTTCACTTTTCGATTTGGGATTTATACGATCCACCCCGGATATTCCTATTATGAACTTTTTTTTCCTTCGAAAAAAGCAGAAATCATAAAATCCGCCATATTATGAAACTAAAAAGTGAAAACGAAATCGAATTATTCGAAAAGTGTATGTCAAAATCTGTCTGAGTGTCTGCTATTTAGTTGACGAATTTTGTTTTCTGTAGACGAATATTTTATTGTGTACATATTCCCTAAAAATTCAATTTAATTATGTTTTATCGAAAAATTTATTTAATTTTGACTTTCACCAATATAAATATAATAAAAATGTAAATTAAATATAAAGATGCTACATATTAATAAATAGAAAATATTCCCATTTACGTATTTTAACAATAATTACATTTTAATTAGATTTTACTGTCACTACAACTGGTGGACAATTTGAATTGCTTGTCAGTTTTATGGAGCGAAATGAAGGAATCGCGAAAAATATTTTGAATGCTCCACAATTTAAGGAGCAAACTAGTAACTTGTGGAAGGTTATTACGGAGGAAACCAGAAAGGTCCTCCATCCAAATCAGTAGACGGTTGGAAAACAGTGAGGTTATGTCAAGTTATAACTAAATTCCAAAAATATTAATTTTTCTTTTTTTAGGTAGGGAAAAACTTTAAATATAATATTAAAGCTAAAATTTGGTATAATAAAAAAATGAGGTAAAATATGTAAATTTGCGGTGGATCGGATTTTTCGATATCGTAAAAATCCGATATCGAATAAGTTTCATAATATCCCCCCTGAATTTATTATTATGTGTACCGAATGAAATTTGTGATTTGTACATGAAGAATTAAAACTAAACGGCAATATATAATCATTATTTTTCTGTACTTGTTCTATTGCACATATTGTACAATTTTTAAATAATCGTATTCATTCAAACTTTTTGTTCATTTTACGGTGAACATTCACCTTTTCATAATACCATTTATTATGTATGGATGTGATCTTAAGCCGCATTGGTAAACTGCTTGCCAACCATATGTTTTTTTTGCCAAATTTTTCAACAGCTATGGTAGTAATTGCTCCGTCCAGTTCTTTACCTTTCTTTTTGATGTAATATTGGGGACCTGGAAGTGTCGAGAAATCCATTTTGACGTAGGTCTCGTCGTTCATTTCGAAACAAGAATCTTTTCTTTCGTTCAACCATTTGTTGTGTTTCTTTGCTCGATCGATCCCTCTATTAAATAGTTCAACACTTCTTTTGGGGATTTTTGACTTCTTGTATGTCCGTAGATTATTTCTGGTTTTAGCTCGTTCCACAATCGATTTGGTTTGTTTTGGTTTTTCTGGCCAAATCTCGCACAGACATCGAGGGATATTTCGAAATGACTCTTACAATTTTCTGATCCAACATTTTATTTGGAGCACCTGATTTTTCTCCGGATCCGGGCTTGCGTGATACAGAAAGATTGATTTGACATTTTTTTTTACATTTGTTACCGTATTATTGGAAACACCGGCCAATTTACCAATTTTTTTATTGGTATACTCGGGATGATCATTACACAATCTAATTATTAAATCACATTTTTCTCCTTATGATGCGTCCATTTCGAAACAAATAAAACAAATGCCCAATTTGACGTTTATTCGTTTTTTTAAATTGTTTTTCTACAAAATAACGGTACCAGTTTTTTTCTTTTGCGTAGTAACCTATGAGATAATATAAATTTGGGAATCACAAATTTCATTCGGTACACATAATAGTAGGTTTGGTTTCATGTTTCCTATGGTTGGTGTTATTGTGTCTCTGCTTGCTTTATACTGTAACACTAGATTAATCTGTTTTAGTTTGGTTCCCTCGTTTGGGTACATTAATTGTCTCATTGAGCTTCCATCATCTTCCTCCTATTCGTTTCCATCCGATATTGGTGGTTTCTGTATTCTCTGCTTACTTCTGTGATTACCTATTGCTTCTGAGTGCCACTTTACCTTAGTTAATTCATCTTTTCGTATGTGATTTATTCGTTTATTTTTTGTTCTGTGATAACTTTTATGTAGTGGTCGTATGAATTGTGGCATCTTTATACTGCCGTATATTGGTAGTCTACTCCTGAATATTTTGTATTTTTCCCGTGTTAATTTCCTGTATAAATACTGGTACCAATTTGATAATTTCAGTTTGCCAATCAGAATTATTAACCATATGGTAGATACATCGTTTACTAATTCAAATCTTTGTTTGCTATTTCTAATCGCTCATTTTCTTCTCTGTGCTAAGTCGACTACATTTATTTGATGCGAGATGTCGGATCTGCCTTATTAACTATATACCTATATTTGTATGTTGTGGTGGAATGACGGCACTTCGTTTTGCTCGACAAGGTGGGATGGCAGTGTCAAAATTTTTTGTTGATTAAGATTTGAATCATTTTTAAGGCATATTTTCCTTAATTGGAAAAATAATTGGTCATAACATTTTTTGGATTTTTTGCTCATTAAGCAGAAAACCAGTGGAACAATTTCACCTTCAACGTTTCCATGTATAGAAAACAGTTGTCGCAACGCAATATGGAAGGAGCTACATAAAAAGTTCCATCCATAATCCAACAACTTCCTTTTGAAAGAAGCGTTAAAGAGGATTTTGTACCTAGCAAAATAATTTTTTCTCCCTCTCAAATATCTTCGCTCAACACAAATAACTCTCCTTCGAGATATATGAGCTGTTCAGGAATATAAATTTCTTCCAAACTGGTGGGCTGATTCATCTTACTTGCTAGGAAAATATACACGTAAATCGCTAGCTGTAGCAACAATTGCCTCTGTAATTATACATGAAGGTGGTAGATCGCTATTTTTGGCTCTTGATTTTAAATTTCTGTTGGTTGTTGCTATGATTTTGTCATTGGTGATAGGTGCATGGGAATGTACAGATGGAGTTTTAATTACTTGGTGTTTTATTTACGAAACAGGTTACAACCCGCACATTACAATAACACTTTGTTTGCTGGCTTACATACCAATTAAATGTTTTTTTGGTTTTTCGTCCTAGGTGGTAACTAAACCCGTGGTTAAATAATTTTTCCTTATACCTTCCTTTATTGGATATTACTGTGGGAATATTCATTTCTAGAAAATAATACAGTTTAGATGTAATAAAAAATACAAACAATAATTACTTACAATAGTACTTACTTGAGTATTATAAGCGAAAATTTTGGAAACAAGAGAAACTAATGTCGAGTTCATTCAGACTAAAAAACTTGAACTCGAGCAAAGAAAAAAAACACTGAACTAAATCATTTTCTGCTATGGCGAGTTCCGTTGTTTTTTGCTCAAGATCAGTTTTTTTAGGCTGAAAGAATTCGACATAAAATTATTTTACACGTACGTACATATGTCTCTATAAGAAAATCAGTTGCCTTTGATTTAATTTTAATATTCTTGTATTGCCGATACAGTCGAATTGCATCAACACTGATTTGTTATCTTACATAACAATTTGCCATACATTTATAGAATCGCGCGCACGATTCTACAAATGTACGGAAAATTGTTATGCAAGATTCTGTAATGCAAGATTTTATAATTGCATGATTTTGTAATGCAAGATATTGAAATGCTAGATTGGAAAAAACTCATTTCGCTTCCAGAAATGTCAAGCATCCAGCGAACATGTAGTTTAGAATTTGTATTGTCTTGTGCTAACTATTTTATCACATTACTAATAAAATCATACTAACTATCGAGTACTTAGGTGTTTGGAACCGGGTCGATTCCTACCCTTATCCTTTCCTTCAGTTTTGTTATATGTAAAAAGGGTGTACTGTGGACCAGGCGTCTAACCGGGAACCTGGCTTAGTCTTGATTATACACTCAAATCAATCAATCAATCAAATTTAATCACCAAATTTAACGAACACCTTTAGCCCTAAATCAAGTATTTAAATACAAAATATATGTGAAATATTTGATACTTAAGTAACATTACCCACCACAATAATTGGAAAAGATTTTTTGTTACACAAAGACTTAACATTATTGCTGTACTATAGGCTCATACTATAGAATCTCACTATTCCATAAATTATTAAAGTTACAAGTTAATAGGTTTTTCATTCAATATTCATAAATCTCTCTCTCCCATGGAATTGCTTTATTGAAAATCGTAAAAAATACTCATAATCCTTTGACCTCAAACTATAGAGATGTATGGTCGGTTATGTACATATACGAAAATCATACTGTATAACTCCTATTAATTTTTAAACTTTCCAATAAAAATATTAGAAAATTTCAAGCGAACAGCACAAAAAAACAAAAAAATACAAATGCAGGAAGAAATTATTTTGCTTCTGTTTGTTAGCAATAACATTTCGAATAATTTTTTCCAAACAATCGTTTTAATCCTCTTGGATTTTCATTCAGGTTGTAGATTTTTTCTGTAACCGTATTTGTTATTTTTTTCCATTTTCATCGTTATTATATTTTCACGTTACGTATACGAATATGTAGGTATGTAGATACTGAACTTTTTTTATTTTTTTTAATTTCCAAACTTATTTCCTAACTATATATGTACACATAATACTTTGTACTCGACGAAAATGGAGAAACGGAAAGGGGGACCGAATCAAACGAACTAACGATATAAATTTTAAGTTTCACACAGAGACTTGTAAATGTTTCAAGTTGAAATAATAAAGTAAAAAATAAAAAATCCTCGAGTAGAAGAAGACTGTAAAATAGTCTCATTTATATTCGTAACTTAATCTTTCGTTATTTCTTCATACTGGTAGATACTTAGTTTTTGTTGCTTTTGATTTCACTCCTATTTTCTTTATGGTGCTATTGTTTTAAAAATAATTTTCATTTTCAACCGTTCCTGGTTTAATGGCACACTATAATAATATAGTTTTATATGTATGTAAATACAATGCTTTGGAATAGGGGTGAGAACCCGGAGCTGAGAGTTTTTTTTTTACATTTTGTTGTTATTTTAGGGTGATCATCATCACACCCTACCAGTATAATTGAGAGTAATAATAAAATCACGGTCATTTGTTCTCTCTAAATGATACTATTATTGTGTCTTTTTGTTGCTGGAATGGCGCAAACATAAAAAAGATGGCACTTTTTGTGCTTTCTTACAAAATTTATTACTGTTTTCTGTTGAAAATACCTCAGTTGGTGGTAATCAGGGATTACATTTAATTTTTTTTTTTGGTATGTGTGTTACTTTCGCCATAGAAATTGAGTTTTAATTATTTTTTTTTTTTTTTTTTTGTAAAATCTTGGGATAATTTTAGTAATAAAACGGTAACAAAAAAAAAAGTGAGCAATGGTGCGCACACAGTAGTTTTTGTAAAGGATTTATAGCGTGAATTGTATATTTGACAGACCAGCGTAAGGTGATTCAATTTAAAACAAACCTCGCCAGTCAGCAAACTTTGAGATTAGGGCTTGCCCGGTATTCGGGACAAAGCAAGGTTTCTATCCCAAAATCATGTGATCTCTTATTATATAGGAAGTCTACCGGAGAAAAAAATGAAATTTAAACTAGCAGCGTTGATTTTACTCAACATATTGCCAACAGTTGGCGGAGCTGAATGCGCCCAACGACGATTTAATTTTTGTTAGAAACCCACATGTTAACGCAAAATTCCTTTCATTTTCGATTGATGTCGGCTTGATAGTATAGTGGGTCGTTTTTAAATTTGGTTGCTTTTCCATTTTTGGCTTAAACTTACCAACTAATTTTTCCTTGCGCCAGGTCTGCTTCGTCGAATAGCCGAAATAAAAATCGAGTCGTTTCTTTTTCTCTTTTACCATATAGGTCTTGGAACACTAAATTAATTATGGATCTAAAAAGAAAGTTTTGAAACTATCGTAATTGTGCTAATTTAGTTTGTAGGTATACCTGAATAGATAGGCCTTACTTAATTTAGGTCTCGGGACATTGTTGATATCTTATTTTAAATTGTTCAACCGATATTTGTATTTTATTCAGCAACGATGCTACACCGAGCTCCATGCTCAATTATATTGATTGTTAATGTAGAATAATGCGACGAGCCAATTATTGGACGGATGAACACTCAATAAACACAGTGCTAATAGCTCCCAATTTTTTTTTTTTAATTTTTATTTATTAACATAATCAGACATCCAGACGAGATGTCGAGATGATCTTAATCATCTTCTAATATCTATCTGAATTTCGGAATTAATATTTTGATTTTCATTTGATTGAACATTTCGTACATTATCATTTTGATTTTGACCATTTTCAATATTCGACGTTGCCGTCTGTCAATTAAATGCCATCTAGTTCTCCTAAATTTGCCCTGATAAGTTATGATCTAGCTTCTGACAACTGTTTCAATACCGTACCATAAATTCTTAAATCTACAATCCAAACATTATCCCCTTTTTTGAGTTTTAGTATGACGTACTATGACGTTTATTATAATTAGCTACCCTGGTGAGAAACCATTTGTCAAAGGAATAGTCCGATAATTCAAAAGTGCCATATCTATGTCCTCATTCATCTTTATGAGTCATTTAGCTGTCTTCACAGCCCCATTTGACTGGTTGTAGTAAGGACTAGACGTGTCGTGGATAAAATTATAGTTTAAAGCAAATTCTTTGAATTTCATTTTAAATTGAGGGCCGTTGTCGCTACGAAGTCTATCACAAATTCCATAACGAGAAAAATACAGTTTTAATTTTTAGACTATAACATCTTCGGTCAAAGAAGATTGCAAAGGAAAAGTTTCAAAAAAACGGGAAAAGTAGTCGGACATACCATTAGGATTATAACATACCAATGTTAATGTTTAAATAAATCAACTGCGACTCTTTGCCTTGGCCCAGTTCCTAATCATCTAATTGAGTGCTTAAACCAATCCATCATACTGACAACTGTGCTCGTCTCCGACACTTCGTGATTCCGTGATGGCCTGCGTGTATGAAAGCAATTACTTGTTTTTGAAGAGGTGCTGGAAATATAATTCGTGTTCCTTTGAGAAGTAAATTTTGTCAGCGTGATATATCCTCTAACGATATTGATAATATGGAAGAAGTTCATCACTGATTGCGCTTTGATCAGGCCATCCATCGACTGTTGTGCTCTTATTGTGCTTGCTTGATACGTTCTAAATACTCATTCGTAAAATTATTAATATATTTGTCTACTTCCAGACTTAACTCTTAATCGTCATAATTATATTTTAAAGGACTTCTAGACAATGCGTGTGCTACAACTAAAGTTTGTCCCGGAGCGTAAACAACTCTATATAATTGTATCGCATCAAACGCATTCGAAATCGTTAAAGTCTCGGTGTAAGTGTATCCCGATTTTATGTTTAAAGTATTTGCACCAATGGTTTGTGATCTGTTTCAAGCACAATATAAATTCCTGTGATGTAGCCGAAAAATTGTTCAGCCGCCCATATTAACCTGAGTGCTTCACGTTCTATCTGGACATAATGACTTTTCGTTTGTGTCATTGTTCTAGAAATGTACGCTACGATTTCACCGGATTTACCGACTTGAATTAGACAACTTCCTATTCCATAAGATGACGCATCCACACTTATATAATGATATTCTTACTTGGATCATAAAATACCAGTACAGGTGCTTCACATATAACTTTCTTCAATTGTGCAAATGAATTATTTTGAAGTAAGTCCATTATTAAGTTGTATTATTCTTCAAGAAATTATTTAATGGCTCTAACAAATTCGATTTATTTTGAATAAATTTCCCAATAAACCTGAGAAGTTGAGATTTATTTTCTGGAACGACGAAACGCTTGATATACTCTCTACTCCATCTGGATCAATTGAAACTCCTTTTTCTGATAGAACGTGTCCTAACCATTTGACTTGTTGGACACCAAACCCGTATTTTGATTGATTTATTGTTATGTCTTCATCCCTTAAACGTTTAAGAACCATTTGAAGAATTTTATCATGTTCTTCTTTTGTATGTCATGTGTGTGAAGACGTCAATGTACGGTGTAGTATTTAGAAACGAAATACTCCGGTGCACAAGAAATTCCAAATGATAAACGAGTAAATCTAACCAAATGGTGTAATGAAGCAAGTTAATAATTGACTTTGTTTGTCAAGCTTAATCTGATAAAATCCTTTGTTGACATCGGTTTTCGACAAATATCTCGCTCCCGTTAAATTGGCTAATGTCGCTTCGATCCGTGGTATCGGATAATATGGCCTTCTCACTGATTCATTCAACTTAGTATAGTTAACACAAAATCTGATTTCCTTATCATCTTTAGGCATTACAACAATAGGTGACACTCAATCCGTCATGTCATGGAATTCAATTGAAGTCTAATAAATTGATCAATTTCATTTTTAAATTTGTTCATGTAGGGTATTGGTACTGGACGTGGTACTGACTGCATATATGGTTTCGAATTATCCTTCCATTTTATTGACACTTCGCCTTTAAATTGTGACATTTCGTTGAAAATGGTTGGATATTGCTTCGCAATATCTAAAGAGTTTTGCTGAGTTGAACACCTCGTGCTATTGATTTTAACGGAGCTAGGTGATGGTTGCAAAACTTTGAGTAACTTAATTGCTTCCCGTCGTCCTAATAGTGAAATTCTTAAGTTTTTTATAACGTAAACTAAACATTTTCCCGATAAATTGTTATACGAAAGGGTTAAATTCAGAGGACCTTAAATCTCCATAGGAGAACCATCAGGACCACTTGCCATTGAATTTGTGTTTAACTGTTCAAAAAAATGTTTAGGTGCTACGTGCTCCGGAACAGAATATGACAGTCCACCTGCCAATTTTCAGTCTCAGAAGGACGACATAGAATATGGCCTATGAATGAATCTATATAATTTCTCTCTACTTGACATTTCTTCTCGATGTTTACATGATTAACCTTATTATTATATCTGTGATCACAAATCATAATGGCTTAAGTGAAAAAATCGATTTTTCAGGAAAACGTTTTTAAAATTAAGAGGAGTTCAAAATCGTATGAGTTTTTTGAATTCTTGCTTTTATAAATGATTATTACGGTTGTTTATAGTTACCGGAATTTTACAAAAACTTGATATGATATGAAATCGAATCTATAGATTTAGAATTTGAGATACTATGTATAATGGCTTATCTCATCTTAAGCCATATTATGATTCGTGGCCACAGATACGTTTTTCTGTACCTATGTGTAATTCTTAAAATTCCTATTAGTAACATTCACTGACTTACATGAATTAACCCCGCAATTATGATAAATCGCATTCTTGGCTGGACACACGTCACGGTTGTGGTACGGATGACTGCAGAAGAAACATACCTTTGCCGCTTATGTGCTATTCTTGCGGCTGACGCTGTGACTGATGCTTTCGACAACTTTCGCACTTGTTCTTGCGAGCCTCTTTTTTCCTAATTATTTGATTTTGAATTTGCTGTGTTTCTGACTGTCTGACCATCTCGGTTGCGGATTGTAATGTTAAATCCGGTTTTAATTGCATTGCCGTTTGTGAAAGAGTAAGGGGCGAGATTTCGTTCCATCATCATGTTCCCATACGGTCACTCTAATTTGTACTAACTGTAGCATGTGTTGCTTGACGTTGTTGTTAAAGTTGTTGCGTCTCTGCTGAGTCTCCTACTCGCCCCCCACCTCCTACTCAAATTATGAAATAACTCCCAATGAAATAAGTTTTAACTTTTATACAATATTTGAAAAAAACTAAAGACTGGCTACACTTCACAAAATTTGGAGTTGTATTCAGCTAATTTAGTAAGATCAAGATATCTGCTAGTTACCGAGCGAATTTCTGCTATTCCAAAACGAAGAGAAAAATCTGAAAAAAAAAACTCACGAGCACTCACAATTGAGAGAACTACCAGAAAAGCAAGTGAAACTAAGTCGTATTCAGTTATTAAATTATTAAAATCATGTTACAAGCGAGTCACATGGTCGCAGCCAATTTTGCTCGAAAATTATCGGAGTAAATAATTTTAAGTTAAGGCAAATAATGGGATTTATTATAAGTTTGGCCATTCCAAAAGTACTACAAAAAATCTAAATGAATTCATAAGCACCAACAACTGATACTACTAGGAGAAACACATATTATTACAGATGTTCACCTCGCAAAATCTGGGGTGGCACTCAGTTAATTTACTAAAATCATATAATATGCGAGCTATGACAAAAATCTGAACAAATTCATGGGTACTGGCACCTGAGAGGACTAACAGAAAATCATATTGATAGTTATTAAATTTGTTAAATCATTTTATAAGCGCGAGTCACATTTTCGTAGCCGTAATGGAATTGATGTCGACCTCGCAAAATCTGGGCTTGTACATTCTATGAATGTTTGGGACACCATGAAATAACACCCAAGCGAAATAACTCCGAATGAAATAAGTTCCAACTTTTATATTTTAATGCGGCGATATTTCATTATGAGAATAATCCCCACTTTAAAATGAAATAACTTCCAAATAAAGAAATGAAATGATTCCCCACTTTGCTGGGAGTTAGTTTATTATGAAATAAATCAAAAAAAAAAATAAATAACAAATGTTTCAATTTTGGAACAGATCAGATTTGTTTTTAAAATTACAAGGGAAATGTTCATTTTCCAGAATCATATTGGCAACCTCCCCTCTCCCCCCTCCAATATTTTTGTTGGTTCCATTATGCCACAACAGATTATGCCAACAAGAAACCAACTCGCAACTTCCAATGCTAGGCTTGCCTGAGGGTTCTCTATTTTTTGATGTAGGCTGGAAGAATTGTGGCGGTGTTTCAGAAACATTTCTTAAGTCGGACTGTCTATTGTCGGACAAGGGTTTCTAAAGGATGGGTATCGGTTCTCAACAAGGCAACAGGTTCTTTTCGACACCAGAAGATTCAGGGTACAAGAGATGATGTTACTAGAGACTAATTCAGATGAAATACGGTCAACTGGTAATCAAGGCGTAAAAATGACCCAAAATTCTACTGGTACACAATCCCAAAGCCTGCATAATTTTGATCCATACAAAACGCGGGAATCCAGAGATTTCAGTTGTTGGAATTGTGGGCAGCCCTTCCATTATTTTATAGAATATCGGCGGCTTGTCACCAGGGTGTTCTCTTATGAATGCGGGAAGAGGGGTTTACAAACTCGAGTGGACACACTGTGCTCCGAGGACAACACAAGATTAAGGAGAACAACCAAACGACGAACACCGATCCCGAATCACTCAAGCTGTGCTTGAGTTTGCGTCGTTAAGCTCTGAACCATAACTGTCTTTTCGTTCCATATCTTGCCTAATGGATAACAGGGAATTTATTAAGATAACCTCCTGAAAGGTTTTTTTTGTCAAGGATTTCTCCTTTAGCGCCATACTTAAGCCTGTACTAAATGGCCAAAAACCTACTGGAAGGTTACGGAGCTCAACTTTGCCCCCTCCCCCCCCCCCCCTCCAATAGACGCCAAACCACCGTCCAAGAGCTGTACTCTACTAGCGAGTAATTTTCTCTTTCCAGGAATTCTAATAACATAGAAGAGAGCGCTTCATGAGATGAAACATTCTTTATATTCAAATATTGTATTATTTGAATTTTGAGTTATAGTTTGCATCCAACATGAGCTTGTAATTTCACTAGTTCCAGCAAGAACAAAGTTTTTAGGATGCAATTTGAAAAGAATATTAATAAAGTTGAGATTCTATGACTGAGGAATGCAATTCCTATATATCTATAGGTATGTTATCCTTTTGTCCAGGCATAATTCTGCTATTGGAATCGCTGTTATAAAATACTTCAACTTTGTCAATAGCGATTATTAATAAGGTTTTACCTAGCGGTAATATCAGCTAGAATGCCTTTCTCAGCTATATAGGTTCTTTAGATTTCTTCCCTAAACGTCCCGATGTATTAAATTCTTTTGATATTTTGTTTACGCTCCAACTTGACGGAGCTATAGTCTAAGTTTTTAGTTTCAGACGATCGTTGTTTTCCAAACTTGCAAATATATCTTTTAATTCTGTTAGCATTTTCTCCAACTCACTTTCTCCGGCTAATTTAGAGACGTTTTCAATGATGCTTTCATCAGAATTTTGTCCTTCAAATGAGCTGTCATCCGCACTTGTATATTTTGAGAATTTTATTTTTATTCCTTTATACGTTGATTGATCCAGAATCAAACTTGAATTTTTTTCTGCAATCGCAACATACTTTAGCCTTTCTCGATAAGAATGGAAATTTTATACTTTAATCGACTCGATATATTTCAAAAACCTATATCGATGAGGATGTCTGACAGGATTATAACATCTGTCTGTTCAGATTTTCTCTTTTTATTATTAAACGCTTACAAACACAATAAATGTATTGTACATATCCGGGATTAAATGCAGAGCGTTTGCCTAAAATGTCAAATAGAAGATCAAATTTGTTTTATCGAAATTGCTTATGCCACAGTTTGGCGATGCTTTCGATGCACTGAAACTGTGTTTTCGAAAAGTTTTTGAGGTTAGAAATGAACTGCTGAGCTTTTAGCCAAAACCAAGATTGAATTCGTGTTCAGTGATGAAAAATACATCGAGATTAGGATAATTTAAAAAATTTACGACACCCTGAATGTTTTTAAATGAAATAAAATTACACGCTCAGGATTCGCTACTTGAAGCCGCCATATTGATCCGCCATTTTGAATTTTTGTAAGAGACCCGACGACAAAAAAGTACGTTTCTAATACGGTAGACAGACACAAACTTAATCGCGATTTTCATTTATCCCAATTGTCAAAAATCGCGTTGTGAAAACGAAATAATCCAGTTTCTTGTGAAGATTGTGTAATGACAGTCGTCTGTCATTATACGATTTTCACCTAAACCGGATTATTTTGTTTCCACAACTCGATTTTTGACAAAAATGACAGCTGAAAATCGCTATTAACGCTGTGTCTGTCTACCGTATTAACCTTCATTCTGCTTTTAAAAAAAATTTCTACGACAAATAGACTTTTTGGCAGAGGGAGATGTCTAGTTGACAGACAATGTCATACATATATGTATATAAGCACAAACGAGACAAATATAACGAAATATGTAACTGTAATGTTATGATTTTAAAACCATGCGATTATTGAAAATATCACAAAATGGATGGCGAAAGCGAATTTTCCATTTACCTGTTGTACAACTTTATAATAAAATTCGAATTGTTATCATTAAATTGGTCTTTTGTAAATTGAATGCTCATTCCAGAGGAACAAAATTGTAAAAGCTGAGATTATTGATGCAGTAGATGTTTAGCATGTAGTACATCCTTCGATAATTAAAATTGTAAATCGTTTCTGTTATACTTTTACAGAACCTTGAGTTACCTTTTACAAGAATTTTAATTGAAATTGAACCAGACTGGTAGTTATACACACAAAAAAATATCGCGGTGTGAATGGTATTTTATCCGAAAAAAACTTTATTTTTTATTCAATAGTACCATATTAACTCCGCAAGATCGGGTACAAATTTTAAAATATCCAAAAGGATCGAACAGTATACTTTTGCTCCGTTCGGAGTAAACGCAAAAGTTGTCAACAGCGGATTTTTTTAAAAGGTACTTCCCAGAGATTATTTCCGTTCTATCGGAGTAAATATTTACACCGTTTGGAGTTTTTGTGAAAAAGTAAAATTGTAAGAGAATTTGGCTGTATTAGTTAAATTCGCTAAAGCAACCTGCATATTCCTTCTGTATAATAGAATTTAAATTGTGATACAATCAGTCTAGTCGCAGCGGCCTGATGAGAAGATTCAATTCTCTTACAATCTTCGGAACATATTAAAATCATGTACATTAAAATAAAATACCGTGGGATAAAAACCATACACTCAAAAAATGTGCGGTGTTAATTGGTTTTTTATCCGAAAAAGTATTTTATTTTTCTCCAAATGAATATATTTTATAAAATGAAATACGCATCAACGGATAAATATTTTTATCTACCCGAAAAGATAAATTTTTATAAAAACTCTTTTGGATTTAATAAAGTGCACCTCTAGGTGTTTTCCTAAAGATGAATGTTCCAGTTTTATGCGGTGTAAAAGTTTTTATCCAAATGTATTTTATGCAATTTTTATTATAATATCCGATTGGATTCAAATTATAAATATCCGATCGGTGGGACACTATGTAACACCGATTCGGTGTTGTGGTGACCTTTTATTTTTTTGTGTGTAGTAGATTTTTTAGGTAAGTTTATGTCTTCTTTTCTTTTTCGCAAAATTTGGCATCTTATACTCCAAAACACCGAATAAAAAATGTCATCTCCGTTCGTCCGTCCTTCCAGTTTTACAGTTTTTTTTTTTTTTTTTTGCCTCCCATTCTCAAAAAGATTTTTATTTTTGGTCGATACTTTGTACAAAGATAGACTTTTAGTAATAGAGAGTCTAGAATAGAAGGGGTTGCAGTAGAGGAGAAAAGTGCCAAACAGATTTTCTCACTGTTAACAAAATTTGAGGTCAATTGAAGCATTGAATGGAGTCATTTTTTGTTTTCCGTATGACGTATAACGGACGCTTTGTGTGAAAAATCGATTAGGTCTAACTTTTTTACTGTGACGAGTGGGTAAAATTTTCCATGTGAGATGAAGAATTTAGTTAAATTCCTTCCTATATTATGAGCTTATTCCACCTTCGGACATGTTTGAGGAATTGTTAACACGCCTCACCCTGAGTCTTGACGGCTCAACCAGTTTATAATAGGGCTAAAAAAATAGAGGTTCGAAAGCCGAATTCGCTTAATAGGTAAGCGGTTGTTGAAAAATAGAAGAGAAAGCGGCGCCAAGAGAGATGTTACACTGAAAAATTGAACGTTACACTTATTTCAGTAGAGATTTAACTGTGCTCTTCCATAAACCTCCAAAGTTGGGAGATCGTGGAGGTACCTATATACATTTCTAGCTGATCTGCTCAATGGTGCATAGTTGGTCGATATTACAGATATCACAAACAATAAGTTTAATTTTAAGCAATTGGTACATCTCCTTCAAATCATACGCTTTGCTTAGCTATGTTCTTTTTGCCTCACGATAGATGTGCACCAGCGTGTAGATTGTGTCCATGGTAGATTCGAAAGATTAATTTTGTAAGATTTTCCTTTGATGGCAACAAGAGTTGGTGTTTTTGATCATAATCAAAACGAGAGAAAAGGGTTCAATGTCAGTATTGAACATTTCTGAGAAAGTTTACGTGCCTTATGCAGCGTGCGGATATTTCACCATAAAAATGATTTTCGTGAACTCGGTTCGGTTTCTATTTCCTGTGTGGACATTGGTCTATTAACTCGAATACTCTATGACCTATCATTGTTTCGAAATCTTAAACGCAGTATGAGGGTGTCCACAGAAGTTTCATATAAAAGCTGTATCTATTTATCGTGAGCTAAATTGCCTTTAGATATCAAATATGCCGGATTATCTTTGGTTGGAATATGATTCCACAAATGGTTCTTTGTAAGATATGTAATCTCGCTGACTCTATTGGCTATAAACACTTTGAGTTTATAAGGTTCGGTTTTTGTTGACGTAAGGGTTATTTGTGAATCAGACCATAAATGGATTTGTTCAAATGTAACCGCGAGTGCATCCATAACACTATAAATAAGTCGAGATAGTAAAAACGCGAGACATAATTCGAGGTGCGGTATTGAAACTGCCATTATGGGTGCTACTCGCGTTTAATACTACACACAAGCTTTATATGAATCCTGTTCATTTGGTCGACGCTGCGGATATAATTGGATGGCACGATAAGTACTCTCGGATTCATCAGAAAATCCATGGATTTATCGCAAAAGATTCGACGATTTATTTTGATGTCATTAAGACATTTTAAATAGATTTGATCTAAATTCTTCCCAAAATTAAAATATTTCGTCTGGCATATTTTCATCGAATAGTCAGTATTTGCCTTCCATAATTGTTGTACATATTAGTATTTTAGCTGAAATTATTACTGTACCGAGAAGGCCAAGAGGGTCGGAAACCATTTTTCTCTTTATCATGGAAGCGGTTAGTTCCATATAGTGGGAATGCTAAATGTAAAATGGATGATTGATACGGACTTGCCTGTACATTTTATTGTTGTCACTAGTGGAAACATATCGGTGGTATCTAAATTTAAAAATTTATTTGCTGCGAATCTCTTTAATGAATCAACGCGGACTCTAAAACTCAACAATTCCCCTTTAAAAATTCAATTAGTTCCTACCATTTAGGAAGATCATTGATTGACAACTCATTCCCAATCATTATTTTCATTTTTCAGTGCCAAACTCGAATAAGGCGATGAGTACTAAATATTTGATGAATACCAATCAAAATTCATCAATATATGCAGCTATTACAAGCCCTCATCGAGTATTTGTGCATTACTGAAAATTTATGAGCAATTCGGTACAACTCCCAAAATTATGAAGCAATTAAGTAAATGCATAAATTCTTATATCTTAGCTTGACAAAATATGCTAAACCAATCAATAGTGTTTGTTTAGGGCAGCTTTTTTTGGCTCAGCTATGCAACATACTGGAACTATATCTGAACATATACGTCTGAATTTGTTTATATGTTAAGGGTTGATATTCTTTTTCATGAGCTAATCCTTACTAAACGAAACTATAAAAAATGACATAAACTATCCATCTACATATTCCACAAACGGTCTGCCAGTTTTTAATGTTTTTGCGTGCATGTAAAACCAGCTTGTTTAAGTTTGAAATTATATAATTTATCTAAATATTTATAAGCGCAAGTAAAAAACAAGAAAAAAGCTCGCCATATAAAATAAACATGTGTGTATGAATATATGTATGTGTATACACAAACAAAAACAAAAGTTTCGTTAAATTCGCAAATGTTTCAACCCTGCGTTCCATTTCCCCCTTTTTTCGATACAAATGTTTACTATGACAGCGCACAACTCTTTTCATATTGTTTCCCCACCAATAAATTCGAAACTTTTCTGTTTTGTATAAAAATCCCGACCACAATGCGCATATTCACCATTGAAATTGACAAGGCAAATATCTAAATACAACAAAACAAAAAAAACTATAATCAGTATATATTTTTATAATGTTCTATCGAATGCAAAACATTAAAAACATTTCAAATTTAATATTTAGTGCGGGCCAAGTGCAACAATATGATGAGTGCATTAAAAATTCTGTGATTTATGTGATTTAGTTGATTGACTTACTATCATAATGTAAGTATTTTTGCATTATGTTTCAATAAACAATGTGATTTGATGTATGACCTATAGTCACAATGC
Source organism: Tipula helvola (assembly GCA_963556165.1). Lineage (NCBI taxonomy): Eukaryota > Metazoa > Arthropoda > Insecta > Diptera > Tipulidae > Tipula > Tipula helvola. The sequence continues at coordinate 29,117,795 of OY744483.1, forward strand.
AACTCCGATATAAACCCCGATATAATTGGTTTTGCTTCAACACGTTACGTCTTTAATATTGTATTTAGCTTATAATATTTATCTTGGCATATTTAAGTATGTATGTACTCTAATATTTGTAGTTTTAAAATATTTTCTTATACACAAACCAATGAAATTTGTCGCGTTGATTTTATACAAAATACTGTGCTTAAATATATAAAATCTTAGAATTCATTAAAATGTCACGTATTTTAAATAAAATCATACAAATATTTTCAAGCGAAAAGATTTTTTGTTTTTTTAATAAAAGCTGCTTAAGCAAGTATCTACTATATCTTCGTCTCGCATATTTTAACTAACATCTAGTAGAAAAACTTTAATGTGTACGTATATATAGTGGTGGAAATAAAAATAGTAGCAAGGATGTTGAAGGGAAAATTAAGGCGTCTGCATGCTTGGTATATTTGTTAATGTTTTGAACTGCCACTGTTCAAATCCCTTTTGGGTCGGAAGCTTTTTTTATCATATGGTTATAATCAGTGAAGACCGTAGCAAAATACGTATACCAAAAAATGATTAAGGATAAAATTGGAAGAACGAAAGAGTTCGGTGGCGCTAAAGCTGTTATAACAAAATCAAGTTTCAGTCGGTAAAAAAAGAGTTAATTGTTTTTTATAGGAACATTTTGCAGTTCCATAAACTTTTACATTAAAATAGTTACATACACTTTTACTTTTATGTCATTGATTTTGAAAGTGTGGCTTCAACCACATAAACTGATAAAAGTGGGTCTTAAGAAAAAATGATGGATGTAAAAGTTTATCTACTTTTGATGTAAAATCATATTTCTGTAATCACAAATGGACAAATAAACATTTTAGATTTCTCAAAATCTATAGACTTCTTCTAATAAAAATAAAAATGTGGGGTGCAACGTGTAAATTCGGAAATTGATATGGGGATCATGATTATCAAAAAAGTCACATAAACGTAAAGCTGTCGCAACCGTTATGAGGTTTTGCGTTGCTGTTATGTTACGATTGGGGAAGGGTTTTATAAGCCTCGTTATATTAATCGTATTAATAAATGTAGTTTTTAAAAATTCAGGAGGGTTCAACCGATTTCTTGTTACGTAACGCCTGGAGTTCCACAGGGACTGTTATGCGGTCACTTCAAGCCAGGTAAACTTCAGGGTGGTCGTGGGGTTTCTAACTGTATATGCAGCTCTGTTCTAGACTGTATACTAAAAAGCCAAACATCGTTCACACCAGCTTACCTATTATTTGTGTTCCTTCATACAGTTTCCCCTCGTTCCAATAAGCAGGAATTAAACAAAAATAAATCATCATTATTTATAATAAAATTCGTACACTAAAATTTTATTAAAATTCTGAAAAATGAATATAAAAGGGTGATCAGAACTTCGGTCCTGAAAATTAACTCAACTCCCAAATCAATCCCCACCTGGACCTCTTAACTCAATCTTTAGATCAACCTTCAACTCAATTTACAACTCATTCACCAACGCAATCACCAAATAAACCGTCAACAAAAACCACAACTCAATCACCGAATCAACCTCAAATCAACTTTCAAATCAACTCTTAACTAACTCAAATCAACTCTTAAATAATTCACAAACCGTACAACCCCAACGCAAGCTAACCAATCCCTAACTCATCTTAGGTCGAACCAAATCTCAACCCTCTCTTCAACTCCGCGATTGGAAAGCTATATGCGTGTATAAACTCAAATCAAATCAACTCAATCTAATCTCCTACTAAACCCTAAACTCGACCCCTAATTAATCCTTAACCGAAACCCTCACTCCAATCCAACTCAACTTCAACTCACACCCTATTAAACCCTAAGAGGTCAATTTAATTTGTATCAAACTGAAGCACATCAAGAGTGTCAGAGGTTTTGAAAAATCATGATACGGCATCTTTGTAAAGAATAAATTCGCGCATTTCACATACAATATGCAACAACCATTGCGGTGATCTTCACATCCATACCGGAGTGATAAATTCTTTGACCCTGGATACATAAATAATTATTGCACTGGACAGTTGACTTTTTTTTCTAATCGCAGTTTTATTACACCAGTTATTTTGAAAATGTGTCAATGCAACTCATTTGGCTTGTTCACCCCTGATCTACAGTAATGAAGTAATTTCCATCATCTGCTGTATTGGGCTTAGGGAAATACGCATCTTCGGTGATTTGGATGACTTGTTGATAACCAGTAGAACATTTGACGAAACTATCAAATTATTGGAAAAAGTTGCTGGTTATTTGGTAGCTGCAAATTTGACTTTATTCCATGGAAAATTAAATAGCTCGGGCATATTGTTACTGACGGCATTTTAAAAGTAGGTTCAGATAAGGTATCAGCAATAAGAAACTATCCGAAACCTAAAAACATTTGAAAATTTTTAGGTATGACGAGGTGGTACCGTCGATTTATTTCTAAATACGCAGAGCTTGCTGAACCCTTAACCAACTTATTAAGGAAAAATACCCAATTTGTTTGGACAGATGACGGAAATAATTCCTTTATGAAACTAACAAGTGCCTTGTCTAATGCATCAGTTCTGTGCAACCCAGATTTTTCAGTAACTTGCTATATTCAGTGTGACGCCTTGTAAAAGTGGAGTGGGTGGAGTAGTATTCCAAAAGTTATCCAACGGCAAGGATCGTCCTATTATTTTCTACTTTTCTAAACGTTTCAACAAGGCTCAGCGAAATTATTGTATTACAGAACTTAAGTGTTTAGCGGCTGTGTTGAGCGTGAAAAAATTTAGACAATATATGGAATGGTTTCTTTTTACCATAATCACTCATCACGCAAGTTTAAAATGGTTTATGGGACAAAGGGACCTCTCCAAAATTTTCTTCAGACTATTATGAAAAATCTTTGGAAAATTTCCTAATATTAAAGTTATGGATGGTAAAATTTATAGCAACATTCCATTTTTGTGGAAAAAATTGATTCCACATATTTTAAATCACGCGCACATTGTCATCCTACATCCGCATATCTTGGTTATCAAACCGCTTTAGAGTTATTTGGACTTTCGTTAATGTAAAGATGAGAATCACATTTTAAAACCACCAATGGAACAATTTTCTGAAAGTTATCGTCCATTCCAAAAACTTTTTATCGATCTAATTGGACCACTTGTATTAGACAACTTTTCTAAGTGTATTTTTGTTGAGCCAATTCGAGATACAAAAGGGAAAATTATTTGCAATTTCTTAGAGAACCGAGTTTACCACACGTTTTCGATCTTGGTAAATTATACTTAGCGATAACGGGTTCAATTCACATCACCTACTAACCGAGCGTATACTAACCGTTATATAATTTATTCCTATGTCGGCGAAAGTCACACTAACTGGGGAAATAATATTCATGCAATCGGTGCAGCACTCAGAAACGTTATCCACAACAGTACAAATTAATCTCCTAATTTTCTTGGTTTCGGTACTCATTTTATTGGACATGGAAATGATTACAAACTATTAAGGATGCTTAAAGCATTGGATATTAGGGAGGTCGAAATTTCAAACATGGATCGATTGCCTATCGTAAAGTCGTATTCGTAAATTTCAGTCAGGTCAAGAAGTTTATATGTATCCGAAATTTTGTTGCTAGGAGTGCCGCTGAGAAATGTTCACCAAAATTAGCTCGTCGCTTAGTAACTTATGTCCGACTTGAGACATCATCTAGGGTGTATGCATTGTGTCATGCAATTAAATGGGATGAACTACCAGTCCCCATCATTCCCTTATTTCGAGTGTACCTGGACTGGGACTTTGCACACAGCTAGTCGCCTTTCTTTAACGATTTTTAGCGAGAGAAAAAACAATTTTGCACTATACGAGTAGACACTTTCTCTCGCTTTTATTTTCGACCATGTGTAGTAGTTCGATCACTACTTGGTGAGAGTAGGTAAAATGAATTTTACGTTCAGGTTTTAATACAAAAAAATTTTAATTTTGCTGCCACATATCTTATGAATGTTATCTATTAGTAAAATTAATGTTTAAATTTTAAAAATTTTGCCACTTGAACCAAACAGTACAAATCATAAAAGGAAAAACAAATGTGCTTATTAGGAAAATTTACCTAACGATAATTATACAATAAATATAGAAAACATCATCGCCAAATATCACAGAAGGGAGCAAGACGAAAGAATTACATAATTGATAATTTTGCAAACAACACAATAACATTTTCCTGGCTTAGCGACAAACAAAATCACACTTGAAATAGGACAACGGACAACCCGAAATTAAATATTGAACAAACTTTTATTTTGTATTTCATAAAATTCTTTATTTATTTATTTTAAATAGCTTGATTTTTTTTGTTTAATACGAATTCTTATCAGATGCAACGGCACAAATCTAAACAAACTTGTCAATAAAATGTATTTTTGACAACTATTTAAATCAAAGTTGCTCAATTTTATCACCTTTTAGTTTGCCCATTTGTGCAAAATCGAAAAAAAAACTGTCGGACAAAATTGAAAGGCGAGAAATCCAACGGAAACTCGCTTCTCACCTTTTGTGCAAAATCCCACTCCTGGACAGCGATTTTGGTCGCAAAATGAGGAGGGTTTCATTTAACATGATGCAAATAAGAGAGATATAATAACAAGAATAAAAGGGATCATATCATACATCATACAAATAAGATAAATATGCTCAGAAGAGAATGATCGAGAGAATATGTATATGTATTAAAATATTGACTACACTCATGGTATACAAGGTATGTTCCAACCAATCGACATATCGCCATTTTTCCTTTTAGTGACGTCATTTTGAGTAATATATTTCGTAACGTTGACTACGTTTGGTTGGGATTGAAGTTTTTTCTATCGTGAACAATCGTTAAAACTTATTTCCATTTCCAAAACCTAAAAATATTCTTATAAACCTAAACCAATTCGCAAAAAAATATTCAAATTGACTCTGAATGACTTCACGCTCCACGTGGTTTCAGCTGTCAAGCATGCCTTGTAATATTTGTATCATGCTTACCATTTGACGGCACACAGTATCAAAATGTACATATATTAAACGCCGTGTATTATACAAAATTCTCAATCCTCAATCCTCATTTTGCGACCAAAATCGCTGTCCTGACAGCCGAATTTTATTTATTGTTATTTGTAATGGTAATGCGAGCGTTGAATAATTGATTTGTATTGGAAAAATGTGGTATTTTGCGGTCGGGTAACGAGGTAATGTTTGGGAGACGGGGTTATCATCGGTCAAGTGAGGTAAAAACTAAAGATAAATCATGAATATAATTTTTTTTAAATTAAATAAATTCAATTAATTTTAAAGTTTGTGAATTAATAAATCTATAATAAATAAACTATAAATAAATAATTTAAAATAAATAAATAGTTATTAAAATAAAATATTAAATAAGAACAGAATAATAAAATAAAATAACAGAGATATAATAAAAGTCTACAATGATCAAAAATAAATTTGTGAGCGGCATTCTAATTCATGTGGTCGAAAGTTGTATTCTATGAACTAAACCTGATATCTTAAATAGTATGTGAAATTAAATAATTAATAACCGTAAAACAGTATTTTAAATAATAATAAAAAATACTCACAGTCTAGTGATCTGACAAAAACAATAAAATATGTAGTGTGTCTACGCTGGACATTCAAACAGTGTAACATGTTGCCGCTATCAACGCAACTAATTAAAATGTAACAAAATTAGACAACCATAAAATTAAAATGTTTACACAAATTGTCGCGTCATATGGTATTTGGTCATATGCAAGAAACTTTTGTTGCATAATTATTAATATACTGAAGATGCATAAACTTGATTTTATGGTGCAGTGTTACAGACGGACATTTTCATGTTTTCTGGGATGAAAAACAGGGATAACTTCATATGTTTCAAAATTGAGTGTGTTCAATTGTTTAAAAGCCTAGTTGAAATAATTACATACATGACACAATTCCGCCAATCCACACTGGGCATGATAAACCAATTTAAGAGGTATGATCAAGCGCATGTATTGCTATCTCTTTCTCTAAAAAAATTCGTCATTCGGTGATTTTTGCTATACTTTTTTTTTTTATAAACACTAGTTCATAGGCATAGCAAACAAAAACAAATCGAATTGTTTTGCGGTGATAGTTTTTGTGGAAATTTTGTGAAAACAACGAAGCCTGGTCATTTTATCGCACCGAATGATAACATGCGCAAGAAAAGACGAATTTGAAACAGCTGTCAATCATATCTTTCAATTGGCTTATCATTCTCATTTGATACTGGTTTCTGGTATCAAAATACCAGTCGCATCCACACACAGTCTGAAATGAATCCGGATTCTTCAATAAATGTATGTGTATATCGAAAACCAATGCCTACTAGATATATCAATGCCTACAACTAATATCAATGCCTATACTAAAATACAATATTAAAAAAAAAAATACAAGTCAAAAATGTCCTTGAACATTTTTTTATTTCGTTTTTGCTTGTGTGAGTGTGGTGAGACTATAGAAACCAAAAAAATTTTCATTGAAAAATGAATCCGAAACAAAACCGGTTTTATAGGTAAAGGGGGAAAAACGAGGAATGATCCGGACTCATGAGACCTACATAGTGTGGATTAGCTGATTAATATTAAAATCACAAAAGTCTCAAAGCCTACTAACATTTTATTGTTGTGAACAAATATTTAGGTACTGTAGCATTTATATCGTTTTCGATTGACCAAAAACCAAAACTCAATCATTTTCTGCTTCGTCGAATTTAGTTTTTTTTGCACGGAGTCTAGGTTTTTGTCAATCGGAAACGACATTGGTAAAATAGAACCTATATGACTGGTTATTGCTTGCATATTATTTTCAATTCGATTTTACTTTTTAACCGAGGATCTTAGAAATAGTTTTGAAATATTCCTAAATTTGCCTGTACAAGAACGGAAGGACAAGTGAAGCAAGTTTTATTCTATGAACTCTGCTTTAACCTCAATATTTAAACGAAATCAATTTTTTTGTCATACTTGTAGCTTTATTTGAGCTTATATTAATTACACGGTTTTGTTTTCCCTATAACTTTCGTCACAAGAACGAGATAGTTAAGAAACTCTGACGAACAATTTCAACACAATTGCTTCAAATTTGTTGTAATTTTTTTGTTAGCATTTACAAGAATAGCTACATAATAAGTAAATTATTCCATAATAACGAGAGAGATTTATTATAGTTTATTCCATATACCATTCCATCCAGTAGTTTTTTTTGTTTTTTGGCTATATGCTATAAAATGTAATTTAGTTGATGATAATGATAATGTTGATCATGGTATATAAAACATAAAAACACATATCAAGAATAGAATTTATGTGTTAGTCCCTGTGATGTTTGCTTTATTTATCTAACGTCTTATCTTATGCTGTTTTTATTTTAAAAACAAATGTAAGTATAGAATTAAGTATGTTGATTTAAGAATCCATTAACATCACACCATCTTGAGTATTTTACAGTTGTGATTAAAGCATTATTTTTTAGCACACAAAGGAGTACAATTAGCATTTACAACTTCTTATAAATTTGAGAGTTTAAAATATTTTAATTCTATTTCAACCGATAATTATTTTAACTCTTAAACTTTCTCACTATCAATCTCAATGTATTTATATTATTTCGGACCATCTTAATGAAACAGTCACTTAGTGTTTAAATATTATTGCTTTCGACAGCGAAATCTAGCACACAATAGTACCAGTTTTCCAAAAGCACAAGATAGATTGCAGGTGTTTTGTAATAACGACGTCCAAACCAAAATATTAAAATCAAAGGTGCATTTGAACTCTTAAAATTATACTTTTACTTTTAAATCTCCCCAATTTTCTTCAAAATATGGATTATCACATACAGTTGCCGCATTGCCGCTTAATTACTGATCCCGAATATATTTCTTTTAATAAGATGACCCATTTCCAATTCGGCTAGATATAAGCTTTGCCAGTTCGGGTTATTTGTATTGTGGTAATCTCGCTTGCTTTTATCTCATTTTGTTTGAAACTTCGCTCTATAGGGTTAACAAAAATTAATCATCTGGATTTTATTATATTTAACCAATAAACGCAATAGGACAATCACAGAATTTTTATCAGATTCAACATATTTTATATGGACATGGAATCCTGACAAACATAATGCCCCAGTTTTATATCCGCGGTAAACTATTGACCTATCACATAGTGATAAAAATTGTTGGCTCCAAAAATAATCAAGAAACCTACTAGGCTACTATGTAGTACTAGCATAGAGAAATAATACCTCTAATCATTCCTCTGTGGTCAATAATACCTCTAATCATTCCTCTGTGGTACTAGTCTATCGTTCTTGAACGTGTTTGCCTCTCTTGTATTTGTAGCCTCTCTCCCTATATATTTTCCCTCTCATCAATGTTGTCAACTTTATTAGCTATTCGTGCGCGCCTTCGTTTTTGAATAACAGTATTTTCTTAATTATTTATGTTGAAGGCTGCTATTCCAATAATTCGCATAACAACTACATTTCGAAATTCGTGGCTATGGACACTAAATACACCTGTTTAATGCAGAATTTTAGGTAGCAATAAAGGTTTAGAATGGTGCAAGATGTTCATCTGTTTGTCAAAAACTTGCGAAGCTCGATAACTTTGATTCACCGGAAGGCATTGCCAGAATCTAAGGTTTTCAACGACATCTCGTTAGCGATCAGACTCACATTGTCGCCAACACTTCCCGTAAGTTTATCAAAAATGGAGGTCGAACGTGCATTTTGAAACAGATGGCCGAGGAGAAATCCATCAACGATTACAACGATAAGCTGTTGAAATGCGTGTTGAAACTGTGCGGTAATAAAGAGACAATCGCAACGTGCATCGTCAAGTACTGCTCAAAAAACGAGCCGATAGAAAAGCAAATCTTCTTGTGTCTTCATTAACATGCACAAGGCTGAACAGGGCTACAAAGCAAAATTCTCCGCTTTGTTAATGTCGAAGCAACCGGGTATTGTACGAACATCATTGAACGGTATATGAAGCGTAAACTCGAACCGCATCCGGCGTATAACTATGAAAACTGGCGGCTGGCGCTATGGGATTCGCTATGCTGTTTTACGTTACACAGAGGTGATTGTTGACGAAGATGATGGAGATTAAGATGCATACAATGCACTGGTGGGTCTTTGAAACTCTAAATTGCTGTCTTTGTCAGATGACACGACTATGAAAATTAAAAGTCGCCCTGCAATCGTTCGAGTGCGATTCTTGGCGGGAGAAGATCAACTCAAGGCTTCAAGCTCACATATGGAAATTCTCCGAACACGAGGTCGATAGCTGGAAAACGTTATTAATTAGGCTAACGCTTTCATACAGCTAGTTGATCCAGTTATTAACGATAAAAACGATCAAAGAGATGTAACGGTGTTAGACCGAACGGGAACGATTTCCGATCGTCACTCGTGAACATGAATGTTGGTCAAACAAATCTCTTCAACCACATCATTCAAAGCATTGAGAAGCAGCTGAAACTAGCAAGACGTTCAGACTCAACTAGACCTCAAAGCTGATGAGGCGGCTAAATCTCAAAACGGAACATTTACATACACTCTCGTTTGTAACAACCGAAAGACAGCTCGAAACTCTTTGGCGGCTTTCGCTGAACCGAAGAGCTAAGCAACAGCAACTTATTTGTGCGTTTATGAACTAAACGGAGACGAAGCCCAGATTGTTCTTGTTGCAAAGTCGACAAAAAATACACGGGCGAGTTCGCGGTTGGGAAATCGCTGCATATTGATTCAACAAACGCGCTTGTCAACAAACACAACGCTGCAGCCCTCCAATACCATGCTCAATAAGGCAAACAATTGGTGAAACTTCGAGCAGCTGACCGTATCTCCGACACTACCAAGGAAGTCAACAAAGTTGATACCGAGAAAATGCGCAACAGTTTCTCTCAAACGCATGTTCCCATGAAGATGAAGATATCCTTATTTTATGATTGTCTGCACTACGAACAATTTAGCAAGTTCACTGGTTTGCACCGAAATAGGTTTGACGTGCTATTTCCGTTTTTAGACTAAACAACTTTAGGGATCAGCTAACATTGACCTTGATTAAATATAAACAAAATTTTTTTTTTTTCGTTATTGGGGATATGTATGGACTAACATTGTTAACCACAAGCAAAATAGTTGTGCATTGGACGAACGGGATGTATGCTGCATTTAAATCGGTCGATTGGTGATCGTTATCGCAAACCAGATGCCTACACAGTAATTTTAGTTTATTCTGAGGTGAAAACGAACCAGATAAGGTAGAACTCAGAACTTAACCAAGCATTGTTCTCACATAATAAAAATCAAAATATGTATATACATACTTTAAAATATTTAGTGCGTATAGACGAAAAAGGAACAGTAATTTATTGTTCAGATGTCTACTGTGGGTCGGTTACAAATAAAGGTTTTAGTGGGAAATTGTGGAATTTTGGATTATTTATTATATTGGTTCATTTATTTTATTATACATTTATTATACAATTTCATTTGTTGATATAAAGTTCTATTTAAATTTTTATTTTTCCACGTATTTAACCTAAATCAAAATTTATATATTATTAATAAAGTTTAATTCGCGATAAAATTCTGTGTTTAACTCTTCTTACCGTTTAATCAAAGTGCCTTTACTCATTTTCGCCCCCAATTTTTTCAAATCATTATTTGTAAAATAATGATTGATGCGGTAAAACATTACCGCGGAAACTGAACACGTAATATTTTACTGAAAACCTATTCAAATTTTATTTGATTTTACATAAATTATATTTAATATTACTCTGATTTATTTAATTTATACAAAACACTTATCTTGAATTGGATTATCCATTTTATATTATTAAAAATTGAATTCTGCTAAAAATATTATACATTCCTCTTGTCCGTTTGTATTAATTTTTTTTCGTTTGACGTTTGAATACCTTTTCACACTAGCGCCACACATTTAGTTCGTAAATTAATAAAGCGTATTGATAGAAAATTATTTTCGGTTTTTATTTTGAGCATAATTTGCATTTCTATTTTTATACCAATTACTTTCCCGTCCCGTCAAACAAGGCATTATGTTTACGTAACACTCTAGCGAAGAATTTTTTTTTCATACAACTCTTCGTAAACTTAACACTTTGGTGTTGCAATAATAAAGCAGTTATGCCATTCCCGTCGTATGATAATTAGACTTTTTGCGATGAGTTATCAATGTGTTAGTAGTTCGTAAACAGTCCGCTTGAGGTGGTGCATTTATGTAACGTGATTAGTGAAATAATAACGTAACATTTTTAGCGATATGGATTTATTGAAATATTTTTTGCAACTTTCTTTTCTAAAAAACTGACTTTTTTATTCTAAAAAACAAAATATTAGGTCACAAATTACATTTTTCTAAATCAAATTGGAACTATTATTTGCATAGTTATTTATTTATTAAAACCAAATTGATAAACACAAAAAATACTAAAGTGTGTCGCTTTAAACATTCCACCGTTTCTAAGAAATAAAAGCCAATTAACAGTACAAGACGTTTTAGATACGAGGAGAATAGCCAACAGAAGAATACTCGTTGAGAGAGTTATTGGGTTGGGAAAATTTAATAAAATATTAAATAATACCATCCCTTCGCATTTATGGTCACATGTCAATGCAGTTAATTATATCTTAATCAATTTTAAAGATGGATTTGTGTAATTATTTTCTTTCAAAATAAAACAACATTTGTTCACTTAAAATTTGAGTCTTTTAATTAATATGTATGCACTGGTTTGTGAAAATCGGTCATTTTTGTCCTAGTAGTGTGCTTTGTCACGGTTGGTTGATGCCAAACTTATAAGTCCTCTGTCTAAGTTATACCCTTGACAGACTAGGGATTAGCGAAGCTCGATTAGTGAAACAAGATTAGCTAATCCACCATAAATCCTTTTGCGTTGACAGACTAGGGATTAGTTTCCTAGGCAGAGAAGTAAAATATATGATGGTGATTCGCTGAAATATAGCTAGTAATCAGCTGGATTAATTTTTTAATTCAATATTTCTAAGATTTATACATTAAAACACACTAGATTTGTTTAAGATGTCATTGATTTTATAATTTATATCATAAACTCATGCTGCTTGCACTTTCTGTAACGTTGAAAGAATTATTTCGCATTGTAGTGCCACTTGTACCATCACTAAAACCCAATACAACGAGATAAGCTTCAACAATTTCAAAGATTCGTGCACTAATCTCGATTAGATACTAATTCTCAAATACAACGAGATTAGCTAATCTTTACCTTGACACACTACAGCTAATCTCGAAAAAATCACTAATCGCGCTTAGCTAACCCCTAGTCTGTCAAGGGTAGCCAATGCATTTTTATATGTAAACCAAACCGAAATTGTGGAATTGCCCCGGTGGCGGCGGTGGTTAGTTAGCATGCTTGCTTTAAGCTCCGGAGGTCTCGGGTTCGATTCCCGGCGGGTGATGAAAAAATTACGGCTGGTTAAAGTAGGATCTTTGAATTAATGATTCATTATCCGTTAATAAAATGATTACGAAACTTCATACTGAAGCGGCCAAATCCCTCCATGGGATGTAGCGCCAGCGAAAAAAAAAAAAACCGAAATTACCGACACCGAGAGAAAATTTAAAATTAGATTTTTCAAATTAAACAAAGGGGTCAATTTGGTGCTCAGCACAATTTCCTTTGATGGTAATATATTTATTAAATCCTGTGTGTGTCCTGACCCTAAGTGGTGGTAGAAGGTTGTTGGATGTAGTATTCTGGTGTTATTATACAAAATCGTATCCAAATGCTTCTCCTTCCAAGTGTTTAACCAAGAAAATTTACTTAATTAGTTTTTGTTATAAATTTATTTAATTTTTATTTATATAAATAACTTACTACACTTATTTGATTAATTTACCGTTTAATTAGGACATCTTTACTACATACCAGATATACTACATACCAGATATTTTTGCGTCGCATACGTTTAAATTCCGAGTTGACTGCAGGATTTTGTCCAGTTCTTATTTTCAAATAGATCTAATAAAAATATTAATTATTAAATTAAATGTTAATTTATTAAGAGGATTCTATAAATGTTATTTTATACAAAACACTCACTGAGTCACTGTCTGATGAATTACTCACTTTATAAGTTCACAAAATTATTTTAAATTGGATAAAAATGTTCCCCACGTCTATTTGTTAGAAAAAAAATTTGTTTTGACATTTAATTCGCATTCACATTACTAGCGCCATCATTTTAGTTGCATAATTTAATGAAGCATAACTTTTAACTCTGCTGATCAAATTTTGTCGAGTTTTAATACGCAACACCAGATGTCACTAAGCTTTGTTAAAAGAAATGCGCCTAACGATATGCAATTTTAACTTTAAAATCTACGTAACGTATAATACATATGTAATTATACATTTTAAGTAATCATAATTCCGAGACAAACATAATTTCTTACCATTAAATAAATATGTTTATGTGTAGCATAATTTGTGTATAATTTAAATTTTCCATCTTTTAGACTATTTAAGACTCAAACCAAATAATCGGATTGGTCTAAAAATTATCATTTGACATAACAATCGTCATATACTTCACACTGAATAGTGAATATAATTCGCGCGTCGAACGTAGTAGTCGCTATTTTCATACAATTGTTTTTCAATTTTTCATTTGAAGAAAAGATTTCAAAGAGAAAAGTTAATTAAAATTTGTTTTAATAAAAGCATTGTGTTATGTGTGCTGTTCGATTTAACTACATAATATTGTAGTTGGCGTATAATAAAAAGGTATGTGAAATTGTGAACATTTTTAATGCATTTTACCTCTTAGTTTTGTTTTTTCTGCCGACTTTATCTATTGACCGCTTTTCGATTTGAATGTGTTTCGTTACGTTCATATTAAATACATTTCTTAACATGGTATTTATGCCGGTAGTTTTTTGTTTTTGTTGCTTCTAGATTTTTCTGTATTCGGCTAACTCGTTAAAAAATTGTGAAAGCGTTCAATTACATAAATAAAAACTGGTAATGGTTGTTTAAAATTTTGCATATGGCGTAAATTGTGGTCCACCGATTCACGATACTTAATTTACCATTCAGATTGGCACTGCCCATGCCCAATCAAAATGGAGTACATATTGCATTGTTCGTTAAACAAACACCTAATCGGTAGTATTTCCCTGCAAGACAAAATCTTGCCAGTTCGTTTAATCTTGTTTTTTCATTCCATGTGTTGAATTATAAAATTTGAAAATTGAACTTTAAAAATTTAAATAAAAATTAAACTAAAATGAATTATTATCATAAATTAATAATGAGGGCGGGCCATAAAAAATGGCGTTAGTAATGGGTATATCAAGAAAATTATGGGCGCAATTTGAAAATTCGATTCTTCGATTTATAAGATTCTTATTTGATTTAAATAAGAAACAAAATCTGATTCAATTCAAATAGGAATCCATTAATCGAAGAATCGAATTCACAATTAATTTTTGAAAATTGTAGGATTCTGTATTTATAGTTTTTAGGAGGTACAAGCCCAATTTTTTCAGAAAACTCATTTAACGGGAAAATTTTCAGTTTCAATTTTTCTTTTTTCTTCTAGGCCCTTTGGCATCAGTTGATTTACTGTGAATGCAGACTAACAGAGAATTCACAATATGTACAAACACTTCTCACTTATAGGGCTTGTGTTTAATTTTCAACTTTTATTCGTTATGTTGGAAATTCAACAAACGTGTAAGTAAAAAAAGCAAAAAATGTAAATGCTTTCTAACTAAGTAGTCGGAGGAATTAAATAATTTAAAACAAAAGGAATTATTCAGGGGGGAGGATTCTCGTGCAAACAATTTTTCAACTGACGGTAGCCATATGCCACCAAAAGTCTTCAAATTATTCGACACACATGCTACATTAAAATGTTATGTATAATATGCATTATGAGGATTATTGAGGTTCCATTGCTCAGAGAATAAAATTACAGCAAAATAATTTTTAATACCGAACGATATGTTAAAATATCTAATTATTCGGCACGTGAGTATTATATCCATTTTTCCATTTTTTTTCTTTTCAAAGGAAATTTAATATTTCGTTTTTTGTAAAATATTCAGAAATGTTAGAAAATTAAACCAAAATTAGACAATCCATCAAAATTTTATTTGGAATGTAAACAAACTTTTGTCGAAAATTTAAAATTCGATTTTTCGCAAAATAGTGTATAAAACACTATAGTACTCACATGACGTATTATTGGAAAGGTTTTTACGTTTTTCACTGAAATTTATGTTTTGGTAGAATGATGTAAGATGTATACTTGCTTTGTGTAATTTCTAACTGTCTCTAAATCAGAAAAAAAAAAATTAAAAATTTTAACTAGGATTCGATTTATGGAAATTTTACTATTTTCCTTTAGATCACCAAATTTCATAAAGTTATGTATTCTTATCTTATGTATTTTATTTTCAGATATACAAACTTACACATTTACAAATATGTATGTATCAACATAATATGTTTGTATTCATTAAAAATTATGTGTAACTACTATATGAGGCTGGGATTCATTTCAAATTAAATTACTCAATCAACAGACTGGTAAGTAAATTTTTTTTTTTTAGATATCCGATTACTTCAGCGATATGGGGTGAATTTAAATTCTTATAACTTATTATGAGGATTTAAATTCATCCTTATAATTTATTATAAGAATTAAAATTGACTTCATATAATAACGCTGTAACGTTGGATGTGGATGTCTTAAGCAGAGTTTGGATTGAATTGTTAATATGTTTGCAAGCAACGATTTAAATTTACCAAACTCAGGCATAGCTTTATTTCTACGGCAAAATAACTTCATAGCGGGCATAGTAAACAAAAAAAAATCACAGTCTGCTCAAAGTACCATAAATTATCCGGCTCACTCATCTGAATATACATACGGTGGTTGCAGGGACTTGTGTTAGGCATCCATTCTAAGACAATATGCGAAAACGTATTCAATTCATTACTAATAAACATTTTTTCACTGCAGTGCATGAACTGAAATATTTAAGATTGAAATATTGAATTCTTATGGGCTTCGAAAAATAATTTTCCTGTAAGAGGCGAAAAGTTACATACATTAGCTCTCGTTTACAAAATTTAAAGGAAGATGTTGCGATTTGATTTGAAATTCTTTATCACTTTTTGTATTGGAGGTTGGAATACGAGTTTTGAAATGCAAGTTTAAGTCATTAATTTTAAATATTTCTTAGTTAATGCCCAAACTACATTTTCAGTTCAAATTTTGACCGCAGAATATGTTAATTTTTGAAATTCATCAAAAATGAGAAAGTTTAGGTATGAATGATTCGTGTTGATTGGCTTAGAAATTTCTAAAATATGTAATTTTTAATCTGAATATCTGTAATACATCATCCATAACTGATTTGTTTACTGTTTTCGATGCAGTCAGATTCTAATGTATGTATGTACTTAAAGAATTATAAGTTTAATTTATTTGTAAATGTGACTTTGTTTCCGAAATTTTGTCCGAATACTGTGATAAATATTCACATGTAATAATTTTTGGTTTACGTAAAACACACATCCTAATTATTGTAGTCTTTCCCATTTTTGATAGATTCAGAAGAAATATTGTAGTGTATGTATGATGATTCTGGAAACATTTAATGAATTAATAGGATTGTATGATCGCTGGGTATAATATAGTCTCTTAAATTTTTCACACCCCTATTATGATTGTCGAATCGATCGACAATCGACACGACTCTGTGTTGCCTTTTCATTTTTCGTATTGTTTTTGTCAAATGAAAAAACGAAAAAGCAATACAGAGTCGTGTCGATTGTAGATCGACTCGACAATCATAATACGGGTGAATTTTTCAGCCTTCATGTTTTTTTTGTTGGAAAATTGATTAAAATAATCCAAAAATTGCAATATTTGTTGCATTGTCGTACTTGAGACTTCTCATTTAAGAGCTTCATAAACCTAAACGGCTCATTTAAAGTTTCCTAGAAAATTCAAATACACCCCATACCTCACTTTGCGACGGTAATTCGTTCCATAAAAATGCGTCTTGTAAATAAAATTGCAACATAATTAAATAACCTTGACGTATTACTTTCTTTTACGTAAGTAAAATAAAGTATAGTAATCATGAAAATTTTCGACCTTGAGATTATTGAAGGTTTACCTATCTGTTTTGAGGTCCCCTGAGTCCGAAAAAGTGAGTTTCGAAATGATGTCTGTCTGTCAGTCTGTCTGTCCGTCTGTCAGTCTGTGTCCTCTCTACAGCCCAGATGGCTTAACCAATCCAGCTGAAACTTCAGATTTAAGCTTTTTTGATAAATTGGGAGGTCCCAGTGAATTTTGCTCCAAATCAGCCAACCGGAAGTAGCCACTCCCGTGGGGCAGAAAATTTGTTTTGCAAATATCTGAAAAAGTATAAGGTTTACAAAAAACTACTAAAACAAAATGTTTCCAAAAACTAAAAGTAAAAAAAAATAAAAAAAAAAAAAATTAAAAATTAAAAAAAAAAATTTAAAAATTAAAAAAAAAAAAATTTAAAAAAAAAAAAAAATTTAAAAAAAAATTTAAAAAATTTTATAAAAAAAATAAAATTGATGTGTGGCCAACACATTTCTTCTACGAACAGGGAATTTTGAGACACCAATTACGCAAACTTCTTACAAATTTATTATTTTTTATTACTTTCTTTTACTTAAGTAAAGCTTAAATCTAAAGTTTTTGTTAGATTGGTTAAGCCATCTGGGCTATAAAGAAGACACAGACAAACAGACGAGCAGACAAACGGACAGACTTACAGACAGACATCATTTCGAAACCCACTTTTTCGGACTCAAGGGACCTCAAAACAGATATATCTTCATTAATCTCTTACATAATATTTCGGGTTCCAGGTCCCAGATTCCGTAAAACAGAAAATTTATTTTACAAATATTTCAAAAATATACAATTTACAGAAAACATGAAAAAATAAAAACAATCTTAATAAAGTTTGCAAGAAATTTGCATTATAAAAGTTTCTTAAAATTCGCTGTTCGTAAAAGAAAGTCGTGTGTTGGACACACCTCCATTTTTTCCAGAAAGAAAACATTTAAGTAACGATGCAACAAATAATTTAAGCGATGCAAAACTGAAATTTGGTAGTAACAAATGTACCGCCGCAATTCGAAACGTCGCAACTTGAAACGTCGCAACTTGAAACGTCGCAAATCGAGGTATTGGTGTATGAGCAAAAATGATCAATCGACGATTACTGACACCCGTATTATGATTGTCGAGTCGATCTACAATCGACACGACTCTGTATTGATTTTTCGTTTTTTCATTTGACAAAAACAATACGAAAAATGAAAAGGCAACACAGAGTCGTGTCGATTGTCGATCGATTCGACAATCATAATAGGGGTGATATTAAGCAAAAATTCTTGTAGTATTCAGGCAGTAAAATTAAAAAAATGGTAAAAGGGGAAAATTTGTCATATAAATATCACAAATTATTATCACAGTATTCGGGCAGGTCCTTAGACTAAATTTGATAATGTGACGTCGTTTTCGAGAACTCCAGCATTTAATTTGAAATTTAATAATACTTTTGTAATTAAACAATTTTTTTCGGATTCTCCGTATAGGGACTAACGCCCTTATCTATATCTACTAATCAAATCGATAAATGTATCATATACATAATTTAGAATCTAATGTAGGTACTAATTGCATGAGAATATTTTACCGATTCTTGCTTAACATTGGCCACATTAAACCGTTGCTCCTATATTTCTAATGACACTTCAGAATTTTGGCTGTATGTACAATACTTATGGGGCTTTAAACTCCACAAGCGAAATTTAGCTTGTTGATCGTAATCAAGATCGTAATGGTAATAATAATATTCGCCTCGTGTATATTTGTTAAATTCTTTCCGATTTCTAGCATCGACCAACGATTTTAATTGAGATTCGAAAATCATACACGAGAAAATAATCTGGGCGGTGGTTTCAAATGGCGAATATAATCTTTTATACCGACCGGTGATGATGGATGATTGAATTCGGTGGTGATCTGATTACTAGTTGCTTGTTTTAATTGATTATGCATTTGGATGCAGCAGCTTGATAACGTAATCACTTTCCAATTATAAATGATTATAAAGGTGAATTCTTTGAAGAATCTTGGATTAGTAAGATGAAGTTTTTGAAAAGTGTGTAAATCGTGAAATTATTTGTAGAACTCTCAAATAAACGCATAAACCAAGTTAATTCATTCGAATAGTATCGAACAATTGTCGAATAACCTGACCCCTCTCATCCGACCTAAAAATTCGAAAATATTATAAAGTACTGGAGAAGTAGTTTAAAAATTGTTCATTAATATCCACATGCTTAAAAATTTGGACTGGTAAATGGTACGTACTTCAATAGAACATGATGACGGTTGAGACTAAAGGACGCTTTTAACATAGGGTAAAGTTACGTTTGCTACGTTTTTTAACGCCTTGTTTGATCCATTTAAATTTATTCGTATCATTTTATTTCGCTACATTCTACTTCGATCAAACAATAGCCCCCGTGGGCTATTTGTGAACTCGATTCGAACGTATTCGGGTCTTCGAAAAATTTGATTCTTATTTGAATTGAAGCAGATTCGTTCGTTTCTTCGTATTTAAATCAAATACTAATCTTATACACATTTCAAAGACTCGAGTACGTCCGAATCAAATTCACAAATAGCCCTTCCAGGAGGTCTTAATTTAAAAATCATGAGCATAAGTTTTTTAATTTATTTATCATCATGAATATATAGGTGCATATGGTAAAAACTTTGAAATCTCACTTCTATCGTACATGTCCGACTTTCACCTCACTTGGCGATTTTCTTGATGTAAACCAATGTGTCCTATATCCATTTTTAATTTTATTTGACTTTGTACGAGAAAGTTAGGTTTCCGGTTCTAACCAAAATTAAACCAAAATTTGACAATCCATCAAAAATTTATTTGGAATGTAAACAAATTTTAGCCGAAAATTTAAAATTCGGTTTTTCGCAAAATGGCGTATAAGACACTATAGTACTCACATGACGTATTATTGGAAAGGTTTTTACGGTTTTCACTGAAATTTATGTTTTGGTAGAATGATGTAAGATGTATACTTGCTTTGTGTAATTTCTAACTTTTATGTTCCGAACTTTCTCTAAATCGAAAAAAAAAATTCGATTTATGAAAATTTTACTGTTTTCCTTTAGATCACCAAATTTCATGAAGTTATATGTATTCTTATCTTATGTATTTTATTTTCAGATATACAATTTACAAACTTACACATTTACAAATATGTATCAACATAATATGTTTATAATTCATTAAAAATTATGTGTAACTACAACTAGTATAGAAGAGGCTGGGATTCATTTCAAATTAAATTACACAATCAATAGACTGGTAAGTAAATTTATAAACACATTAGACAATTTTTTTTTTTTAGATATCCGATTACATACAGCGATATGGGGTGGAATTTATATTCTTATAACTTATTATGAGGATTTAAATTGACCTCGTACAATAACGTTGGATGTCTTCAGCGGAGTTTGGATTGAATTGTTAATATGTATGTTTGCAAGTAAAATATTTTAATGTTACGATTTAAATTTATCAAACTCAGGCATACCTTTATTTCTACGGCAAAATAACTTACAGCGGGCATAGTGAACAAACAAAAAATCAAAATCAGTCCCCTAATTTGCTATAATTTACTGATGGCTGACGTTCTCAATACTTCCGATGGTCTAAATTCTTGTTTAATTTTGATCGTCTTTGAACGAGTCTATTCAATAGTATTTTGTACCCTGTTCGGAGTAAAGTGCCTCTCGACAGCAGCCCCATATAAATAGGTAGAGCTAAACATATTTTAAATTCAATTTTCGCAGAGCAATGAATCAAAAATTATAGTTGATATTAAATGAATTGAAGACACCAATAAAAATAGTACATCAAGTAAAGTTTAAATTTAGATATAGAAAATTGACCGCGACTTAAGTCATTAAATCGGGAAAAAAAATTTTTCTTCAAAAGTATGGTGATATACGTGGTTTGCTCGTAATTTCAAAGTGATCGAAAAATTCCATTCCATCCATTCTAAGAAAATATGCGAAAACGTATTCAATTCATTACTAATAAACATTTTTTCACTGCAGTGCATGAACTGAAATATTTAAGATTAAATTCTTATGGGCTTCGAAAAATAATTGTCCTGTAACATGCGAAAAGTTTCATACATTAGCTCTCGTTTACAAAATTTAAAGTAAGATGTTGCGATTTGAATTGAAATTCTTTATCGCCTTTTGTAGTGTAGGTTGAAATAAGAGTTTTGAAATGCAAAATTAGGTCATTAATTTAAATTTTTCTTAGTTAATGCCCAAACTACATTTTCAGTTCAAATTTTGACCGAAGATATTTTAATTTTTCAATTCATCAATCAAAAATGAGGAAATTTTAGGTATGAATGATTCGTGTAGATTGGCTTAAAAATTTCTAAAATAATTTTTGATCTGAATTTCTGTAATATATCATCCATAACTGATTTGTTTACTGTTTTCGATGTAGTTAAATTCTAATGTACTTGAAAAATTATAAATTTAATTTATTTGTAAATGTGACTGATTCTAATAAGAAATGTGTCCGAATATGTGCTGTGATAAATACATATCACGAATTCCATGGAACGTACTGTGACAGTGTGCGAATGTTTTTACCAAAATTTAATAACAAATTACTTTTTCTAAAACAATTCTTTATGATTTATAATGACCAATTTATCTCTTCATTTAGAATATATTAAATATTTAAAAATCGCATTACTAATTACCAAAATATTTAACAAAATACGTATAACGTACATGTGACAAATTTTTTCCTCTGATTTTGAGTTGTGTACGTTATATAAAATTACTTGCGAATTGGTTTGGACCTGAAAATCAATTTTTTTATCTAAATAGAGGGAGATATGCTAAAACATTTTAGTGCTGTTTTCATTTAGAATAAATTAATACTAACTGACTTTTCAATTTTTCACTAAATAACGTACATGTCACATGGATAACGTACGTGTGACACCATACAAACTTTTCTATGGCGAAAATTTTTTAATTCTTTATTCAAGTGCAATTCGTTGTGCAAGTGCAAAAACATGAAAAATTATGTCATATTTTAATGTCGAAATATTTCTTTTCTAAACAATATAGCTGTTATTATCATCTATCGATTCCATTTTTCAAGTTTGAGGGTTACCTTTTTGTGGAATTCGTGATATTCACATGTAATAATTTTTGGTTTACGTAAAACAAACTCATTCAAATTATTATAGTCTTTCCCTATGATACGATTCAGAAGAAATATTGTAGTATGTATAAGTATGATGATTATTATGGTAACGCATCGATCGCGGGATATAATATAGTTGCTTAATTTTTTTAGTAATCGTCGATTGATGATTTTTGCTCACCTCTGAATTTTGTAGGAAACTTTAAATGAGCCGTTTAGAGTTATGATCACTTTAAATAAGAAGCCTCCAGTACGACAATGCCACAAATATTACAGTTTTTTGATTAATTTCATCAATTTTCCAACAAAAAACATGAAAGGCGGAGAAATTATTACGCAAAAATTCTTGTAGTATTCAGGCAGTAAAGTTAAAAAAATGGAAAAAGGGGAAAATTTCTCATATAAATATTACAAATAAGGACTAACGCCCTTATCTACATCTACTAATCAAATCGATAAATGTATCATATAATTTAGAATCTAATGTAGGTACTAACTGCGTGAGAATATTTTGCCGATTCTTGCTTAATATTGGCCACATTAAATCGTTGCTCCTATATTTCTAATCACACTTCAGAATTGTGGCTGTACAATACTTATGGGGCTTTTTAAAACCACACAAGCAAAATTTAGCTTGTTGATCGTAATCAAGATCGTAATGGTGATAATAATATTCGCCTCGTGTGTTCTAGCATCGATCAACGATTTTAATTGAGATTCGGAAATCATACACACGAGAAAATAATCTGGGCGGTAGTTTCAAATGGCGAATATAATCTTTTATACCGACCGGTGTTGATGGATGATTGAATCCGGTGGTGATCTTATTACTAGCCTTGTAGCTGATCGTTGGTTGTTTTAATTGATGATGCGTTTGGATGCCGCAGCTTCATAAAGGTAATCACTTTCCAAGTATAAATGATTATAAAAGTGAATTCTTTGAAGAATCTTAGATTAGTAAGATGCAGCATACCGGTAAACACCTTTACCGTTTAATTTTAGAATTTTACCATTACTGTTTACCGGTCAAGACCAACGTTTTTACCGGTAGTTTCAAATTAATCAAAATTTTACTTAAATCCGTTATTGAGTAGAGAAATACGCAAATGTTGGGCCGCAGAACAATACTGACGCAGAAGACTGGTTTTTCTAGGTTACATAAACCCAATTACCATTTTCGATGTTAAAAGCAAATAATCACAAAAATTATTTTACAGTCCGGCTTACTGTTGTGAGCTAATGTAACTGAACGCCATGAAAAACTGGATTAACCTTCAAAATCTTAAATCATGTGTAATTTTATGCAATCCGTATCTAATCAAAAGCCTCGAAAATCACGAAAAATGTAACATTAATCAAACCAACTCGACACTAAGAAAATTTCTAAACGTCTCGAAAATAATATCAGAAACTTGAAATGTAATTTAAAGTATCAAAAATTTCGAAATATGTAAGTAAACTGAAAAAAGTAGAAGTTGATACATTGAAACTTAGTAAACTCGAAAATCTTCAAAACCTACAACATGACGCTACTCAAATCCATGCACAGAATATTTCCATGCAACATTGGAAAATGTCGGAAACCTAAGAAATTTACAATAAACTTGAATAATCTCGATTATCCCAGAAAAACTCGAATTTCAATAAGAATGATTTAGGCAATTTCTGAAAAGTGTGTAAATCGTGAAATTATTTGTAGAACTCGCAAATAAACGCAAGAAAGCACATAAAGCAGGTTAATTCGAATAACCTGACTCCTCTCACTCGACCTAAAAATTCAAAAATTCATAAAATATCGAAACCTAAATGAGGGGCTCAGATCCATAGTGACCTAACCCACATTTTTAAACATTTTCGGTTAAACGGCCATACATGTTCTTGGAAATGTAATCTAATTATACTGACCTCCAATTCCAAAAACAGTTATTACCAGGATATTTATTATAATATTTGTTTTATAATAAATTACCATTTCAATGAATATGACCGATTAAATGAATAAATGTTTAATTTTGAATGTGGATTAGGCCACTATGGTTTGTGAGCCCTTCAAATAATCTGTCTTTATAATCTTCCTACAAGCTTAATAAAGCTAGAATTATGAATTAAATTCTAAACTAAGTATATTTTTAAATTTCTATTTTTAGATTTTTTGTGATCTTCTCCTGCAATAATGATTGAGTACCGTAACGTAAAAGCGTACATGGTTCGCCCAACAAGTGGAATATGTATTCTAATATTGCACGCTATTAAGTGGTTTTGGAATTTGGAAAGATGTTCACACTGATTTGAAGAAATATTACAACATACTTATAAGGAAACGAGACAAAACAGAAGTATGGAACAAATCATGGCTAAACTATGTAAGAATCCTTAATAAAATAAATTGTTTAAAATATTAATATTCCTAATTTTATTGGTTTTCAACAGGATTAAGTGTTTTTGAATCAACGAGGTCAGCCACAATTCCATCAACATTCAACAGTAGGGGGTAAGTGCTACCGATTATTAGTCTTCTTTTTCAATGTTAAATATTTTGTAAAGCAGCTTATTAATGTACAATTTTGAGGTTAAAATCATGATTTGATTAGGTTAATTATTATAAATTGTGTTGCGGTTGCAATGCTTCAATTTAATGATTATTGATTTTTACTACGAAAATATCGTATTTTAATTAAGAGTAAAGATTTGATTTATCCATGCTTTGGATTTGGATTTTTTTCAGGTTTAGTTTCTTTAATAGTAATAATTTATCATACTGATTTCGATTGTCATGAACTTGGAACTATTTATTCCAGAGACTAAAAAATATTTGACCTACAATCAGCACGGAAAAGTATTGTTCTGATTTCAATTTTCAAATGCCTGGTTTTCTGCATGATTGATAAACAAACCTTATGTCTAATTACCATTGTATTAGTTTTATGCCTTTTCAGATGGAAGTTCATTAAAAAACTAAAAAGGCATTCAAGTCAAAACTTTTTTGACTGAAATTCTTTTTGAATTTGGGGCTGAAATACCTTTTAGAAAGGAGACTCAGTGAACCCTAAAGCTCTTAACATATTATGTATGTAGATATGTAAACAAAAACAAACACAAAAATATAACGGGATTATTTTCGAAAAAAATGTGTTTGTTCTTTTTCTCATAAAGTTAGCGGTAAATTGAAATTAAAAAAATGAGCATGCTTAAATAAAAATGTTTTGTATTAATACACGATAAATAAAAAATAGAGACTGTCAGGCTCTTGTTAAGAGCTTTAGGGTTAAACAACTAAAAAGGAATTCCAGGCAAAATTGTTCTCCGGTAATACAGTCAAAAATAATTCAGTGAAATAACGAAAGTCGTTACAGTCATAAAATTTTCCAAACAAATATTATGACTGAAACTCCTTTTAAAAAGGAACTTCAGTCCAAAAAAAAGGCGTTACGGTCAGAAAATACTTTGACTGAAAGCACTTTGTTTATTTGAACTGAACAACCTTCTTGAATGGCATTAAGGTCATACATTTTTGAACTGGAATACCTTTTGTTTGCTAAATTTTTTTTTTGACTGAAATGCCCTCTTAGACCTGTACGTCGGCTCCGGAGCCCCTTTAAAAAAAAAGAGTTTCAGTCAACAATTATAAGGCAACTCAGTCAAAATATTTTAGTTCTGAAATGCCTTTTCAAAAGCAAAAAAGTAAAAACCGTAAAAAATCAAAACTTTTATTGACTGGGATTCTTTCTGGATTTTTCATTAAAATTCTTTTTGAAAAGGATATTCAGTTATACAATAAAAAAGTAATCTCAGAAAAAATTGTTGTAAAAATTGAAATTAATGTTATGTATGGTTCGTCCAGACTATGGGTACATCCGAAACGGTTTTAAAATATTATGAAGAATGCAGATTTCTAGTCTAATATTAAAAATAAATCTCCATTTTCCAGAATATTTGAAAATTAAATTTTCCTTTGCCAGAATTTCTGGGAATGGAAGCAAATCTACTAAAAGTTATTCCAGTCCAAAATTATGTGACTGAAGTACCTTTCAATAAGGTTCTTTAGTTCAAATAAATTTAAGGCATTTCAGTCAAACTGTTTTCTGACCGAAACGTTTTTTTTTTTTTTTTTTTCAAAAAAAATGTATGACTGAATTTCAAAATCTTCTAAAATTCTCTGTTGAGAAAGCCAAACTGTTTTGGTAGTACACTAACACACATTTAAAAATATGAACGGATGAGTGTATGCAAAACCAACAAAAATGTTTATACACGCGTTAGTAATGTAACATAGTATGTATTAGGAATGTGTGAAAAACCATATAAAAAAAATCAAATGTTCTCGTTTCTTACCACTACTACTATCCGTTCATATCACACACTACTTAATATAAATTAATAATTAAGCATTAGCTTTGTTTTTTGCTCTACTTCTACAATAAAAAAAAAAAATACACGAAATGACAAAAATTTTTAAAGTTTAATGCCAATCATCGAAGCTCATTCATCGCATGAAAATATTAGCGAAATTAAAAACGCTTGTCAAAAAGTGGGTACGAGATGTGTCGATTTATAAAAACAACAACAAAGTGGATGGATTTTGAATCCAAAATGAGGACATTATTTATTGCGGATCAAATATACAAATTATAAAATTAATTGTCTAAATAAAATGGAATTAATTATTTAATTAACTAGAGAACAGTTAACTCGTAAATGATAAAGAAAATGGTAATAAAAACTAATAAAAAATAATAATAATAATAATTCATTTATTCGATATTAATTCAATTATGTCTTCGTTACAAAGGCAATTCAAACTAATATATAATAATTGGGCCCGATTCAATGTAAATCTTCTATTTGTCTTTTCTTCTATTCTGCTATTATTTCTACGAGATCTAGATACCGTTTTTAAACAATCTAAACATTTTTATGGATTTTTTTTGAAAATCATATCGAGTTTTCCTTGAAATACTAGAAGAATAGAAGAAAAGAAAAATAGAAAATTTGCATTGAATCGGGCTCATTATGTCAAATGTTTATATAAAATTCAAGATAAAATAAAATGGTAGTAATAATAATATAAATGTTTTGATAAACAGCAGGTCACACATTACCATAAATTTTACAGAATAATAATCTATTCATTTAAAACAACAGGAGCAGCAATTACATCATTATCAACTCTTCGTCTGAGGAGTTGTTCATTGCGTCTATAATCCGCTAATAGTTCAAGATCAGGAGCAACATTGATTGCATCTCATCTCTTAATCTTTGGGGATCATCGACCATAATTTGTGCATTTAGATGTAATTGTTGTGAAATGAATAAAAGATTATCACGTAAAAATCTATCATACTGTTGGATATGCTTATCTCCGACATAAAACTCTTCGTTTAATACTTTTGATAGTAACCTGCTTGGAGATGGAATAATAACACCAGCACTTGAAGTATGTACGATATTGTGCTAAATTGACTCCCTGAACTTGTGCTGCATATAATGTTGCAACATAGTTTAGATTTGGCCAGTGGTTGATATCTAATTGTGTAAACGAAATAGTTATTAATTGTAGATAAGCAATTGCTTGTCCCTAAATGTCAAATAATCTCCTGAGAGTTAACATAAAATTCACTGATTCTCTCACGATAATATGGTTTACATGAGCTGCTGTTTTTTCTCCAGATCTCAAAAAATTCTCAATAAAATGGACACTTGTCATTCCTACATATGTTAATATTTTCTCTGTGTGGTCTAATTCAGGCATAGTTGATTCAATTACTGATTGGAGTAAACAAGATCTGAGTTTCGGGTAAGTTGAGATGGTTTGATTTACATTCCTCAAGAAGTTCTCAGATATTATTTGATGCCAGTTTTATTCATTTACTTTGCTTGATCCAAGACTTGAATTAAAAGCCCTTAATCTTCTTTGGACAAAGTTTTTAAGATGTACACCAGGGTGGTCATTTTGTGGTGCTTTATCACACTTTTATATCACAAGTGGAGACTTTTTTGTGTGATATAAAAAATTGGAGAAAGTCAGTAGTGATAATAAGGGGATTCTGGCACACTTTTGGATCAAAATGGTCGCCATGCCACCGCGCCATCTATCGGTGAGCGGAAGTAGTACTAATAGTGCAGCGCCATCTATTGACGAGCGGAATTAGTACTAATAGCCACTTATTGGCGAGTGGAATCAGTACTAATAGCGCAGTACCATCTATCGGCGACTGGAATTAGTACTAATAGCACAACACTATCTATCGGCGAGTGGAATTAGTACTAATAGCACAGCACTATCTATCTGCGAGCGGAATTAGCGATCTAGTACAAATAGAACTCTATCGGTGGGTAGAATCACATCGCCAAGCTAAGTAGCGGAGAATAGATATAGTTCATTGTACTAATATTCTTGGTTTGTGTCTTTGATTGTTCAATTTTGATACAATTCATATCGACACGGAATTTGAAGTAACAAATTAAAATTTTTTTTCCCGACTTGGACGAGAATCGAACTCGAGACTTCAAGTAGCAAATCGCAATGTGCAACACACTTAACCCCACAGCCACGGGCTGTATTACAGTAATTTGATTAAATATTGCTTTATAAAAAACAATTAAAATCAATCAAATTAAAATCAACAATAAAAACAAAAAAAAATCAAAAAAAAAACCGCCTACTTTAATTTATTTTGTTGTGAAAATATCTGCTATATATGGCCGCAGCAGCAAGTGTTTTTGAAAATGAAAATTACATACGAGTAAAAGGGCCACAAATTATGCTTGTGAAGTGTAATAGTTATTTACGTCACAAGGGCGGTATATGAGTTGTTACAGTACGCGTTCGATGTTTATTTGAGAATTTTGACCGAGTACTGTAACGATCATTTAACGTCGTGTAACCTGATTTTGCTTTGTTCAGTGAGTTTGCCCTGACCATTTACTGCTATGGAGGTTTAGGTGATTAACTTAACAGAACTGTACTTTGCTCGTTTCTTTGTTTATTGAATATGCAATATCTTTTTGCATTTTTGTTTCGCTTCACATTATTAAAAACTCGTAACTTTATTTGAGTTTCTAATAAATGGTGCTTACTGATTTGCTGAAGGATGGAATTTGACTGCTTCGTAACCGATTATTTTGAAATTTGACATGTACGGTGAAAATGGGATTATATCCCTTTTTTATATGTAATGTGGACATTGGTTAACCGATTATTGAAAAATTCAACTTGTACGAAGGAAGTAGGATGCTAATATAATTTTTAGATGATGTTCTTTAATATGGCCAATAAGGAAGGAACTTTGCTATGCTTAAACCGATTATGATGAAATTCGACTTGTTTGACTGAAATGAGATTCTAAGATGAATTTTGTATTAAGTTCTGAAATATACCCAATTAGTAAGGAGCTTATCATTTCTTAAATGATTTTGATGAAATTCAACTTGTGCGATGGAAATAGGATTCTACTACGATCTTTAGATGTAGTTCTTTAATATGGCCAATACGGATGGAACTTTGTCATTTTTCAACCGATTATGATGAAATTCGCCATTTTTTAACCGATCATGATGAAATTCGAGTTGTGTGACTGAAATGGGATCCTAAAATGAATTTTGTATTAAGCTCTGGAATATGGCCAATTAGGAAAACGCGAAGCGTAGAGGGTGACAGCATTATCAAGACTCCGGCCAGCTTCTCTATAAACCAGAATCATTTCAATTTTCTCTTGTACAGTTAGATACACCATTCTGAAGTAGTATTGATAGCTTGACACAGGTAATGTTGTTTTCGAAATAATCTTCGGAATGAATCGGTATTTTTAGAACAAAATACAAACAATTTCATAGATTTGAAAGCCAATTTAATCGGATGTTCCTGTGTTACGATAATGACAAGCTATATTTCAGTACATAATTGAAAATTTAAGAAATACAAATTGTTTAAGAATAACTTCGTGTATTTACAACGAAACCATGGTATTTTTATTGCAGACGTATTGCAGAATCGTTTGCGTAGGTTCTCAGTAGGAGAAATCGAATAAAGTTGAATATCGTCAATTACAGCGCCATCTATCATAAACCAAAAAAAATGTTTCAGTCAAATCCTACGTATTTTTATCCGTAGAATCCGAATCTGCAATAAAAGATAGAGGTTCCTATTTTAGTTTCACAGTTAACCCCCGCCCACCTACATGGAGGGGAGAGAGGGTACTAATTTTAACACTAATGTATTTTCCCTGTGGAATAATTAAATTTCGATCTTTACCACTTTTTTTTCGTAGTGTGCTTATTTTCCGAGATATTTGAGTGTATCAGGTTTAAAAAATCACCCGGTAAAACACAATTTGTTCATAAGGGAAAATACCATGAAGGAGATAGTCACCTCGACCAAAATTTAAAACGCGAATGGTACGCAAACAGCGGCGTAATAACCGCCTGCATCACGTGAACCATCATCCTTGATTCACACGATGTGACCGAAATCACACTATGATTTATCTTTAAAGTCTTAAACTTCAGTTAATGAAACACATAATAGTTAATAATTTCTATCTCAATATCTCATCATCGGTGTAAATAAAGCTTTTAAATTGTGAATACTATTGATATTTACAAATAAAATTTGTATCGTCACAAATCTTTAACAGAAATAAAGTTGTATGCGTCGTTGAAGCATGGCCTCTGGACCCTACCCCATAATGAAACAATTCACTACACATTTCGTTTAAAAAAAACAGGCTAAACACAAGCAAAAGGAAATTTCCGGACCGGTCTGTTTATCACCTAAAACATCCTTCAACCATAAACTTTCTATCTTAATATCTGATTGGTCGGTGTAAATAAATTTTTCAAAATTAAAATACGATTCTGAAAGCAAAATATTACTAATGTGTCACCTCAGGTTAATCACCTAAATTTCCTCGAAATTGTTCATGAAACATTAGAATTATTTTTTTAAATAGTATGTATAAACTTTGTTGATATTTATTAGTATATCTCCTAGTGTTCGACAAAAATGTTTATCGTACACCAATCTTCAAACCAGACAGACTATTAGCTTTTCAGCAAATTATTACTAATGTGCTACCTCAGCCAAGGTTAATCACCCAAATTTCCTCGAAATTGTTCATGAAACATTAGAACTATTTCTTTTATAATACTATCATATGTCGATATTTATCTATTTGTTTTCTCCTAGTGTTCGACAGAATTATTTATAATATACCAATTGCCAAACCAGGCAAACTTTTAGCTTTTAAGACAAATTGTGAGCACCACTTTTATAATAAAACAAATTACTTGTTTCAATACGATATAATCGTTCAATTAATTTTGTTAAAGTTTCCACAGATTCTCAGAAAGATCTAACTGATATTATTATCAACTTTCAAGCATTAGCTCTTTAAAGACCGAATAATATGCTTTACTTTTTTTTTATTTTTAAATAAATTCACTTTATTAAATACAATATTAAGATATAAAAATTTATAAAAATAAAGCAATAATAATAATAATAACCTAAATTATAGTATTACATATAATAAAAAACATATAATTTACAATGTTGATTTCTAGTGGATTTTGTGTCCTTTTAAGAAAATCAACATTATAAAAATAATTAAAATCTGTGGTACATGTAGCAAAAAGTAACAATACTAAAATCAACAAAAATAATTATTCAATCATATTATGTATTCAGCGTTATACATATATAAAATCCAAAATATATTCAGCAATAAGTAAATCAACACTAAAATTTAATTATTGATAATGCATTTGGCTGGTCGTGGTCACAAGGAGTCTGAAGAGGACGAAAATAACTTACAGTTTAGTTCTCTGATAATGGTTTGCAAATTTAATAAACTTATTTACCATGCAAAGTAAGCGACGCGACCTGGGTAG
This sequence comes from Tipula helvola, assembly GCA_963556165.1. Taxonomy (NCBI): domain Eukaryota; kingdom Metazoa; phylum Arthropoda; class Insecta; order Diptera; family Tipulidae; genus Tipula; species Tipula helvola. Next base: position 29,150,133 of record OY744483.1, read on the forward strand.
TTTTCACGTAAAGTGGTAGTAGTTAAAATTAGGTGTGTGTGAAGTCGACGATGTCCGTGGCTAAATCATTAATTGTGGAAAATTACTTAACAACAAATTTGTGTAAATCGAGGGTAAATAAATTGTTGGATAATGGACGAGGAATGTTCGAACTAGCTCAACATGCAAGGGATCATGATAAAACGGAAAAATATGCTCACCAGGCAAAGCAAGTGATATAATCTTTAACTGTAAAACATGAAAGCTGAAAACGGAATCATAAATAGGAGCTTGACTCCTCCATAGTTAATTAGAAGGGGACAGTAAAAAGAACTGTGAAGTAGTAAGACAATGTGTAAACCATTGGTCATCCTTTTAATTCCATAACCTCAAAAATTGTTTATTATTACTGAATTTCTGATAAATAAGTTCCTTTACAGATTAAGTTTATTTATTGAATTGATTTCAAAAAATATTGTAAAAAGGGCTTGCCACAATAAGTGTTTGATACATTCCACATTATATATTGATACTTAAAAAGTGCCTTTGGATTCAATTTCAAATAAACTCAACGTGGAAAATCGTGAAGGTAGTTTCGAAATAGCTTTCAAACTTTTGTTTTGTAAGATCTGAAATTTGTTTTAGTTTACTCCTAAGTACAGTCCCTGACCAAATTATTAGACGCACATCAATTCTGTTTAGAAATGTTGACTTCTGGCGACATTTGTATTTCACTAAAATTTGTATAGCCTAGCCATACGAAACTATTATGTGTTAAGGTGAATTCAAAATACAAAGTTTTACTTTGTACTAAAAAAATTTGTACTAAAAGTAAAAATACACTTTTTATCTAAATACGAAATATCTTAAAAAAAAATATGTCTAGCTGCTAGCTAAAATATTGAATGGATGAATGTTCCGTATTATTGACTCTACATTTCTTTCATTTGGCGTTTTATGCTATCTAGGCTAGAAATAGTTCTCAGGGCATTAAATAAAATTAGTACTTATTACAAGTAATTTTAGCCCTTATAATTTTTAGTACACAAATAAAAATTACAATTTAAGTACAGTTGATGAATTTTCCATTTAAAAAAATAACTTTTATACATTTACTAAATACGATAAGTACTAATTAGTATATATATTAACAAGTACTAATTTTAAATATTATTATCTAAATTTATAATGCCCTGAGAGCTATTTCTAGCCTAGACACCACAAAACGCCAAATGAAAGAAATGTAGAGTCAATAATACTGAACATGCATCGACTCAATATTTTGAGCTAGCTCAGCTAGAAATATATTTTTTTTAAGATATTTCTAATTTGAATAAAAAATGTATTTCTACTTTTAGTACAAATATTATTTAGTACAAAGTAAAACTTTGTATTTTGAATGCACTTTAACACATAATAGTTTCGTATGGCTAGGCTATAAAAATGTTTAGTGAATTACATAAGTCGCTAGAAGTCAACATTTCCCAACAGAATTGATGTGCGTTTAATAATTTGGCCAGGGACTGTATTTGAAATTTTCAACTACAAAATCATTATATGTATTAAGTGGAGATACGGTGAGTGAAAAATCATAAATTTCATTTTTGGTATCAGGGGTACAAATTGAAAATGCGGGATTGATAACAGATGGCGTTACTAACGCTATACGCATCAGGCAGTACTGTGACTATGTTCATGTCAAAGCTATGTCTTATAGCTTTAATTTTCAGTATGTGTCAATTTGTCGCAGTGTCAAATTCATAGTTTTTTTGAGCTCTCAATATGTCGAGTTTCGTGCCAACAAAACAGCATTTGCGGGAAGTTTTAATTTACTTCTTTAATTTGAAGAAAAGTGCTGCTGAAGCACATCGATTGGTCTCCGAGACTTATCCGAGTCATGTTCCATCGGTTTCAACGTGCGAGAGATGGTTTGTGCGGTTTAGAAGTGGTGATTTTGACGTTGAGGACAAAGAGCGGCCGGGCCAAGTGAAAAAGTTTGAGAATGCTGAATTGGAGGCAATACTCAATGAAGACTCGTGTCAAACTCAACAAGAGCTCGCAGATTCATTGGGAGTGACACAACAAGCCATTTCCCATCGTATAAAAGCCCTCGGAATGATCCAAAAGCAAGGACATTGGGTGCCGTATGAGCTGAAGCCGAGAGACGTCGAGCGCCGTTTTTTTGCATGCGAACTGCTGCTCGAACGGCAAAAACGGAAGGGTTTTTTGCATCGCATTGTCACTGGTGATGAAAAGTGGATCCGTTACGATAACCCGAAGCGCAAAAAATCATATGGTTACCCCGGCCATGCATCATCATCGACGGCCAAACCAAATATTCACGGCGCCAAGCTCATGCTCTGTATTTGGTGGGACCAGCTGGGTGTGGTGTATTATGAGCTATTGAAATCGAACGAAACCATCACAGGAGCACTATACCGAACTCAATTGATGCGTTTGAGCCGCGCACTCAAAGAAAAACGGCCACAATACGAGCAAAGACACGACAAAGTAATTTTGCAACATGACAACGCTCGGCCACATGTTGCAGCGCCGGTCAAAACATACCTACAAACGCTGAAATGGGAAGTCTTACCCCACCCGCCGTATAGCCCAGACATTGCTCCTTCCGATTACCACCTTTTCCGATCGATGACACATGGCCTAGCTGACCAGCGCTTCCATTCTTACGAAGAAGCCCAAAAATGGGTCGATGACTGGATAGCAGCCAAGCCGGCCGAATTTTTTCGCGACGGTATCCGTAAATTGCCAGAAAGATGGGAAAAAGTTGTGGCTAGCGATGGACAATACTTTGAATAATTCATTTGTTACCATTTTTTCAGAATAAACGTTCAAAAATAGAAAAAATCCCGCATTTTCAATTTGTACTCCTGATAAATTCAATGAAATCATCATGCTTTGATATGCAAAATAGACCATACAGTGCCGCCCATATAAATAGAGCACTCATTTGAAATTAGCTTTTTTATCAAATTAAAGCTTTCCAAAAATAATGGAAACAATTTATATCAATTTAGATTACTTCTTTATTAATAAAAATCACAGTACAAGCATAATATTCCATAAACGTTGAATTTCAAGTTACAATTTTGGTTCAAATTAGGTACATCCATTTATTCACCATTGAACAAAATTAATATTAATCTAAAAAAAATTATTTCTAATTTTCAAATTTTAATATTTCGTCGGAAAACCCTTATTAGCAAACAGAACTGCTTTATTAAAAATATTTTGGTTTCGAATTTCCAACTCACTCACAAGTTTTCAATTGGATTCAAGTCAGGTGAGGTGACTGACTTGGACAATCTATAACTTCAACTTCAACTTTATCTTCATGAAGAAAGGATTTAACTAATTTTGCCGTATGCTTCGGGTCGTTATCTTGCTGAAATTTCCATCTAAGATGCAATTCTTGCCTAGCATACGTCAACATTTGTCTTTTTAAAATATCCTGGTACACGCACTGTGTCATGATACCATCAATTTGTTGCATTGGACCAGTTCCCCACTAAGAAAAAGCACCCCAAACCATAATATTTCCTCCGCCATGTTTCACAGTTTTTTTTTTGTATCTACTATTCAGCTTTGCATTCTTCGGCCGCCAAACGTACCTTTTCCATCAGGTCCAAACTTGTTGAACTTGGATTCATCGGACCACCAAGAGGCTGGTTTATTCACGTAGACTTTTGCAAATTAGCCTAGCCTTCAAATGTTTTTTCGTCAAAAGGGGGTTTTGTCAAACATTATTGGCAATGCTGATAACGGTGAAGTGATTTTGCCGTTTTATTTACGTTGTGGCATGATTCACACAATTTTGTTGTGCGAAATTCTCCAATTTGGAGTACGTTGTGAGTATTTTCTAAGGGCCTTTAATAGTTTCGACTGCGGTGTCCTTCCATATCCTTTCATAGAAGAGTTGCCAGCTATTTTGCTCGATCCTATTACTACGAGTGCATTATATTTAACGTGGCCAACAATTTCCTGTGCTAATTGGTGGCATGCTTTTTCGACGCAAATAAATTTTTGTAGTTTTAGTCTAGCGACTTTGCGTTTTCCACATTCCGTTTGTCTTTGTATTAATATCGAAAGTTGGTAATTAGTATAGTGTAGATAATTATACGACATTGGTGGTATCTCCTCGTTTGTTGTAGACGGCGTCCACGTTTTTAATTTTTTTAACCTCGTATGTGCGCCCGTTAAATCTATCTATATATATAATATGAATCGTTTATTCGAGAAAGGGCTCATGTCCACTTTTCAAATTATTCAGGAAATAAAAAAAACTTTATATTGTCAGCAAAAATAAGGTTAGGAGGGAATTTGAGTTTTGTGAGTCGCTATGAAATTTTAGGCTGAATTTTGGGGTTATTTGTCAATTATTTCAGCTGGTATGCTCATTTTTAAAGCATGGACATGAGCCCTTTCAATAATAAACGAATCGTTTATTCTTGAAAGGGCTCATGTCCACTTTTTCAAATTTGTAATTTAGGGGTTTTTGCAAGTCACATATTTTTTTAAATATTTATTACGTTTACAGTATCAAATGCTCTTTGAGAAGGTTCTGGAATATGGCCATGAAGTTCTGGATGAAGTTCTGGAATATGGCCATGTATGATTGAACGTTGAATTTCAAGTTACAATTTTGGTTCAAATTAGGTACATCCATTTATTCACCATTGAACAAAATTAATATTAATCTAAAAAAAATTATTTCTAATTTTCAAATTTTAATATTTCGTCGGAAAACCCTTATTAGCAAACAGAACTGCTTTATTAAAAATATTTTGGTTTCGAATTTCCAACTCACTCACAAGTTTTCAATTGGATTCAAGTCAGGTGAGGTGACTGACTTGGACAATCTATAACTTCAACTTCAACTTTCTCTTCATGAAGAAAGGATTTAACTAATTTTGCCGTATGCCTTCGGGTCGTTATCTTGCTGAAATTTCCATCTAAGATGCAATTCTTGCCTAGCATACGTCAACATTTGTCTTTTTAAAATATCCTGGTACACGCACTGTGTCATGATACCATCAATTTGTTGCATTGGACCAGTTCCCCACTAAGAAAAAGCACCCCAAACCATAATATTTCCTCCGCCATGTTTCACAGTTTTTTTTTGTATCTACTATTCAGCTTTGCATTCTTCGGCCGCCAAACGTACCTTTTCCATCAGGTCCAAACTTGTTGAACTTGGATTCATCGGACCACCAAGAGGCTGGTTTATTCACGTAGACTTTTGCAAATTAGCCTAGCCTTCAAATGTTTTTTCGTCAAAAGGGGGTTTTGTCAAACATTATTGGCAATGCTGATAACGGTGAAGTGATTTTGCCGTTTTATTTACGTTGTGGCATGATTCACACAATTTTGTTGTGCGAAATTCTCCAATTTGGAGTACGTTGTGAGTATTTTCTAAGGGCCTTTAATAGTTTCGACTGCGGTGTCCTTCCATATCCTTTCATAGAAGAGTTGCCAGCTATTTTGCTCGATCCTATTACTACGAGTGCATTATATTTAACGTGGCCAACAATTTCCTGTGCTAATTGGTGGCATGCTTTTTCGACGCAAATAAATTTTTGTAGTTTTAGTCTAGCGACTTTGCGTTTTCCACATTCCGTTTGTCTTTGTATTAATATCGAAAGTTGGTAATTAGTATAGTGTAGATAATTATACGACATTGGTGGTATCTCCTCGTTTGTTGTAGACGGCGTCCACGTTTTTAATTTTTTTAACCTCGTATGTGCGCCCGTTAAATCTATCTATATATATAATATGAATCGTTTATTCGAGAAAGGGCTCATGTCCACTTTTCAAATTATTCAGGAAATAAAAAAAACTTTATATTGTCAGCAAAAATAAGGTTAGGAGGGAATTTGAGTTTTGTGAGTCGCTATGAAATTTTAGGCTGAATTTTGGGGTTATTTGTCAATTATTTCAGCTGGTATCCTCATTTTTAAAGCATGGACATGAGCCCTTTCAATAATAAACGAATCGTTTATTCTTGAAAGGGCTCATGTCCACTTTTTCAAATTTGTAATTTAGGGGTTTTTGCAAGTCACATATTTTTTTAAATATTTATTACGTTTACAGTATCAAATGCTCTTTGAGAAGGTTCTGGAATATGGCCATGAAGTTCTGGATGAAGTTCTGGAATATGGCCATGTATGATTGAACGTTGAATTTCAAGTTACAATTTTGGTTCAAATTAGGTACATCCATTTATTCACCATTGAACAAAATTAATATTAATCTAAAAAAAATTATTTCTAATTTTCAAATTTTAATATTTCGTCGGAAAACCCTTATTAGCAAACAGAACTGCTTTATTAAAAATATTTTGGTTTCGAATTTCCAACTCACTCACAAGTTTTCAATTGGATTCAAGTCAGGTGAGGTGACTGACTTGGACAATCTATAACTTCAACTTCAACTTTCTCTTCATGAAGAAAGGATTTAACTAATTTTGCCGTATGCCTTCGGGTCGTTATCTTGCTGAAATTTCCATCTAAGATGCAATTCTTGCCTAGCATACGTCAACATTTGTCTTTTTAAAATATCCTGGTACACGCACTGTGTCATGATACCATCAATTTGTTGCATTGGACCAGTTCCCCACTAAGAAAAAGCACCCCAAACCATAATATTTCCTCCGCCATGTTTCACAGTTTTTTTTTGTATCTACTATTCAGCTTTGCATTCTTCGGCCGCCAAACGTACCTTTTCCATCAGGTCCAAACTTGTTGAACTTGGATTCATCGGACCACCAAGAGGCTGGTTTATTCACGTAGACTTTTGCAAATTAGCCTAGCCTTCAAATGTTTTTTCGTCAAAAGGGGATTTTGTCAAACATTATTGGCAATGCTGATAACGGTGAAGTGATTTTGCCGTTTTATTTACGTTGTGGCATGATTCACACAATTTTGTTGTGCGAAATTCTCCAATTTGGAGTACGTTGTGAGTATTTTCTAAGGGCCTTTAATAGTTTCGACTGCGGTGTCCTTCCATATCCTTTCATAGAAGAGTTGCCAGCTATTTTGCTCGATCCTATTACTACGAGTGCATTATATTTAACGTGGCCAACAATTTCCTGTGCTAATTGGTGGCATGCTTTTTCGACGCAAATAAATTTTTGTAGTTTTAGTCTAGCGACTTTGCGTTTTCCACATTCCGTTTGTCTTTGTATTAATATCGAAAGTTGGTAATTAGTATAGTGTAGATAATTATACGACATTGGTGGTATCTCCTCGTTTGTTGTAGACGGCGTCCACGTTTTTAATTTTTTTAACCTCGTATGTGCGCCCGTTAAATCTATCTATATATATAATATGAATCGTTTATTCGAGAAAGGGCTCATGTCCACTTTTCAAATTATTCAGGAAATAAAAAAAACTTTATATTGTCAGCAAAAATAAGGTTAGGAGGGAATTTGAGTTTTGTGAGTCGCTATGAAATTTTAGGCTGAATTTTGGGGTTATTTGTCAATTATTTCAGCTGGTATGCTCATTTTTAAAGCATGGACATGAGCCCTTTCAATAATAAACGAATCGTTTATTCTTGAAAGGGCTCATGTCCACTTTTTCAAATTTGTAATTTAGGGGTTTTTGCAAGTCACATATTTTTTTAAATATTTATTACGTTTACAGTATCAAATGCTCTTTGAGAAGGTTCTGGAATATGGCCATGAAGTTCTGGATGAAGTTCTGGAATATGGCCATGTATGATTGAACTTGGCTATTTCTCAACCGATTAGGATGAAACTCGAAAGGTACAATGAAAATAGGATTCTAAAATGATTTTTAGATGAAGTTCTGGAATATGGCCAAGTAGGATGGAACTTGACTACTTATCAACCGATTAGGATGAAATTCGACAGGTACAATGAAAATGGGAATCTAAAATGATTTTTAGACGAAGTTCTGGAATATGGTCATGTATGATGGAACTTGGCTATTTATCAATTGATTAGGGTGAAACTCGACAGGTACAATGAAAATGGGATTCTAAAATGATTTTTAGATGAAGTTCTGGAATATGGCCAAGTAGGATGGAACTTGACTACTTATCAACCGATTAGGATGAAATTCGACAGGTACAATGAAAATGGGAATCTAAAATGATTTTTAGGCGAAGTTCTGGAATATGGTCATGTATGATGGAACTTGGCTATTTATCAATTGATTAGGATGAAACTTGACAGGTACAATAAAAATGGGATTCTAAAATGATTTTTAGACGAAGTTCTGGAATATGGCCAAGTAGGATGGAACTTCGTTATTTCTCAACCGATTAGGATGAAACTCGAAAGGTACAATGAAAATGGGATTCTAAAATGATTTTTAGATGAAGTTCTGGAATATGGCCAAGTAGGATGGAACTTGGCTATTTATCAACCGATTAGGATGAAATTCGACAGGTACAATGAAAATGGGATTCTAAAATTATTTTTAGATGAAGTTCTGGAATATGGCCAAGTAGGATGGAACTTGATTACTTATCAACCGATTAGGATGAAATTCGACAGGTACAATGAAAATGGCAATCTAAAATGATTTTTAGACGAAGTTCTGGAATATGGTCATGTATGATGGAACTTGGCTATTTATCAATTGATTAGGACGAAACTCGACAGGTACAATGAAAATGGGATTCTAAAATGATTTTTAGACGAAGTTCTGGAATATGGCCAAGTAGGATGGAACTTCGTTATTTCTCAACCGATTAGGATGAAATTTGAAAGGTACAAGGGGAATTGAGATTTAAAAATGATTTATAGATGTAGGTCTGGAATATGGTCAAGTTTCATAATATTTGACCATATTCCAGAACTTCCTCTAAAAATCATTTTAGAATCCCATTTCCATTGTGCATGCTCAATTTCATCAAAATTGGATAAGAAATGGGCAAGTTCCTTTCTAATTGGTCATATTCCAGAACTTCCTCTAAAAATCATTTAAGAATCACATTTCCATCGTACATGCTCAATTTAATCAAAACCGGTTAATAAATGGCTAAGTTCCTTCCTAATTGGCCATATACCAGAACCTCCTCTAAAAATCATTTACGAGTCCCATTTCCATTGTGCATGTTTAATTTCATCAAAATCGGATAAGAAATGGCCAAGTTCCTTCCTAATTGGCCATATTCCAGAACTTTATCTAAAAATCATTTTAGAAACCCATTTCCACCGCCCACGTCAAATTTCATTAAAATCAGTCAAGAAACAGGTAAGTTCCACTTTAATTGGCCATTTTTTAATCTTGTATCACAATCATAGTTTTATAATAATAAATATTGAACAGAAGTTCTCATCTTACCAGTAACTGGGGAAAAAATGTTTTTAACAGACCCGTTATGCCAGGATAATTTGTAGCTCTTATCAATTTTTTTGAGTAGTGAAATTTTTCTTACTGATATTTTAGATAATTATCAATAAATGGAGTCGATTATTGATAAGTTAAAACTTTTGGTGCAACAGAATTACGAAAAACTTATCAAAAATCGGTGCAACATAATTTTGATAAGTGAGTGCTTATTACTTATTATAACTCAATAAAATACTTATCAAATTTAAATTTAGTGCAACAGAAAATTATCAAAAATTATGATAAGTTGATAAGTAATAAGTGATAAGTAGTTGTTGCAATAGGGCCCAGGGCATTACCCTTAAAAAAACCGATATGCATTATGGCACTAAATAGAATAATTAGCGAAACTGAGTTTACTCAAAACTAACACAAATGTCTATACAAGCCTTGCTGTCTCTACACATAGGATATATTGCGGTAGATTAGTTTAGTGATTTGTCGCTATATACTACTGTGGCCAAAACGTAAAGCCAGCTTTTATTTATTTCAAAAAATATTTATTTATTCTTCTGTATTTCGTCGCTTTCAAAATAATCCCCTCCAGTAGTGATAATAAGGGGATTCTGGCGCACTTTTGGATCAAAATGGCCGCCATGTTACAGCGCCATCTATCGGCGAGTGGAAGTAGTACTAATAGTGCAGCGCCATATATTGACGAGCGGAATTAGTACTAATAGCCACCTATCGGCGAGTGGAATCAGTACTAATAGCACAGTACCATCTATCGGCGACTGGAATTAGTACTAATAGTACAACACTATCTATCGGCGAGTGGAATTAGTATCATACTAATAGCACAGCACTATCTATCAGCGAGCAGAATTAGCGATCTAGTACAAATAGAACTCTATCGGTGGGAGTAGATATAATAAGGATATTCTGGCGCACTTTTTGATCAAAATGGCCGCCATGCCACCGCGCCATCTATCGGTGAGCGGAAGTAGTACCAATAGCGCAACGCCATCTATCGACGAGCGGAATTAGTACTAATAGCCACCTATCGGTTAGTAGAATCAGTACTAATAGCATAGCACCATCTATCGGTGAGTTGAATCAGTATTAAAGTACAGCACCACCCATCGACGAGCGGAATTAGTACAAATAGAACTCTATCGGCGGGTAGAATGACATTACCAAGCTAAGTATCGGAGAATAGATATAGTTTATTGTACTAATATTCTTATGTTTATTGTACTAATATTCTAATATTCTATTGTACTAATATTCTAATATTCTATTGTACTAATATTGTACTAATACGCGTAAAGTGCAAGATACACGTTATAATGAAAAATCATACGTTCAATGCCAAAGTCAAATAAGAATATGTTCAATACAAATCAATTTCGTATTGTGCTATATTCTTAAACGATCGTTCGATATATGAAAATCACAATTCAGGCCAAATCCATTAAAAAATATCGGCAACAGAATTACACAGGCATTCAGCGTAAATTAATAATTCGATAGTATGTCTGGAGAAATTGTGTCAAACCTATTATCTTTATTAATTTGTATTGTGCAACATTCTTAAATGGTCGTCCTAAATTTTTGGATTTATAAAAACAATACCATCGCATCCATGTCTAGAAACATTCGTTAACCGAGAAAAATGTTTGTCTTGTTGTCAAACAGATAGAATAAAGATAATAGATTTTTATAAAGATAATAGATTCGTCGTCGTTGTCATCATATATTCACAAAATAGAACATGAACGAACATGATTCATTCCCATAAAACAAAAAAGTATAAAATACAATAGTGAATCATACACACACACACACACACACGCGCATATTATACATCTGTCAGTACTGCTGCCTCGAAAGTATGACGTAATATCGAAAGTACGTAAAATAAAGATGATCAAACGCCGGTTAAAGAAAATAAATTACAGAATATGATCGTTATGCATAGAATATGAAACAATTATTTAAAGAGAAGAAGAAATGATAACAAAATTGTTTGTTAAATTATTGGTATATGGACATTGACTTATGTAGTAGCAAATTTGTTTTGTGTGATCGACGTTTATCATTTTATATAAACGTAAATGTGTGAAATATATTCGTATGCATGTATATAAAAGTCGTATTTAGCATATTTTATTTGTTGTTGCCTGATAAAAAGTATTCATTTGTTGTTGTTGTTATGTTACTGTATGTAATGCATAAAAATCAAAACTAAACACGAATGATCACGACCAAATCTATAGTTATGCCGTTTACATTAATATATTTATATTTTGCAAGTACGTATTACAATCGATCGGTTTTTCCGATGATATATAATAATTCTCATAAGGGTACTCGATGATATCACATTTTTTTATTAAATAAAAAGATTTATTTTAAATAAAATATTTTTTTGTTTTTTATTTTTTTAAAAATCCTAAACATCTAATCCGGTTGATATCCAATAGCTCTCGTGCTTATACCATCTTCTAAAATGATTCTTTTGTCATCATACGGCGAAAGAGCTAATTTGTTAATCTCAATTGATGAAATTACATGTTCGTGAGATCGAATGTGTTTTGTCGGAATTCTTGAAGCTTTGTTTGAAAACAGACACTGTTCATAATCTTCAAATTCAATACATTTTTTAACAACGGCATTTTGAACTCCTTTCGCTTTTTTGATAACGGAATCTTTCAGCTTGATCGAATACATTTTAGGCCTTAAACCGATAAATTTCTGGATAATCCTACCTTGAGTTTCGTCTTTGAATGTTCCAGGCTTTTTCTTATTTTTCATTGAATGGCATATATGATCTTGTGGAAAATCTGAGGTATCCAAATATTCCAACATAGTAGACATATCATCATACAAATTATTGGTTTTAATTTGATAGATGAGCGAGTCTGTATCCATATAAGCCAATTTAAGACTATCAGTATCATACTTGTTTAACATCACGTCATAATGATATTGGTACATTATGATTTTTGATAGATCGAGTATGGCCATCCCAACATAGATTGGCTTGTTAAAAACAACACAGATCTTCTTTAGATGCACCGCAGCTAGATTTTCAGAATATATCGTTCGATCAACAAACTCCGGTTTGGCAATTAATTTCTCAAGTTTTCTCGCACCGGATACAATACGCATATTCATTCTGTTTCTTATATTTTCCATCGTCTTTCCAAACACTGAATTATTATATAGTTTATACAAATCTTTTTCAAAATCATTTTTTGAGGCAGTTCGTAATTTTGTATTAAATTCAATATAGGGTTTCAACCACGCTGATTGTCGAAACTTTAAAATTCGATTAATTTTCTTAAGAACTAATCCATGCTCTAATGACTGTTTCAATGTCATGTAATGAACTACATAATTAGTTCTGTCATTAAGATGCGGAACAAGTTTTTTATGTCCTTGGATCGAAATTATTTCAGCTAGATATGGCAGATCATTATGCAGTTTATGTAGTTCTTTTGGATAGTGAATATCGACGTCTAAAATAAATCCATATTCATCCTCAGCCGCAAGATCATCTATGCAAAAGCCATCAGCCGAAATCCATTCAAACCCACCATATGGTAAATATTTCATCATTGCGGCTCCATATAAATTAGTACAATCCTGATAATTTATATATATGGACTCTTTGTTTGGATCGTAGTCATCCATATGTTGATTATTTGCTTCAATATATCTATGGGATACTGAGCAGATTCCTCTACGAATACCTGCTTCTACCATCAAAATTTGATCATAATCTTGTAGCAATTCCAGCCGAACTTTAGTAAATTTCAACATAGCGTCCCATGATAATCCAGGTAAAGTGAAATAATGACAGGGATCCAAATTATGTGTTTTAATTGTAACATCCCGAAAACTCTCAAAAACATCAGCGAGCAATAGTACATCTGTCTTCAAATAATGATCACTATATTCACCAAGATTTTTAAATCCAAATGTATTCCAAACATTACAAGCGTGATTATAATCATCTTCAGTTATATGACTCATATTGAGAGTATTGTAGAAATATTCTTTCTTTGGTAGACGCGGTTCGTCTAGCTTCTCCCAAGATGATACATAATCATACGGGAATATTCCTTTCCTTGTTATCAGCGAGCTGTGTTGTACATCATAAAATTTGGAAACTTCTCGAAGCTCTGGCAGACTTTTCACAAGATCGTTTAAACTCGCTGGCATGAATCTAAACGTATCCAAAAATCTCAGCTTCATATCCTTATTAATCGTCTTGGCAAACGAAATATATTTCTCCTCAGTATTTGGAATTACGCCAATTTGTTTATCGTCGTAACCCAATTCTTTTATAATGAAATGACTGTCATAACCGCTCAAGTTGTGGAATAAAATTGGTAGGAAATTCGGTATTTGATATTTTAAATTACAGCTATTATGTGCAGCACCTCTAAATTTACCTGTGATGTGGCAATGATCATGAACTTTTATATCAGTAGCTCTAAATTCTTTATTACACATAAAACAATTTTTACACATTTCAAACGTCATCTTCTCCTCATTTGTAAGCGCAATCATAGGCTTATTTGATTTATAAATTATTGTAATTTTTTCAGCCGCGTCTTTCAAGTATGTTAATAGATGCTTTGCTGCATTTGGACCTCGATAAATAACCGGCTCGGTAGTTAGTGGCAATTTCATTTCTTCTAGTTCACTCGTCTGTTTCAGATAAGCACAATAACTCATTACTTCATGCTGTTGATATTTTATTGTATATGATTCTTCATCATTTGGTCGACATCCCGCTACAGGTTTTAAGATCGATTCAAAATCGCAGTATACTACGAAGGGGACACGCATTATTCGTCCCACATTTTCAAATTCGACGATTGACTTTTTCGTTGGCATCTCTATTCGAACCGGTCTATTTTTTCGGCACCAAATCATATGTTCTTCGAGTTTAGAATCCTTTGTTTTGTCATACTGACCGTCAAAATGAGTGAGACAACGCTTGCATATAGCTATTTTATCTTTATGATTGGTTATTTGACTCCTCACAAGCTTCTCAAAGTTTTTTATATAGATATAATGAGTCTTTTCATTATCGTCAATAAGTAATAAATCCCGATGATCGGCTTTTTCGACATCACACATTTTTAATATATACACTTGTTCATGTTTTGAGAGCCCGTAAACATTAATACTTATATTGTTGATTTTCTCAAATTTTTTGATATCATCTAAAGGTGTAGGAAACGATATGCATGAGAAATCATATTTATTCATCAACTCCAAGTACTTTTTAGATCTTTGGGGGTCTTTATCACAAAATTTTGCTAATATACTGTAAGCAAAACATTTTTCATCGCTATTTTGTACATTTACACATGCTTTTCGTCGAGCAATCTTATCCGGAAGTGGAATATAAGTACTTCCTCGAAGAGGATTGTATTTGTTTATTCGAACTCTGAGCCCATCAACACCTAGCAACAGCCATCCACTATTTTTTAACTGTGACTCCTCCATTTCAGTTGCCAGTTTTTTAAATGATACTTCTAAGATATCGTCCAAATCCGAATCTTCTACAATAATTTTATTTGCCGTCTTAAAAGCTCGATCACATTTCTCCTCATTTACATTAGAAAAAAGACATTCAATTACTAAATTCATTTTAATCGATTTGTGTTCAGCCAATTGTTTTAGAAGAATGTGTACAATCAAATCTTTTGATTTTTGGAGGAATGAATTTATATCCTGACATTCATCACATCGCAAAAAGTAGGACTTTAAGCGACTCTCAAAAGCAGTTTCATATTCTGTTAATCCATCGGCATTATGTGGCATCGCGAGTAAGTTATTTATCGATGGCTCCCTTTTAGTCTTTTTGTATTGTGGTTCTTTTCCACAGACCTCTTCGTGTCTTGAAACGTTGTATTGATTTTGGAATTCATGCTTGCATCTAGCACATTTGTACTTCTCACATTTAAGCTCATGCCGCTTTCTGTTCGAGTTCACCATAAAGCCAACGCCACATTTATTACATAGATACTCTGGTGTAACGCTATGAGCGATCGCTTGATGGATGTCCAGAGCTTGTTTACTATTAAAAGATGATGCACACAAAGTACAGACATGCATTTTTCACTTGGATGTTTTTTGACTTTGTTTTGAGTTCTAGCACGTTTTAAGTAGAGTCAATCGTATAACTTTAAATTATGCACTTTATTATTAGTAATATAATAACCTCCGTACAGCTATCACTTTAATTCTACAGGAAAACAGCACTACACGAATTGATCGTATGTTTAACTTAATTCACAAGAGTTTTTTTAAATAGTTTACGAGTTAATTTGAATCACGTATTCCCTTATTAGAAAATATTTTGAGCACTTTTAAATGATAGTTAACAAAAATTACTTCACACCCACAAGCGAATTAAGTAAACTGTTAAATGAATATTTTTAATTCACAAGAGTTTTTGCGTTTAAATAGTTTTACAAGTTAATTTGAATCACGTATTCCCTTATTAGAAAATATTTTGAGCGCTTTTAAATGATAGTTACTAAAAATTACTTCACACCCACAAGCGAATTAAGTAACTGTTAAATAAATATTTTTAACTCACAAGAGTTTTTGCGTTTAAATAGTTTTACAAGTTAACGACTGAGCGCACGACTTATCGCGTTCGACCGATAACTATAAATGAAAACGTATATTAAATCAGAGCCATTATATAGCTTTCTTAAATATAGAATAATATCTTTAATATGAATGATCATGACCAAATCTATAGTTATGTTGTAATAATCTTTCTAGTTTATATTGTCACATTAATGTGTATAATTCGAACCACAAAATAACATATGGGATGAAATTCAATCGTTTTCGATTAAAAAATACAATAACGACGACAACGTGTTTTGATTTTTTTGCTTTTGCATTCATTTTTTGATTTTTAGTTTCTGTAAACAAATTTGTTTTGTGCAATCGTCGTTTATCATTTTATATAAACGTAAATGTATGTGAAATATATTCGTACGCATGCATATAAAAGTTGTATTTAGCATATTTTATGCCGATTTGAACATTACGCTTATAGTCGTTATACGTAACGCTGGTTAATGTAGATCGAATGGCTAAATCAGAATATGCTCGTTATGTACAGAATATGAAACAATTATTTAAAGAGAAGAAGAAATGATAACAAAATTGCTTGTTAAATTATTGGCATATGGGTATTAACCTATGTATTAGCAAATTTATATATAATATCGCACGACCCATTTATAAAATTCTGAAACATCCTTGTGAAAAAATAAACTTACTGGTAAAACTGTTTCCTAAACATATTTATAAGCAGTCTTGAACATCCGATCTTTGGAAATTCCAGGAGGTGTATGATCTTTACATATACATATTTAATTAAACAAATTGTGTTTTCTAAATCGTAATTGAATAAGAGTGAACAGTATATCGAATATAAAGCTATAATACATTGAATTGTATATATGCACTATATACTATAGTTTATGAATTTATGATTTATTTTGGCGATAAATGCTAATAAGTTTTCACAAATTAATATTTTAAAACAGTAATATTTCCGACCTATACAATATAAATTTTATATGCCACCAAGCGGATCATTTACTCTGAATAAACATATTTTAAAGAAGGATAATTTGTCCGTAGTGAGCATTATAGATAGATTGGAATAATATGGAGGTGTATGATCTTTACATATACATATTTAATTAAACAAAATGTATTTTCTAAATCGTAATTGAATAAGAGTGAGCGGTACAATTTCCCCACTTACATTTGCATACAAGCAGAATACAGCCATTATTATTTTAATGAACATTTTAAGGGTGTTTTAAACAGTTCGAACAGTTTATTTTATTTACACAGTATCAAGTTTACTATCGATTTTAATATTTGTAGAATGCTTTATATAATAGTTTTATAAAAATTCAGTCGTTACGTTTTGATTGATTAATATTAAATAGTTGTATATATCATTATAAAGTCTAATTTAAATATTAATTAGTATAGATTGGAAAATAATTAAAATTTATCGTTGTTATATATCAGTTTTCTACTGATCTATATATTTAAGGTTGCTATATTATGAGAATTATTATATATCATCGGAAAAACCTATCGATTGATTTACTAATTAATGTACATATTCATTTATTATGAATAAATTATTGCCGGATCAATGATTATATTAACTCGCGGAATTTATAATTCATAACATATTATCATAAATTATTATGAGGTCGATGATTATATTAATCTGTGGAATTTATAATTAATTTCTAGTAAAACTTATTATCATTTATTATCAAAATAAAATTATATATTCGTAAACTATAGTAAAGAGTCTTTCGACAAGAGCGCTTCAACTTTTTTTTTTTGAATAAAACACAAACTGTTCGGCTTTTGAACTAACTTTTTTTTTTTTTATTAACGAATTTGAACATATACATTTAAGTATGAAACTCGATTTCTTTTGCGTGTCCACCTCGTGCACGTTTTACGAAGTCCAATCTTTGAACCCAATTTTCGACCACTCTTTCGCATAAATCGGCCGAAATTCCAGCAATTTCACGTTCAATATTGGCTCTGAGCTCTTGCAACGCCGCCGGCTTATTGGCATAGACCAATAACTTCACATAACCCCAAAGAAAATAATCTAGAAGTGTCAAATCACACGAGCACGGCAGGCAATAATGAGCATTTTACTCAAATTTCAATTAGTATATCGAGCGGCGTAAGTATAGATTAAAATATATTATTTTCTAATATTTAAAATTGATTAATCGGCAGTTTACCAAAGTTGAATTGAAAACACCTCAGGATGATGGTCATATATTATATAAGCGTGTATTTAACATATTTGTGTACGGAGAGAATATTACTGGATTATGTGGAGTTGTGGATGTATGTATACGGATTTATAAACTATACTGAGCGTGATGATATTATTCACCATGTAAACACGACTAACTAGCAATTAGCTAGTAAAATAATACAAAATATTGCGTCACATATTCAAAAGAATCATTTTGGTGGAGGGTGGTATAAGCACAAGTGCTATTGGATATCAATCAGATTATGTGTTTATGTTTTTTTTAAAAAAAAATAAATTTGTATAAAAATAATAATAATAAAAACGGATCTAAAACTTTATCAATTGATTTTTTTTTTTTCTGGAAATTTGTAATCTCAAGACAAAGTAGTGTGTCAAGTTAAGTAATTTTTCCCAAATGAATTCGTCGGCGTGACTGAATGTATTGTACATATAAATATATATACGGATCGAATCATATATTAAACCCGTTGTAGTACTGTTGTTATTGAGAAGAAAAAAATTAAAAATGTATAAAATTTAAACGGACATGTGTGATTGGTGTGCGAATCCAAAAAAAAATGAAGGACGACCATTTAAGAATATAGTACAATACGAATTAATAAAGATAATGGATTTGACATGATTTCACCAGACATACTATTGAATTATTAATTTACGCTGAATTAAAATATGCAATTCGACCTCCGATATTTTTTAATAGATTTGGTCTGAATTGTGAATTTATTTTATTTTTTTTTTTCATATATGAGTATATATATAATATATATAGGACGACCATTTAAAGAATATAGCACAATACAAATTTTGTGTATTATCTTTATGCAAATCTAGAGCTTTAACAATTGAATTTTTTCGATTCCATCTCCTTCTCTCTACATTTTAATTTGTTGTTTGACAACAAGATAAACATTTTTCTCGATTATCGAACGTTTCTAGGCGTGGATGCTGCGGTCCGGCGTTAAAAAATGAAAACAAGCGTCTTAATTTAATATGGCTGACCTGGACGATCTAAACTTTATAGACTAAAGGAATAATATTTTACTATGAATTGTTATTCGTTGTACACCTTGAAGAGGTTAATAGGTTTGCTGCATCAATTTTTGACAGGCGATTGTATACTCACGCGTACAAAATGTATATTAAAAGGTATATCGTGACGTTGTATTCATTCAAATTTTTACGCAATATACATATAAAAATTTAAATTGTTTTTATAAATCCAAAAAATTAGGACAACCATTTAAGAATGTAGCACGATACAAATTAATAAAGATGACAGATTTGACACAATTTCTCCAGACATACTATCGAATTATTAATTTACGCTGAATGCCTGTGTAATTCTGTTACTGATATTTTTTAATGGATTTGGCCTGAATTGTGATTTTCATATATAGAACGATCGTTTAAGAATATAGCACAATACGAAATTGATTTGTGTTGAACATATTCTTAATTGCCTTTGGCATTGAACGTATGATTTTTCATTATAACGTGTATCATGCACTTTGCGCGTATTATTGGATCGCGATTGATTGTGTGGAGAAATGCAAAAAAGAATAAAGTCGTAATAGAATTTAACAAGCGGTCTATTTTTAGCTTATATATGTATCGCTTGTAATCCACAATTAGGATGAATAAACCACTGATACATGTAATCGTCATCTTATTATATCACAATAAATTTATTGTCATAATTTAACGTACTTGCAAAATATAAATATATTAATGTAAACGGCATAACTATAGATTTGGTCGTGATCATTCGTGTTTAGTTTTGATTTTTATGCATTACATACAGTAACATAACAACAACAACAAATGAATACTTTTTATCAGGCAACAACAAATAAAATATGCTAAATACGACTTTTATATACATGCATACGAATATATTTCACACATTTACGTTTATATAAAATGATAAACGTCGATCACACAAAACAAATTTGCTACTACATAAGTCAATGTCCATATACCAATAATTTAACAAACAATTTTGTTATCATTTCTTCTTCTCTTTAAATAATTGTTTCATATTCTATGCATAACGATCATATTCTGTAATTTATTTTCTTTAACCGGCGTTTGATCATCTTTATTTTACGTACTTTCGATATTACGTCATACTTTCGAGGCAGCAGTACTGACAGATGTATAATATGCGCGTGTGTGTGTATGATTCACTATTGTATTTTATACTTTTTTGTTTTATGGGAATGAATCATGTTCGTTCATGTTCTATTTTGTGAATACATATAAGATGGCAACGACAACGAATCTATTATCTTTATACAAATCTAAAACTTTATCAATTGAATTATCGATCCGTCTCCTTCTCTCTACGTTTTAATTTGTTGTTTGACAACAAGACAAACATTTTTCTCGGTTAACGAATGTTTCTAGACATGGATGCGATGGTATTGTTTTTATAAAGTAGTACCAATAGCGCAACTCCATCTATCGACGAGCGGAATTAGTACTAATAGCCACCTATCGGTTAGTAGAATCAGTACTAATAGCATAGCACCATCTATCGGTGAGTTGAATCAGTATTAAAGTACAGCACCACCCATCGACGAGCGGAATTAGTACAAATAGAACTCTATCGGCGGGTAGAATGACATTACCAAGCTAAGTATCGGAGAATAGATATAGTTTATTGTACTAATATTCTTATGTTTATTGTACTAATATTCTAATATTCTATTGTACTAATATTCTAATATTCTATTGTACTAATATTGTACTAATACGCGTAAAGTGCAAGATACACGTTATAATGAAAAATCATACGTTCAATGCCAAAGTCAAATAAGAATATGTTCAATACAAATCAATTTCGTATTGTGCTATATTCTTAAACGATCGTTCGATATATGAAAATCACAATTCAGGCCAAATCCATTAAAAAATATCGGCAACAGAATTACACAGGCATTCAGCGTAAATTAATAATTCGATAGTATGTCTGGAGAAATTGTGTCAAACCTATTATCTTTATTAATTTGTATTGTGCAACATTCTTAAATGGTCGTCCTAAATTTTTGGATTTATAAAAACAATACCATCGCATCCATGTCTAGAAACATTCGTTAACCGAGAAAAATGTTTGTCTTGTTGTCAAACAGATAGAATAAAGATAATAGATTTTTATAAAGATAATAGATTCGTTGTCGTTGTCATCATATATTCACAAAATAGAACATGAACGAACATGATTCATTCCCATAAAACAAAAAAGTATAAAATACAATAGTGAATCATACACACACACACACACACACGCGCATATTATACATCTGTCAGTACTGCTGCCTCGAAAGTATGACGTAATATCGAAAGTACGTAAAATAAAGATGATCAAACGCCGGTTAAAGAAAATAAATTACAGAATATGATCGTTATGCATAGAATATGAAACAATTATTTAAAGAGAAGAAGAAATGATAACAAAATTGTTTGTTAAATTATTGGTATATGGACATTGACTTATGTAGTAGCAAATTTGTTTTGTGTGATCGACGTTTATCATTTTATATAAACGTAAATGTGTGAAATATATTCGTATGCATGTATATAAAAGTCGTATTTAGCATATTTTATTTGTTGTTGCCTGATAAAAAGTATTCATTTGTTGTTGTTGTTATGTTACTGTATGTAATGCATAAAAATCAAAACTAAACACGAATGATCACGACCAAATCTATAGTTATGCCGTTTACATTAATATATTTATATTTTGCAAGTACGTATTACAATCGATCGGTTTTTCCGATGATATATAATAATTCTCATAAGGGTACTCGATGATATCACATTTTTTTATTAAATAAAAAGATTTATTTTAAATAAAATATTTTTTTGTTTTTTATTTTTTTAAAAATCCTAAACATCTAATCCGGTTGATATCCAATAGCTCTCGTGCTTATACCATCTTCTAAAATGATTCTTTTGTCATCATACGGCGAAAGAGCTAATTTGTTAATCTCAATTGATGAAATTACATGTTCGTGAGATCGAATGTGTTTTGTCGGAATTCTTGAAGCTTTGTTTGAAAACAGACACTGTTCATAATCTTCAAATTCAATACATTTTTTAACAACGGCATTTTGAACTCCTTTCGCTTTTTTGATAACGGAATCTTTCAGCTTGATCGAATACATTTTAGGCCTTAAACCGATAAATTTCTGGATAATCCTACCTTGAGTTTCGTCTTTAAATGTTCCAGGCTTTTTCTTATTTTTCATTGAATGGCATATATGATCTTGTGGAAAATCTGAGGTATCCAAATATTCCAACATAGTAGACATATCATCATACAAATTATTGGTTTTAATTTGATAGATGAGCGAGTCTGTATCCATATAAGCCAATTTAAGACTATCAGTATCATACTTGTTTAACATCACGTCATAATGATATTGGTACATTATGATTTTTGATAGATCGAGTATGGCCATCCCAACATAGATTGGCTTGTTAAAAACAACACAGATCTTCTTTAGATGCACCGCAGCTAGATTTTCAGAATATATCGTTCGATCAACAAACTCCGGTTTGGCAATTAATTTCTCAAGTTTTCTCGCACCGGATACAATACGCATATTCATTCTGTTTCTTATATTTTCCATCGTCTTTCCAAACACTGAATTATTATATAGTTTATACAAATCTTTTTCAAAATCATTTTTTGAGGCAGTTCGTAATTTTGTATTAAATTCAATATAGGGTTTCAACCACGCTGATTGTCGAAACTTTAAAATTCGATTAATTTTCTTAAGAACTAATCCATGCTCTAATGACTGTTTCAATGTCATGTAATGAACTACATAATTAGTTCTGTCATTAAGATGCGGAACAAGTTTTTTATGTCCTTGGATCGAAATTATTTCAGCTAGATATGGCAGATCATTATGCAGTTTATGTAGTTCTTTTGGATAGTGAATATCGACGTCTAAAATAAATCCATATTCATCCTCAGCCGCAAGATCATCTATGCAAAAGCCATCAGCCGAAATCCATTCAAACCCACCATATGGTAAATATTTCATCATTGCGGCTCCATATAAATTAGTACAATCCTGATAATTTATATATATGGACTCTTTGTTTGGATCGTAGTCATCCATATGTTGATTATTTGCTTCAATATATCTATGGGATACTGAGCAGATTCCTCTACGAATACCTGCTTCTACCATCAAAATTTGATCATAATCTTGTAGCAATTCCAGCCGAACTTTAGTAAATTTCAACATAGCGTCCCATGATAATCCAGGTAAAGTGAAATAATGACAGGGATCCAAATTATGTGTTTTAATTGTAACATCCCGAAAACTCTCAAAAACATCAGCGAGCAATAGTACATCTGTCTTCAAATAATGATCACTATATTCACCAAGATTTTTAAATCCAAATGTATTCCAAACATTACAAGCGTGATTATAATCATCTTCAGTTATATGACTCATATTGAGAGTATTGTAGAAATATTCTTTCTTTGGTAGACGCGGTTCGTCTAGCTTCTCCCAAGATGATACATAATCATACGGGAATATTCCTTTCCTTGTTATCAGCGAGCTGTGTTGTACATCATAAAATTTGGAAACTTCTCGAAGCTCTGGCAGACTTTTCACAAGATCGTTTAAACTCGCTGGCATGAATCTAAACGTATCCAAAAATATCAGCTTCATATCCTTATTAATCGTCTTGGCAAACGAAATATATTTCTCCTCAGTATTTGGAATTACGCCAATTTGTTTATCGTCGTAACCCAATTCTTTTATAATGAAATGACTGTCATAACCGCTCAAGTTGTGGAATAAAATTGGTAGGAAATTCGGTATTTGATATTTTAAATTACAGCTATTATGTGCAGCACCTCTAAATTTACCTGTGATGTGGCAATGATCATGAACTTTTATATCAGTAGCTCTAAATTCTTTATTACACATAAAACAATTTTTACACATTTCAAACGTCATCTTCTCCTCATTTGTAAGCGCAATCATAGGCTTATTTGATTTATAAATTATTGTAATTTTTTCAGCCGCGTCTTTCAAGTATGTTAATAGATGCTTTGCTGCATTTGGACCTCGATAAATAACCGGCTCGGTAGTTAGTGGCAATTTCATTTCTTCTAGTTCACTCGTCTGTTTCAGATAAGCACAATAACTCATTACTTCATGCTGTTGATATTTTATTGTATATGATTCTTCATCATTTGGTCGACATCCCGCTACAGGTTTTAAGATCGATTCAAAATCGCAGTATACTACGAAGGGGACACGCATTATTCGTCCCACATTTTCAAATTCGACGATTGACTTTTTCGTTGGCATCTCTATTCGAACCGGTCTATTTTTTCGGCACCAAATCATATGTTCTTCGAGTTTAGAATCCTTTGTTTTGTCATACTGACCGTCAAAATGAGTGAGACAACGCTTGCATATAGCTATTTTATCTTTATGATTGGTTATTTGACTCCTCACAAGCTTCTCAAAGTTTTTTATATAGATATAATGAGTCTTTTCATTATCGTCAATAAGTAATAAATCCCGATGATCGGCTTTTTCGACATCACACATTTTTAATATATACACTTGTTCATGTTTTGAGAGCCCGTAAACATTAATACTTATATTGTTGATTTTCTCAAATTTTTTGATATCATCTAAAGGTGTAGGAAACGATATGCATGAGAAATCATATTTATTCATCAACTCCAAGTACTTTTTAGATCTTTGGGGGTCTTTATCACAAAATTTTGCTAATATACTGTAAGCAAAACATTTTTCATCGCTATTTTGTACATTTACACATGCTTTTCGTCGAGCAATCTTATCCGGAAGTGGAATATAAGTACTTCCTCGAAGAGGATTGTATTTGTTTATTCGAACTCTGAGCCCATCAACACCTAGCAACAGCCATCCACTATTTTTTAACTGTGACTCCTCCATTTTATTACGTGTCTTTACGGTCGGCCAACACGCTTGATTGGGATAAACTTCAGTGGCCTCTAGGGGGTTCTTTGCCGCCATATTAATTAAGACACCACAAAAAAAATCGTGTTGAGAAGAAAACAAACATCTGAAATAAATTTAGATGCCATATATGATTCACCACAAAACTTCAATCATCACCAACAACAAAAGAAAACGACTATTCCATAATTTTTTTTCAAATCATATCCTAATTATATTTTAAATAAAAGCTTTGAATACATAAAGAAACTTATTATTTTCAATTGTAATCAACCATGTAACTATGATACTTATTTTAGATTTAAATTCTTTATTATTATTATTATTATTTTTTTTATGGTGAAGTGTGTCGTAGTGAAAATAGCAACGCAATTATACAAGTTAAAGAGAAAAAAAAACTCACCCCTAAGTATCCATTGAGTACTCGATGGCTCCTTACGGTTGGTAACCTCTGAAAAAAAATTGTTACTTGTTGCACACAAACACTCACTTTACCACAAAATTCGATTACGTTAAAATTAGAAAACTTAAGTATTGATTTGAAAATATGTATAAACAAAAATTAATGATTTGAACCAAAAAGTTTAAGAAAAACAAACATCTAAATAAATAATAAGATTAACTCTTGATCTATAAATCACTGATCAAGGTCACACAATTTAGGATCGGTTGTTTCTGGATACGTTATTTCCTTTCTTATTTATCCAACATGTATATTTACAGTATATAACTGATTGAGAATCAACCATTTAAAGGTGATTAATGAGGCCCTATATACAAATTAAGAACAAATCTGTAATTTAAACTCTCCCAGAAATAACCAGCAATAAGGAAACTCACCCGCAAAACTATAGCACTATATATATATATATGTATATCCTATGAAGTTTCGATTTGACTTCTTTGAATTTTACCGTTGATTGGTCACAGGAATCTTTTTAAAAAAAAATAATAATAATTTCACCAAACTATTACAATCACTAAATTTGTACAGCGATTCTTACCCGTTTAGGTAATAAAGAGAATTTTGCTCTTTTGGGTGTAAATTTAACCACTTATTTGCACGTAAGTATTATACACCTCCAAAAATTACTTTAAGTTTTTGTACAGGCACAATTCCAAAAAAAATATATTGTAATTACTAGACAAAAATATTCCAGAAGAAATATATAAAAAAAAATGTCCAGTTTTATTTTTAATAAATAACACTATAGCCGCAGTGGCCTCTCAAACATAACTAATTAATATTTTTGGTAAATATTTTTTTTTTTTATGTCTGTTTGTTCCTATGTACAAGTACAAATTATTTTAATCAGTATATAATACTAATATTCATATACTCGGTAAAACTCAAGTATGTATGATGAGCAATACTCTCACGTTCATAGAAATTCGGAATAAGCTATTCGACAAAAAAAAAACATTGTGACCAAAATAATTTTCATAGAGATCATATACAATACAATCAACTGGTATAGATCGATATCATAAAAATATGACAGATTCACATCTACATTCCAAATGCAAAAAAATTTGTAACTTGACTATGTACTATACAATACAACAACATTCAAGATATAGGAATACATAAATTACAGACTGCCACACAATATGAGTATACGTACCGTGACGTTTCTTGAACCACCATAATTCAAATTAATTACTGACTGGAATTTAGACAGTCGTAACAGGGCAGGTTCATTCAACACGGTGTACCATAGTGGAGATGAAGCTGAGAAAAAGATCATTTAGGACTTATAACCGAATATCTTTTGTATGAAATATTCCAAGTATTTTTCCAGATTTGTTCTTTACCTCATACATCACATTGCCAATTTTTTTATTGACTATTCCACTTACAAATTGTGGCGCAAATTTTGCACAAAATTTGTTTGCTGCATCGCTTTGAGGATGCATACGTACAAATACCATTTGCCCCAGATTATAATCAATGGGCCTTGTTCGAAGATTATATCGCTTTGCGCTTTGATCAAACGCCTTAGCAATGTTACTTTTAACTTCCTTGTGAATAAGTGAAAGCCTGGTTGGTAATGGTAACATTATTTCCCCTTCTGAGACATCTCCAAGTTTACGCAGTATTTTATAATCATCACCATGGTTGAGTTTATGATATCCAAACATCAGGAAGTGTGGGGAATATTTCACGGTTTCATGGATTCCATTACGCAGAGCGGAAGCGATTTCATTTAATTGTTTATCCCAATTCGAGTGTTTTTCGCCTATATACGCCCGAATTGCAGAGATCACTGAACGATTAACTCGTTCGGATGCATTCGACTGCGGTGAGTAGATCGCGGTTTTAGTATCATGCACCCCAAATTCGGACAAAAGTTCGTTATACTCTTTGCTTTTAAACTGTACTCCATTGTCTGAATGGATCGTTTCAGGAACACCAAAAACAAGAAATACCTCATTTCTTAAGACATCTGTAATCTGCTGTGCTGTACCTTTTGTAAGTGCCTTAAGCAAAACAAACTTTGTTAGATGGTCTAGAACGATGAGTATAGTTGTTTTTCCATGACTCGATCGGGGATACGGACCAAGCAAATCCACGTAAATGCGCTGCCAAGGTCTTTCCACTGCAGATAGTTTGCCCATTGGTGGTCTTGTCAGTTTATTAGTGGGTTTTGTTGTCTTGCAGATTTCACACTTCGTCACAAATTCATACACCTGTTTTGTCATCCCTGGCCAGAAGTACAATCTTCGTATCTTTTCCAAAGTTTTCCGAATACCACCATGGGAGGAAAGTGGATCGTTATGTTCCTTCACGACTAGTTCCGTACGCATACTGGTCGGAATCCAAAGTTTCCACACCGAAAGGTCGGTTAGGTCGGTATTTTTCTTGGGCTCCAATCGAATGAAAATTTGTTTGTCGGATACTCGGAATGCTGGAAATTTATTCGGTTGATCTTGTATTTTCTCACGAAGGTCTTTATATTCCGGTTCATCAAATTCTGCTGAATCCAAGCTGATCTGGCTCAATGTTTTTTGATAATTTTCCTCGAACTCTTCTTCTGAATCACAGAATACTCTAGACAGCGTATCTGGTACAACATTATCTCTCCCCTTTTGGTGAACAATCTTAAATTTATACCCCTGGAGCTTAAGGCTCCACCTTGCTAACCTGCCACTAAGATCTCGTTGGCCCATGAGCCACTTTAGACTTGCGTGGTCTGTAATCAAAGTAAACTCGTAACCTTCGACATATGCTCTAAACTTTTTAATTGATAAAATTGCCGCAAGACATTCCAACTCTGTCACTGAGTAATTTTTTTGTGCTTTATTAAGTTTCTGCGACATAAACGCAATTGGTCGCTCGTTTTCCTCGTGATCTTTCTGGTATAATACCCCACCGACACCCTCCGTACTTGCATCACACCTAATAAAGAAAGGTGCATTGAAATTTGGATTTATGAGTACCGGAGCTGTAGTTAGTAAATATTTCAAACGTTGAAATGCCTCTTGTGCTCTGTCCGACCATACGAATTTCCCCTTCTTCAAACAATCAGAAATAGGTGCTGTTATATCTGCATAATTTGCTATAAACCTCCTATACCATCCGCACATGCCCAATATCCGCCTTGTCTGCTTAACGCTTGTTGGAGCTGGTAAATTGACGATTGCTTCTACTTTACCTGGATCTGCTCTTAGTCCTTTTTCTCCCACAAGATAACCTAAATATCGAATTTCACGCATTACAAAACTGCTCTTTTCAACGTTGATTGTTAGACCGGCTGCCCGTAGTCTGTCGCTTACCAACTCTAGCAGCTCGAGGTGCTCCTTCAATGTACCGGTGACGATGAGCAAGTCATCAAGGTAAACAAAAACTTTGTCGTGTAGCTCATGCGGAATAACCTTATGCATCAACCGGCACATTGATTGAGCTGCATTACACAGCCCAAACGGCATCACCCTGAACTGATAGAGCGGTCGTCCCTGTACTGTAAAAGCAGTCTTGTCTCTGGCAGACTCCGCAAGCGGAATCTGCCAAAACGCGTCCTTCAAGTCCAGTCCTGTAATGTACTTAGTCGCGGACAACCGGCCCAACAATCCGTCAATTAACGGTAACGGATACGCATCTTTTTCCGTAACGGCATTTACCTTACGAGCGTCTAAGCACAGCCTGTATTTACCATTTGATTTCGGCGCTAAGGTGATCGGTGAACTCCAGGAACTTTTGCTGATTTCAATTACTCCTAATTTTAGCATCCTATCGATTTCGTCATCCACATGTCTCTGAACAGCTGGTGAGATGGTGTAATAAGGTTGTTTAATTGGCTTACAGTTTTTTGTTATCTCGATCTCGTGTTCATGCAGCGTGGTCTTACCTAATCCGTCTCTTGTAAATGAAGGAAAATTTAAAATGATTTTGTCCAGTTTACGTTTCTCTATTGGAGAAAGCGCATGTTGATTGTTAGTTTCAGGAGACGACAATTCAGCTACTCTAATATTACCGACAGTAGGAAATATTTGAAATTTCTCCCAAAAATCAATCCCTAGGTAGAGTGGTGACTGCAAACTTGGGACGATGCAGAATTTGACCACTTTTGTCAAATCGCCAAATCGCACTGGAAGCCATACGTAACCCTCAATTCTGTTTTTCGTACCATCTGCCGTCTTAATGTAGGATCCTAATTTGTGGTATTTAATATTAGCCTCGGCCAGAAATCGTAAAGAATCCTTACCTAATACACTCACTGATGCTCCACTATCCAATAAACCTTGCATAGTTTTTGAGGCGATTACTACTTCTGCGTATGGTCTAGGGTCCTTTTTACTTAGCCTGTCACGTACTGACGAAACACAATTTTTCGTTAGAGATCGTCTTTCACGGAAGTAATTGACAGATCTGATAATTTTTTTAGTTTTAATGTTACCGTCTGAAACGTATTTTTGGTCAAGGTGTATCGGCTGTAATAACTTTTTATCTGTTTCTGATTTTACGCCTTCTTCCCCGAGTGCAACTCCCTCGACACTCCCGCACTCGGACGCATGTTTTTTGCTGAATTCATTAAACAGTTTTGGCAAGCTGGTTTTCGCACGTTTTCTGCACCACACCCAAAACAGAATACACCTAGAAATTCTTTGGTACAATCTTGGTACCTGTGACCCAGGTCCTTACAATTCCAACAAACCAACATATTGGGTCTGCTGGAACTAGCACCTCCCGCTTGTAACGCTTCTAAGTTATTAGATTCCTCGTTTGAATTTTGTCTGTCACTTTGGTATACATATTGAACTGGCGATATAGTTGAAGGGCCCATCGTAGATGTTGTTGATTTGGTCAACATCTGGTTTGGTGCACAAATTTCGTTGACCACCGTTCTGCGTTTTGGAGTTGCTTCAAATCGTCGTGGATCATACCCCGTTTCCTCCCACATTTTCTCGTAGTTTTGGCAAATTCTCCTTAGCTCCTCCACCGATTTGATTGTGTTATGAAATGGCAGCGTAACATTCCTTAATGCTGGAACCATATTTTGGCACAATCTGTAGATTAGCTTCCTTTCAGATAGCCGATTTTGCAAGCGTGAGTTTAGTTTCTGGATTGATAGAACAAAGTCCGAGAACGTTTCCTTATTTGCTTGAAACCTTCGTATTATTTGCTCCTGAGTTTCCTCATCAAAATTGCTTGAACTAAAGAATGACTGCATTGCGTTTTTAATGTCTAGCCATGTTGAATCTGCATGATCTTGTTTGTATATCCAATACCAATCTTCTGCTGTATTGCTCAAAAAATAGTGCACCACCCTAGGTAGTAGTTCCTGTGGAAACCCATCATTTAAGGCCATTTGCTCTAAGCGATATAAGAAATCATGTACGTTTGTCTTGTCGCTGCCGTCAAAAGATAGCTTCCAACGTTGACGAATTTTGTACGAGTCCATAAACAGGTTTTGCTGATTAATTTTTTGTTGCCTGGGTGGATTGAAAGGTTGATAGTTGAAATTTGTAGCTCTTGGTTGTCTCACGTCTGTACCTTGATTGTTTGCGGAAACCGTTATACCCGGTGGTTCGAAATCTCCGCTAGATAAGTTTGGAGTACTCAATTTTTCTATATGTTGATTAACGCTGAGCCGGTTCTCGATTTTGGCAAAGAAATCCGCAACAGAGGATTTTAACTGTGTATGGTCCATTTGTAATTTCTTCTGGATATCCTGGTTAGATAATCCTCGCATATCTTCCATTGAATGTTCGGAGTGGTCTTCTTTGGATTGATTAGTGTTTATATTTGTAGAAGATCCTGCGATGGGGCTGGAAGTATTATGTTGTTGAGACCGTTCTTTGTTCGATTCGGTTATGGTGTTTGCCCTTTGAAATTCCTCCATCAGCTTCATGAACCAGTTATATAACCGCCGAAAATTGCTATTTAAACTCTTTAATTGGGGCTGTTCTCCAACACTTTGAATTAATCGTTCTGTTCGTCCTTTATAATGAATGGTTTTTGCCAGTGCTACCGTAACCCATTCTATAGGTGGAGACGCGCCCTTTTCCGTAGTTGCTTTTGAGAGCTCTTCGTATCTCGTAGCACATGTTTGCAATTCATTGCTGGTATTTTCTTCATGTGTAACTTGTGGTTTCCGCTTTGATTCTGCATTTTCTGCTAATATACAATTTATCAACAATTTTTGTGCTCCTTCACTATCACTTACTAAACCTCTCACTATATATTCTACCTCAATCTCCGCAGTAGATAAACTACCTAGGTACGCAATAGGATCCATCTCAATCTCCAGAATATCGCACAAACAAAAATGAACTAAACTACAAATCGAAACCAATCGAACTCTTACGACTTTTACAAACAAAAAAAAACAACCTTATAGTCAAATTAAATATACTCTGGCCCAAAAAAATAGCTTCTGAAATATTATTTTTAATCTATTTACTAAATCTGCGATCAAATGGGAAAAATTTCTTATGGCTCTGATGATACGTCAAAGTAATATGTAATTTTAGATATAGTGATTATAATAATAATGTAAAATTATTAATAATAGAAAATCAACAATTTTCTCGACAAAAAAATTAAGAACAAAAAAAAATTATATATAATACAAGCATAAATTAATATGAAACGATATAAATATTTCAATAATATTATAATTGTGTTGGTGATGATCGTCTGTGGTGGATCAAACCTGAGTAATGAAAACCATTTCCACGCCTAAATCATCAATTATTATTACATAAGCAAAAAAAATATTTTTGTGGTATTTTAAATCATGAGAAACTACCCCTGACATGACTTGGAAACTGCAGATTCACTGCGTACTCAACAAATCTATCAAAGAATAGCCTCTTCAATTTTAACTATTAATCACTGACTGGATTCAAAATGTATTTTTTTTATTTTTTTTTTATTTAAATTTAATTCGAAGATGAGCATTTCAATGTAGAAAACATTCCCAACCATCACCAGGAACCTATGAAATCATCATATATCAACTGATGCTGCCTGAGGTCTGCACTCCATACATTTACCCATGAAACATGTGAAATTTTCCATCCCATTTTCGAGACTACACCCAAGCAGAATCAAAATTAAATTATCAAAATGAATTCATGAAATCGTCATGTATCTAAATCTTGATTAAATAAATTGAACTCAATACTTGAAGTCTCGAATAGAAGAGAAATGTAAAATAAATTGAATTTGAACAATTGGCAACTAGCCGCTAAAAAAAAAATGAAACTTAAAAAACTATTTTATAAATACCAAAACAAAAAAAAAAAATATTAATTAAGTCATAAAGCGGTATTTAAAGAAGCCTCGTTGAGCAGGGAAGCTGCTTGGATGACTTTTTAGGTCGACCAACTAAAAAAAATTGAAATCTAAAACATTGCTTATGTAAAAATAATGAAAATTAATTTAATGGAATAATAAAGAAAATCAAATTTAAATCTGAAAGCATGCTGAAAATTTTGCTTTTGAAACCGTAAGATCACAAGATATTTCACAGCTAATCAACTGTCATGTAATCGTATGACCTTCAGGTCCCTGTTTCGGCGCCATTTTGTTACGTGTCTTTACGGTCGGCCAACACGCTTGATTGGGATAAACTTCAGTGGCCTCTAGGGGGTTCTTTGCCGCCATATTAATTAAGACACCACAAAAAAAATCGTGTTGAGAAGAAAACAAACATCTGAAATAAATTTAGATGCCATATATGATTCACCACAAAACTTCAATCATCACCAACAACAAAAGAAAACGACTATTCCATAATTTTTTTTCAAATCATATCCTAATTATATTTTAAATAAAAGCTTTGAATACATAAAGAAACTTATTATTTTCAATTGTAATCAACCATGTAACTATGATACTTATTTTAGATTTAAATTCTTTATTATTATTATTATTATTTTTTTTATGGTGAAGTGTGTCGTAGTGAAAATAGCAACGCAATTATACAAGTTAAAGAGAAAAAAAAACTCACCCCTAAGTATCCATTGAGTACTCGATGGCTCCTTACGGTTGGTAACCTCTGAAAAAAAATTGTTACTTGTTGCACACAAACACTCACTTTACCACAAAATTCGATTACGTTAAAATTAGAAAACTTAAGTATTGATTTGAAAATATGTATAAACAAAAATTAATGATTTGAACCAAAAAGTTTAAGAAAAACAAACATCTAAATAAATAATAAGATTAACTCTTGATCTATAAATCACTGATCAAGGTCACACAATTTAGGATCGGTTGTTTCTGGATACGTTATTTCCTTTCTTATTTATCCAACATGTATATTTACAGTATATAACTGATTGAGAATCAACCATTTAAAGGTGATTAATGAGGCCCTATATACAAATTAAGAACAAATCTGTAATTTAAACTCTCCCAGAAATAACCAGCAATAAGGAAACTCACCCGCAAAACTATAGCACTATATATATATATATGTATATCCTATGAAGTTTCGATTTGACTTCTTTGAATTTTACCGTTGATTGGTCACAGGAATCTTTTTAAAAAAAAATAATAATAATTTCACCAAACTATTACAATCACTAAATTTGTACAGCGATTCTTACCCGTTTAGGTAATAAAGAGAATTTTGCTCTTTTGGGTGTAAATTTAACCACTTATTTGCACGTAAGTATTATACACCTCCAAAAATTACTTTAAGTTTTTGTACAGGCACAATTCCAAAAAAAATATATTGTAATTACTAGACAAAAATATTCCAGAAGAAATATATAAAAAAAAATGTCCAGTTTTATTTTTAATAAATAACACTATAGCCGCAGTGGCCTCTCAAACATAACTAATTAATATTTTTGGTAAATATTTTTTTTTTTTATGTCTGTTTGTTCCTATGTACAAGTACAAATTATTTTAATCAGTATATAATACTAATATTCATATACTCGGTAAAACTCAAGTATGTATGATGAGCAATACTCTCACGTTCATAGAAATTCGGAATAAGCTATTCGACAAAAAAAAAACATTGTGACCAAAATAATTTTCATAGAGATCATATACAATACAATCAACTGGTATAGATCGATATCATAAAAATATGACAGATTCACATCTACATTCCAAATGCAAAAAAATTTGTAACTTGACTATGTACTATACAATACAACAACATTCAAGATATAGGAATACATAAATTACAGACTGCCACACAATATGAGTATACGTACCGTGACGTTTCTTGAACCACCATAATTCAAATTAATTACTGACTGGAATTTAGACAGTCGTAACAATTTCAGTTGCCAGTTTTTTAAATGATACTTCTAAGATATCGTCCAAATCCGAATCTTCTACAATAATTTTATTTGCCGTCTTAAAAGCTCGATCACATTTCTCCTCATTTACATTAGAAAAAAGACATTCAATTACTAAATTCATTTTAATCGATTTGTGTTCAGCCAATTGTTTTAGAAGAATGTGTACAATCAAATCTTTTGATTTTTGGAGGAATGAATTTATATCCTGACATTCATCACATCGCAAAAAGTAGGACTTTAAGCGACTCTCAAAAGCAGTTTCATATTCTGTTAATCCATCGGCATTATGTGGCATCGCGAGTAAGTTATTTATCGATGGCTCCCTTTTAGTCTTTTTGTATTGTGGTTCTTTTCCACAGACCTCTTCGTGTCTTGAAACGTTGTATTGATTTTGGAATTCATGCTTGCATCTAGCACATTTGTACTTCTCACATTTAAGCTCATGCCGCTTTCTGTTCGAGTTCACCATAAAGCTAACGCCACATTTATTACATAGATACTCTGGTGTAACGCTATGAGCGATCGCTTGATGGATGTCCAGAGCTTGTTTACTATTAAAAGATGATGCACACAAAGTACAGACATGCATTTTTCACTTGGATGTTTTTTGACTTTGTTTTGAGTTCTAGCACGTTTTAAGTAGAGTCAATCGTATAACTTTAAATTATGCACTTTATTATTAGTAATATAATAACCTCCGTACAGCTATCACTTTAATTCTACAGGAAAACAGCACTACACGAATTGATCGTATGTTTAACTTAATTCACAAGAGTTTTTTTAAATAGTTTACGAGTTAATTTGAATCACGTATTCCCTTATTAGAAAATATTTTGAGCACTTTTAAATGATAGTTAACAAAAATTACTTCACACCCACAAGCGAATTAAGTAAACTGTTAAATGAATATTTTTAATTCACAAG
Organism: Tipula helvola; assembly: GCA_963556165.1. Classification (NCBI taxonomy): domain Eukaryota; kingdom Metazoa; phylum Arthropoda; class Insecta; order Diptera; family Tipulidae; genus Tipula; species Tipula helvola. Next base: position 29,186,000 of record OY744483.1, read on the forward strand.
AGTTTTTGCGTTTAAATAGTTTTACAAGTTAATTTGAATCACGTATTCCCTTATTAGAAAATATTTTGAGCGCTTTTAAATGATAGTTACTAAAAATTACTTCACACCCACAAGCGAATTAAGTAACTGTTAAATAAATATTTTTAACTCACAAGAGTTTTTGCGTTTAAATAGTTTTACAAGTTAACGACTGAGCGCACGACTTATCGCGTTCGACCGATAACTATAAATGAAAACGTATATTAAATCAGAGCCATTATATAGCTTTCTTAAATATAGAATAATATCTTTAATATGAATGATCATGACCAAATCTATAGTTATGTTGTAATAATCTTTCTCGTTTATATTGTCACATTAATGTGTATAATTCGAACCACAAAATAACATATGGGATGAAATTCAATCGTTTTCGATTAAAAAATACAATAACGACGACAACGTGTTTTGATTTTTTTGCTTTTGCATTCATTTTTTGATTTTTAGTTTCTGTAAACAAATTTGTTTTGTGCAATCGTCGTTTATCATTTTATATAAACGTAAATGTATGTGAAATATATTCGTACGCATGCATATAAAAGTTGTATTTAGCATATTTTATGCCGATTTGAACATTACGCTTATAGTCGTTATACGTAACGCTGGTTAATGTAGATCGAATGGCTAAATCAGAATATGCTCGTTATGTACAGAATATGAAACAATTATTTAAAGAGAAGAAGAAATGATAACAAAATTGCTTGTTAAATTATTGGCATATGGGTATTAACCTATGTATTAGCAAATTTATATATAATATCGCACGACCCATTTATAAAATTCTGAAACATCCTTGTGAAAAAATAAACTTACTGGTAAAACTGTTTCCTAAACATATTTATAAGCAGTCTTGAACATCCGATCTTTGGAAATTCCAGGAGGTGTATGATCTTTACATATACATATTTAATTAAACAAATTGTGTTTTCTAAATCGTAATTGAATAAGAGTGAACAGTATATCGAATATAAAGCTATAATACATTGAATTGTATATATGCACTATATACTATAGTTTATGAATTTATGATTTATTTTGGCGATAAATGCTAATAAGTTTTCACAAATTAATATTTTAAAACAGTAATATTTCCGACCTATACAATATAAATTTTATATGCCACCAAGCGGATCATTTACTCTGAATAAACATATTTTAAAGAAGGATAATTTGTCCGTAGTGAGCATTATAGATAGATTGGAATAATATGGAGGTGTATGATCTTTACATATACATATTTAATTAAACAAAATGTATTTTCTAAATCGTAATTGAATAAGAGTGAGCGGTACAATTTCCCCACTTACATTTGCATACAAGCAGAATACAGCCATTATTATTTTAATGAACATTTTAAGGGTGTTTTAAACAGTTCGAACAGTTTATTTTATTTACACAGTATCAAGTTTACTATCGATTTTAATATTTGTAGAATGCTTTATATAATAGTTTTATAAAAATTCAGTCGTTACGTTTTGATTGATTAATATTAAATAGTTGTATATATCATTATAAAGTCTAATTTAAATATTAATTAGTATAGATTGGAAAATAATTAAAATTTATCGTTGTTATATATCAGTTTTCTACTGATCTATATATTTAAGGTTGCTATATTATGAGAATTATTATATATCATCGGAAAAACCGATCGATTGATTTACTAATTAATGTACATATTCATTTATTATGAATAAATTATTGCCGGATCAATGATTATATTAACTCGCGGAATTTATAATTCATAACATATTATCATAAATTATTATGAGGTCGATGATTATATTAATCTGTGGAATTTATAATTAATTTCTAGTAAAACTTATTATCATTTATTATCAAAATAAAATTATATATTCGTAAACTATAGTAAAGAGTCTTTCGACAAGAGCGCTTCAACTTTTTTTTTTTGAATAAAACACAAACTGTTCGGCTTTTGAACTAACTTTTTTTTTTTTTATTAACGAATTTGAACATATACATTTAAGTATGAAACTCGATTTCTTTTGCGTGTCCACCTCGTGCACGTTTTACGAAGTCCAATCTTTGAACCCAATTTTCGACCACTCTTTCGCATAAATCGGCCGAAATTCCAGCAATTTCACGTTCAATATTGGCTCTGAGCTCTTGCAACGCCGCCGGCTTATTGGCATAGACCAATAACTTCACATAACCCCAAAGAAAATAATCTAGAAGTGTCAAATCACACGAGCACGGCAGGCAATAATGAGCATTTTACTCAAATTTCAATTAGTATATCGAGCGGCGTAAGTATAGATTAAAATATATTATTTTCTAATATTTAAAATTGATTAATCGGCAGTTTACCAAAGTTGAATTGAAAACACCTCAGGATGATGGTCATATATTATATAAGCGTGTATTTAACATATTTGTGTACGGAGAGAATATTACTGGATTATGTGGAGTTGTGGATGTATGTATACGGATTTATAAACTATACTGAGCGTGATGATATTATTCACCATGTAAACACGACTAACTAGCAATTAGCTAGTAAAATAATACAAAATATTGCGTCACATATTCAAAAGAATCATTTTGGTGGAGGGTGGTATAAGCACAAGTGCTATTGGATATCAATCAGATTATGTGTTTATGTTTTTTTTAAAAAAAAATAAATTTGTATAAAAATAATAATAATAAAAACGGATCTAAAACTTTATCAATTGATTTTTTTTTTTTCTGGAAATTTGTAATCTCAAGACAAAGTAGTGTGTCAAGTTAAGTAATTTTTCCCAAATGAATTCGTCGGCGTGACTGAATGTATTGTACATATAAATATATATACGGATCGAATCATATATTAAACCCGTTGTAGTACTGTTGTTATTGAGAAGAAAAAAATTAAAAATGTATAAAATTTAAACGGACATGTGTGATTGGTGTGCGAATCCAAAAAAAAATGAAGGACGACCATTTAAGAATATAGTACAATACGAATTAATAAAGATAATGGATTTGACATGATTTCACCAGACATACTATTGAATTATTAATTTACGCTGAATTAAAATATGCAATTCGACCTCCGATATTTTTTAATAGATTTGGTCTGAATTGTGAATTTATTTTATTTTTTTTTTTCATATATGAGTATATATATAATATATATAGGACGACCATTTAAAGAATATAGCACAATACAAATTTTGTGTATTATCTTTATGCAAATCTAGAGCTTTAACAATTGAATTTTTTCGATTCCATCTCCTTCTCTCTACATTTTAATTTGTTGTTTGACAACAAGATAAACATTTTTCTCGATTATCGAACGTTTCTAGGCGTGGATGCTGCGGTCCGGCGTTAAAAAATGAAAACAAGCGTCTTAATTTAATATGGCTGACCTGGACGATCTAAACTTTATAGACTAAAGGAATAATATTTTACTATGAATTGTTATTCGTTGTACACCTTGAAGAGGTTAATAGGTTTGCTGCATCAATTTTTGACAGGCGATTGTATACTCACGCGTACAAAATGTATATTAAAAGGTATATCGTGACGTTGTATTCATTCAAATTTTTACGCAATATACATATAAAAATTTAAATTGTTTTTATAAATCCAAAAAATTAGGACAACCATTTAAGAATGTAGCACGATACAAATTAATAAAGATGACAGATTTGACACAATTTCTCCAGACATACTATCGAATTATTAATTTACGCTGAATGCCTGTGTAATTCTGTTACTGATATTTTTTAATGGATTTGGCCTGAATTGTGATTTTCATATATAGAACGATCGTTTAAGAATATAGCACAATACGAAATTGATTTGTGTTGAACATATTCTTAATTGCCTTTGGCATTGAACGTATGATTTTTCATTATAACGTGTATCATGCACTTTGCGCGTATTATTGGATCGCGATTGATTGTGTGGAGAAATGCAAAAAAGAATAAAGTCGTAATAGAATTTAACAAGCGGTCTATTTTTAGCTTATATATGTATCGCTTGTAATCCACAATTAGGATGAATAAACCACTGATACATGTAATCGTCATCTTATTATATCACAATAAATTTATTGTCATAATTTAACGTACTTGCAAAATATAAATATATTAATGTAAACGGCATAACTATAGATTTGGTCGTGATCATTCGTGTTTAGTTTTGATTTTTATGCATTACATACAGTAACATAACAACAACAACAAATGAATACTTTTTATCAGGCAACAACAAATAAAATATGCTAAATACGACTTTTATATACATGCATACGAATATATTTCACACATTTACGTTTATATAAAATGATAAACGTCGATCACACAAAACAAATTTGCTACTACATAAGTCAATGTCCATATACCAATAATTTAACAAACAATTTTGTTATCATTTCTTCTTCTCTTTAAATAATTGTTTCATATTCTATGCATAACGATCATATTCTGTAATTTATTTTCTTTAACCGGCGTTTGATCATCTTTATTTTACGTACTTTCGATATTACGTCATACTTTCGAGGCAGCAGTACTGACAGATGTATAATATGCGCGTGTGTGTGTATGATTCACTATTGTATTTTATACTTTTTTGTTTTATGGGAATGAATCATGTTCGTTCATGTTCTATTTTGTGAATACATATAAGATGGCAACGACAACGAATCTATTATCTTTATACAAATCTAAAACTTTATCAATTGAATTATCGATCCGTCTCCTTCTCTCTACGTTTTAATTTGTTGTTTGACAACAAGACAAACATTTTTCTCGGTTAACGAATGTTTCTAGACATGGATGCGATGGTATTGTTTTTATAAATCCAAAAATTTAGGACGACCATTTAAGAATGTTGCACAATACAAATTAATAAAGATAATAGGTTTGACACAATTTCTCCAGACATACTATCGAATTATTAATTTACGCTGAATGCCTGTGTAATTCTGTTGCCGATATTTTTTAATGGATTTGGCCTGAATTGTGATTTTCATATATCGAACGATCGTTTAAGAATATAGCACAATACGAAATTGATTTGTATTGAACATATTCTTATTTGACTTTGGCATTGAACGTATGATTTTTCATTATAACGTGTATCTTGCACTTTACGCGTATTATTAAATCACGATTGATTGTGTAGAGAAATGCAAAAAAGAATAAAAGTCATAATAGAATTTAGCGACCGATCTATTTTTAGCTTATATATGTATCACTTGTAATCCACAATTAGGCTGAATAAACCGCTGATACATGCAAATCGTCTATATCGCAATAAATTTATTGTCTTGATTTAACGTACATGCAAAATATAAATATACTAATGTAATTATGTTGCGTCATGTTGAACGTTCATATCAATTATTAGCATTAAAATTTCGAATGTTTATGTTTTGTTAGTTGTAAAATAAGAATATAACCATATAATTATACACAAGCATGTTAGTTTAATAAAGATGATAGATTTGACACAATTTCTCCAGACATACTATCGAATTGTTAATTTACACTGAATATCTGTGTAATTCTGTCACTTGTTTTTATAAATCCAAAAATTTAGGGCGACCATTTAAGAATGTAGCACAATACAAATTAATAAAGATGATAGATTTGACACAATTTCTCCAGACATACTATCGAATTATTAATTTACACTGAATGTCTGTGTGATTCTGTTACCGATATTTTTTAATGGATTTGGCCTGAATTGTGATTTTCATATATAGAACGGTCATTTAAGAATATAGTGCAATGCGAAATTGATTTGTATTGAACATATTCTTAATTGACTTTGGCATTGAACGTATGATTTTTTCATTATAGCGTTTATCATGCACTTTACGCGTATTATTAAATCGCGATTGATTGTGTGGAGAAATGCAAAAAAAAAAGAATAAAAGTCATAATAGAATTTAACAAGCGATCTATTTTTAGCTTATATGTGTATCGCTTGTAATCCACAATTAGGATGAATAAACCACATGTAAATCGTCATCTTATTATATCACAATAAATTTATTGTCTTGATTTAGCGTACATGCAAAATATAAATATACTAATGTAATTATGTGCCGCCATGTTGGACGTTCATATCAATTATTAACATTAAAATTTCGAATGTTTATGTTTTCTTGGTTGTAAAATAAGAATATAACCATATAATTATACACGAGCGTGTTGGTTAAGCGAACATAGCAATTATCGACAGTAAAATTTGACAAACACGTTTGGAAAATCGGATAATTGTTTTTTATAAAGCAATATTTAATCAAATTACTATGATACTGCCCGTGGCTGTGGGGTTAAGTGTGTTGCGATTTGGTACTTGAAGTCTCGGGTTCGATTCTCGTCCGAGTCAGAAAAAAAATTTTAATTTGTTACTTCGAATTCCGTGTTGATATAAATTGTGTCAAAATTGGACAATCAAAGACACAAACCAAGAATATTAGTACAATAAACTATATCTATTCTCCGCTACTTAGCTTGGTAATGTCATTCTACCCGCCGATAGAGTTCTATTTGTACTAATTCCGCTCGTCGATGGGTGGTGCTGTACTTTAATACTGATTCAACTCACCGATAGATGGTGCTATGCTATTAGTACTGATTCTACTAACCGATAGGTGGCTATTAGTACTAATTCCGCTCGTCGATAGATGGCGTTGCGCTATTGGTACTACTTCCGCTCACCGATAGATGGCGCGGTGGCATGGCGGCCATTTTGATCAAAAAGTGCGCCAGAATACCCTTATTATATCTACTGGTGGGTAGAATCACATCGCCAAGCTAAGTAGCGGAGAATAGATATAGTTCATTGTACTAAACTGTCAACATGGCCTTAAACACTTTCACGGCCTTCTTTGAACTGCTTATACCACTTGTAAACATTCCTTTCCGACAAATCATGGTCCCCGAGGGCTTTCTGCAACATCCTTAACGTTTCTGCACCCGAAATTTCATTTCGCAAACAAAATTTAATGCAACTTTTCTTTGCTCATTATAATTAGAAATAGTAAAAATCCGATCGCACTTTTAGCGTCGTACAAAAACCAAGCGTAAAATAAAAACTGTTGAATGTTTTGAAATAAAATTTGTCACAGATGTATATCACAATACTGCACAGTAGTATAAGCATGTTATAAAATAAACGAAAAAGTATAAACACAACAATATTTTACTTTTTAAATATTAGTTTAGTATTTAAAGAGCACATGTCCTGGACATGAGCCCTTTCTAGAATAAATGACTTTATTTTTGCAAGGTAGGTGCTGTTCCATTAACCATATGGTAATGTCGTCTTGCCATAAAACGTATATACCTGTCTGTGATACAAAACCGTCATAATACTAATTTTGACAAAAAGTGGACATGAACCCTTTCTCGAATAAACGATTCATATATATAAATGAATGTTTGTCTGTATGTCCTTTATAGAATCGTAAACTATGCATTTGATCATGTGATGATCTTTAGCAAAGTTGTTGTGCATGAGCCCACGAGTTGGTACGACCAATTTTCGACAGATGGCGCCATTGTCATTCCAATGAATTTCATATATTGCCGTGACAGTTCATGCTGATTTGAATTGAAACGGAAACAGCGAACGAATGATGACGTTTTGAGTTGTGGGTGACATAAGAATTTGTGTAAATTGTGAAATTCATGTCCGGCTCACATTGAACAGACAATTTGCTGTGAAGTACACGCGCTGTCCATTCTCGAGATGCAAAGAGGTTGTGTGTTTTAATTCAAATGTTCATAAAAGTTGGGATTTCTGGAAATCACCCATACAACCTCTTTGAAAAATCACGATTTTGATAAATTGTGGATGTTCTATGGCCGATTCTGGTTAAAGTATAATATGCACAAACGTGAATATTGGCCAGAATATTAACTATACTATGTTTTAATTCAAATTGTAATAAAAGGTGGGATTTCCGGAAATCACCCATATAACCTCTTTGAAAACCGCGATTTTGATAAATTGTGGATGTTCTATGGCCGATTCTGGCTAAAGTATAATATTCACAAACGTGAATATTGGCCAGAATATTGACTACACTATGTTTTAATTCAAATTGTAATAAAAGGTGGGATTTCCGGAAATCACCCATACAACCTCTTTGAAAACCGCGATTTTGATAAATTGTGGATGTTCTATGGCCGATTCTGGCTAAAGTATAATATGCACAAACGTGAATATTGGCCAGAATATTAACTATACTATGTTTTAATTCAAATTGTAATAAAACGTGGGATTTCCGGAAATCACCCATATAACCTCTTTGAAAACCGCGATTTTGATAAATTGTGGATGTTCTATGGCCGATTCTGGCTAAAGTATAATATTCACAAACGTGAATATTGGCCAGAATATTGACTACACTATGTTTTAATTCAAATTGTAATAAAAGGTGGGATTTCTGGAAATCACCCATACAAGCTCTTTGAAAACCGCAATTTTGATAAATTGTGGATGTTCTATGGCCGATTCTGGCTTAAGTATACTATGCACAAACGTGAATCTTGGCCAGAATATTACATATGCTATGTTTTAATTCAAATGTTAATAAAAGGTGGGATTTCCGGAAATCACCCATACAACCTCTTTGAAAACCGCAATTTTGATAAATTGTGGATGTTCTATGGCCGATTCTGGCTAAAGTATAATATGCACAAAAGTGATTATTCTCCAGAATATTGACTATACTATGTTTTAATTCAAATTGTAATAAAACGTGGGATTTCCGGAAATCACCCATATAACGTCTTTGAAAAACCGCGATTTTGATAAATTGTGGATGTTCTATGGCCGATTCTGGCTAAAGTATAATATGCACAAACGTGAATATTGGCCAGAATATTGACTACACTATGTTTTAATTCAAATTGTAATAAAACGTGGGATTTCCGGAAATCACCCATACAAGCTCTTTGAAAACCGCAATTTTGATAAATTGTGGATGTTCTATGGCCGATTCTGGCTAAAGTATAATATGCACAAACGTGAATATTGGCCAGAATATTGACTACACTATGTTTTAATTCAAATTGTAATAAAACGTGGGATTTCCGGAAATCACCCATACAAGCTCTTTGAAAACCGCAATTTTGATAAATTGTGGATGTTCTATGGCCGATTCTGGCTAAAGTATAATATGCACAAACGTGATTATTGGCCAGAATATTGACTACACTATGTTTTAATTCAAATTGTAATAAAAGGTGGGATTTCCGGAAATCACCCATACAACCTCTTTGAAAAATCGCAATTTTGATAAATTGTGGATGTTCTATGGCCGATTCTGGCTAAAGTATGATATGCGCAAACGTGAATCTTTGCCAAAATATTACATATGCTATGTTTTAATTCAAATTGTAATAAAAGGTGGGATTTCCAGAAATCACCCATATAACCTCTTTGAAAAATCTCAATTTTGATAAATTGTGGATGTTCTATGGCCGATTCTGGCTAAAGTATAATATGCACAAACGTGAATATTGGCCAGAATATTAACTATACTATGTTTTAATTCAAATTGTAATAAAACGTGGGATTTCCGGAAATCACCCATACAAGCTCTTTGAAAACCGCAATTTTGATAAATTGTGGATGTTCTATGGCCGATTCTGGCTAAAGTATAATATGCACAAACGTGAATATTGGCCAGAATATTAACTATACTATGTTTTAATTCAAATTGTAATAAAACGTGGGATTTCCGGAAATCACCCATACAAGCTCTTTGAAAACCGCAATTTTGATAAATTGTGGATGTTCTATGGCCGATTCTGGCTAAAGTATAATATGCACAAACGTGATTATTGGCCAGAATATTGACTACACTATGTTTTAATTCAAATTGTAATAAAAGGTGGGATTTCCGGAAATCACCCATACAACCTCTTTGAAAAATCGCAATTTTGATAAATTGTGGATGTTCTATGGCCGATTCTGGCTAAAGTATGATATGCGCAAACGTGAATCTTTGCCAAAATATTACATATGCTATGTTTTAATTCAAATTGTAATAAAAGGTGGGATTTCCGGAAATCACCCATACAACCTCTTTGAAAAATCGCAATTTTGATAAATTGTGGATGTTCTATGGCCGATTCTGGCTAAAGTATGATATGCGCAAACGTGAATCTTTGCCAAAATATTACATATGCTATGTTTTAATTCAAATTGTAATAAAAGGTGGGATTTCCAGAAATCACCCATATAACCTCTTTGAAAAATCTCAATTTTGATAAATTGTGGATGTTCTATGGCCGATTCTGGCTAAAGTATAATATGCACAAACGTGAATATTGGCCAGAATATTACATATGCTATGTTTTAATTCAAATGTTAATAAAAGGTGGGATTTCTGGAAATCACCCACACAACTTTTTGGAAATACCACGATTTTGATAACTTGTGGATGTTCTATGGCCGATTCTGGCCAATATAAACTTTTTTTAAGGTAAGTTTAGTAACGCACAATTTTGCACAATCATTGTTAACTGAAAAATATGTTTTATTACGTAAACGGTATATATGGGATTTCTGGTGTGATAATCACGTGTAAATTGATGCCACTGAAATTGTTTAATCAAAGACGTCTATTAGCTATTATTATGCTTATAGAAGTTATCGATTAAATTCAATTAAATTATTGGTATTAACAATTTTTGAGCCCAGAATCAATTGCAAACGACATTGTTATCGGTGGAGGCGCTGCGAAGGGTAGAGCATCCGTCATACTGCGATCCCTTTAGACTCATCCTCCTATCGAAGATTCGTTATATATAATATATAAAAATAATATTAAAACAAGATGAACTAAGTAGTAGAAAGAAGAATAAATTGGTCGCAAAACAAAATGTAAATAATAAAACATTTATAATTTTGACGATAAAGACTTAATATGTATGTATTGTTAAGAAATATCAAACATTTATTAATATTTCTTACATACAATTATTTTTTTTTAATATAAGAGAAAACTCAAGGTAAAAAAAGAAAAACGAAGAAATGACAAAATTTGTTTAATTTAATTTATTTATTTTTTTTCAAAAACGAACTGTGCTTTTTAAAGAAACACTCTATACACATATATTCCTTACAGGATCGTACACATTGTGTTCCGTAACTTGGTTTTTTTTCTGTCCAAGCAGAGTTTGCATCGCCTTCTAGTGGACCTTTTTTGCCCCTCTACTTCCACCAGAATATGTGGCGTGTTAATATCCTCATTTTTCTGGGGCACTGGTTGTGTGGATTCCTTTTTATTTCCGATATCCAGTAATTCATTTGTGAATATAAACTCGACCTCTGGGGCTGCAAAAATCTGTGTTGGAATCGAGTTAACTGGTTGTACTCCGAACATTTCAGTTAAAAAGCATTCCTCTACGAAATCCATTATAACTAGAAATATTTTAAAAATAATTATAATTTATATATTTAATAAAATAAGTATTATTATACAAAAATTATATACACTGATAAAACAATGTGCGCAAAACAAATTAATATTTTTCCCGTTTCATACCCACAATATATTAGTAGCTCTTGTTCATATTCAAAATTTCGGCCAATAGTCACGGATGAACACAAAAAGTTAAAAGGAAAACAATTAATACAAAAATTGTATTTATAAAAGTATGGTATGTTTGTTCACCGGTGGCTACACTAGGGTGAATACACATGTACATTTCTTAATTATCTCCATTGATCACCCGTGAAAATCAGCTACTGGTTATTTTAATATGATTGTTACGATAAATATTCAGTCTATTGTACAAATACACATTCACCGGTGGCTATGCACCAAAATCCCTTGGTTTGCTATGAAAACTTAAGCACTTGTTCGTTGCTCCGGCTTTGTTATGTTTTCTTTAATGATTTGGAAGGAAAATCAAAGAAAAAATATTTAAAAAATTTTCCTTTACCTTTATAGAATGTTTTTTTTTTTTTGTATGTGTGGTCTCAGTGTCACATCCAAAAGATTTTTGAATTTTTCAAGAAATCAAAATCCTTTGGTTTGCTATGCAAACTTATATCGTTTTCTATTCACCAAAAAAAACTGATCTCGAGCAAAAAATACTGAACTCCTCATAGTCAAAAATTGACCAGTTCAGTTTTTTTTGCTCGAGATCAGTTTTTTTTGGTGAATCGAAAACGACATTAAGCACTTGTTCGTTGCTCCAAAAAAAAAAAAAAAATCCAATGGTTTACTATGAAAACTTAAGCAATTTTTATTTTTTCATATTTTTTATGTTGTGCCAAAACCAACACAAATGTCTTATACAAGCCATATTATTTCCTTGACGCACGCATATTATTAAATCCAAAACCTACTATTTTCTGTAAGTGTTAGTGATATTTTATACTGTTTTTGATACAAACTACAATTTAAAATCAAAGTATGTAAAGATTATACTGTAATATGACGCTAATACTTACAGAAATAGTAGGTTTTATTTTGTGTTTGTATGGCAATAATAAGGCTTGTATAAGACATTTGTGTTGGTTTTGCTTGTATTTATGTACCAAAGTATTATTAGCAATGTATTGGAATATTTATTGAATTCTGGCCATGTTTCATTTAAGAAATTCCATTCCTGTACAAACAGAACTTTTGAAATTGTGCACCAATTCCATTGTAATTTGGTATCTGACTTAACCAAGAAATTTGATGATAAATGAATTGATTTCAACACATCCAAATGATGAATCAAAGGTTTCGGATTTTGAAACTTTTCTAGAAAAGATTTAACTACAATTCTGTTTTCGGACCAGTCGGGCCAGCCAAATGTTTTCTTTTTTTTATCAAATACATAACAAAATTCGAGACTTTTAAACTGTCATTGTTGCTTTTTTAAGTCGAAATTTTCGATTTTTTCAAATTTGTTAAGTTTTCGTTCAAGTTTAGCTGTTTTTTACAACTTCCATTGGCTACCCTTTTATTGTAACTAATACCAATGCTTACCTGAACTTTAAACTACAGTTATTGAAGAAAATATTAATTAAAGGCGTAGCTACTCAAATTGAAACATTTCGGTATCTAACAAAAATAATTCCAAATGGGTTTCAGGCATGAAACATGTGACAGTAAAACTACCTCCAATTTTTTTTAATTTCGACCAAAAACAGTGCCGAAGTGCAGAAGTTGATGAATGAAGTCAACGACGATCAAGAACTGCTCAAACGGGTCATAACTTGTGGGACATTTGTGTTGGTTTTGGTTGTGCGCTTTACTTTACCATGAAAATCACGATTTTGTAGAAAATGATTTTTTATTGTTGTTGTTGTTTAAAATACAGGCTGTCAAATTTTGAGAAAAATGATGAACATGATGTTGTGTTTATGGCTATAAAAGGAAAAATAAATATCCGATATTTATGATATAAGGCTCGTTTTATAAGTTAATACGGATTAATATAAAAATGGTAAGTTCTTTAATTTCTTCATTTTCAAATTTCCCGCCAAAATTGTATTTTTGAATTTTGTCAATGATCGTCCAATTTTTTTTTTTTTTTTTATTTTAAATTTTACGTGAATTACTAACAACTTGCGCTAGTAAAATGTTTCGTTTTCTTGCAAAATACATATGTACGTTTATGACTCTACCTATATTGAAAATTTCAAAAATCGAATGGTAGATTTTTGGTCCTCTTACAAAAACTCGATTTTATTTAATTTTTCCAGGTTAATTTTTTCACTCATTTTTGTGATTCAAAATTAAATTTAAAACAAAAAATATTGACAGTAGAAAAATTTATTACAAAATTAGGATAGAAATTTAAAGATATATATTTATACGGTTAAAATGTTAAAAAAAAAAATCCAATGGTCTACTATGAAAACTAATGCACTTGTTCAATGTTTCGTGTTTCTTAAGATTTGTTCAATGCTTTATTAAGAAAATTGGGCAAAATTTGATATATTTACCATGTGCGAGTAGTGCCAATCTACAGTTTCTGACATAATTTTGCATACTTTTATACCTTCGGTTCATTGTGTTTTCGTTGGTTGGCCATATTTTCTCTGAATTGTAATACAAATGTCTCACGAATTTTTGCTGTATTATATTTGAAATTGAAAGTTCTTGAGTTCGGAAAAATTGCTTATATTTCACTATTAGAAATGGTACTAGCTCTGGCGCATTATTTTCCATAAGTTTTACAATTTGCTCTCCTAGAAAGAAATTATGTATATAATAATAATATATAAAATAATTCAATATGTTTTATATGTGCGTTATTATTTTGCATATCAAATAATCGATCACCATTCCAATTTAGGTGCACGCGCATTTTTTCGAGTAATTCGGGTTTTGGTACATGTGTGCTATTTTCAACAAATAAATAATTTAGCGTTCCATATGTATCTTCTTCGGGGTTGTTGTGGCGAAGGAACCGTCGAATTCTTGTATAGGCATGCATCCACATATTATTGTGAAACAGAACCGAATATTGCTTTGCGTTGTCTACAAATACAGTAAAACCTCGATTTAAGGGATTGGCCTGTCTCTTATTGCCGATTGTCCCTTAAACCCGAATTTTCCAAATTTGAATAGATATTACATACATATGTAGAAGTTTACCCCTATATACATAGTTACAAATTGTTTATATTAGTTAAGCGTGTAGTTTTGGAGGATTTAATAATTCAAAATAGCAATTTTATAAGGTACATACTTTACATATGTATTCATATTTTAAGTTAAAATTCATATACATAATCATAATCAAATTAAAAAAAATAAATAAAAATTATGTAGTTATTTCATAACAAAATAAAACATTTAGGTACATACTAAAATTTTTTACATACAAAATTAAATATGTATGTATGTACATATGTAAATAATAATAAAAAAATTGTTAATTCTCATCTGAAATGTCATCATCTGATATTTCCAGCAATTCAAAGGTGGAATCACTATCTTCTAAAGTAGCATAATTCTCATCTGAAATGTCATCATCTGATATTTACAGCAATTCAAAGGTGGAATCACTATTTTCTAAAGTAGCATCCATGGCCGAAGATGTACTGGGCTGTGGTTGTGCTGATTTAAAAAAATCGTCAATTTTGAGTTGTTTCTTGGAAGTTTGTTGTTTCTTGATGATTATTTCTCTAAACGCTCTAAAATGCGCATAATACGGCTGCACTTCAGGATCCGAGGAAGAATCGATAAAAGAAATGCATTCATCGAGGTTCGATCGAAGAACTGATAGTTTGATTTTTGGCTCTAAATTATCCCCCTCTGAATCCTGGTCCTCTTCGTTTTCCGCTTCCGTTTGATCCGTAACTTCATTGGCGATCTCAGCTTCTGTCAAAATTTGGTATCCCGGATCTCCTTCATCCTCTTCCAACCATTGGATGATGTCTTCTTCTGTGGTTTCTTCTTCTCCGCAACTCATTAACACCTGTCGATAGTCCCCTATTTCTATTTCATCAAATGAGAAATCATCTTCCGATACGTTGAAAAGTTTATTCCAACCATTTTTTAAAGTTTCAGGTTTTACCCATTTCCACGCAGTCGCAAAATTGTATATTGCCGATTTTAAATTATATTTTTTTAAATTTTCCAGTGTCCGAAGCCCCCTTTCGTCATTAACTAGTTCACTTTCTTCCTCAATGATTGCCAATATTTCATCCAAAAATTTTTTTTTGTAATATCGTTTCGCAGAAAGGATGATCCCCTGATCCATTGGCTGTAAAATTGACGTGGTATTTTTGGGCAAAAAAATACATTTGAAGTTCCCATTTTCTGCGCATAAATTTGATGGATGTGACGGTGCGTTATCTATTAGTAAAATCGCTTTTACATCTTGTGATCGCACGTTTAACTCCTTAGTTTGGTATTCTTTCACTTCTCTTATAAAATGCTTATGAAACCAACTGCTGAAAATCTCGGAATTGAACCACGCTTTTTTAGAGTGATAATAATGTACAGGTAAGATATTTAAACAATTTTTAAGCGCTCTTGGACGGCGGGTTTTACCAACTATAGTGGATGTAAGTTTATGCGAGCCATCGGCATTGGCACAAAGCAAAGCCGATATTCGATCTTTACTAATTTTTCTCCCTGGTGTCGATGATTCTCGTCGATAGGCTTGGGTGTTTTGCGGGAGCAAACGCCAAAATAAGCCAGTTTCATCAGCATTATAAATTTGAAAAAGGCTCAGATTTTCATCTTTAATTAATTTTAAAATTTGTTGCCGGAATGGCTCGATTTCCTCGGTAGGAGCACTTAAAGATTCTCCATACGTCCGTTTGTTTAATATTCCGTGACGGTTGCGAAAGCGCCAAAGCCAACCATCACTAGCTTTAAAATTTATTTTCATATGGGCCGCTAATTTATTGGCTGCAGATCTTAATTCTACTCCACGTACATTAACGCCACAGGAACGCTGTTGAATGTACCATTTTAATACAGCTTGTTCTAAGGAACTGTCTTGGGCTAACTTTAAATGTTTCCTGTTTTGGTTGCTTATATCGACAACACTGGTTAAGGCAAATTTTTTTAATTTTTCTTTCGACTTTTTTATGTTTGACACAGTTTGTTTTTTTATTCCGTACTCTTGACAAATTCGATTTACTGATATTCCTGACTCTAACTTAGACAGCAAATCTATTTTTTGCTTAACAGTTAAATTTACACGTGTTCTTTTGTCAGACATTTTAAATTTAAAAAAATTAAGCGTAACGTATACAAAAACCAAATCACGCAACTGAATGAAGACTACATATGTAATCTAAAATTACAACGTAGCCAAACTAAAATTATCCCCACTAATCAAAAATTCTCCGCTGTATGTATGATTTGTAATCGCATCCCATTTACTCATTCACAGAAAAATATTTTTGTTTCATCATTCATTGCATTTTTTTTATTGCATTTAAAAGATAAAAAACCAAAATTGTTGTTATTTTTGTTTTAGTTTATTACACATATGTATTTATTTATGTATGTACGTAGCGAAATAGAAATAAAGAAAAAAAAAGAGATTTGAAAAGTGTCCCTTAAATCCGAAGTCCATTAAATCGGGGTCCCTTAAATCGAGGTTTTTACTGTATGTTTGATTTTAATTTCTTGCTATAGATTTCTAATCCATACGTTGCCCTCATTTGTTTATAATCGTCGTCCATTGGTAAAGCAGAATTTAATAAATGGCGAAAATATTTTAAGAAATCCCCTCTGATTGTTCCAAAAATGGAACACACAGATAGATATGGTGAAATACGGCAATAACCCGTCAGTCAGTACTGTTCTTGTACACAAAAATCATGCCCACCAATGAATTTGGTCAGGAGTGTCCGCAGCATGATTTTATGTACAAAAACCAGAGCCACAAGATACCACCCGTAGAAAGAGGAATTGTATAGAAACAGAAACAAGGGAACAAAATAAAATATACAACAAAAACGCAATTTTTTTATAAATCTTTAAAGATTTAATTTTTTTATTATTAATTTATTTATTTATTTATTTGCATTTTAATTACTCTAGAAAAAAATATACACACATTTTTGAATATTTTCTCTATGGTATGCTGTATAATGTGAAATCCAGATCGATGTTGCTTGCAGCCTCTGACTCTCAACCCTCCATGGATCCGTCGTTGAAAGTTGTCCAGTGGCCATCTTGGCGTTATAGTTGTATATATTCGAAATCCGATATGGCATATCCCAGG
Organism: Tipula helvola; assembly: GCA_963556165.1. Taxonomy (NCBI): domain Eukaryota; kingdom Metazoa; phylum Arthropoda; class Insecta; order Diptera; family Tipulidae; genus Tipula; species Tipula helvola. The sequence continues at coordinate 29,203,714 of OY744483.1, forward strand.
ACACTTGACTCACGATACTTGACACTTTGCTCTAAAGCTTGGGCCATAATAACATTGGCCAAAAAAAAAATACCATATCAAATTCTTTATCAAACAACAAATCAATTAAAATGATATAAGATTTTGTTGAATTTTCAAACTTTTAAAAATTATATCGATACATTGCACTATTTGGTTTATGGTATTTTTTGCCAATGTTATATGACATGTATTAACGATTTTTAACCACCACAATAACAAATTATTAGCAGAAATGAAATGTAAATATAACAGAAATCGATGCAACAATTATAGCGCACATTGAATTGTTCAATTCAGTGTGGCGCGTCACATTATAAACTGATACATGCGAACAATAGACGTTTGCCAGCAAGATGTAAATGTGAGATTTTTGTACAAAGATTTCCGTTTGATTATTTATATTTATAAGCAATTAAAAGATAGGTATGTAGCATTTTACTTGCACAATCAGCACGACATTAACGGTAATCCTCACAATTTTATAAATTATGATTTTGATACTGTAACGTTCATTTTTTCAAAACAACTATAATGTGCAGATAAGCGATTTTTGCTTTTAAGTACAGATATATACCATACCGTTACTTGGATACAGTACAAATTGCAGACTTTTGTAAAAGGTCGCTAAATCTTTTGTATACCATTCATGGAAAAAGAAATTTAAAACAAATATACCTCCTTAATCTGTGAAATTTAATTTGGGAATCAATATATATAGCCAAATTAAATAAAATAAAACAAGAACTTTTGCGCCACATATGCTGACAACCAATGATTGTGCTAAAGACTTGAGCCTTTTTTTTCAGCTGAATAAACATTAATAAGATTACTATTAAAATGAATTTTAATGGAATTTTTGTATTACATCTTTTTTATTTTATTTTTTTTTGTTACTTTTATTTTAATAAATCGTTTTTTCCCTTTAATTTAATTTTATTTATTTATTTTTAACTTAAATAGAAAATTTTCATTTGAATTATGTGTACCTAATAAATAAACGACCTTGATATTAGGAATTTTACAAAACATAGCATGTACTTACTTGATATGTTTTGTCCAAGAAAAAAATGAATTATTAATATAAAATTCGCTTATAAAACATAGCATGTATGTACTCATAACTACATACCAATACATTATATTAGAATGAATATGGTGAATCAAAATATATAACGTAATTGAATTTGCGGTAGTTAATGATTGGTATAACATAGTTGTTCTGGTTGATGATTATATATATGTATATAAAAAATATTACTCCGATATTACTCTATATACTCTATATACGCGCTCTATAACTATATATACTCTAAAGATGATAAAATATTTGGTTTATAATATCGAGACAAAATATATTTTGATAACTTAAAAATAATAATGAATGATTTTATCTTGATTAAAAACGTAAATATTAATAATAATCAATGGTTTGTATAATTATGTATATATAAATATAGCTTAGTATATTCTATCGTTTTACTTACCATCTGTTGATTGATATAGCAGAGGGTTTATTGGTTGAAGTGGTCTTCGATTTTTTTTTTGCATTGGGATTAACCTCATATTTTTTTATTTTTCACGACGTAAACACGACATGGGCGTGATTGATACGCAATACTTACGCGCAATACTTAAGAAACGCTTCATCGAGCTCCAAAATGAACCTCAATCACTGGAAATGTAAAACGAGAAGAAACAAAAAACGATTAAGAAAAAGTAAACAAAGGAACAATACTTAACCGTAGATCCCCAATTTATTAACACGCAAACAATATAACAAATTATTATGTTATTAGTCTGGTGCCATGTTTAAAATTTATATGTGGGTTGGTATTGTTTATGTGGCATAGTCCCAAATATAAGATATTTTTGCCGGCGTTGACATCTCTATGCCAATTTATCAAACATTGTTTACAATGCTGATAACGGTGTGGTGATGTTGCAGACATCAACAGCGGCTGGTAACAACACAAGTTTTGTCGTACGGAATTCATCTTGCATCACGACAGTACAGTTCTTTGCGGCTCGTAGCAGTTCTAGCAATTTATTTTTTAACTACCGGGGTCCAGGTCAATTTTTTTGTCATATTTGTCGAAATTTACTCTTATCATATCTAAATGTGTTTCTAAATGTGGATCTGAATCTAAATTTTTACGACGTTTTGGCCGAAATGAAATTTCCCCCGTTGAAATTTTGCCCACGGACTTTCAAATAATTTTAATTTACAAAGCAATTGCCAAAAAGCTTGACTATCGTATCGAATATGGTGATGCCCGAAATTCAATATTAATACCAATAAAAAGCCGAAAGTTTTTGAGTGTACATATTTGTTTCCTTGTATCTTTGCAACGAGTAAAAAAAATGTAGATGTTTTGTTATATTTTTTTTATGTCAAAAAACTTTTCTCCATCCCAATTTAATTTTGTACGCATTTTTTCTAAAAATTCTGGGACCGGTGTTTTCGTGCTCTTTTCATTAAATGAAAAATCTAGTGTGCCAAAGATATTTATAGTTCTTTACAGTGCGGAGAAATCGTCTTTCTCCATATATTCGCATCCATATATTATTTCTAAATATTACTCCATATTGCTTTGCGGCATTAATCATTTCTGGTTACCTTTGTTCAAATGTTCCACTTTAACATCTTTCCAAAGTGGTCGAGTAAAATAAGTATCATTTTCCATCTTAAGGGGCCTAAAGTAATTATTTTAATAGCCAACACAAAGTGTCCGCAATGCGCAATTTTTTCGAAAAGACTCATATTCTCTGATGGTAAGGGTTAATGATATCCTCTAAATTCTGGACTCGCCATTACATAGTGAAATAGTGCTGATAGGAACTCGTTCCATTTTTGAGCATCTTGAGTTGCCTGAATAATGTATTGATGGATGACTGCCCTTGTGGACATGTTTGCAGCTATTTTGTCCTTTTTTTCTTCTCCTCCAACACCAATTATTGAGCCTTCCTCCTAGATTCAAATGAACCTCTTCAATAAGATATAAAAACATTCTTATAATAATATTCCCAGAAGCAATCGCACGCCTTTTCAACTTCGCTCTTTCTCCGTGTTTTATATATGAACAAAAAGACCTTGCTAAATTCATCATATAATTTCTTACGATTTCCTTTCCCTGTAAGGTATAACGAATATGTATAGACCTTTTTCCTTTTGCCAATACGAATTATAATACCTTTTTTATTATGCATCTTTTCAGTAACCCTTTATTCAATTCTTTTGGCTTTTAATTTGTCTAATTCCATCATATAAAGAAGGTTCTTATGAAGCCCATGCAAGTTAGAGAATCAGAGAACCCATTGTCTGTAAATAATTCCATCATATTAATATAAGCCCTGGAAGTTACACTACTTTCTGTTATAGGAGATCAAGTTTGTTTTCCAATAATCAGAATATTTGAATTGATGTTCATAAGACGATCCATTGTTTCATTAACCACTCTCTCAAAAGTTATACAATTATCTTTTAGAAACTTCTCACACATTTGTTTTGCCTCCCCAGCATGAAAATTTCCTGTAACTTCGTTAAAAGGGTACTCTCCTTCACTATCCCAATAAGGCTCGTTCACAGTCTATTGTCCTATTTTTCTCTCTTTTTCAACATTTCTGTTCAATTCCATTGCTCTTGTGATAGATTCTGCTACTTCAGCAACTGGTTTTCCGTATCCCATTGGTGGTGGATTTGTATAAAGATAAAGTAAACTTATTGTACGAAGTGAGTTCATTTGTTCTATTGTTGGTTTTTCTTTATCATCGCCTTTATTCTAAAATGACACTTCAAACAGGCTCTATGGTTTCTCCACAAACTCATATGTAATTAAAAGTCGTGTGCTTCTGCTAAAATTGTTGCTTTCCATTGTTTGTTTAATATGTAACGAAATCCATAAGGGTTCCGTTAACAGAATCATGAGATTAAAGGTTTGGTGCGGTTTGTGTAGCTGGCTAGAGCTCACGGTGCGGCGTAAGGTTTTCCAAACATAATCTCATGCTTGAATAACAGCAAGATTAAAACAGAAACAGAAAAGAGTAATTAACATTATTTTACCACGTCCTTAGCAGCTGAGAAAATAATAAACCAGGTGTGGTCGTTCGAAACTACAATCTCCGCCTCTGACGATCCCCGTCGTGTCTTTCACCAGAGTCCCTTTATAATCGGGTCGCCTACTGGAACTGCCTTGCCGGTCGCAGTGGTTACCGTTATTGTTTAAAATACTAATATTTTAAAACACATTATTATATTCTACATACCTCCAGGAGTTGATTCCATTTTATTTGATTAAAATTGGTTGTATTTTTTAACTTCTCCCAAGTATAACAAAGCTGAAAACATGAATTTTTTTTCCGCACATTGGTACAAAAAATCGGAAAATGATGAAATTGGGTTGGGTTTCCAAATTCCAACTTTTAACACAGCAACGATGCTGGCGTTGGTGTGTACTTTTTTATTTTGTGTTTACAAATTTTACAACTTTAGTTTTGCGTGAGACGCCATTATGAATGGTTGTGTTTTTACTTGTAATTAAATTTTATTTTTATTTCTGCTGTGGCCCTGGCCAGTGTTGTTTAATCAGTTTTTAGTTTGTAGAATTTTAATTATGTATTGTGTTTGTGTGTGCGGCCTATTAATTATGTATAATAAAATCAATTTGTATGGATGGACGTAGGGCGAATTTGGAGAAAATACAAAATTATTTTGCAAACATGCACGCACGGCGATATGATGACGTGTTTTTGAGTTGGGATATATCATTTGGTTTTGAATTCGTTTTTTTTTTACTATATAACTTAAAAAATATATAATTGTAATATGTAGTTAATAAAATAAAAATTATATAAAATTTTAAAATAAAAATAAAAATATTTTTATTTAAATATGAATGAATGTTGTATGTATGTATGGAAAGGTAAAGTGAAATTTCCCCGCCAAAAATTTATATTGTAAGCCCCGCCCATTTTTTTGTGCGACATAACCTCACTTTTTTTTGTCATCATTTTCCGATTTTTGTGGCCAACTTTCATAGTAAATCTTAGAATAAGTCGGACATTATTTCGGGAAAAAGTCGGTGATGAAATCAGCAAAATGTCAGAAAAATACAAAATTTGTCGGATATAAAAATACTTGTGGGCTACGTATGTTTTTGTACTAGTTTCTTTTACGACTGCAGCTTGAGTGAAGCTACGTTGCAACTAAAATTCTAGAGCAAATAAAGGTATTTGGACTCTCTTGTGAGTGTTTTAAGACGTTAGGGTATTACTAAAGCCAACTCAACGTAAACAAAACCTAAATAAATAGTTTATGTTTTTTAATTTTGGCCAGCTTTTTGGTAATCGGCCCCACTATGCGGCGTAGTAGTAATTTCTTGTCCATTGTCCGGCATTTACCTTTATTCAAAAAAATTAGAAAATTAAAATTAAAAAAGAACAAAATTATACTTACTAATAAATTGTTGTTTTTATAGCATGTTTATACGCGTTCGTTCCGGTTCAAATGATATGCCTATTTCAAATGTATTTAGGGTTTTTTTTAAAATTCGTTTGACTTTATCTTTAATTTTTAAACTATTAACGTCGTACATACATATATGTCGGTTATATCAAGAATCCACGCGTTTTCGATATCCGATTCAGTATGGTCGAGTAAAACGAAATTTATTATGTTATTTCTAATAATCTAAAAATAAATAATTAATAATAAATAAATAAAATATGCAATTTATAAAAATACAAAAACAATTTTTGTAATACTTACCGCGGGCCAGTATCCGAAATTTTTTAAAAATATCAATTTGTATTCTTCAGTCATTTTCGAGATTTGTGATTCAATTTTAATTAAGATAACTAAAAAAATAAATTATATTATATTATATGATATTCGTTTTCTTCTTCGTATGATATTTTTCTTTTTTTGTGTTTTTTTGTTTTGGTTGGCCCGGTTTTTTTCCATGCTAAATGAAACTGAAACTTTTATTAGACATTCGTTTAAACGCACTATATTTTTTGAATATAGTTCTAAGAGTAAAGTGTTTTGATTTTTTTCAAGTAGTCTAAATTGTGTCTATCATCTTAAATCTGTTGCTAAGATAAACCATTAGTAAAAATTTTTATGTTTTACTTTAATAAATTGAAAAATCTAAATTTCAGGTGGACTTCGTATAAACGCACTTCTTATAATGTACTAAAATAAAAAACAAAATTAGCAATTTTTCATATATTATTTTATTTAATATTTGGTCTGGCCCCGACCTTTCTGAATAACTTCGAAAATTCGAGTACGAATTGAATTTGTTAAATATTTGAGGGTTTTCGGATCAATTGTGGCCCAACATTCACGGATGGCACTTTTCAAATCTTTAATTGAATTATATTGCTGTTCATTTCCATAAACTTTTCGGGGAAGGCCCTCTAAAGGTTTTTGATAGGATCCTTCATTTTGGAAGGAAAAATCGATCATAAAAAATGAATATATGAAGTTTCAACTAAATTGGACATGTAATGTCGATTTTAGCATTTTTCATGGTGTATCCTTGGGCAACTGTAATCAACTTCATGATGTTTTTAAAAATACTTACCATCTGATTAATTGTCTGACTTTTCATTTAATGTAATACATATTGAACCTACCTTTTCAGAACAGTTATCGGGTTCATGCAGAATGGCAATTTTTGCGAAATTTTTCTTTATACACGTTCTACCAACATGCTGTCTCTCCATATGAAAGACTTAAGCATAACCTCAACTTCACGCTTCTTTGTAAAATACTTCTACTTGCCATCATCTATTCAGAACATGTACCGTTTTACCCATACGGGCTATCGATTGGAAAAGCAAAAATTACATAAAAATGCCGATGCAATTTCGTTTGTATATTATGTTTGGTAGAGGGGTTGATAAATGTATACGTTTCCATGCACAATACCTATATACAAAAAAGTGGCGGCTTGACCTTGCATACGTTGCGCTCGACACAAAAATTAAATTTTCGAGTATGGAGGATGAAACTGGTGGTGTGTCGGAGGACCGAAATAAATTAAAATCCATCTTAAAATTTGTGAAAGTCAGCAAATGTAGCGGCGAGGGTCATTGTATATGCAACATGGGTAAAATGATGGAAACGGATACATCTAAATCTAATGAGATGGCGGCCATTGAAGAGGTTGGCATCTCTCAACGTAAGTAAAACTGGATTATTTTAATAATTTTATTTTATTTAATAAAAATTTCATTTTATTTAATATTGAAAATTAAAAGAAAATTAAAGAAAAATTCAAATAAAAATTTTAGCCAAAATTGCCATCATGATGGTTGACTTATGTTGATGCTAAATATAAAATGAAAAAAAAAAATGATTAATAAATTTTCAATATTTAAATATACCTATGTCATTACCAAAGCCGAGGTTCGTAAAAGTGTCTGGGTTTTGTTGGATGAAGTATCTGATCCTCGCGACCCGTATTTTTAGGATTACTTTTTGATGTGCAGTTAATTTCATAGGATCTATGTTAAACAAGTGCTCTATATAGTCGGTTTGCCGTATTTTAGCGAACGTCTTCCGTTGAATAAAAATTATAGAAACTTTCAAGCATTATCTCAGCTGCCCTTTCCGGATCTTCTTTAATTTTGTTGAGTAATATACTGTCTAGTAACAAATATTATGTAGGTAGAGATAGTTTAATATTTATCCATGGTTATACTTATTTTTTTAGTTCTGGCCAACACTTTCTCCATTCTATTAGGTCCTTGTTCCGGCTCCGGCTGCTCCAGCTGCTCCGGTCCCTCTACCAATAATTCTTCGATATCATTGTAGTTGACAGAATTGTCAACATCTGGTGGACGTGGCCATTCATTGCCAATTTCTAGATCGATTTCTTCTTCGATTTCTTCTGGAATTTCGAAGTCCAGTCCGAGAAACCGAGCCGCCTCTATCTTAGATAATTCTTGTAATGTTTTATTTCTTTTGGAATAAGCTTTATTAAAAAAAAAAACAAAAAAAATTAAAAAATTACATTGCATTGCTACAATGACTACCTCTATATATTTTTACGGCTTTATTGGCTTATAATTTGATATAAACAAAAATATAGCTCGATTGGGTTGAAAGTTGGTACAGATGTAGCAGATGTGGTACTGAGACGACATATAAAAAAATTTTTGTTTAGCGAACTGATACACATTTACAAATATCTACTGTTCTGAAATAAGGCCTTCCAGGATATAACTTGGCTATTCCTTAACCGATTATGATGCAATTCGATATGTGCCTTGGAAATGAGATTCTATAATCATTTTTTGATAAATCCGGAGTATGCCCAACTAGATTGGACTTTAAAAGTCAAAAATTATAAAAGATAAAATTACAAAACAAAATAATTTGCGGAATTTCAAGGACGTATAATATTTAGCGTCACCTGGAAATTTTTACCTGTCTCATATTCGGGTATTGTTTCTGATGTTATAACAAATGTATAATCCTCCATTTGGCAATCTATAAATTATAAAAAATAAAATTACAAAAAAAAATAATAATTCGGAATTTCAAGGACGTATAATATTTAGCGTCACCTGGAAATGAAATTTAAATTTAACATGCTGAATTTCATCAAAATCGGATAAGAAATGGCCAAGTTCCTTCCTAATTAGGCATATTCCAGAACTACATCTAAAAATCATTTAAGAATCCCATTTCCATCAAAAATACTGAATTTCATCAAAATCGGATAAGAAATGGCCAAGTTCCTTCCTAATTAGCCATATTCCAGAACTATATCTAAAAATCATTTAAGAATCCCATTTCCATCAAACATGCTGAATTTCATCAAAATCGGATAAGAAATGGCCAAGTTCCTTCCTAATTGGCCATATTCCAGAACTTTATCTAAAAATCATTTAAGAATCCCATTTCCATCAAACATACTGAATTTCATCAAAATCGGATTAGAAATGGCCAAGTTCCATCCTTATTGGCCATATTCCAGATCCTCATCTAAAAACATTTAAGAATCCCATTTCCATCAAATATGCTGAATTTCATCAAAATCGGATAAGAAATGGCCAACTTCCATCCTAATTGGCCATATTCCAGAACCTCATCTAAAAATCATTTAAGAATCACATTATCCATCGATCATGCTGAATTTCATCAAAATCGGATAAGAAATGGCCAAGTTCCTTCCTAATTGACTATATTCCAGAACTTTATCTAAAAATCATTTAAGAATCTCATTTCCATCAAACATACTGAATTTCATCAAAATAGGATAAAAAATGGCCAAGTTCCTTCCTAATTCGCCATATTCCAGAACTTCATTTAAAAATCATTTAAGAATCATTTAAGAATCCCATTTCCATCGCACATGTCAAATTTCACTAAAATCGGTTAAGGACAAGCCAAGTTCCATCCAAATAAATTATAATAACCAATAAGTGAAATCGCTAACAAATTTTGAAGACAACATGAATCTTATACGGTAGACAGACACAAAGTTATTCGCGATTTTCATGTCTCCCAATTATCAAAAATCGCGTTGTGAAAACAAAATAATCCAGTTTTTTGTGAAGATTTTGTAATGACAGTCGTCTGTCATTACACGATTTTCACCTAAACCGAATTATTTTGTTTCCACAATTCGATTTTTGGCAAAAATGACAGCTGAAAATCGCGATTAACTATGTGTCTGTCTACGGTATTAGGTAGAGATGGCATTGCTAGTAATTGAACGACGCCCAATAAGCAACTCAATTAAATATTAAAGCGAATATAATATTAATATTAAACGAAATAAAAAAATAAAATCTCGGTTGAAAGGTAGGGAACAATTTTATGTGTCACGAAGTTAGTCTTAAACAATTTGTATTTCTTAAATTTTCAATTACTGAAAAATTTACGAATTTACAACGAAACCATGGTATTTTTATTGCAGACGTATTGCAGAATCATTTGCGTAGGTCTCAGTAGGAGAACTAAAAAAAATTGAATATCGTCAATTACAGCACCATCCATCATGAATGGGAAAAAATGTTTCAACCAAATCCTATGTATTTTTAGCTGTAGAACCCGAACCTGCAATAAAAAATAGAGGTTCCTATCTTAGTTTCAAAGTTACCCCTTGCCCCATCTACAAGGAGGGGGGAGGGGGTTATAATTTTAACACTACTATATTTCCCCCGCGGAATAATTAAATTTTGATCTTTACCATTTTTTTCGTAGAGTGCTTGGCTGTTAAACATGCGAATTAACAATTAAGAGCTTACCACTGGTGGGGGCTTTACCAGAATTGTTAATTACATGTAAACATACATAATGTAACACAACACACACAATCACTTACTTTTATAATTTTTCAAACACTTCACTTTTTTTTTTCACTTTTAACTTTTTTTTTTTACTTTTCACTTTTAATTTTTCTAGTTTAAAATCAAACACTAAATGATCCTTCTATTGAAATATCGCGCTTTATATACTATTTTTTCTATTTCTATCTCTTTCTAATATTACGTTTTATGGAAGTATTGACATTTCTAGAAACAACAAATCGCGCAATATTTATATAATTATGATGAAAAATACGTCAAATCACAAATTTGGTATATGGGACCGGAAGTCGTGCTCAAATTTTTTATTTTTTATGTTTCCAATTGGTAGTACTAGTTAAAAAAAACATTTTGTAGAAAATGATTTTTCGTTGTTGTTGTCGTTGTTTAAAATACAGGGTGTCAAATTTTGAGAAAAATGATAAACATGATGTTGTGTTTATGGCTATAAAAGGAAAAATAAATATCCGATATTTATGATATAGGGCTCGTTTTAAAGGTAAGTTAATACGGATTAATAAAAAAATATAAAAATGGTAATGGTTCATTTTTAAATTTCCCGCCAAAATTTAATTTTTGAATTTTCTCAATGATCGTCCAATTTTTTTTTTTTTTTTTTTTTTTAAATTTTACGTCATTTAATTCTATTGAACATACTAACAACTTGCGCTAGTAAAATTTTTCGTTTTCGTGCAAAATACGTTTAAGTATGACAATCTACAAATTTATTATATTTAAACGTATTTTACACGAAAACGAAACGAGATGCTGTCCTGATTTTTTAGGATGTCTAATAGAACTAAATGGGGAAAAAGATAATAAAAAAAAATAAAAATAAAAAAAATGTAATTTTGAGAAAATTGAAAAAAACTGTTTCGGCGGCCATTTTGAAAAATAAGAAATGAAAGATAGTACCATTTTTATAATTATTTTATAATCCTTATTCATTTATCTTTAAAATGAGCCCAATCTTATAATTTTCGAATAATTAGTTTTCTTTCTATAGCAATAAATACAATACCAAGTCCATTGAATTTTTAAATATTTGACACCCTGTACCTTAAAAACAACAACAACAACAAAAATCGTATTCCATAAATTGTTCATTTTATTCAGTGCTTCACATCCAAAACATAAAAATTATAAAATTCAAACTTGACTTCCGGTCACATATAAAGATATGCGATTTGACGTATTTTTCTCCATAGTGAATAATTCGTCAAATCAAATTTTTTTTGAAGTTATATTTTAATTTTATAATTTTTATGTTTCGAATGTGTGGCACTAATTAAACAAAACATTTATGGAAAATAATTTTGTTGTTGTTGTTGTTTTTTAAGATACAGGGTGTCAAATATTTAAAAATTCAATGCACTTGGTATTGTATTTATTGCTATAGAAAGAAAACTAATTATTCGAAAATTATAAGATTGGGCTCATTTTAAAGATAAATGAATAGGGATTATAAAATAATTATAAAAATGGTACTATCTTTCATTTCTTATTTTTCAAAATGGCCGCCGAAACAGTTTTTTTCAATTTTCTCAAAATTACATTTTTTTTATTTTTATTTTTTTTTATTATCTTTTTCCCCATTTAGTTCTATTAGACATCCTAAAAAATCAGGACAGCATCTCGTTTCGTTTTCGTGTAAAATACGTTTAAATATAATAAATTTGTAGATTGTCATACTTAAACGTATTTTGCACGAAAACGAAAAATTTTACTAGCGCAAGTTGTTAGTATGTTCAATAAATTAAATGACGTAAAATTTAAAAAAAAAAAAAAAAAAAAAAAAAATTGGACGATCATTGAGAAAATTCAAAAATTAAATTTTGGCGGGAAATTTATTAAAGAACTTACCATTTTTATATTTTTTTATTAATCCGTATTAACTTACCTTTAAAACGAGCCCTATATCATAAATATCGGATATTTATTTTTCCTTTTATAGCCATAAACACAACATCATGTTTATCATTTTTCTCAAAATTTGGCACCCTGTATTTTAAACAACAACAACAACAACGAAAAATCATTTTCTACAAAATGTTTTTTTTAACTAGCACTACCAATTGGAAAAATAAAAAATAAAAAATTTAAACACGACTTCCAAAAATTTGTGATTTGACGTATTTTTCACCTTAAATATAAAAAAAAGCAAATCTTTTATTATTTTATCAATTGATATACAGTGAAACTCCTCAGAGCCGTAAATCAATCCTATATGCCGTAAACTTGCCAAAGCCGTAAAAAAAAATCCCCAACTGCATGATTTGAATGAAAAAAAACTCCTATGTAACGTAAATCCTCAGACCCGTACGTAAATTAGTTTTTCGATATTTTTTGATCATTTTCCGTACAAATAGAGTCCTCAAAGCCGTAAAAAATACAAAAGTATTTTAATTGCATATACAGGCATACCTCGATTAACGCTACCTCTTTTAGCGCTGTTTCGTTATAGCGCTCTTTTGATTTTATGAAAAAAAAAAATATTTTAACTTTAAAATATTTTTTAAAAGGTTTTATTTGTTTAATTTCATATGAAATAGAAGATATAACAGAAAATGTTTTAACGAAAAAATGTTTAGAACATAATCTAGGGATAATATAAAATGCCTTAGAAGATTTAAGTGAAAATGATCCCAATTTTGAAAGGTCCTGTGCTTTAAAACGAGGAGTAATGAACACTTTATCACCCTACATGGAACTTTAAAAAGAAAAAAGAAAACTATTTAAGCAAACAAGCTTAGACACATTTTTTTAAAAAAATAGTTAACTATGAATTTACGCCTTTATTTGGTGATATGTATTAAATTTTTAGTTTTTATTGAAATTGTTTTGTTATAGTATTGAATTCTAATTTATTTTCTAATTTTTAAATGAAGTATAAATGAAATAAAAATTGTATTTCAAAATAAAAAATACCAAAAAATATTGGTTAGGAACGTAACCCTATATTTTAGTGTAAGAAGCACCTCTTTTAACGCTGTTTCTGTTAACGCTCAATTTTCAGGAACGCAATATGAGCGCTAAACAAGGTATGCCTGTATACAAAAATATATATTTGCTCTAATTCTCTATTTTTTCAATTTTTACTTTAATTTGCTAATTCGTAAACAGTTTTAAGAGAGTTTTTAACTCTCGTGGTCGTTTTCTGTTTAGTTTATTGTTACACACGCAAGTGTAAAGTCGTTTAAGTGTGAGGTATCTGTGCATCTTTTCTGTGATTACATTTAAAATTCTATCAAAGGTAAAAATTTTGAACTATGTTCTGTACATACTGCAAGTACGTGCTCTTTGATATTTTGTACCTTTTATATAAATTCTAAATCAGTTGAACAGATCATTAATTTGCAAACATATTTTAGCTTAAAATGAATAAGAAACCAATAAAAAAGTTAAACAATTTGACTCTCGAGCAGAAATTTAATGTAATTTTGATGCATGAAGCAAAGTCACATACAGTAAAACAAATTGCAGATAAATTTCAATGCGGCACTACTCAAATTTATGTGTGTATAACAGAGCGCGCCATGATAAGGGAACGGTATTTGGCGGCAACCAAACCATTGTAATTATCAAAAAAAAAACACGAACGTCTGAAAATATTGAGTTGAATCAGGTAGTTTTTGAGTGGTTCTCCAAAGCTAGAGGAAAAAATTTCCCAATATCTGGAACCATTCTACAGTCGAAAGCTTTACAAATCGCCAAAGAAATGGATAACACCTTTTTCAAGGCATCGAACGGATGGCTACGCAGTTTAAAAAGAATTTTGGCATATCATTTAAGCAAATTTCTGGCGAGGAAAATGGTGTGAACCAAAATGTCATTGCACTTTGGAAAACCAAATTGCCTGATATGAGTAATGGCTACCATCCAAGCGACATTGGTAATTGCGACGAAACCGCTTTGTTTTTTCGCACATTACCGAATAGGACACTTACTCTAAAAGGAGAAAAATGTTCTGGAGGAAAACTAGCAAAAGATCGATTAACGGTCCTTCTTACTGCTTTTGGTGATGACACTTTATTAAAACCTTTGATTATCGGGAAATCTTTACGGCCGCGCTGTTTTAAAAATCTAGGATTTTGACAGCTCTATATATTAATGCGTTCAACAGTGGTTCACACACAACTGAATTGAATGATGCAATACTTTGTTTCATTATGAATATTTATCTCTTTCTCACGTATTTATATCTCTATCAGATTATTTGTTTTTATGATTGTTACTACTTGCCCCTGTTACAACCAACCCCTATTTCCCCTACGTTGTTAAATACTACAAATCAAATATTTTATTGATTATTAAAATTACCACTGGTGGCGTCTTAAATAATCTTGAGAATAAAAAATAATTATAAATAAACTTACCGGAGGCAATTTGAAGAATTATACATTTCAATTGGCGAGTTTTTTTATTACATCGGAGAGGCCAGAGAGATCAGACAGATAAATTATCTGAAATATCCGATAATGTTTAATCTGAAAAGACCTTTTTCAGATGTTAAACGCTTAACTATTTAAATTGGCTAACCACTGTTTTGTAACACAATATGGCCAAGAAAATTGTTTTGCTGCGCATAATTAATACATAAAAATAAAATTAAACATTAATGAACAAGAAACCGTTAAAATTATTTACAATATAGACTTTGAAAAATTAATTTTCCATTGTTGTTATCTCAGTCTATAGTGTTCACCATTTTGAAAGTCAAAATATGTAATTCTGTGCACTATCTGAAATAAATTTCAGATCGAAAAACAGCAATCTGTGATTTTTCGGATTTAATAAAAAAACGCTAAAAAAATTATCGGATCGATCCGAGAAAATAAAAAAACGCAAAAGGTTTTTTTTTATATCTCTCTGGTCTCTCCGATGTAATAAAAAAACTCGCCAAATATAATTAACATTTCAATATATGTACATAATTAAAAATAAAACAAAAAAAATAATAAAAAATGAAATTTTTCCATTCGTAGTAGGCTCAAGGTCACTTCTTTCATTAAGTAATTTTGCGAAATATTTAACAAGTGTTTTTAAAAAAAAATTTTAAAAATGTGTGAATTTATATAGTGTATCCGATCACCAATACTTTCATGTATAAGCGAAAAATCAGTTATGATAGTCAGGCTTGTAATACATTAATGTTTGTTTTGGTTGTACTCTTAGTAATTTATAGGATTGCATGATATGTATACTTATATGACAATGTACACCGCACTACATACTAATATACCCAAAGAATAAATGGACAGTTGCACTAGCTCATAGCTGGTAGATGTCTGGTACCCTTTATACAAAAACACTGTCCCAAGTAGCATGACATAGTTCCAAGTAGCGTGACACTACATCGAATATCAGTAATCATTGTAAATATTTGCTATTAAATTATCCCCAACATATTTGATTTTGTAAATTCACTATTCAAATTATTCAGTACGTAATTCATCAGTAATCACATTACGCTAATCGTCGTAAGAATCAAAAATATTAAAATCAATTTATGGGCTCGGGTTAGACGCCCGAAATATACTATATGTATTAGATACTCAAATCATGATTTAATTAACCTCAAAATTTTAGGGATTATATTAATATTCAAATTTTGTAACATAAATAATTTTATAAATATGTATATATATTCGGTAGCGCGATAATTGTTAATACATAATTGTTTTTAAATATGAATATTTATTAAATAAATGTTTTAAAAAAAAAAAAATTATTTTTATTTTGTAAAGACTAAAAAACATTTTTAATGGAAGCTATTGGTTATAGCTGTCGGAGTATAGCAGGTAGTATTAAAAAGGTAACAATATTTTTATTTTATAATTTCATACCTATATGTATATGTAATGTTCAGTTTGCAATCGGCATTATTACACAAGAGAAGAATACGAACAAAAAATGTATGAATTCGTGTCGTTAGTAGTTTCGTTACGAAATTTTCATTCAATAGCATAATATACTTATGGACAAAAAAATGCATATTGTTTTGGCTTCATTTATAAGGGAAGTTCTCAACTAAATATCTATTATTAAATAAAATTTAATCGTAATTTAAAGAAACCGGTAAAGTAAAGAAAATAAGCTAAATTTCACTTCGTATTTCAAAGTCATTTGAATCATTACTGAAAGCTTTCTTTTAAATTGGAGATTAATCTTAAAAATTAGTAACGTGTGCTACTCTTGAATTTTTCAAGCATCTTACAATCTCTGGCATTGAATTTATCAATTTATACATAGTATCTTTTAAGCTCGAATAACTGCGTTGATCAGTTACTGTGGTGAAGAAAATGCTACATTGACTTTATAAATTTGTCTCTCGATTATGTCCCAAATATGCACTATGGGATGAATGTCTGGGCTTTAAGCAGGCGAACCGTAGAACATTCTTAGCCTCCATGTATTCCTTTACTACATTTGCAACATGTGGACGAGCATTATCGCATGCATAAACATGAATTCATTTCTGATAAATTGTGCATAGGGCGGGCATCACATGAGGTTCCAAACGCTCAATATATCTAATTCCATTCATGGTCCCAAGAGAAATCGGTACCAACTCTGTTCTTACAGTATGTGATATTTAACCCCGAACCTCCGCCGAAAGCACTTTTAGAAATAATACGTACCGGTGCAAAACGCTTAGCTGGCCGACTATAAACTCTCATCCGGCGGTCTGATGAGCTAAGGCAAAATCTACACTCGTCACAGTACAAAACATTCTCCTATTATTCCAGTTTTCATATTCGAGAGCAAACGTTAAACGAGCTCTATATGTCTGATTTGATGCTAGGTCTATTTACGAAAGGGTTTCTTAAGCAAATTAATTTAGTATACCGAGTATACGGAGAGTATTGTACATTGATTTCTCCCAATGCCAGCACGTCAATTATACTGCCCATTCCCAACTGAATCGAAACTGATTCATGTGATCTGATTGCCGCCTGACTGTTCACAGATTCCAATATTAACCGAGAAGACTATATTATGCTTCAATCACGTCAAGCCAGGTGGATAGCATATATGCAGTTCTCTGCACCTTCTCTATATTATTCTTGTATGTTACTTTGTCCAGAGGTGGCCACCACACGCTCATCCCGTATAACCTTATTTACTCTCTCGAAATTATTGGGCCTCCAACAAAGTTAACTTTCCAAGTGAACGCCCAGATCTCTTACTTTGTCAGTAAAAGCGAGTATATTGCCGCTTAAACTAGGAGGGACAACTCCCGGGATTTTGTAATTTTAGCGAAGAGACGTCACACTTATATTCCTATCTCTCTCTAGCCCCAGCAATAGTCCATTTATCTCAATTTTCCTAATAAAAGCGGGCAGGACACCCTATAGGCTTTCTCTAACCAGCCGCTTCTTAAAAGTGGAATCCCCCAGCTCGCAATCCTGCTTATAAGTACATATATGATTAACTAATCTATACACTTGGGGTGTGGCGTTATATAAATTTTTTGGTAAACGGAAATATTACCAGCATTGCATGTTGTTATTTTAATAAGAAACTAGTAAAAGTTGATTTGCAAGGGGCTACACAAATTGGCTGATGTGTGCCGCATATATTTTCACAAAAAAAAATTTACAATTATTATCCACGAAATAAAATTCACCACCACTATTGACGATTGGACCGTGTGCTCTGTCGGACAAAAAAAAAAGCTTCGTACCCATTTTTCAAAAAAATAATCAAAGTAAGCTTTGAACGTTCACTCAAATATTATATGAAATTGATTACTATTTCAAAGCTATCTTAGTTTTTCTAATGGGTACGAAGCTTTCTTTTCGGGCGATAGGTATCGCATTTCTTACTTTTCCAATGGGGCATGCAAAACGAGTTTGATTTTGTTTCCGCACATCAGATGTCATTACCGTCGTGATAAAGGTTACAATAATGTTTAATGTTTAATTTTATGGCTACGAAGTTCGAACGCGTCGCTAAACAACTTATAAACATTTTAAAATATACAAATTCTTTTCTGTTATTAAATTCACCATACACTTTCGATACAAAACACAAATAACATTTGCTATGCTAACCTTTACCGAGGGTGCTGCATTCTAAAACAGCGGCGAATATTGTTACTATAAGCATGCCCTATCGTCAATAAATTATTTTTTCACTACGGTACTGGATGAATACAATTATAATAAATAGTTTAATTTAATTACGACGTGGTAATTATAAGAAAATCAATTTAATTAATTTATTCGCATTAAAAATTTTTTCTTTAATGAAATTCTGGGTTGTCGCGGTACTATCGGTATATAATTCTGTTTACAAAATTCTGTTTTGACAAAATTCTGTTTTGACAAAATTCTGTTTTTTCGAAATTTAATTTTTTTCAAAAATTCTGTTTTACAAAATTCTGTTTTTACAAAATTCTGTTTTTTTAAATTCTGTTTTATAAAATCAACATACACATTCCCACAGGCACAGCATCATACTTGCCCACAGCATTATACTTACACACAGCCAGCCACACACACATACACCCATATCCACATTCACACACACCCATACACGATTCCGAGCCCCACATACGCCGATTCAGGACATGAGATGGTCTGGTACTGGTAATGCGTAAAAGCATTTTCCCCCTTCCTTAAAAAAAAAAAAAACACCCATACACGCAGGCACACGCACGCACGCACCCACACACACACCCACACCCACACACACACACACACACTGGGCTACGGAGTGGGGCAGTAGAGAAACAAATCAGCGAGGGGAGACACTGCTGGATTACCTTGCCTCAATGGACGTCGTTCTAGCTAATACCGGGGACCGGCCGACTTTCACACGCGGTGGCGCCAGCTCGATAATAGACTTGACATTCACAAGTGAGTGTTTAGCACACCCAGGCTTAAGGTGGGAGGTCTCCAATATTTATACACATAGTGACCACCAGGCTATCCTCTTCAATATTGCCGAAGCTGGGAAACCAAGAAGGGTAGCGAGACAGCCAAGCCACAAATGGAGGGCAAGGGCATTCGACAGAGAGACCTTCATAGCCATGCTGGAGGATGATACGGTTGACATGGGTTCGCCGAACGACCAGGCGGTTCAGCTTATGTCACACGTTGCCAATGCCTGCGATGCCTCTATGCCAAGGACGTCGGCAAAGAACCACCGACCACCAGTATATTGGTGGAATGTAGACATCGCCGAACTCCGTATAAGATGCCACCGAAGCAGAAGATTGTACCAGCGAGCAAGGGGTCGATCGGGCTTCAATGTATCCCAGGAACAGTACCGGGCGGATCGTAAAGCTTTGAAAAGAGCAATCAAAATAAGTAAGCGTCGATGCTGGATGGAGCTATGCAAAGAGGTTGATGAGGATCCCTGGGGCAGACCGTACAGGACTGTTATGGCAAAGCTGAGAAACTTTTCCGCTACAAGCCCGACTTGTCCGGCCTTGCTACAAAACATCGTGAGCACGCTCTTTCCGGAACAACGGGAACTAAACAGCAATAAAGTTATAATCCCACGAGGCGAGGACGTAGCACCTGTTAGCATAGAGGAGCTCCTGGCAGCTTCCCGCAGAATCAAGGATAGTAAAGCCCCAGGTTTGGATGGAGTGCCAACTCTGCGCTAAGGACGTCCATAGTAACCCGCCCAGATATGTTCCTTGAAGTATACAACAAGTGTCTTAAGGAAGGAGTTTTCCCTGATTGTTGGAAACGACAGCAGCTCGTGCTTCTGCCAAAATGCGGTAAACCAACAACTGAGCCATCATCGTATCGCCCGATCTGTATGCTGGATACGGCAGGGAAAGTGCTGGAGAGGATCATATGCAATCGACTAGAAACCTTTATCGAGGAATACCAAGGCCTGTCGGAAAACCAGTATGGGTTCAGGAAGGCACGCTCTACTGTGGATGCGGTTAGAAAAGTCGTAGAAATGGCTAGCGAGGCTATCGCAGGAACACGATGGAGAAGAGGGACCAAGAAGTACTGCGCTATTGTAACTCTGGACATAAAAAACGCCTTCAACTCAGCGAGGTGGGGTTGCATCTTGAAGGCCCTTCAATTACTGAGAGCACCGATGTACATTAGAGCAATCATCCAGAATTATTTTAAGGATCGGATTTTGACGTACCAATCAGATGACTCTAACAGGATCTACAAGGTCACAGGCGGTGTTCCGCAGGGCTCGGTCCTCGGACCTTTACTGTTTTTAACGTTATGTACGACGCTGTGCTCAAACTAGAACTGCCACATGGTGCTAAAACTATTGGTTTTGCTGATGACATTGCATTAGTGGTGACGGACAAGCACTTGGAGGACATCACCCTGGTTGCTAACGAGTCCATCGCTATTATCCGACGGTGGCTCTCATCAGTGGGTTTGCTTCTGGCGGACCACAAGACGGAGGCAGTCCTAATAACGAGTAGGAAACAGCGGGAGACTGTTACTCTGACAATAGGCGGACATGAGATCCATTCTCAACCGCGACTAAAATACCTAGGGGTCTGGATTGACGCCCGACTGTGCTTCGATGAGCACCTGCGCAGAACCAGCGAGAAGGCGGCCAAGGTCACCTCGGCTTTGGCACGCATTATGCCGAACGTCGGTGGACCCAGGCAAGGCAAGAGAAGACTTGTGGCGAGTGTCGTGAGCTCTACGTTACTGTATGCGGCCCCAGTTTGGGCGGAGGCAATGACGACGAAGGCCTATGGACGGAAGATGACAGCGGTGTACCGTAGGTCTGCGCTAAGAGTAGCCTGCGCATTTCGCACGGTATCAGGTGATGCAGTATGCGTTGTGGCTGGTATGCTGCCTATAGAGATTCTGGCTAGCGAGCGCCAGCGAATGTACAACCGAAGGAGGCAAGATACCCATGCGGACCACCGCATGATTGAACAGGAAGAGAAGGATGAGTCTCTGAGACGATGGCAAGCCTGCTGGGATGCTTCAGGTAACGGTAGGTGGACCCATCGCCTCATTCCAAACCTAGCAACATGGACCAAGAGGAGGCATGGTGAGGTGGACTACTACCTGATCCAACTGTTGACTGGACATGGCTGCTTCAGGGCTTATCAACACCGGTTTAAGCTGGAGGACGACCCTAAGTGTCCAGCATGTCCAGGAGTGACCGAGGACGTGGAGCACGCGGCCTATGTTTGTCCACGTTTCAGAACAGAGAGAGATGAGCTATTCGGTGTACTCCACCAGCAGCTGACACCAGAGAACACGGTCCCTCTTATGGTGGCCACGACAGAGAATTGGGATGCGGTAAGCAGCTTCGCAGCCAAAATTCTGATAAAGCTGAGGTTCTACGAGCGCAAAAGGCGAGGACTCGTTGAAGGTGACGGCTAGATGAAACTAGGGCAGGTGAAGGGCTAATATAGCCCCATCCCATTCTGTGAAGTAATGCTTGTTGGCGGTTCCATAGAATGGTAGCGGAGTTGGAAGTAGGGTTTTTAGTGGGTATGGGTTTTTGGCCGAGTCCCACATACGCCGGTTCAGGGCTGAGATGGTCTTGTACTGGTAATGCGTAAAAGCATTTTCCCCCTTCCTTAAAAAATACACACACACATACATATACACACACACACATACATACACATACACACACACACACACAGACATACACACACACAGCCACACAGAGTAAATACAAATTATAACACATGTTTCATAAAATTCTGCTAAAAATTAATTCTGCAATTAATTTTTTTGCGGCAAAAAAATTAATTGCAGAATTAATTTTTAGCAGAATTTTATGAAACAGAATTTTGTGAACCAGAATTTTGTGAAACAGAATTATGTAAAAACAGAATTACGTAAAACAGAATTTTGTAAAAACAGAATTATAACAAGAAGAATTTCGTACCCAACCCACTAGGTATTGATAGAATATATTTTTTGTCGTCTGTATTTTGAGACACTAATAATCAAAACAAAGTATAGACTTAATTTTGATCCGAGCAAAGTTATATTTGCTGAATGAGTAGTTGTGGAGTACGACAATAGATGGTGGTGAGTAATTTTGGTTACTGTACTAAATGTATCTTAGATATTTCTTTTTGGTAGTGAATTGTACAATTCTGTGAGTACAGTGTCAAACCACAAAATATATTAGTGCGTCAATAACCTTGTAGTTGTCACTACTAAGCTGAAAAATGCTGTTGAAATACAATCAATCGTAATTCGTAATAGGGGTGAATTCTTTCTTGATTGCCTGTGCTTTCATGTTAGTAAAGTTGCCCTCTGTATCGAGGAAAGCTACCACACAGAACTTTTTCGAGTAAATCGATTTCTCAATCGTACATACCAAGGCATGCAGAGTTATGTCCATAGATCTCCATTTTAAGTAAGCATGTCGAAACTATGATGTGGTTATTGATATTAGGTCGTCTGGCAGTCGACGTGTGAGCTTTTTCCCGCTTTCGGCATAAAGACCACATTAATCTCAGTGCATAGGAATATAAACCAGCTTTAAACACCCTTTGAATATTGCTTCCAAATATGGTAGGATAATTACTGAGTTGTTTTTGATTTTCGCTGGTACGCTCTGATCCGGACCAGCCGATATATACGGTTTAAAACCTTTTATCGCCCATCGGATCCGTTTCCTATATATGATGCCCTCTGTGCACACTGAATGTGTTTCCTGTTATTAGAACTCCCTGGGAAGTGGCTATCGAGGAGAAGTTCCAAAGATTCCCCATTAGAAGTTGTCCACGAACGAAGAAATCCACGTCCTCATACGAGCTCGTCAGCCTGTTACCCTCTCGCTCATGTTAACCTCATCCTACTACTAATGTATCGACCCTAGGCCGAAGTCACTGTTCCGTCACGCCGTCATCCACAGGTTGGCTTCCCTTATGCGAACCCCATCCCTCTTATACACGTTGAGAGAGAGTGACCCCGAACCGAAATCAAAGATTAAATTTGCCTTCTCCAGAGGGACTAGCGACTCTTTATTTATCACCACGACGGATAATCTAGTTCCCCCTTTCGCTTGCTCCTGTTTGATAATCTTCTAGATCTAGATCCTGGTTGAAAAATTAGGGTTGCGGGCCTCAATAATTTTCATGACTTCGTCTGAGCTAGTAGGTTCAGATAGTAGCCAGACACGTGCCCTTGGTCTGCTAGGAATCCCTACCTTGCTGACTCCCGTATCCTCACGCCCTGTCAAACCTCTCCTACTTCGGTTAACGCTTTTTTATAGAGAACCATCGATCTCTGGTCTGAGCAGGCAGTTAACTTCATGCGAGCTTGATACCATTCTGCAAATCTGCAAGATGAGGGTTCCGGATTTTCTCCTAAAACCTTAAAAAAACGAGGTTTATTGCATTTATACACCAACCTCCATCTTTCAGAGGTGATGCTCCCATCTTCTTGACTTTCATCAATAACAGATAGCAAGAAACGTGCTGCCTCAACACATCGCTGAACAGCTTTGACTTTTTCTCCTTTGGAGAGCCGGACTTCACCACTTCAAAGTACTTGGCGTTACAGATGTTGGAGACAGTCTTTTACTGGCGATTTTTTCTATTAATTGTCTAATAGTACCACTATACTCTAATAATCCCCATGTTAGGCGCCATTTGGGTAAACAATACAAATTATTCTAAATTACCCCGATTACAAGAAAAACCATACACAAAGAGGAAAATCCATTCACATTGTTATTGTTATGGTTAAAGTAACAATTTACACCAAAATCATCATTCTTAAAAATACAAGAAAAAAATAACAATAGACAAACAAACATACATAAGGACTTGTACATACAAGAAAATTAAAACAGAAGCTTTGTAATAAAATGAGAAAAAAATCCCATTTCTTTTTTATTTTGCTGAGCTTTTTTTTTATTTCTATGTTATATTTGTTTTACAAAAGCATTTTATGTTTTATTATTATTTATATACAGACAAACGTGTGTTACGCGCTTGAATGTTAACTGTTTTTCATTTTGTTCTATGTATACTGCGGTGCTGGTTTTTCGTTTAAAATTTTCTTCTCGCACTTAAATGTGTTATAATAGCAGTATTGTTGAATGACAAAGATAAATTTGTAACAAAAAAAAAAAAAAAAATTTATGACTGCGTAAAAAAATTCACGAAGATTTTAAATTATTTGTTACATAAAACAAAACAAATGTGAAAAGGTTATTAGAGCTAGAGGCGGTGATAGAGGCAGATTTTATTATTTTTAGAGTTCCAAATGATTTTGTTTCATAGTGATGTATTACAAATGGTCGCTTTATATTTACATAAATAGTTATCAAAAAAGAGATAGAGAGAAACCTATCGCAAACTATCGAATGCGAAGCAAATAATATTTCATATTTGTTCTCTAGAATTGGGCATTTCTGACATCCTAAAAATGAAATTTTTACGTTCGATAACTTGCGATGGTACCGAAGATATGTACATATGTTTATAAAAGGAGAATTATGTTCTAGAGTTTTCTAAACATAAAAAACAATATTATATTATAATTTTAGAAAGTAGAAACATTTGTTACAACGTTTGTCTGTGTATTATTGTTTTTTAAGCAAACATATAGGAGAGCGATACAAAAAGCTCACAATGTGTTTAAATTTTACTTTTTCTGTATAATGAATGCTACTTTTAGTTATGTTAGAACAATATTCCTATAACGATAATCAAAATGTAAATTGAGTGGCCAAATTTGTTGTTTTATGTTAAGCTTCGAAATGGAACATTGATTGATCAGACCAGAGAGATAAATTATTTGAAATATTTGATAATTTTTAATCTGAAAACAGCTTTCAGATTTGAACACACTAATAAACTATTTAAGTTTGCTAATCACTGTTTTGTAACACACTGGGCATGTTTTTTTGATATCGAAGTAATCTGAGAAATAATTTAACTGTCAAAATACAGATACGCGTTTTTTTAGTATCCGAGGAAAAATGTATTTCTCTGTGTCGTTTTTTTTACACTCGAATAATTTTAAAATTGAATCTTTTTTCTCTGGAAAAAAGTTCAGATTGTTATTTGACAGACATTTATTTTAAATAAAAAGAACACGATAATATTTATTTGGCAATCTTAAACTAACATTTAATTTCTACGACGCTTACAAAATTATCATTTATTTTTCTCGGATACATGAGAGAAAATATTTATCGGATTTCTCCGATATATTATCTATTTGTTCTCTGTTATTTCTCCGACTTTAAAAAAAAACACGCCCACTATGACCAATAAAATTGTTTTCCTACGCATAATTACAAGAAACAGTTAATACAATTATTTACCATAGACTTTAAAAAATGAATTTTCCATTGTTGTTATCTCAGTCAATATAGTGATCACCATTTTGAACGTCAAAATATGTATTTCTCTGTGCTATCTGAAATAAATTTCAGATCGAAAAACAGTAATCTGTTATTGTTCGGATATAATAACAAAACGCTCTCTGATCTCTCCGATGTAATAAAAAATCGTGCCACAACGGGCTTTCCAAATACTCGAAAATTTTCAATACTCGATTATCAAATACTTTAAAATGAGATACTCGATAATAATCGATTATTTGAAAAGATGAATAATATCCACGTGCTTTTGAAATGAACAAATACGTGAAACGTGATGGATGACTGAATTTTTAAATTATTATTTCGTTATTTATTATTTATTTCAGTGCAATAAAAATGAATTATTATTGGTTTTAACTAAGTACATATTGCATTCATTATTTGCATTCTAATCCTATCTCCAGAATGTTGATACATGCCGTCAGGGCCGGTCCCAGACATTTTGGTGCCCGGTGCAATTGAAAATTGTAACTTAAGTTTAAGCCGTTTCCACATCCCTCTTGAGGTAGATTTACAATGCGTTTTTTTTAAAGCGGTTTCCCCGATAGGCATACTCCTCTAAACGACGTACTAATATTTTTAAAATCGATCTAAGCAATTTAAAATTCAATTTTCCGAGATTTGATATTGGCCATAAGTATTCCAATATTCCATGAGTAAAGCGTAATTGAAAAAAATAATTTGTAAATTTACTTTTGAGCGCCACTATAGTATTAGTAGCTGTAGCTAAGTAGATATATATAGGTATATAAATAAATGAAGGTGCATTTCAAATTTGTGTGCCAAGAGTATGCATTTGTGTACGACAAAAAGAGATGAAACATTGAATCTAATATTTTCGCTCGACGAGCGCAAGCGCAGCAAACATTCGAAAATTATTTTCGAGAGGATAAACAGAAAACAAATGTTTTCAATTTTTGAAAATAACTCATACATAATCAATTTTTCTACAAGAAGGAAATTTATTCTCTCATAACTCTCCAATTGGAACATAATGTAATGTGCACCTTACCTCATAGTTTTTGTTTTCCTTTTGTTTTATTCTTGTTGTTGTGCAACAATAAATTTGGTGCATTATTCAAACTGTGTGCCACCGCTCCGCTTTAAGAGAATTCATTTTAAATAAATTCTCTTGACGCGCAATAATATTCCTTGCTTTTGAATGTTTATTATTAAAAGCTGCTTCTCGGGGATCCCGATCTCGTCTTGTAGTTCTAAACGGAACTATCACATAAGGTTTGAGTGCATAACCCGCATCACCTATAATTAAAATCGATTAAATTGGATAAAACAATTAATGCATTAGGTTACCTAATATCCATGTATTTGCATCACCAGTTTCAAATTCTCTTTCGAGATGTGTATCTAGTTGGCTTGAATTAAAAATATAAGCATCATGGCACGACCCTGGATAATTAGCATCAACATAACGTTATTTTCATTTGGTGATCGCATACCTACGAAATAAGCATTTTATGTATCGTGTTTTTTACAAAATGAATAATAAATACTTACTAGCATAACATTTAAGCTGTAGAATCCTTTCCTGTTGTAATAAAGGTGCCTTTCCGTTTTTGATGTTCCAAATATGTTGACATGGGTTCCGTCCACGCAACCAATCATGCCAGGAAAGCCGGTCTTCTAAAAAAAAGCGAGTTTAATGCGATTTTTTTCTTCATCACTTGTTGGGAATTTTATTAACTGGTTGCATAATTCGCTTTCTAGTAAAGTTAACATTTGACTCATAATTTTAGAAAATGTTCATTGAGCTACACTCGTAAAATATTCATTCCCTGCACCCGTCTGGTAACTTCCTTCAACAAAGAACCGTAATGATGCAGCTAGTTTCAGAATGGGTAAAACTAACGTTGATCGTACCGTAGGTTGCATTTTCTTATCCAATTTAGATAACAAAAATAAAAATGCATCTTTATTTATCCTAAAATATTTTAGGAATCTACAATAAAAATGTATGACATTGTACTTACACGTTTACACACACAGTTACTATAATACTTACAACAATTCAGGTAAATCCAATAGATTTGACTTATCTCGAAGAATTTTTCGCCTCACAGCTGTACTTGTACTGCGTACCTGCGAATCGTTTTCGTCGCTGTCGTAAAATAATTCGACACTGCTCATATTAAGATCTTTTAACAAAATTCTGTTTGACCTTCTGATAATAAAATTTTATTAACCAATTTTGAATTTCAATTTTTGACAGACAGTTGTGTTTTGTTAGTAAATATTCCGAGAAATTTGAGGCAATTATTAGTACTGCCAGATTTTGCTTTGGGTACAATCACGCCACTTGAATCGCCTTCAAGAATAACAATTTTCATGCGACGTGACATGATTATATTCACGTCACTTAAAGCGACGTGACTATGGGAATCGAGGTGTAAATATAATTATTTGATAATAGATGGAACAAATTTTCTATGAACATCAACAATTAGCAGTTTAGGGACAATTTTTCGTAAACAGTTTGTGCTGCAACATTCCGTATGTAATTTGACTGTGAGGAACATCAAATATTGGAATTGATTACTCTATTTGCAGCCAATAACACAAGCTTAGTCGTTCAACTCCGGTAGTTTTTAATTTGTGTTAAAAGCCTCGCTGTTTCAGCATCAGGATATACACATTAACATATGCAGGAATTAATGTATGTTGCGAAGACGAGTCTCCAAGTTAGAACTATTTTAGCATTATAACCGTTTAGCAGAATACCAAAAAATACAATTTTACACAAATAATAATTTTTAAGGAAAAATATAAAAAAACGACCAACTGACTTAAAATTCAGAGCCAACTCATCTCCGATTTTTGTTGAAGAGATTTCTTCATTGAACCGTGCTGCAACATTCCGTATATAATTTGCTTGTTATTCATATTGCCGACCCCAGGGATCGACCAAATGATATTTTACAATGAGGGTTTACAATATACATCTCAGAAACTATATTCGAATGTCTATCTTTTGATTTTTGTTGAACGGATTTCGACGTTGAATTTTGTGCAACTGACGGTATGTAATATGTTGAAACGGGCCTGTTACTTATTTAATTTTACATAAAATGAAGATGTATAACCAATGTTCGGTTTTCGCTTTAGTCATTTTGACTAATAAAAGCTGTCTAAATGTGATGTTTTAAACAAAATTGAGTATTGGATTTCTCCTAAAAGACGATTTTTTTTTTCTCGCTGGCGCTACATCCCATAGAGGGATTTGGCCGCTTCATTTGAAGTTTCGTAATCATTTTTTTTTTTTAACGGATAATGAGTGATTAATTCATTGATCCAACATTAACCAGCCGTGATTTTTTCATCACCCGCCGGGAATCGAACCCGGGACCTCCGGAGCTTAAAGCAAGCATGCTAACCACTGTGCCACCGGGGCGGTAAAAGACGATTATTTGTAAAATATTATATCTGTAAATGGCATTTAGGCGAATAAATTACCACCACATACATAAAATATATACGTATACGAAAAATTTGGGATTTTATTTTAGGAAGTATTTCACAGGCATTTAATTACTCGTTTTCCAAGTAACAGTAATTTGTATTTTAATTACATCAGTTTTCGTAATTTATTGTTTACATTTTTACAAGGTTTATTAAGATTTGGTTCTAAAGCCATCAGTATAAAACCTTATGTTACTGATCGTTATTTTAATGATATGTTTTTTCACTAAACGAATTTCGTCAAATCAAATTTTTCAATTTACAAATGTAAAGTAAATTGTAATTTGTATTTTAATTACTGAGTCTTCTATAATTTATAAAAGTTTTAATTACTGAGTTTTCTGTAATTTATTTATTTATCATATATATTTTCAAAACTTAAAAAAGGCGAATCAACTTGTTGAGGAGTAAAATTAAATTAAAACCTATCAAATTCATTATAACTTTCTCTTTGTAATAACTGGATGTCATTTATAATGTAAATTTCTCTTTAATGAATTAAGTCAATATGAAACAGCGGCGTAACTACAAGGAAGCAAACCCCGCGCTGCGGGGGGGGGGGGGCCCACGACGTGGGCCCCGTGGTCTTTGCTCTTGTATAATGAAGGACTGTTTCATACCCATCACAATAAATTTTGATTTAAAATGTTGAATGCAGCTAGATACATTTATGGAAATGAATAACGATGATCTCATATAGTCTGCACGAGCGATACAAGAAAAATATAAAAACGACCTATCGGAAGGGTTTCGGCTATAAATGGTGATGGTAAAGCCAATGCTTAAGGAGGAAATTTTGGCGATATCATCAATACATGAATTCGCTGATGTTGTAATAATAAAATTTCCTAAAGCAGCTTTAAGTGTTTCTCAGGTTATTAACATGTTTATTATTGTTTCTTACGTTACCCGTAACGGTCGCAACAGCAAAACGATCGACATTTTTTATTAATCTGAAGGGAAAGTTATGTAAGGTGGAGGGAGGGTAATCTATGGGCCCACATTAAATTTTGCGGGAGGGCCCAACATTTGTAGTTACGCCACTGATATAAAATGATGGTATAAGTCATTTCTGTAAAAAAAAAATATTTTGAAAGTGGAATAAGTAATTTCCAGTACAAAAAACTCGTATTTTACCAAGCCTTATTATGAAATTTATCACTTTAGCTAACAGTACTAAGTATGTATAGTAATATCATAAATGCAAACACTTTAAACAAAAGTTGTATTGATTTTTTTCATAACATGAAAACACAAATGTTTAATTATCTCAATATTAAGAAAACATGACTTATTCCACTTTCAAAATAAACGGCTCATATAGTAATAGGTTATGCCGCGATACAATTTATCAAAGCAACAATGTTGCAAGGGGCTTAAACTATACAAGTATA
This sequence comes from Tipula helvola, assembly GCA_963556165.1. NCBI lineage: Eukaryota > Metazoa > Arthropoda > Insecta > Diptera > Tipulidae > Tipula > Tipula helvola. The sequence goes on from OY744483.1 coordinate 29,234,250, forward strand.
TTGGAAATTTTATTGGTGAGTATGCGCCAAGGAGATACATTTGAAGTGTGTGGATGCATAGTATAAATACATATAGTACTTCCATGTGAAGTTCATCGGTGAAGTGTTAGATGGCCATAGGTTAGGTTAGGTTTGGGTGGCGGTCCACCAGGACCAGGCATAGACACAAAAAGGTCCGTAGCCATACCACAAATTAAAAATTTTTCCTCCAACTCATTGAAACCACTTTGAGCTTGCTATGAAGCGCTGGATACTCCTGACGTCCTTCTCGCTGAGCTCCGCCAGGTCGTTGAAAAGGTGTGCCCCTAGAAAATTCAGTCTGTTTCGTGCCAGACGAGGACAGGTGCAAAGAAGATGAAGTACTGTCTCTTCCTCCTCTTCGTCCTCGCAACTACGACAGTAGTCATGTGAGAAGAAACCAAGTCTACTTGCATGTCTGCCTATGAGACAGTGCCCCGTAATCACTCCAACAACCACACTGATCTGACTCCGCTGAAGTGAGATCAGCTGTTTGGATCTCGCCAAGTTCAACTTTGGCCAGATTTGCCGAGTTATTACGCATGAGGTACTATTTGACCATCTGTCATTCGTCAACTTACTAGCTTCCTCCTGAAGCAGCAGTTTACATACCGCAAGAGGAATTTCAATATCCTTTTTGCTGTTTGAAATGTGGTCCGTTGTACCACGTCGAGCCAGTTCATCGGTTTTCATGTTCCCCGTACTAACGAAATGTCCTGGCACCCATATGATATGGATGTTGAACTGATCTGTCATCTCGTTAAGAGATGAGAGACAGCTCTGGACTACTTTCGACGTGAGAAGGTGTGATTGAAGCGCTTTAATGGCTGCCTGACTGTCCGTATATATGCGAATATCTCTAGTCGATATTACATTATACCTCAACCAGTCCGCTACTTCCTTTATCGCAGTTACCTCAGCTTGAAAAATGCTGCAGTAGTCAGGGAGACTAAAGGAGAGGTTTAACATGAGTTCCTCGCAGAACACCCCAGCCCCTACTCGATGGCCATACTGATATCGTTTTGAATTTTTCAAAATATTTTTATATTTAAATTCGCCTAAATATATGTACGAATAAATACGCCCAAATATCATCGCTTATTTCTTTATATTGATTGAAGAGCTATTTATAGCCTACATACACAGATACTTTTTTATATTGTTTTAGTTCAAGCAGCACACAATTCGATTTTTTAAAGTATTCTTTGAAATCAAATTTTTTCAATTTTTCATTTGCGTTGTAGATGTCTGTACATCAGTAAATTTTATTGATGTTCTACAAAATATATTTTTTATTACAGATTCCAATAATGGATTTCAAACAAAGTCACTCCTAAATTATTTTTTTGATGCACAGTACTACCTGAATGTTTCATTTTGCTCTTAAATCGCCACCCGTACAACATGAAGATATGCTCTAGTTCTAAATACCTCTGTGATTAGCTGTAAATAATCCCGCTAGAGTTGAATTTTTAGCGTATAACAGATTTATAAATCATGAATTCATTCCTTTCGTACAAAAATGTTGTACCGCATCTAAATCCCCACATAAAGTTTTCGTAAAATCAAGAACCCATTCTTTGGCTTATACTCTTCTCGGAAAGCCTGTGTAACACTTAACAACATGCAACTTAGCGTCAAGCACTAATCACCACGGAAGATTATGCAACACAAACTCAGTTCTCTAATAATTTTGAAAGTTGCATAATACATATATGTATGTATGTAACGTCAAGCAAGGACCTCCACTTTAAAATTGGAATATATTGAACCATGGAGAAACCAAGCGCCGTCACTCCCAAAAATCTCGATAATACTCAAATAATCTATAGTAACGTCTTGAAAATTCTGGAAAATTTCGTCGTGTTAGAAAAATTTTAACAAATAGTAAACCAAAGCAAGCAACCCAAAGCAATAATAAATAATGTTCAACCTTTATTGGCTAGCCCTAAAATAGGGTATTCTAAAAAAAAATATTTCCAAAATATGAAAATAATTCGTAATAATCTCTTCCATAACCCCAAAATCAGCATTTCCTAGACACTAGTACGATTAGATGTCACTGACCCTTAAAATTCATCTACCTTTTTTCGTGCAGAAACACCGTTTTATGTAACGTAAAAACGTATTGTATAAAATTTGTATATCTGTGGTCAGTACACATTTCGTTAATTACACATTTCGATATTTCTACCATTATAACTGTTATAACAGTACACATTTCGATATTTCTACCATTATAACTGTTATGTATGTGTCGACAAAACCACATCGAAACACTTTTGGAGGCATAGGGCGAAAAATTGAGTGAAATGGTTCCTTAAAATTTCTAATATAAATCAAAAATAAATAATTCCTGTAATCATTTGCCGCGATCATAGCTGTTACTTACCCTTCTAATACACCACCTAATATTTCACAAGCTCATTGATGCGTCGCATAAGATTCAGTCCTAGAGCAGTAACTAAGTTATTGCAGACATTGATGCCAACAAATCAACTAGTCCCGACAGAACATTCTTAACCGTTGAGCTAAAAGAACTTAGCCCTAGCCACAGCTTTTGGAGGAGCCGATTTTCAATTGAAAACTTCTAAATGTCTTCAAGCGACAATATTATATTCTGAACACCTAGATGGTCTAGAATAAGGTTTAATTGAATAATGTTTGCATTTTAAACTTGTTCATATACACGGTATCCCACAACCTACGAACAAATTTAAATTCAGAGAGATTTAATAAATCGTTCGGCTAGTTTTCTTCCAGGAACCAAAAACATAATTGTAAACTTGCCAACATTGTAATTAGTATAAATAAATTTTAAATTTTTAAAACAACAAGTTTTTAAAATTGTAACTGTCTTAAACGGGAATTTTATTATTGAATTATAAAAATTACAAACAACTACTAGTTTCAAGCATCCTACTGTTCATCATCAGGTAATTTTAAAAACTAACACGTTAATTAAAAATTTTGCAAATAAGCCAGTCATTTTTCTTCTGTGCTACAAACTACAAAAAATAATGGTTGAGAATTCAAAAATTGTTATATAAAGTAATAACACACAATACAAATTAAAATATCATTGTTGAGAGCGTTTCGTATACATATTTCGTTTCTCTATATCCGATCATATGTTTTTTAGTAAGATTTTCACAGAAGAAAATTAGCTTGAAGATTTTTAAAATTTCAACGTATCTGAGTTCAGAGAGTGCAGTGGAAGGTCGGTATTATCTGATAAATCAATCCGTCTTTTAAATTTTCCCAGTAGAGTTGTGGCTTTACGAATTTGCTTCGTGCATAAATTGCAGTGGTGGTATTTCATTTTTCACTCTTAAGAAAATTACCTGAGGTCGTCATCTTTAGGAGGAAGTAAATTTATAATTTTAGTGTACTATCCATAGAGTCCGATTTATTGGAAAATTTATATTGATCATGAAAAGAGGCAATTTTTTATTAGCCCAAGGAGCTCAAATTTGCTAAGACTGCCCTGAGCTCCGATGGTATTAATCCAAAAATTTACTACAAATCTTTGACTAAACTATTAGTTAGTCTGTTCGACTGTGATCCGGAAAATAGCTAATACATATTCTTTGCGCAAGAAGGGCATAAAAGCCGCTTCGAATTGTCAGACGACAGATATCGCCTTTGTCTTTCTAAGGTGATACAATTAATAAATAACCCATTTATTTCTGATGAAATAGCTGGAAGAACCCCAACTGTTTAGACCACCACTGCGGGTTTCGACGTGAATCGATGGGTGATTTAACTAGCCTCGCCATCAGCAAGCAAGACACAAGAGCTTAAAGTACAAGTTGAGAGCAATTGGTCTTCCTAGGTTGGCTTGGGTTCCTTGGTAGGTTGGCTTCTAAAATTCTTTTTTTTTTGCCCCAGCATCCAAGTGGGGTGGTGGATGGCGTGACTTTCTTGCCTCATATATTAAATGTTAGTGTTGTTGCCACATTTGGGGTGCCTTTTTATGCCAAATTTTTAAAAAGTGAAATAATTCAATCGCGTGTTCGGGCCAAGAATGCTGTCGGAAATGTATTCCACTTATTCTAATTCGTACTTTCACTGTATTACGTGCAGAATATTGGAAAGTCGCGAGATCAATATTTTGGCGATGTTTAACTAACCTTGCATTCATTTAGGCGATTACCAAAGTTTTGCACCATATATTTAAATGCGATCGATGTGACATCTAGAACTTCATCGATTAAATATTTTTTTCGTATGATGGTAGGATGTATTTATACTATGGTGGATGATAAAACGATCGAGCAATTTTAACGAATAATCCAGTATTTCTGGCAATGATGCACCAAATAATTAGAAATCTTGTAATTGTGAGGAATAATGATGATCCGAAACAATTCCAGAATGGAAATGTTAATGTTTTACCAACTAGAATTTGGATTACTCAATAATTTACACACACTTCTTACAGAAAATTAAATACAAATTTAAGACCACAAATCTAAAAACCGCAATTGTGTAGCGATTGCGATGGATGATACCGACTTGCATATTATGGTTTGCTCAATTATTTGTTTTTACCGGATATTTCACCCTTTTCTCACATCAAACCCATCTACTGTATGCTCAAAAAATTAGGTTCTTATAAATCCAATAAACTTCATCTATTTAATTTATTTTATTTTAATTAAACAAATTATTACTTAATAAAATTAGAGCAATAACTCTAACACTTGGAAAATTTCAATTTGCTACAAATGTATAAACTAAACCTTGGCCAATAAACAATTACATTAAATTAAATAATTTACGGAAAAATGGAAATGAAAAAATGAGTACAGTGGTATTACAGCTTAGTATACAATTACCAACAACAACAATCAGTCTATGAATAAACAATCAACCTTATTTTCCACGTAAATAAAGACTGATAAGGAAAATTAAGAATGGTACGAAGAACATACAAAGAAGAAAATTTAATATCTTCAACACACCGAGGTAAAAATAATCAAAACGTTACTCGGGTAGTCGGGTGAAATGAATGTAAAAAAATCGAGAAAAATAAAAATGAAATTGTCTTATTTAATTTTTCAAATCACGTACAATTAGAAAAATTAAAAATAATTTTCATTAATTAATTACTTTTTTAAAATTTAATTTACTCATGTTGAGGAAATTTATTCTTCCTTACTTGAGTATATTAAGTGCTTTGGAAAATTAATTCAATCGATATTGTTGTAAATATAGAAATGGAGAGTCGTTATGATTCGTAGTCGTCAGCACCAAATAACATTAAATAGGAAGCTTAATATTACTCACGGCTTTAGCGATGGACCGTGAAACAAAACAAGAAGAAACCATAGATTACACCAGCCAACTTAAAGTGTACATTTTATTCGAGCATTCTCCATCGAGAATTTGCCGTAACGTATAAAACTTTCATATCAGGATCTAAAAAATTAATGGGAATCAAAATACGTCAAACTGTTTTCGAACAGTACCTACCCGTATTCTTTGAATCCATCCGAAAAAAGCCACCGGTTACTTTCAAGAAAAATACGTCATTTCCGTTGAACATTTAAATTGCCTTATATTAAAGACACCGGGGATTTTTTTCGGTGAATTTCAAGAATAATTTGGCAAAATTCAACTTTTACCGAATATGGCCTAGTAGACGAGCTAGAAGAAATAGAATAGTTAGCATCGCAAATGCGTTAATAATCTATGCAATAAAACATCCATTAATAATGGCAATTAGAGAAAGAATTTACCGAACTAATTATAATTGAGCATCATTTGCGTCATTTGCAACATTTGGTCAGAAATGTTGAATATTGGTCTGTAAACAATTAGTTAGAAAGGTCTCTATGAAGTGCTTGAAGTTTAAATTATAAAACTTGAAATAAGTTATGAAAAATCTTCCATATAGGGTTGAGCTAGAAACAGCTACTTTTAGTCCGCCTAAATATAGTGGTTGGCCTATATAACAACATAAGTTAATAAAGCTCCTCCGAATGTCATGAATATGGCAATGGTGGAAGCATGGTTTCATTCATACGCAGTATGTTTTTTAGCCCTAGACATAAAGAAAATACTGGGGTACCGAATTAAAAAAGGCTGAATTAAAAAAGGTCTTTAAAAATGAATTAAAAATGTTGATTTTTGTATGAAACATCTGGGCCTTTTTTAATTCATTTTTTTTAACAAATTTTCTGAATTAAAAAAGGCGAATTTGACGAAAAACGTAAAAACGAGAAAAACGTAAAATGAATTAAGAAAGGCTTTTGTTATTTCATTTTATAAACACATATCTTAATTCATTTTCAAAATGAATTAAAAAAGGCATATATTATTTCATTTTTTAAACATAAATCGTAATTTATTTTTTTAACAAAAATCAGAAATGCGTGTTTGGAAGAAAATGTACTAAATTCACCTTGTTACAAAATTAATACTAACATAATTTAAATGCGTCTCTAGTAAAAATTTGTTTTATATTTACATTTCATTGGATTTCTTTTTTCTATTGTTTTTTGTGAAATATTCGAAATCATAGAAGATTCTGGGTACACGAATTAAAACGGCTGTCTGAGAAAAGATATTTTTCTGAATTAGAAAAGGGCCTTTTTTAATTCATTTTATAAAATGAATTAAAAATGCGTTTAAAAAAATTTAAATAAAAAAGTTAACTTAATTAGGTTTTTATGTTTTCATTAATGAAAGTAAACACTGATCATGAGCGATTTTAATTCGGTTTTGAAATATGTAAAAAATTAATTAATTTGTTAACTAATTAAAAGTTAATTAATTTTTAATTTTTTGCTTAATTTTTTACATATTTTGGAAACGAATTGGAGTCGCTCATGATCAGTGCTTGTTTTCATTAATGAAGGTATGAAGGCCTGATTTGTTAACTTTTTTGTTTAATTTTTACATATTTTAGAAACGAAAATCGCTCATGATCAGTGCTTATTTTCATTAAGGAATAATGAAACGTAAACCTGTACTTAAAAGCAAAAGTCGCTTAAGTGACTTTAAGCGGTTTCTCTGAAATTCACATAAAAAATTAAATTTGTCTACTATTTAGATTGTATCAAATTTTGGTGAAAATCGGGTAAACAATAAAAAAGTTATGAGGTAATACGTTTAATACTCTCAATGTATTTACATTTGATTTTAAAACTTTAACCTTCATTTTCTCAAAACTACTAAAATGCACATAAGCGACTTCTGCTTTTCAGTACAGATTATTTACTTTATTTCCTGATACTTGGTTATTCGCGTTTATAATATTATATGACTGTTATTCCCATTTTCCTTCTTTTTATTATCATCAGAGAATAAACCATATTCAACTCCGTTAGACATTTTATCCGAAAAAAACACGCATACATAATGACAACCGATCACCATAACCAAATTTGAGCGTGATTGCTTTTCTGTCAAACGGAATTTTTGGTTTCGTTTTTTCCTCTCTTTCAGATTTTGTTTTTTCCATAGTCGTACTTTAAAGAAAAATTATATTTTTTAGGGTGACATAAGTGAAGTTAGAAAATTTTGATTATTTTCTTGAAATTAAATTTTACGAAATATTATTTCGTAGGTACCATCGACATAACTATTTACTATACAATAGTTATTTGGATTGCCGATAAATACCTAATAAATATTATTATGGTAATTACATTTTAATTCTTGATCACATTTACCACCTGATTACATTTACTCCCATATAAGACAATTTAAAAAATATGATTAGGTATAATTGGAAATTTATTTTAAAACAATAATTTTATTTGTAATTGACCAGGATAATGTTGTGCTATGAGTCATTCGCATACCATGTGGTTAAATTTGTATTGTTTAAAAAAGCGATGTACTTTTATAGATGTATTCTGATGAAGGATGAAACCAAATGTTCCAGAAATTATTTTACATTTAAATAACAGAATTGATTTATTTCTAAATAATTATGTACATTCAACATTTATTGTTCTTTAAATAATCGTCGCTTCTTTCAGCACATTTCCTAAACTTTCAATTTTTCTGTTTTGCCGAATAATTTTTTGATCCAAACGATGCTGCTTCTTCTTAAGTGCGCGATATGTTCACCTTAATATTTTTAATTTTAATTTTCGGCGTTTGGTTTGCGTAGGCGAAGAAGATTCGCATGATGTTGATGTCTTTAAGGCACGTTTTAAACTTATTTTTTTTAATGGCTAGAAAAAATAACATAATTATAGCATGAAATAAAAATATAATTTATTCAAATAGAAACTTATCTTTAGTTGTTTATGTCTTTTACGGTCTCGTACAAACGTTTTATTCATATCTTCCACAATCGACGATTCTTCGTCGGATTTGGAACCAGATGTTATGATATTTTTTGTAGCATCTGCACATTAATCTTGACCGAATCAGAAATTTTAACCGAAGAATCGGTTGAAGATCCGTGACTAGATAATTTTTATCTTCCACAGCTAGTTTTATATTTAAATTTTCTTCATTGACCAAAATTCAACATATTTGAGTCCAATTTCACTAATAACTCTCGATGATGGGTGGCTGTCGACTAGGATGCAAATATGGTTGGCACATCATTTTCAGTTAAACATTTGCAGACGCTCCTCAAACAAATACATTTTTGCTCAAAATAGGATGAACAAATTCTTTGCGTACATTTCGGTTTAGTTTTATTCAATATTTTTAGCCAGTGGTTTTTTAAACCAGGATTTTTACTTCGAGCATTAATATATTAAACAAATTAACTTTAACTTGTTATAATAATTTTGACAAATCGCCTAAACAGTAAAATGCACCAAAAATTACACAAATTTTGTTCCCAAAATTGATTTTATTTATTTTTAATAAAAATAATTTCATTAGTAACAAATACAACTGTTTACATTTTTGTAAAATCAAAATTTATTTTTATGATAATTTTAATTTTCACAGAAAGAAATCGCCCGACAAAAAAAAATTCTGCGTCACTGCACATATTTTAATAAAAATGAACTCAACAACAAAAAAAATTATATTTCTGATGCCCAAAATATATTTTTACTAATTTATTAATGAAAACTAACTCTGCCTTATGTTTTAAAATCTTCCTCAATAAGTATTCATAATATTCTTTAAAATTAATCAGAAATCTTTAATATTTAAACATTACGTCAAAATATAAATCATAACTATTGAAAAAAAAAAAATTGCATTCAATTTCATTGGAAAAAACTTATTGTCTCTGAACCATTTTCGTTATTATTAATATTTATTGTATTAAAATTGTAACACGTATCAACAACACATTTAATTATTTTAGGCATTTTAAATCACTTATAACTTTTCACTAATAATTTTACAAATGAAATAAGGTGCATTATATGTAAACACGGAAAACACAAAATAAGAAAACAAAAACAAGCAAAACATAAAATCAACTTGACAGAAGTAGGATCACGTTTTCTATCTTCTCTCCCCATACATTTTCTGTTTTACACTCTCTCTATATATATTAATGCTCGAAGCATAATGATAATAACATAAATATAATAGATATTAGTACATTTTCACTTTTTGTTTCATTTTATAATTTACATCTTAATTCATTTCCAAAATGAATTAAAAAAGGCTTATATTATTTCATTTTATGGGCACACATATTAAAACATTATAAAAGTGAAATAAGAAATGCCTTTTTAATTCATTTTGAGAAACTTATTTTATTTCATTTTTAGTATAGATTTTAATTCATTTTTAAAATGAATTAAAATCACTTATTTAAATTCAGAAAAATCTCATTTTTTAATTCAGCCTTTTTTAATTCATGTAGCCGAAAATACTATAAATAGGACTCAAAAAATAATAACATATCGGGAAGTGTCAATAGTAGCGACACTTTAATGTTTTCATTTTTCGGAACTATTGATAAATGAAATGATAAATGAAGTTATGATAAATGAAATTGTTAATGAACAACTTTGTATGTATAAAGGTATAAACGCAATCAAGAACAATACACATTGGTTAATATACCAATGCCTATATATTACATAGGCATACTATGTATACATACATAGGCATTGTTAAAACGCTAAAACGAAATATGTATGTATGAAAAGGAAAGAGAGTTTGTGTGAGCGAAACAATGAGTTTTTTTTCTAATAAAACAGAAATCGAAAATTTCAACAAAATCGTATTCGTATACGTGTACACTGTACATATATTCGTATACTTACTTGTAAATCTATATTGTATTTGTCATATTATTATACGACATTGCCTTGAGCAAAACCTGCTAAAATTCTCTCTTGAGAAAGCCTGACTGCGTTGTATCAATGCCGTCTTGAATATACAGGCCTATGACTACAAACAGTGACGACACACTAAGTCTCCGCCGCTATGTAGTAAAATAAAGATTTTTTTTTGTTTTGTTTCATCTTTCATGTTAAAAAATCATTTTTTGTTTCTTTCTTTAATCTCTCTCTGCGGAAGGAAACAAAAATTGTTTTTATTTCTTTCTTTCACCGGAAGAACGAAATTCAAAATAATAAAATATTCTCTCTTCGTATAAAACATAAAGGGAAGGAAAGAGATAGGGAATGAAATAGCGATCGATTTATTTCTTTTCTAAAGAGAGGAAACAAAAATTTATTTATAATCAAGAAACAACTAAACAAAGGAGAGAAGCGAAAAATAAACAAAAAATCGAAATTATAAATTTGTTCGCTGAGTTTTTTTTTTATTTAGTGCGTTATAATACGTGAAAGGGAGATGTTACGCGTTTGATTTGTTTTTCAAATCGAGTACATAAGTTAATTTTTATTTGATTTAATTTATTTTCAGTAATATTTCTAATATTTTATTATTAAACCACATAATACACTAGATTTATTTAAACAATTTAAATTTACATGAATAAATCAAATTCACATGGTATTCCTCTTTGATCAGAAAGTGCGTGTCTCCCTTCTTTGAAGCATTATGCTGCACTAAAAAACTAAATGAATAATAAAATGTTTTCGGACAAAACGAAAACAAAAAAAATATCTTTTCTTATATATAATATCTATTATACTGCCGCGTAGCGGAGAGACTTATGCTGGAAACACATGAGCAGAATTTCTGCTAGCATCGCTGCCGGCAGAAATTCGGGTGAAATACATGAGCATCGTTTTTGATAAGCAGAATGTTTTTTTGTGACATTTATTTGATACATATTTAATTTTAATGTACAATTTTTTATTTTATCACAAATTATTTAATTTTTATCCTCCAATTTGGCACTTGCCACACAAAACTTATTTTCTGTCAACAAATTAAAAAAATGGATTGCAAAAAATATAAACTATACAAATTGTACTAGATTTGTTACCTTTTAGGTAATATAGCCTACTGATTCGCAGCAAAATTAGAAATAGAGACACAAAGCAGAATTCTACATGACAAGCAGAATACATGTAGTTCAATTCATTTAAACTTGTGTATTCTAATTTTGCTGCTTACAGAATTCTGCTCATGTGTTTCCAGCATTAATGTGTTTCAATTTGTAAAAATTGCTTGTAGTCATAGGCTTGTATATCTAGTAGGCATTGGTTCTAGTATATACCATGATATAATAATACAAGATAAAGTAAAAGTATTTTTTTTCTGGTGCGCCAACATTTTTTTCATAATAGAAAAAGTACTGAAATAAAGCAAAAATGAGAAAAATATTTCAATCGTCAGATTGCTTTTGCAATCCAAAGGAAGAGGAAGTGTACATCATTTCAATTCAATTTTTTTAAAATATTTATTGTGTTATTTTTGTTTTAAAAAATACATAATCAAATATTTTAAAAATCGACGAATACCCTAGATAGATTGAGGTTTAATAAAACCGATATTGTAAATTTTTTGAGTTTAGTCGTAGTGTGTTAACCTCGATTTTTTGCTAAACCCATTGTTATTTTCATGAATAATTGAGCGAGTTTAGATTATTTGGGTTATACAATTTTATAAATCCAAAATTGATGAATTATTTATTTATCAATATCAAATTATTTTATAAATAACTAAAAATATTTTGTATATAAAAAAATTTCTATCTATAAAAAAAAACACGTCCTCTTTGATCTTCATTATTGTAATGACTGTCGGTCGCGCATTGGCTGATCGGCTCTAGTAATCGTATAAAAACATAAAAAATGAAGCAAAGCAATAAACAAAAATAGAGATAGAGAGGAAACAAAAAAATATTGGCGCACCAGCGTGTTTTGGCTCTCTCGTGTTTACTTTATCTTGTATTATTATATCATGGTATATACGTTTATGTTAGTTTGGTTGATTTTTATTTTTAGAGAATTCGTTTATATTTGCTGCAAGAGCAAGAGAGAAATCATTTTATTTGCCTTGTGATTGAAAGAGGAAAACATCAGATGTATATCCATATGTATATCGTAAAGTTTAAACTTGCCCACACAAACACAAATTGGTTCGTTTCTGTGCTTGCTATTTATGTATTTATTTCGTTATACATAATACTCTGCTATACAATTGTTGTTGCTTTTGGTTTACAGCCAATGTTAGTTAAACTTTTTAACGCAAAATACAAACAGCGCTAGCGTCTATTTTAATTTATCATTGTTTGAGCCTTCTTGTAGTTCCTTATTTTATGCCCTAGAGCCACGAGTGGAATATCAATTAATCGACAATTTAGAACCTAGTGATGTTGCGATTAATTTGGCCTAATTTAAATATGTTACAATAATTAAGCAAATTTATCCGAATTTTAAATTGTTTGGTAAAACTCAATCTTGTCGTTAGTTCAGTGTAGTAGTAATTCAGTGAAGAATAAAAGATTCAAAATTCTGCCGATTCCCTCAGATTTCGAATATACATCTCCAAATGCAAAACAATGTGTTTACCCGCTACTTACGTTACATTTTTCATGGTTGTATTATTAAAAATGTCGATACGTTTAAGGATCTACTAAGGTATAACTATTACTTCGAATCTATCATTTCACAAGCACATTGAACATTGCATTTCTGAAGCGAATTCTATGCTTGAGTTTGTTAAAAGTTTTCCAAAGATTTTCATGATTCTTAGGTTGGCGGCCAGGTGGGAAGTTGCTAGGGGGATGCAAGCCGATAGGCTCCGTAACTAGCAGTTTTCCGCAAGTGCTCGTGTTACCTCCTCGTGGTGGCTGCTGGTAACTAGATTGCTTTTTCGGCTTCTAGGCAAAAACACGGCGCTAAAGGAGTAAACCTTAAACAAATCACTGGGCTGGGTCAAGGTGTTATTCGTACCGTGCCGATAACCGGCCAGGCTGAGGGCCCAGTTTAAAAACTAGCTCAGTCGCAAACGGTGGATCCGGATACCTGGCGCCCTCCGGATTAAGTAGCCTTATCTGTGTATTGCGGATCTCTGCACAGATGGACACTCTTTTCTCCGCTACTCGTGGGACCAAATATGGGAGACCAAAAAACAAAACAAACAAAAGAGTCCGGTTCTCTTACAAAACCGGAAGAGGTAGAGAAGGAGACTCGGGTCTTTAGGCCTATCTCCAAACCTGCCAATAAACAACGGGACAAAAGCTTAGAAAAGGCTGGTCCCTCCACTCGGGTCACCAGGCCTGAGCAAAGAAGTATAATTCGGAACCAAAGCACCAATGAAGCTGGTTCCTCAAAACCAACATATAATACTAGGAGAAAGGCGTGGAGGGCACTGGAGAAGATAAATAAGATCCCTCCAGAAGACAGGTCGGAGAAAGACAAAGCTACGCTTGTGTGGGCGAAAAAAGTCACCGAACAGATGTCGGAAGGTCCTTCAGCTGGCTTAAAGATTAAAAGGAACAGATCTCAGGAGGAAAGTCCTAAGATCGCAAAACGAACTAAGCTCCATGCTACCGAAATGAGGCCTTTTAACGAGGTACTCAAGGATCAGCTGGTAGTGGCAGTTGTTGACCAGTCCCAGGAGGATGGCAGTATCACGCCCGCCAATTGGAGAAAGGTGGAAAGGGCCTTAACCACCATTTACCTGGATATCCTTGCAGAAAACCCAGGACCTGCTCCGACTTGTCGGGATGCGGGTTGGCACAGGAACCAGGTGAAACTGACTGCATGTGTGGATCAGAGATCTCTTCTGCTCTACAAGAAGGCAGTGGAAAGACTAGGCGAGGTATGGCCCGGAGCCAGCCTTGCTGTTAAAGCTAGAGATGAAATCCCCTGTAGGCCAAGAGCCAGGGTGTGGATTCCTTCGGAGCCTAGCGATCCAAAGGTGATACTCCAGTTGTTGCAGGTTGGCAACCCAGATTTGCCAACGCACAACTGGAAAGTTGCTAAGCTCGAGGAGCCACGGGCCGACTACAGGTCGGCCGTCATAATTCTAAACAGAGAGTCACTGACTGCGCTGGAAAAAACAAATGGTATGGTAAGCTATGGTTTCAGTGCAGTCACACTCAAAATCTACAAGAAGGATGCGGACAAGCCGGATGCTCCGGAATCTGAAGAAGCTGCAGGAAGCTCATCTGGGCTCCTCCAAGAGGGGAACAGCCTGGTGGAAACCATCTCTACAGATACGGAGTTGACAATGTCCTTGGAGTCATTAAGAAGAATCTCAGAGGACTTCACATCATCAGGGGAGGACTCTGATGATACATTGGTAGGGAAGGAAGTCTAAGAATGGTGACGTTCTTGCAGATTAACCTACACCACTCAAAGGCAGCATCAGCTGCTCTACTTTTAAAAATTGGAAAGGAAGGGACGGATATTGTCTTGATCCAAGAACCTTGGGTTGCTGGTGACCGGGTACTTGGACTCAAGACACCCTGTTATAGATTAATGCACACGGAACAAGAAGGTAGGGTTCGGTCGTGCATTCTCGTTAAAAATAATATAAATTGTTTTCTGCTATCGAATTTCAGCAATGAAGATGTGGCAGCGGTCAGCATTGAGGTCAATAAACGAAGCCTCTGGCTAATATCAGCCTACCTAGCCTATGATGCAGTGAACATTCCACCAGTCATTCTGGGTGAGGCAATTTTGGAGGCTCAGAAGCGCAAGGTTGGAGTCATCCTGGGGAGTGATGTAAATTCTCATCACACAATCTGGGGAAGTACGGACACAAATGAACGAGGTGAGTTACTCCTTGATTACATTCTAAGTACTAACCTTCATATATGTAACATAGGCAATAAGCCGACTTTTATAACTAGAAATAGACAGGAGGTATTGGATATTACACTCGTCTCAAACTTCTTGACGACTAGTCTATTAAATTGGAAAGTGTCGGAAGACCTCTCTTTTTCTGATCACTGTTATCTTCAATTTGAAATGAGCTTGGTCTTTCCGAACAGCCCTCTCTACAGGAACAGGAGGAAAACCGACTGGGATATTTTCAGAACTATTCTGGGAAATTCACTACCAGTGCAGGTGCCTGAACCTCCAAAAACTACGGTAGAACTCGATGGCTTAGTGGACGAACTGTCCAGCGCTTTTAATGAAGCGGTACTAGGCTCTTGTCCTCTTAGTAGGCCTAGGGGCAAATCTCGGCCACCTTGGTGGTCAAAGGAGATTCAACAAATACGTCAACGGTGCAAGAGACTCTTCAAAACAGCAAGGAAAACAAAAGCCGCTGTAGACTGGGACTCCTATAAGGAAGTCCTCAAAATTTACAAATATCAGCTAAGAAGCGCAAAGAACAGATCTTGGAGACTATACTGTGGTAAAATTCAGGAGACATCAGAGATGTCCAGGCTTCGCAAGGTGCTATCTACTAGCCCTTCCATCCCAAGCTTCCTTCAAAGGCCGGATGGAGCATGGACCACAAATAGTATGGAATCGCTGGAACTACTATTGGAAACTCACTTCCCTGGTTGTTCCGAATCTGCACCTACTATATCAGAAGGTAAAAGGGCTAGTAGCCTCGCAGGCCAAATTATTAGCAGAAGAAAGATTCTGTGGGCGATAAGCAGTTTTAAACCATACAAGTCGCCAGGACCTGATGGTATTATCCCTGCGGATATACAAAAAACTACTGATCTAACCATTCCCTGGTTAGAGGTAATTTTTAGAGGCAGCCTAGAACTATGTCACATTCCCAGTAAATGGACGGAAGTGAAGGTTGTCTTCATACCTAAGGCGGGAAAACGCTCACATTGCAGTCCCAAAGACCTTAGACCGATCAGCTTGTCTTCTTTCCTTTTCAAAATACTGGAAAGACAAATAGAAGCTCATATTAGAGGCACGATTATGCCGGAAAAGCTGTCCAAATCTCAACATGCTTATTGCAAGGGGAGATCTGTAGAAACTGCTCTTCATTCTCTCACATATTTTATTGAAAAATCTTTCGAATATGGAGACTACGCGATGGTAACCTTTTTGGACATTGAGGGAGCCTTTAACAACGTGCTAACAGGGGCTATAACTCGGGCACTTTCGAATCTAGGAGTGGAAGATTCTCTTAAGGACTGGATAGATCAGATGCTAAGAGGCAGAATCATAAATGCCAGTCTGGGGAAATCCTCCGCCAGAAGATTTGCAAGCAGAGGCACGCCGCAGGGTGGCGTACTGTCCCCCCTTCTCTGGAACTTGGTCATAAATGATCTATTGCTGAGGCTGGAGGATACTGGCTTCAAGGTGGTTGCCTATGCGGATGATGTCGCTATTGGCGTTCGGGGAAAATATCCCGGGACACTTAGCGAGCTTATTCAAAATGCTCTGGGCATTCTTTCACTATGGACCAATGGTTGTGGGCTAAATGTGAACCCACAGAAAACCGAATTGGTTCTCTTCTCTAGGAAATATAAAATTCCTCATGTCGATCCTCCTACTTTAAATGGTTTCAACTTGGCTTTTACAGGTGAAGCAAAGTTCTTGGGTCTCGTCTTAGACAGTAAATTAAACTGGAAACCGAATATTACGGAAAGGGTAAAGAAAGCTACGGTAGCGCTATACTCCTGCAAAAATGCAATTGGGAAAGGTTGGGGGCTGGATCCCCACATGGTCCTTTGGCTATACACAGCAGTAGTTAGACCCATTCTTCTGTATGGGGTAACAGCTTGGTGGCCTGCTCTGGACAAAACTGTCAACCTAAAGTTGTTGACAAAAGTTCAGAGAACAATCTCTCTGTGGATCAGTGGTGCAATGAGGAGCACATCCACTCAGGCACTGGAGACTCTGCTATTTCTAACTCCTCTAGATATCATGGGAAAACAGTGGGCAGCTAGCACTGCCATACGACTGAAATCCACCTTAATGTGGACCTGCAATAACACAGGGCACTCATCTATACTTTGTAACAAAGGGCTTCCCAAGACCACCGACTATACTGTCCCGTCACTATCTTTTGATAGAAAGTTCCGGACTATTATACCATCTAGAGAGGACTGGATGATGGATACAGTTTTGGAACCAGGAGTTTTGAACTTCTTCACTGATGGTTCAAAACGGGATAGAGGAGTAGGGGCTGGGGTGTTCTGCGAGGAACTCATGTTAAACCTCTCCTTTCGTCTCCCTGACTACTGCAGCATTTTTCAAGCTGAGGTAACTGCGATAAAGGAAGTAGCGGACTGGTTGAGGTATAATGTAATATCGACTAGAGATATTCGCATATATACGGACAGTCAGGCAGCCATTAAAGCGCTTCAATCACACCTTCTCACGTCGAAAGTAGTCCAGAGCTGTCTCTCATCTCTTAACGAGATGACAGATCAGTTCAACATCCATATCATATGGGTGCCAGGACATTTCGTTAGTACGGGGAACATGAAAGCCGATGAACTGGCTCGACGTGGTACAACGGACCACATTTCAAACAGCAAAAAGGATATTGAAATTCCTCTTGCGGTATGTAAACTGCTGCTTCAGGAGGAAGCCAGTAAGTTGACGAATGACAGATGGTCAAATAGTACCTCATGCGTAATAACTCGGCAAATCTGGCCAAAGTTGAACTTGGCGAGATCCAAACAGCTGATCTCACTTCAGCGGAGTCAGATCAGTGTGGTTGTTGGAGTGATTACGGGGCACTGTCTCATAGGCAGACATGCAAGTAGACTTGGTTTCTTCTCACATGACTACTGTCGTAGTTGCGAGGACGAAGAGGAGGAAGAGACAGTACTTCATCTTCTTTGCACCTGTCCTCGTCTGGCACGAAACAGACTGAATTTTCTAGGGGCACACCTTTTCAACGACCTGGCGGAGCTCAGCGAGAAGGACGTCAGGAGTATCCAGCGCTTCATAGCAAGCTCAAAGTGGTTTCAATGAGTTGGAGGAAAATTTTTTAATTTGTGGTATGGCTACGGACCTTTTTGTGTCTATGCCTGGTCCTGGTGGACCGCCACCCAAACCTAACCTAACCTAGGTGATTAAACTTTTATACATCTCGTTTGTTCGTTCATTGTTGGAATTGGTGTTGATGTATGAAATTCATTTTATATTAACTACTCAGATCGTATAGAGAGAGTACAAAAGCGCTTTTAAATGTATGCTATACACTAAAAAAAATCCTGTGTTATTAGTAAATAAAGAACTTTAGTTAGTAATTTTTCGTCCCAGTTACAAAAATTTATTTATTGTCACAAAAAATCTTCTCTATTTTATAAAAATCATGAGTTATCACAAATAAATGGGTTTTTTTTTCAAATTTTTAGTTAAATTTAATAAATAAATTAGTAAATATAAAGAAAATTATGTTTACTACAAACAATAATTCTCTATTTTGAGAAGGGTCGATAATGTCGTTTCTGTAATAATACTAAAACAAAAGAGAAAGAAGTCTTCCGTTATTTTAGAATGAAATTTAGTTACAATAACAAAAAATTTATTTGACAAACAAAAAACAGAGATAGGCATACATCGTTTCTGTTCTCTCTTTTTTTCGTTTTTGTGCCCTTGAGCCGTTTTGCGTTCATTTATATTCGGGATATTGGTACAAAAGGTTATTTTTTATAGCGCACAGTGGTACAACCATTTTATTTTAATTAAATTGAGTTGTTTTGTGCAAGCGAAAGCGAAAGCAATATATTTAAATTAATTTGTTTAAATAATTAAAATAGATTTCTGTTGTGGTGAGTTAATACTTTATAATTATGTTTATTTTTATTTTAAATAGTGCATTTTGTTTTGTTTAAGATAAAAACACGTGTCTCAATTACATACAATACGCAGTTTATTTTAATTAATTTTACAATTTGGTGTTATTTCTTCGTATCTATTTACATATAGTTTGTTATAACTACACTACATAACGTTTTTTTTATTGTAACGCGTTAAAATGAAATGTTTTAAGTGTTTTAAATTATATAACAATTTGAAAGATTTGATATCCCATTATCATAAAGTTCATAAATTAACGACCTATGATACTTATCGTTGTTGTGAAGAAAATTGTTCGAGTTCTTTCTAAAACGTGCGGTCTTTTCGTAGACATGCCATAGTGAAACATTTTAACGAAAATAAATTAGAATATGGTGTACATAAATCCACTGGTCATCCACATCTCAAACCTTTATCTGAATCTTTTATTTCTTTTGCACATTCTCAAAATGATTATCGAAATCCTGATGTCAATAGTGAACCAAAAATCGAATTTAATTGTAATACTGCAATAGAAATGATAGAAAATAAAGCATGCAGATTTCTTTTAAGCATTCATAATAAAAATAACTTAAAAAAAAGATGTGATTGAAATACAAAAAGGAGTTCAAAACGCAATTTTAAAACCTATTTTTGATTCTTTAAATAATTGTTTAAATAAGGATATGAGTTTCGAATTTAAAAAAACTAGCTAAAGTTTGCGGAAACCCGTTTTGTAAGTTTGATACAGAGTATAAGTTCACCAAATATTTAGAATCGAGAGATTTAACAGAAAGCCCAAAGCAATTTACAATTAATAAGAAAATCACGGAAGTTTATAGAAACGATGAAATAATTATCGATGAATTACATTCTGTCGGCACCCTTTTACCGCTTCAATTTCAATTCCGAAAAGTATTTGAACCCCATGATAATTTACTGAAGTCCTTGAATAGATTAGAACTCTTGTCTACTAAAAGACAAACAGTTTCAAATTTTACGCAAGGAAAATTGTGGCAAGAAAAAATAAATAAATATCCCAACAGTTTTTCTGTTCCATATTTCTTATTTGTTGATGAATTTGGAATTAACAATCCTTTAGGTTCACACTCGAAAGATAAATCAGTTGCAAATTTCTATTACTCGTTTCCAATTCTTGAAAATTCGTCTAAATTAGAAAATATTTACCTAGCAGCTTCCATTAAAGCAATAGATTTAAAAGAATATGGCAACTCGATGGTGTTAAAATCTTTGGTTAACGAATTAAAATATTTAGAAGAAGAAAGTTTAAATATTGAAACTAGCCAGGGGACAAAAAAGGTTCGATTTCTGTTAGGATTAATTTTATGAGATAATTTAGGTTTGAATGCAGTTTTAGATTTCAATAGTTCCTTTTCTTCAAATTATTTTTGTAGGCTCTGTCGAGAAAATAAAACAAACACAAAACAGTTAGGAGAAGAAAACAGTAGTAATTTACGGAACGAAATTAACTACAAACTTGATGTTGAAGCGAACGAGCCATGTTCGACTGGTATACAGCGAGAATCTATTTTTAACCAATATCCGAGTTTCAACGTTTCAACTAACTATGCTGTCGATTTAATGCATGATTTGTACGAAGGTATTTGCCATTACGACTTGTGTCATGTACTTAATAATTTAGTTTACATTAAAAAATATATTTCGTTAGAATTTTTGAATGAACGTAAACAAAACTTCAACTATGGTTATTTAGAATGTAAAAATATGTCTGCACCAATTTCTCAGAAAAACATTAAAAATGTCCATTAGGGTGGAGCGATTTTTCTTTGTTTTTCTAATCCTTTTAGCGGAGTGCGGAAAAGATGCTCTTTAGAGATAAGATTAAAAGTCATTATGGAAACTTTTCAATATTTCGTATTTTAGTACCGCCCCAATGGAGGTAAGGTTTAAAAAAATAATTAGGTATTGTATAAATCAAATCAAAAATTAACCATTTATCCATCTCTTCAGTTTTCTGACACATCGCTGGTCGCTTAAAAATTCTCTTTCTTTTGTATGTAATTTCGGCTTTTATCACAGGAACATTTGAAAAACGTTTTACTTTTGTTTGTTGCAATATCAAACAGAATCTTGCTGTCGGCTTTGAATCTTAGTAATTTATCTTTATATCGCTCAATGTTCTTTCTACCTTTAACTGGTTTAATTAAGCAGACTTCTATACTTGTTGTTATAAACTTTAATCCGCGCCAAAATTGTACTGTGTTCTACAATAGGTATTGATGTGTTTTGCCACTTTTCTTCCACTTTTATTGTAACTATTGCACTAGTACATATTATGCACCAAATCTTTATATTGCTTTTTCTCTGTGCTATGTGAGGCTTATACAAATAAATTCATCATGTCCTCGTAAGTAGGTAATACGTTATTTAATAATCCAGCCCCCGACCCAAATATAGAGCATTTTATAACATTACTACGCAGTCCCAAAGACATTATTGCTTCGAATTCCAAAAAAATGCAAACTAAGAATAATTAACATCTATATTTCGTTTTTATTTTTAGTGCCTTTTTTATAATATCGTAAAAATTAATTATAAAATACGAATTGTAATTTTTAAACGAAGCCATATAAAATTTTGATTTTGGGAATTTTAATTGGCCCTGGGGCAGTACTAAATCGTTATATTTTTTCGAAATATTTTAACTCGGCTTTAAGTAGATGATAGAGCATTTACTCCATAGCCCGCGAAAACGGTATTAAAAAAAAAAAGATCCCATACAATAGCGCTCCACCCTAATGTCCATCGAAAAATGTGCGCTCGTGAAATGATGACTTTTCTACATTTTTTGCCTCTTATGGTAGGTGATAAAATTCCTGAAAATGATGAAGTTTGGACATTTTTATTAAACCTAATAGATATAAATGATATTTTACTAAGTTATGAATTTTCGAACACGAATATTTTACTTTTAAAAGACAAAAAAAACTCACAATATGGAACTCCAGCGACTATTCAATGATTCTCTAAAACCCAAGTTCCATTTTTTAACGCATTATCCAAGTGTAATAGAATATTCTGGTCCACCGCGTCATTTTTGGAGCATGAGATACGAAGGAAAACATAGGGAATTTAAACTATACGCAAATTCTACTACATCAAGAAAACAGGTTTCATTACCACTGGCCAAAAAATTTGAATTGAAATTCGCCAGTTCTATATGCAATGATTTGACATATCAACCTGTTCAGTTTGAAACAACTAATATTATTATCAGTAAATACAGCAGTTATATTTCACATAGCCTTAATATTTGCAGTGAGGATTTTCTCTGTGTTTCAAATATTGAATATGATGGAACAATGTTAGAAACCGGGTTTTGCCTTACTGAAGATAAATGCGATGACAGTCTACTGAGCTTTTATAAAATTCTAGAAGTAGTAATACTTTTCGAAACAGAAGTTAAATTCTTATGCGTCAAATTAGAAATAAAGGGTTACAGTTCACACCAAAGAGGTTACTTTGTAGACCTAGAATCTGACAGTGTAAATCTAGTCTATATTGATAAGCTTAGCGGTCCCCCTATTGAGATATCAAAGCTTTCAAATAGTTCATATATGATAAGGCCTAAACAGTTATATAAATTCAACCGATTTTAAAATCATAATTTGTTTAAATTAATTTTTTATTTAATTTTGTCTGAAATAGAGTTTTAAATTGAATTATAGTTTAACAAAAATACCATTGTTCTAATAACAAAAATTTCTCGTTACCCAAAATTATAGTAAGGATAACTACGATTTTTGTTAATAATACCTAGAGTTTTTTTTCAGTGTACAAAGGCTACCTAGAGATGCAAGCGTGCCTACTTTCATAATTCCACCGTATCGCGGTAGATCCAAATTAATAATATTTCAGCCCCTCTTTATACGTACAATTGAAGTTAGATCAATCTTTGTTCGAAACTTACTAGTATCTGTAAAATCGATTGTCTGGAGACTTTGCGGTTGCTCAATATATGTACATACTTCATAATGTGTGCTGCTAGATAAGATTTACAAATCGCAAAAATTCGGTAAATGTGTGCCAATTTATCATTCATCAGCTCGGTTTAATAAAGTACGGTCGACTTTTGACTTCAATCTATCTAGAAATGCATTTAAGAAATTGATGGCGAAGCATCTTTTAGATTATTGGTAAATTTTGAAATTAAATTTTTAAATAATGTAACCAGTTGTCTAATTTGGTGATCACTAAATAAATAAATGAAACCCACTTGTCTGATGGGGACCAAATTAATTCATACAACATTTTTAAAAAATGTCCGAGCTAAACTAATTATTTAAAAAAAAAAATGATTTCGCGAATTTAGGTCCTCAATTATTTCTTTCAACTCTGCTTCTTCGACAATACATTTCTTCGCTTATGTTCGATTAAATAGTTCTCCATTATTTCTTCGAGCGATCTCGGTTGGCGTTTTCTGGAATTTATACGTATTGGCGATTACGATTAAACCTTCTTGAATAGAGAGAGCTTCATGGATAGTTGAGGAAGTAGATGGGCCCAATTTTGTAAAATTCTACTGAAAGACGAAGAAGGTATAGGTAGGCTTAAGAACCTCTTGAAAACAATATACTCTAAGAAGACTCTTTTTAGGAAAGCTAACAGTGCAATTATTCATTGTTCCGAATATGATTTCGTTCAGACAAAATTTAGCCAGTCGATATAAATAAATTGAGGCAAAGTACTGTCTATTATACAGAAAAAACGGTTTCTTCCGGGTTCCCACATCGATTGGTCATTGTGAAATCCTACATAAAAGCTATTTTGCGAGAGCTGGTTTTGAAAAGTACTCTTTGTGTAATTATGGATGATGGTTTTGGCAAAAGGAGAATGAAGCCAATAAATAGAAAGAAGATTGCAACAACTATAATTTCTGATCTTCTTTGAAAAGATATCAATTATTTTACAATGAAAATCGGTTACACATCATTATGATTGGAAATCCCATGAATTTCAAAAGCTTTAAAGTTTTTCAGATTTTCTCAAAAACTTCATAAAACTGTCCGTGTGTAATTCTAAGCTTACTGGGAAATTCTGATTAAATTCCAGTTATCATTCTATCGTAGTAGATTTTAATCATTTTCACAAGATTTTTTAATCAACCAACTTGAGCCTGTATTGAAATGTTTGCCACTTGGAGCCTTTAAAACGAGTATGAAAAGTCGCTTATTTACTGAATTTGTTTTTGAATATGAATTAAACCACTGATTTCTTTGTTCATTACTTGATTTGATGATTAATTTTTGTTTGTATGTACTTATGTACTATAGTTATATTAGTTGATACGTATTACATATATATTTAATGTTTAATTGTATTTTTACTTCTTTGTTTGTTTAACTAGATTAATTAATTATGTTGAATATTGGTTAAGGAAAAAAAAAAAATATTTGTATACATTTTATTTCAATTATTGATGTTTTCCAAAATAAAAATGTATGTTTTTCGGAAAATAATAAAAAAAAAAAAAAAAAAAAAAAAAAAAAAAAAAAAAAAAAAATTGCGCCTGAAAGACGGCAATAATGCATAAATTTGTTTTTAAAGCAACCGGGAGAGCTTAACGAACCAACGTCATATTTACCATTAGTAATCCCATAGAAAAACGTGAAGCTTAAAACAAAGTTATAATTTTCGGCAATTTTTATTCATGAAATGAAGAAAAATTCGGATCTCTTCATAATGTGCCTGAACAACTTTTGCTTAATGGTGTTTGCAATAAAGCCCATCACTCTCTTTGATGTCCATTTAACGTTGCTGTTAAAAAAGATTAAAAACTCCATTTGCCTCCAGCGAATACTGAAATTTTAACCCGGTACCTTCAGGACCAAATGCCATAGATTTAAAATCTGCTGGGTTTCAGACAAAGTTGCAATACAACAATCAGAATTATATTGATTGTGTGTGGATTTTTTGACTTACGCAATTTTCAAAAATGTTTTTTCTGTGCTTTAGCATAAAAATCGACTAGCCCACAAGACTTTTTCACTGTGAACATGAGAAAAACTTCACACCGGTGATGTACAATACATAAATTGCATATGACAAATATGAATAAAATGAAATATGTCCATGTGTATGTAAGTGTTGCTATAGCTATTATATTTGTGATGATGAAAAAATCAATTTTTCCCGGAAATTAGTAAAAATAAAATTAATTTCCTGTTGTAAAGCAGCAGAATACATTTTTTTTTCAATTATTCATTCAAACCATCATTTTTGTATACATACAGAGATATGATTTGCGTGGTGAAGAATATACCTGTTGGTCTATTCAATCTACAGTAAAACCAAAATTAAAAAGAAAAAAAAAGCGGCAGGTTCGATTGTATCTATGAATAGGACGGTTTAATCGCATAATACTATAACTTAACAATGTAGAATCGATAGTTGCCCCAAATTCGAGTTTTTTCGCGCAAGTAGGTCAACAGTGACAAGAAAGCAAATTTTTATATGAAAATTAGGCGATTTTTTTATAAAATAATTATAACATTTATATTATATTCGTATTCGAATATTTCTTAGGTGAGAACTACACCAATGCTTATTGAATAATTTAAAAAATATTTTTGTCACTTTTGAATAACAGAACTTTTTTTCTAATTCCAAATTCTTTTAAGGCTGATAACAATAATTCATTTGATCAGCTCTTAGATCAACAACGAATATTCTTAGAGAATCTCGCAGATCGTACTCAAGCCATAAACGAGCGATCAATTATTCTGGTGAATATGAAGCCTGGCCATCCTTCTACGATTTATATACGTCATCGGTACATAATGTCACCAACATATCTCAAGTGCATAAATTTCAAATTCTAAGGGGTTTGCTCATCGGTCCGCCGCTCAATATAATTCGGAACTTTTTAGTTATCGAAGCAAACTACACCGAAGCTTGGGACAAATTGGTGCAACGTTATAACAAAAAACGACCAATATTAAATTCATTAATTGATCGATTTTTGCCATCCGCAAACACTGGTTCTCCTCAAGCACTACATCAAATAAGTGATTCTTCGGATGAAGTATTCAGAGGCATAAAATCATTGGGGTCTGAAGCCGAAACTAGAGATCCTTGGCTCTTTCGCATTTTATTGTCAAAAGTAGATGACGAAACACGTATCGCATGGGCCAACCAAACTCTAGCACAAGAATTTCCAAAGGCTAAAATCAATAACCGATGCTATTCCAAGGAAAGTGCTTTCTGTGGTACAAAGAAAAAGGGAACTAAACCATCAACAGTGACAGTGAAATCAATGCATAGTTCATCAAATTTAGAAAAGTCTCCGTGTTGTAATTGCCAACATTATTTGTGGAGGTGTCTCAAATTTAAACAAATGACAATCGAGAACAGGAGGCGCATAGTTAAAGTATCGGGAGTGTGTTATAATTGTCTCAGGAAAGGTCATGAGGTTAGTCAATGTCCCACTGAGTATTCATGTCGTCGCTGCAACGAGAAGCATAGCACATTGGTTCATCTCGAAGCAGGTTCTGTCACACCAGCATCATCGGCACCAATCAGTTCAGTTGCACAAACAGAAATATTGGTAGCAGGCGTTCCAGTTAAAGATCCTGTAATCGGTTCACAACCCAACACGAGCATAAGCACTACATCACTCAGTGCCCGCACGTCGCGTCCAGCGCGGTTACCAACCGCTTTAATTTACGTGCATGATTCCGCTGGACAACTTCATGTGGCTCGCGCATTTCTGGAATCAGGGTCACAATCAACATTCATTAGCGAGACCCTCGTTCAAAAATTGAATTTAGCACGATCTTATTCAAATATTGTTGTAACGGGAATATCAGAGACGAAAGCTGAAACATCAAAAGGCCTCGTGAAGCTAACCAACTACGAACTAATTCAGTCCAGATTTGAACCGAGTCAATGCTACAAAATTGAAGCACTCATTCTTTCAAAATTGACATCGACCATTCCACAGTTCAAAGTTGAAGCGCAATGGGTCAGTGAGATGCAAGAGAAAAATCTGCAGTTAGCCGATCCAACATATTACACTCCAAGCAAAATAGATGTTCTGTTTGGAGCCGACATGTTCTTTAATGTACTTCTGTCCGACAAGCTTATCATCAGAGACCAACTCACTGCCCAGTCAACTAAGTTCGGATGGGTCATCTTAGGAGCAGCACAAGGAAAACCCGTAAACTCAAAGGTGCTCACAGCGACCATACAAGAAGAAGATAAAACCAGATTATTGGAACGATTCTGGCAAGTGGAAGAGGTTCCAGCTGCATCAACAATATCTGAGACAGAAGCAAGATGTGGGAGTCATTTCGTGAATACTCATTCACGGAACTATGATGGTAGATATGTCGTTAGACCGCCATTCAGAACAGATTCCGGAGAATTAGGATATTCAAAATCGGCAGCAATCAATCGGTTGATTTCGATGGAGCGAAAGTTTAAACGGTTCCCAAACCTTCAGCAACAATACAGCGACTTCATAAGCGAATATTTGACTCTAGGATACATGCATGAGGTACCATCCACCGATCCACCATGCCAAGAACCAGAGTGCTTTTATCTACCGCACTACGCCGTTATTAAAAACGATAGTACTACGACAAAACTGCGTGTCGTGTTTAACGGTTCATGCAAATCGTCGTCTAGAGTCTCACTTAATGATCGATTGCTTGTTGGACCTACTATTCTGAAGGATTTGGTGTCCATTATTACATTATTCAGGAAACATGCCATTGCGTTTTCCTCAGACGTTGAGAAAATGTACCGGCAGATTGAAGTAAGCCAGGAGGATCAAAACTACCAACGAATTATTTCGAGAAATTCTGTTGATGAGCCAATGAGAACCTTTCGATTAAACGTGGGGAACGTCATATGCCCCATTTTTGACAGTTCGTACGTTGCATCAAATCGCAGAGGACTACAAGTAACCGCATCCAGTAGGAACCCAGATTGCAAAACGCGATTTTTATGTAGACAATTGTCTATCTGGAGCTGATTCAATCGACGACGCAAAAGTAGCTATACAGGACCTATCATCTATGTTAACTAAGGGCAGATTTAGCCTCCGCAAATGGAAATCTAATTCAGCTGAAGTATTGAACACAATTGCATCCGAGTTCAGAGAGAAGACCAGTATTCGTATTGATGATAGTCCAGAAACAGTAGAAACGTTGGGACTCCAATGGAACCCAACAAAGGACACATTTTCATATAAAATCAAACTTGGAGACAACAATGTGGTATCAAAGCGTGAAATGTTGTCTAAGATTTCTCGAATTTTTGATCCTCTCGGTTGGGTTTCACCCGCTGTAATTACGTTTAAAATGGTTCTTCAGAAACTTTGGCTGAGAAAACTTGATTGGGACGATCCACTCCCCGAAGATATCAGGCAACAATGGATCAGTCGAATCAGTCTTCACTGCAAGAATTGGAGAGCATAGAAGTTCCTCGGTTTTTAATGACGACGAAATCAGCAACGAACCTCCAAATTCACGGATTTTGCATGCAGCGGTTGTTTATCTCCGTTCAACACACAGCAATGGAACCAACATCAGAATCGTAGTGGCAAAAACGAAAGTTGCACCATTGGAACAAGTGTCACTTCCAAGACTGGAGCTTTGTGGAGCGTTTTGTTAAGCAGACTTATCAACCATACCGAACGTTTACTGGAAATTGACAATATAGAGTTTTTGCATGGACCGACTCAAAAATAGTTATATCATGGCTGTCTGATGTTCCCAGGAGTTGAAAGAGCTTCATTGGGAATAGAACCGCAGAAATTTTGGAAAATACTCCCCGAGTCAAATGGAATTACGTTGCTTCAAGAGACAACCCTGCGGACATTGCTTCCAGAGGTGCTACTCCTATGTAATTCTTGAAATATTAAAATCAGTTGTGGAATGGACCAGGATGGTTAGTAAGCCCAGTAGAGGAATGGCCCAGCCAGGTACAAATCGACAAAACTAATCTGGAGGAATGATAGGTTTCTTTGTTGTCCCAGTCAGGCGTTAAATCAAAACACCTGCTAGAAAATTTATTCGGGCGAGTTGACTCATATATGAAGATCAAACGAATTCTGGCGAGGATATTACGATGGCGGAAGGTTTATAGAAATCTGGACACAGTAGACATCTTGAAGAAAGTCGAAAAACTATGTGTGTATGGGCACAATCCGAAGAATTCATGGAAGAACTCGAATCGTTAAAACAAAACAAGGATATTGGGTCAAAAAGTAAACTAATATCATTATCTCCATTCATCGACAGCGAAGGTATCCTCAGAATCGGAGGGCGATTAGATAATTTAGACGTTGCTGCCAGGAAACCACATCTTGTGTGCAAAAATCATTAACGACACGCATATTCGGTACTTGCACCCAGGTACAACGCTACAAACTAGTATCATTCGTCAAAAATACTGGGTGATCAATTGCAGAAATATCGTAAGACTCTTCATTCACAAATGTTTAGAATGCCGAAGACAAAGAGCTGTTACGTCGCAACAACTTATGGGTAACTTACCTACAACCAGAATTACACCAAGCCATTTATGTCCGACAATGGAACAAATTTCGCTGGAGCTAAGAGAAAATTCGGGGAACTTTATGAATTATACCAACTAAATAATGAAAGCCAACTAATTTCGAACTTTATTTCACAGAACGAAATTAAATTTATTCTTAATCCAGCCAATGCCCCACACTTTGGAGGTCTGTGGGAATCCGGAGTAAAATCTATCAAACATCATTTGAAGCGAGTAACCAGAAACATCATGAGGACATCTGATGAAATGCACACGTTACTAATACAGATCGAGGGAATACTCAATTCCAGGGCTTTGTGTCCGATGAGCAACGATGTTGATGACTTATGCGTGCTAACACCAGATCATTTTTAAATCGGTGAACCCATCACTGTAATTTCAATCGACTTTCCAGATGGCAGAATGTGCAAGCCAGAATGCAAGGATTCTGGAAAGAATGGCGAACAAATTACTTACACACACTTCGGCATCGTCGAAAGTGGAATAAAAAATTAGATAACATCAGGGTGGGCGATTTTGTCCTGCTAAAAGAAGACAACATGCCTCCTTCGAAATGGCCAATGGGTCGTATTGTCGAATGTCATCCAGGCAAAGATGGTTTGGTTCGTGTCTTATCAGTCAAAACATCGTCAGGAATTGTAAGGCGGCCTATTGTCAAAATATGTCAATTAATATCAGATCAAAAATCCAGTAACTCCAACAACAGTTCATATTCATTTGTGTATTAAAAACTGGAGTTTTTAATAGTCCGGGAGTATGTTGAAGCAGTCGATGACATACATGCTGCGCCTAGAATAAAATTATATATTTAATTTTTTCATCACTTGTTTTACACTGCAATCAAATACTTTACGCATTTAGCATTCTGAAAGACATTTATATTAATTAATATTGTTCAATTTATATAATTATTGTAATTTTTAGCTTACCTGTGCTTTTGTTTATATCCAGTAATGACAGCTGACAATATTATTAATTATTACGTCAATTTTTGTTGGTTGCATTCAGTAGTTATTATTTGTTGTATTTTGGTTAAGTTCAGTTTTCCTTTAAAGAATAGCCATCTACCATAATTTTTATGTACTACCAAAATTAACTTTTGTAAGAAAAAATAAAAATAGTCGTCACTCGTCATTACTCCATCAAACAAACATAATAAGTGTGTTCGTTTGTGGTGAATTAACTGAATTATCTGAATTTACTGAATTAACTGAAGTGATTTGCCCGTTCGTTTGGTATGCTTCACTTCACTTAAAAATATTGAGCTACTGATTTATCTGAATAATAATTTTTCTTGTGTAGATAATTCAGATAATTGTTTTTGTTGTTTTTTGACATTATTTTGTTTTACGCATCGAAGAAGCCAGGATATTTTAGAGAATTTTAAATTATTTTCCTGTTATAATGGATGACGATTTGATCGAATATGTCAGTTTCGCAAATTACGAAGATTTTGCAAATGAGAATTCAATAGATGAAGAATCACAATGTAAGGTATTTGTAATTTTATATATATATATATATATATATATATATATATATATATATATATATATATATAAACATTATACATACTTATTACTTTTACAAATATACGCACGCCAATTAAACAAACGAACGACCAATTCACTTCAGTAGCTTAATTATCTGAATAATTACTCAATTATCGGAATAGTAACTCAATATCAGTTCAGTTAATTCACCACAAACGAACATGCTTTATCTAACCACCATTTTGTGAATAGAAATTGTTTTTGTGAAGAAATAGCAAATAACGCCGTGCTTATATTATTTATTTGTCGGGAAACGTGTTTTAATTATTTTGAGTATTATTTACACACGCCTTGACCAATTTGAACCAAACTTTACACAAATATTGTTTTTGGAGGTTGAGCTGAAGACGGACTTCAAAGATTCAGTTTGGGATTGATTTGGGAGTAGACTTAATTTTGAAGACCAAAGTTCTGATCACCTAATGAGGTTTCAGTCCTTTGTATTTTGTTGAGATGGATTGCATTTCATCTTATAATATCCCCATTTAATGTGTCTGATAGGTCAGCCATATAGTTGGTCTTTCAGAATAATTTCATATAGTTCATAAAATTTGCATCAACATTTCAACCAATTTTTCATATTTGTCTCACGAAGAATTTCGAGTTTTCATTGTTATTATTTTATAAAGAATGTATACAGATTTAAGTGCTTGTGTGTTAGATAATTTTTTTTTTTTTGGTTTAAAGTTTAGAATATTGTTAGCTTTTCTTAAGAATTTTTTTGATTTTTAATTTTAAATTAGAAATATTTTAGAACATCGTCTGGTAATTCAATGAAATTTTATTTAATTTTACGGTTCATTTAGTTTATTCACTTATTTACTCGTATATGAAAAATTTTGCGAGGGTATGATTTCTACTGTCTGCGAAATAAATTCTAAATAAGTAAGAGAAGATGGATTAGAATTTCCTTGGGTGTAACAAATTGGGTAAATATGTTTATATTTATATTTATGTATTTCAAAGAAATTTGTGGTGATCGATCAATTGTTAATTTAATTATTTTATTTAGTTTTTGGTCTATTGGTTTAATTAGGCGATGAGAGCAACAAATAAATAAACGTGACAAGCATTCCTAAATAATGTTTATGTAAACTGTTTCTTGGTTATTGAAATTCAGTAACAATTTGACATAACAATGACAATTTGATGAATCTATTACTGGCTTTACACCGTAGATAGTATAATAGCAAAATAGTATAATACTATTTTGCTATCCGGTGTAAAACCGATGTTTTGATAGTATAATAGCAAAAATAAAATATAATATTTTGATTTGATAGCTATCGAATTTTAATACCTATTATATTTTATTTTATTGTAAAAGGAAAATTTTGACAGTGGATTATTGATACTAGAAACGTGTGTTGTTATGTATTTTGAAATTATTCTTTTTCATTATTTTGTTATAAGTTTCTGTTTTTTATGAATATTTTATGCGGTGTAAAACCGACTATGGTAGATAGTAAAATAGTATTATACTATTTTGCTATTATACTATCTACGGTGTAAAGCCAGTATATATCACGTCTAAGGGATTAAAATACTGGAGCTTTAAAAATGAGTAATTAAAAATTCTACTCAAAATATTTTTTTGTTGAGCTATTTAAAATCAGTTAAAATAAAATGTTTTTGTTAAAACTGATTTTGTTTTGTACAAACACACAAAGTGTAGTAATTAAACTTAAATTTGTAAATGGTGTGCCCCTCAAACATAAAAGCTCTTTCTTATGTTCTGGATCTATACATTGTTTGTTGTTTATACCCTTTTCGCAAAATGCGGTTTACCTTTTCATTTCATTTACAAGTATTTTGATTTTTTTTTGTGTTCTCTGTATCCAACACATATTTTTGAGAACAACAACAAGATAAAAAGGCAAACAATTTAATTTAGCAAAGGATCAGTGAGTTTAAACAACTTGATTTACGTTGGATTGAATTGATACACCTCCCTGCGCCTCTTTTAGCTGACGTAAATTAGTATACGTTAGATTTGACTTTTTGTTATACTCTCTTGTGTTATTGACACAGTCTTATACCTTCGTCTTATATAAACATTTTCGTATACATGCTAATATAAAATGTTCTCATATTTTCTAACCTCGAATCTAATTTTAAGCAAAAAATACGAAATTTAATTAAAATAACTAAAAATTCATAAATTAAATAAATAAATAAAAGAACAATTTAGGTTTTTTGATGTTAAAATTTTAATTATAAAATTTGAAAGAATTAAATAATCAAAATATGTTTATAGTATAAACATAGTACTCGTATGTAGCAGTTTGTAGTAAAGTAAATACATAAAAGCCTCAATTATTTGCTTGGTTAGTTTGAATTTTGGATTTTAATTTAATTTTTAAGTTTCTTTTATAGTTGGTTGCTGTTGTTGCTTTTTATGGTTTTTTGATTAATAAGCTTCTTATGTTGATGTATATTTCTTCCTTTGTATTTTGTGTAGACAAAGTTGATCTAAAACCAAATTGTATTCTGATTTTTTAGTTTGCTTTTGAAGGAGACTAACATCTTAAAGAAAATAAGGACTATATTGACAAAAGAATATAAAATTATAATTTTTCATAATTGACGGTCAAAGAGCCGTACATATGTTAATACAGCCTAAACCTTATGAATTAAATTTAAAGTATAGCAAATGTTTAAAATAGAAAATTAAATTAGTTGCAGTAATAAGGGCCATATTTAGCTAACTTAGAATCTGCTAACTTAACTTAGACTTAATGCATGAAAAAAAGTGTTTCTTTCTCTTCTCTGTGCATCCGTCAACAGCGAAACATCTTCATCGGCGAAACTAACTAATTATAAAATGAAACCACCATTTTGAAAACCATACAAAATTGATTTAGTAGCGGTCGAGGCAAAAATGCTTGCCCTCGAATTATTCACAGGCCGTCTCACAAACTCTCCGACATATTCATAGTAATGAGTTTCGCAAAGGAATAATAACACAAGCCGCAAAGTTATTTATTGTAATGAATACATAAAAAATACCATTTGCAGGAAGTTTTAATTAATTATTTCATTTTGAAGAAAAGTGCTGCTAAAGTTATCATATTCGTCGGAAGGCTTACATTGGTATAGGACAACTCAACATGGGTCATACGCAGTGGCTTTGAAACGAAATAATACTGAACAATCAACAGTACAAAATTTAGCAGCAACAGCGGAAAAAATGGCAGCAGTTATTCAGCAGAAAAGTAAGAAAATCTGACAACTTTTAAGTATGCTAAATAAGTTGTGAACGTCAAAATAATAGCTCTTAATGTAAACTCAATCACCAGCATTGCCGGACGTCTAAACCGGCTTCATTTTATCAGCAGTCACGATCCGGACACAGCGGTTCATCAAATACATCATTGCGCAAATACAAAAATCGAACGCAATTCAACATTACTATTTTGTGAGTATACGCCATTTACAAATGAGTCGTCATTCAACGAGATTGCTCATAGTTTCTGGAAGGTCGATATTCTAACTGTCGCTGAAAGAAAAATGAGCTCTAGAGCACTCCATACTCGTCGCAATGCGAACGAATCATACGTCGCTCGGTTACAATTTTCAAAGGATTCTTCGGTTCTAGGAGAATCGATGGGAATTGCCATGAAACGTTTTCTTTTAATTTGGAGAGAGAGAGAGTGTATAAACAGCTTGAGACGAAGCTGTACACTGCTTTCATCAATTAGTATGAGCAACTGAAACACTTGAAAACTGTTCCAGAATTTAATTCGATGGTTTCGCATTATTTATTACCACTCCATTGCGTGATGAAATCGTTCGTTATCGTAGTTATCTTTTTGTTGCAGTTCAGGCTTTATCGGTACGTTTTAATGTCCGACATTCAAAAAATGTACCGATTATATCATCTCATTACCTGACAACAACTTTCAGATGATTTTATGGCACGACAAAAAAACTGATCCGATCGGGTTTCTCCGACTGTGCTCAGTGACTTATGGAATGGCAACCGGCTCTTTCCTTACAATTAAAATCTTACACCCACCCTTTAGCAGATGATGAGCAAGAAGAATTTCTCAAAGGTGCTTGAGTACTTCGTAATAATTTCTACGTGGGCGACATGATATTTGGGGCAAATTCAGTCTCTGAACTGAGTGAAATTATGAACGAATTAATCGCGATTCTGAAAAGAGGTGGCTTCACATTTAGCAAATTTTGTTCTAACAGCGACACAATATTATCGCTAAGTAAGTCACAATATCACGGGAAATATTTGATAATCGACGACCAAGATATTATTAAAACTTTGGGATTAATTTGGCAACGTGGCCAAGACGCCTTTCGCTGCATTTATGCTTGCTTTAAGCTCCGGAGGTCCTGGGTTCGATTCTCGGCGAGTGATGAAAAAATCACGGCTATGGTTAATGTAAGGATCAATGAATTAATCACTCAATATCTGTTAAAAGAATGATTACGAAACTTCACCATGAAGTGGCCAAACCCCTCTATGGGATGTAGCGCCAGCGAAAAAAAGAATTATGGGCCCGGTAATCACTCCTGCCAAAATATTTTACCAAGAACTTTAGAGGTTGAAAAAAGACTGGGACAAGACACTATAGATAAGGAGTTGTCCTCAAAATGGGTTTAATTTCCGAACACAAATGACGTCACTTAAGGAAATTTAGATTCCTCGATATGCCATACTGAAGGGCGATTCTAAGTTTATTATTTTTCAGAGGCCAGTGAAAATGTATAGTCGCTTGTTTTTATTTACGAAGTCTTCATGATGACGGCTCAACTTCCTGTCGTTTGGTTTGCTCGAAATCACAGGTGGCTCCAACAAAAACGGTCAGAAATGCCCCACTGGAACTTTTAGCGGCTAAATTTATGACCGATCATGTTATGACCGAGATGTTTTCGGCCAATTAAATGTAAAGAATTACTTTTATTGGACTGACTACTTAGTCACGCTGTGTTGGATCAGTGCAGGGCCTCACAACTGGAACATTTTTGTTGCCGACCGCGTGACTAAGATCCAGCAAGACACACAATTGGCCGAATGGAGATATGTTCTAGGAAATTTGAATCCTGCCGACTTTTTCAGTCGAGGTATGATTCCTGATAAAATTTCCGACCCAAAGTTATGGTTTAGAGACCCCTCAGCCACCGTCATTAAGCGATGATGTCGCAGAGTCACGCGTTATGAAACTCGTCCTTTCTTCGAAAATCATCAAGGACATTGCAAGCAGTATGCACTATCGGTTGGATTTTATATGGTCCGATTTATTCGGAACTATCGGTTTCCCGTCGTCGATAGGGTATAGGGCGAAATAAAATGCTCAGGGAAAAGAATGTGAACTTGTACTCGCGAGTAGTGTTTCCAACGATTGAAGTGAACGTAACCTTCTGAAAGGAAATCATGCAGTATCGAACCCCAGTCGCTTAAATTCATTGGCCTCGATTTTGGATGGGTTTGGAATCATAGGAGTTGGTAGGCGTTTAAAAAAGGCCAACATTCCATACAATTCCAAACGCCAAATCCTCATTCCCAGAGATCATGAATTTACAAAATCTTTAATTCGCTATTATCATTATTTTAGAACATTTCAATTAGGGCAAGGTAGTGGCCAATCAACGGACTAATCTAAACTCGCAGCATCATTTGACAGTGGATAAAGTGTTTCCCGATGAGCCCAAAGTTTTCATCACAGATTACGGGTCACGCGTCTGACTGGAATAGAAAATCATTCGACCATTTCAAGTCTTCGGTGTTGATTTTGCTGAAGAAGGTTTATTTAGCACTATTCTTTTATTTTGCTTCGAAGGCCGTTCATCTGGAGCTCGTGATCGACCTATCAACTGAAGCATTCATTCGTTGTTTAAATAGGTTCATCGCTGACAGGGGAATGGTGAAGTAAATGTATTCAGATAATGCGACTAATTTTCAGGGGACGGCCAATAAACTACTCGAAATCCTTTGAATAGGAATTTATACCACCCAGGTCGCGAAATTTCGGAGGTCTTTGGAAGGCATCCATCAAGATTGACAAACGACTTATAAAAAATGTCATTGGATACGAAGAAATAACAGTGGACGAGCTCCATACGGCAATAAGGCACAATACAATAAAAAATATATACAAGTGCGTTTGAATTTATGGCACAACATCCACACAATTACATGTGCCGGTGACACAGTAATATTGAGTTCCTAAAGAAAAATCAGCAACATACAAGAGAATCTGCACAATGCCATTAATTTTACAACTATACATATAGTTTCCTTCACACCTTATGATATACATATGCATGCATATTCACTCCACCTCCTCTAATTTGGCGTGCTCATCCATAACATTACATCGTTCATTTGATACTTGATTGCCCTTCGTACACTGTATTTGATTTACCCTGCTGAATTCAAACAACTCACCACCGAAAAACGACACACTTATTTGAACAAGAGTCTCTGCTTGGATTTATTTCATACGCCTCGTCATTTTATCTAGATCAGCAATCACATCACGGATATCTATACAAAATAATAGCTCATACTATACAAATTAAAAGCAAAATATTAAAAAAGAAAATGTTTAACATCTCACTGACACGAAAGTCAAAGCCAGAAATCCACACAGTCCAAGCGGTTAGAAATTTTGATTAAATAGTTCTGCAAAAGCATGGAGATGGTGCAATAATAAAAGGAAAATGTTCGTGAACATAAGGATCGGTGAAATTCTTTTCCCACACGAAGTACTGGTAGCAGATACTGTGGACGAAGTCATTTTGGGAATGAACTTCATTAGGGTGAATGATTGAGCAGATACTGGGTAAAAAATGCCGGGTTGTGCGAAGAGGAGTGCGAGTGTCGGGTGACTGAAGAAAAACTCGATATGACATACGGGCAAATAAATAACGATTAAGGCCAATTGGTTCGGCTTCACAACCAGCATCGAAAGAAGAAGCATTCATTATTGAAACTGTAGACAACATGGACGCAACTCTACAGGACAAGGAAAGGACAATGAGGTGAACAGAAAGTGGTTTATTTAGAAAGGTTGGTCTTATACAGAAGAGGTAATTCGGGCCCTGTTCGGGATAAACTGCTAATCTCGGAATAGCCGAGTTGCACAATAAATTAAATGAATTAGAGCTAATCAACCCTAGCGACAAAAAGCATGTAAAAAACATCAAATTAGCGCCAAAAATCGTTAATTGTTAAGAAATTTACTTACACAGGAATAGAGCAGGATGAATGTGATGAAGAACAATTTGTAAGGGAATTTAGCGGTATTATTATAATTCGCTAATACAACCTGCACAGTATATTCTGTAAATAAAGGGTTAAATATTAAATATTTTATATGTACATGTTAAGATTAAGTAAATTTGTAAGAAGCCCATATTTAGTTTCCTTTAAGCTCAATCCAGCTGAAAATATCAACACCTAATCCTCTTAACAAATTGTACTGTTACCAATTGATTTTCGAAAGGAGTGATTTCATCTCTGCATTGATTCTGGTTTACTCAGCCGGATGTTACGTTCAAAATGCGTTTAAAGTAGGTAGTTTATTGATCAGCATGACACTGTCGTCCGAACGACAACCACAAATATTTGTTTATAAACAAATGTAATTGAAAAAACCAGATCAAAAGAAATTTGTATTTTCCATATTTAATGAAAATTTGTAAAAAGAAAAACAAAATATTATTAAACTAAAATCTACTTAAAATTATTTGCATGACTAATCTTCATCATTTGAGGTTTGTGTATATGTACTTACTGGAAAATTGAAAAAAGTTTCTCTCCACACACATGTACCATAATACTAATAAAAATATGAAGAGGTTTACATATTTTTTTATGTTTTTAATTACATTTAAAAATTTGTAAAAGTTTGAATATTAAATATTAATTCATGTGGAATTTAATTATTGCTTCATGTTTATTGATCAATTAATATTTACGTATTTTGTGAAACTGCTTTATTGTTGTTCTCATTAAATCAAACTACTTCTATAATATATTAATTTCGTTTGAATGGTTACGAATTTTATATTTTTAATTGAATTAATTAAAATCAAGACAATACCATTATTTAGCTTGTTGTTAAAATATTTGAAAGAATCATGTTCTATTTCTATATAAACAAATTTCATGTACAAACACAATAGGTTAGTTAATGGAAGTGTATGAATTGTAATTGTCTCTGTTGTATTAATAATTTTGAACTTGTACATAATGTCGAATGAATAGTTATACAATCAATGATTTATTTATCTACGGGTTTACAGATGTAAAACAAAAATTAATGTTGTTCTGTTTACTATATCCCAGTGTTTCATAAACATTGTTATAAGAGCCCTGCGACAATAGGATGGTACACCAATAATAACTTAACAACTTAAGGGTGGTGTTACAGTTGAACATACAACTTTTTAACTATTACCGCATTTTTTTTGTTTGATAAAATACCACTTTTATAGGCTATAAAATTTAAATAATTAAGAACGGCTGTTCATAGTGATGTAAAATTACCGATATTTTTTAATTTGGTAACATTACCGGTAATATTACCGGTAACATGGGTAAAATAGGTAACACGATTTTTAATTCTATATTTTGATTCCGTTTTCTACCAAGAAAGAGTTTTAAAATGTTGACATATGGACAAAAGAGGGACACTTACTTGGTCTGAATTTAAACATATTAAAATATTTCAGTTCAAAAATAAAAATAAGGAATATTGTATTTTAGTGTAAAACATTGATCCGTAAATAATACATTTTCCATAATTATGAATCAGCAGTTTAGCAACCAATTACACCATTATATAAATCATCATGCACTTAAAGGTGATGTAGAACATACTCCGGCCCACCAAATCTCACCAGAAAGCTGCTCACTTGCAACTACAAACGGTCGTGAAAAAATTTCACTTCGAACATTGTAATGTGCCAGCGACTCAATTATTTTGGTGCCTTCATTATAGTTTGGGTGGAATTCTGCGATATTAAAAATAAACTCAGTTGCTTCAAGTTTTTGTGATTCCGAAAGATTATTTCCTCGACTACCTGGCTCAAGCAAATTTGCCACATAATGAGGCAGTTGCAAGCATTTATCGGCCCGTGAGGCGAGAATGCTTATAAGTTCTTCGTAATTGGCGCATTTAGTTTGTTCAAAAGATTGTTTTATATTAAAAAACAGTCCACGACTTTGGACAAAACTGCTTTCTTGTCGCTTTCAAATAAAGATGTCCATTTAACAATCGGAGAAAGCTAACAATTAACAATTTCGACTTTTTTCCAAAACGTTTCGCTTAGGATGGAGGATATCGTAGATGCCTTTATAACTGACTGCACTTCTTCAGGGCATAAGGGCATATCTTGTTTCAATCAAACTTGAGGGAGAGATTACAAAAGATTTCCATCGCCTTTGTACAGGCAGCTTAAGTGCAATATACTGTGATTTGCGGTCGCTTGTATATGCGCTCGAAGGTAGCATCTTCATTCATACGGATGGTTTCGGAAATAAAAAACTCACATATTTTGCATGTGAGTTTTTTATTTCCGAAAAAACCATCCGTATGATTGAAGATTTCAATGTGTTGATAGACTGAATCTTGAAGATATCAACAATGAGCAGGTTGAGTCCATGGCGCACCCATACTCCGTAATATGAGTATAGTTTGTGTTAACCATTTTTCGGGCCGCTTTTATATTCACTACATTGTCAGTAATAATCCCAATAAATTTATAAACCCCAACGTCTTTCAACACCGCTTCAATTTCCTCGGAAAGAATCTTAGCCGTATGTCGATTCTCCTTAGTGTGGGTAGATTTGTAGAAAACGGGCTTGGGTGTACTGATAACATAATTTGTTATGGAGTCCCTGCGTATGTTCGACCAAGCATCCGTTTGCAACGTGTAGTAGATTATTATACTATGTATACTATACAGCCAAGTAAAGGATGGTGTAGTAGATTAATATTGTACATAAAGAAGTTAGTATAATCCAGTGGTGTTACAACTCTTATTGCAATTAGATTAGTTGAGTAGCTGCGAAAGGATGTTTTTAATTTATGTTACCGATATTACCACGGTAACAACACTTTGGGTAATATTACCCAAATTACCTATTTTACCGGTAATATTACCCATGAGAATATTACCATTTACATCACTAGCTGTTCATTCATTTTCTTATTCCAACTAAGAATATAAAAATGCTAAAAAACAATTCTTTTAAATTAATAAGTTGATTTATTT
Source organism: Tipula helvola (assembly GCA_963556165.1). Lineage (NCBI taxonomy): Eukaryota > Metazoa > Arthropoda > Insecta > Diptera > Tipulidae > Tipula > Tipula helvola. The sequence continues at coordinate 29,275,657 of OY744483.1, forward strand.
ATTTTAAATGGAATTCTGACTTTCATTGTCTATACAGAGAAAAATTTGATAATTTACACACAATCAATTATTATTTTCCAGCCAACATTTTTTAAACAAACTTCCTGACGAGAAGAAAAAAATGTTAATCCAAAAATTTACTTTTACCTGAAAGTTGACGACAAATTTTAATCCTTTCTAAAGTATTTAATTTTTTATTTTTGGAAAATTTGAAAAACTTTTTCATTTCCTTTTAGAATATTTGCATATAGAAAATAAATTTCTAGTATACTGGAAAAGTTTAATGTACATACATATAAATATTGTAAGATGAAAAGTTTTATAAATGAGAAAACCTTTCCAATCTAAAAATTGAAATTTGGGATATACAATTATTAAACAGAATTTTCCTCAGTATACATTTTTTCAGCTGGCCATCATTGATTTGGCGTCAATGTAATCTTGTGTGTCACTCCAAATTATAATTTTCCGTCAATTTGATTAATTCCCAGATTGGGTTAGCGTTTATGATGTTGTTATTAGCAATTAAACATCATCAATAAAATAGTTGCGAAATGATAGCCGTGGATTTGTAAAATAATTGTTACTTTCTGTAATACCTAATTCGTTTCAAAGTTTTTGATTCGTTAGCCCTAATGCAACAAATGTGAAAAGAAATAGGCTCTAAGGACATAACGATGGAAAATTAAATATCTTTTGTCATGTTATCTAGTTTTCAAGCATATTCGTACGCTTCGTTGATTTTCAATTCATCAAATGAAATTTCATCTGTTACGAATATCAATCGATTTTAATAAAGACAGCACACTTTTGCATATCCCTGGTTTCCTACATTGGCAAATTAATCCAGTGTTTCAATTGTCCCACCAATTGCCTCAAAATCTGCTGAGATTTATCACTTTGTCATCGCTTCTATGTAATCAGTATACGTAATTGTGGAAACCAATTTGAGTCCTGATATGTATCTTTTTGAGTAATTTCTGGCAGGCTACAGTGTATACAGGTGTAATCGGTCACCACTAAATAGTGTCAAAATAAGTGGGGGAGGTTTGACTGATCGCTGTTCATTCGTCTATTGTAAGTTGATCCAACAATAGAACTTAAATGTGTTAAATTGAATATCTTCAAGAATTTGTTTTACGTTATTGACTTATACAATCCACCGAGGTCGTCATCTGAAGTTTATGCGACATAATATACAAACTGTTTGTATAGTAAGATTTCCAAACTCAATTCAAGCCACGTACAGAATGCGAATGAATCACGAGATCAGAAATGATCTCGATAAAGTCTACATCATCGGATTCATAATATCGTCAAGGCTGAGATGGCTTGGGCACGTACTACGTTCACAAAATCGGACCACTAAACAGGCGTTGGAGTCGGCACCGACGAAAGTAGGACCTCGTGGGAGACCACCTACCCGATGGATGGACGACGTTGAGAGGGACCTACACGAATCGAATTATTTGGAGGAGCATCGTTGAGGCGGTCAAATCCCTTCATGGGATGTAGCACCAGCGGAAGAAGAAGGAGAAACTCAATTTGGATGACAACGTGCTGATACTTGGTGATTTCAACTTACCAACGGTTATGTGGCTGATTAATGATGAGATGATGTAAACTGCTTCATTCTGCACAATATAATATCGGGTGCTGAATCTATCTGTACAGATTCTTTTTTGTCATATGGCCTTGCCCAGATAAATAATGTTCCCAACTATAAAGAAACATTTCTTTTCCGCAAATTTATCTAATCTATTTATGATAAATGTGGCAACAATTCCATACATCACCGACGAAGTCAACCATAAATCAATGGACATCAATTTAAACACATCAGAGTTTTTGTTGTATAATTCCAATATCAATAATTGTAATTCAATTAATTTTTTTGATTTTAGGCGTGCATGATAGTCTGTTTTCTTATTTCAAATCGGCTGACTGGAATACGTGTTTTCCGTTGGTGTCATATTCTATGACATTTTATTCATTGGCTTCGACAGGTTTGTCTCAATTTCTGTTAATTTGTGGTTAATCTTAACAATCCTCAATAAATCTTCGAAATCGTAAAAAAGAATTATATCGAAAGAGGAAGTTCTCCAAGAGTGCTGACGACAGATTACTAATTTTTAGATTTATCGAAACAGTTTGATAGTTTACATTGTAATGCATACAAGAATTTTATTGCCAAGGTTCAAAATAATATGGTAGCAAATCCAAAATCATTCTGGAATTTCGATGGCTCCATATTTTAAGGATGGATGTGGTCCAGATTGTATTTCTTCAAATTTTCTTAAGCAATTCTGTTATGAAATGGCTCGGCCTCTGTCAATTTTCCTGTTCTCTCATATATGCCGATGCCATACAAATATTTGCCCCTATTCGAAATCTATCTGATGCAGACTATAGTTACAACAGGGTATAGATGTGGTTAATGTTTTTGGCTTGATCATCTGTACCAATTCCCACAAAGTTTGAAGCAATATAAATTGGCTTCAATCCAACTATTTCACAATGGTTATTTTACCATCAGCACTAGTTATACTGTCCTCGTTATCTAGAATTAATGGTGGCTTGGCAAATTTAGCAACCCTAACAGATAACCCGCAGCGTTGATTTCTTTAATTTTTAGAACCTCGAATAATTGGTATGAGGTGAAAATGTTATCGAAATAAAGATATTGACCTGGTTTTTTGAGACGATTAATCAGATGCAGTACGTTAGCGGCTCCGGATCCAAGGGTTTGTTTTTTTTACTCCCCCCCCCCCCCCCCCCCTCCATTTCCGTTAACTCATTTTGTTTTAATAAAGCCATTGTAATAATTTGTAAATATTCATATTGGATTTTTCTTTTGTTAATTCGATGTGTGTGGGGATGAGTCAGTAAATTTCGAGAGATAAGGGATGAGATCAGGATAAATGAAGGTAAAGTAATGAAAAGTGAAGTAAATATATTTTTGTAGAGTATATTCCGGCTAAATTAATGTTTCCAAACCTGATCTTTGTATTTTTTTTATTATGTGTATTTTCGTAAAGTTTTTTTTGTATGCGGTAAACTACAGATTTATGTAAACCTCTCGAACCATACCTCAGCCCTGAGCTTTAGTCGGCTAAAAGGTCTAAAATTTACTTTCTTTGCAATTTACATCTCTTTTAAGAATAGCTAGTTAGCTTAGGGTACAGGATCTTATCTTAGATGTTAAGATTTTTTTTTCTTCTTTTTCTTTTTTTTGGAAAATAATCTTCGGTACACATTATATTTTTTTTTTATTTACTTTCCGTTTAATTTTTGCTTATTTCAATAAATAGATTTTTATTTTCTAAATTTATTCGTGTCATTTAAAACATCTGTTCCGTTCGCTTTCCACCATATTGTTAATGATTTGAGATGACTGAGTAGAAGATATTTTCCGAGATGAGTTCAAGGTAGGTATAATTTTCATAGGTGAGTAAAAGAATCAGCTGTTGTTTCCTCCCTCTTTCCTTTTCTAATCCTGCGGTTCAACTCGATCCACGTCATGTCTCGGGAAAATCCACGCCTTTCCAATGAGCTTTAGCCAGCAAAATGACCGCCCCGACACTCTTCAAAATGACGTAGGTATTCTGCTAACTGATATGAATTCAGAGTTGTTGTTCAAAGCTTCAGTAAATTGAAGTAATGAGCTGTAACTCATTTCATTTCGTTACAACTGACAGACAGACATCATTCCGAAACCCACTTTTTCGGACTCAGGGGATCTCAAAACAGATAAATCTTCAATAATCTCAAGGTCGAAAATTTTCATGATTACTATACTTTATTTTACTTACGTAAAAGAAAGTAATAAAGACATAAGCCTTGTGATAGATCTTGTGAGAGAGTATTGCCTCTTGACTGCACATTGCAGAAGAAAAAAAAACAATCTACATTAAATATAAAATTCAAATCCTTTATACCGTATAAGTATCAAAGAAACCAAAAAAAAGATATTCCAAAATATTAGTTTAAAACCCTAGTTCTAAAAAAAAACAAACTAAAATCAAGTGTGTGAGTGTGTACTAGTGTATATGGCAAACCACCATATTTGTACAAAACAAAAAAAAAAACTGAGTACATGTTATAAGTATGACATGGTACGCGACAACTCGGCGAAACCAACTCGGCGAAACCAACTCGGCGACGGTCAACTCGGCGAAGCCAACTCGGAGACGGTCTACTCGGCGACGACAAACTCGGTGACGGTGAACTCGGTGACGGTCAACTCGGATATTTCTGTAATTTTCCACTGAATTAATTTTAACTTATTAATTATAATTTTAATTGCTGCTTGATATAACTTTCGGTTTTTTTATGGGGAGCAAAAATATGGATTCTACATTACAATAAAATGACATCGACTAATCTAATTTCGAATTGTAGAGGCTAATGGCTTCAGTAACTCTCACGGGCACACGGGATGTCGCTGCGCTCCGCTTAGCCCTTCGAGGGGCTTTAGATTTGAACTTCGAGGGACGTAGGAGCCGGGATTAGCAAATATGTCGCACTGCGTGCCGCACGTAGGAGCGGATTATATAGAATCTATTAATGACACCTACTAAAAAGAAAAATAATTGCACTATTTTGTTATGCAAGATTTTGTAGTTGCAACATTTTCTAATTGCATCATTTTGAAATGCAATATTTTATATAGATCCCAGAAAAATTATTTCACTATAAAATAAACAAAATATATATTTCGGAAAACAAAATTTAAAAAAAAAAACATTTTGTCCAACAAAATTTTGGTAAACTATATTTTATACGGTAAGAATTAAAAAAACGAGATTTATATTGGAAAGTAATTTCTTACTTTACTAATTACTACTAAGTAAGTACATTATTGAATTTAAAAGTTTTATAAAAATGTATGTATTGCATTCATTAGTTTGATCAATTAGTAAGCTAATTTCCACTAATATGCCACTTTCAGCCTTTCGTCCGCTTAAGGATTGATGTTTGTACGAACCTCCAGATTTTTGCTCCCAATAAAAAAACGTAAGTTAAAAAGCGCAACTACCTAAATAAATTAAAATTAATTCAGTGAAAAATTACAGGAATATAATTTTTAATGCTTACTGCTGAGTTGACCGTCGTCGAGTTGGTCGTCGTCGAGTTGGTCGTCGCCGAGTTATCCGTTACCGAAATGATCGCCTACTGGTTGATCGTCGTCCAATTTGTTGTCGCCTAGTTTATGGTCACCGAGTTGTTCGTCGCCGAGTTGATCGTCACCGAGTTACCGTCGCCAAGTTGTCCGTCGCCGAGTTGGTCGTCGCCGAGTTGGTCGTCGCCGAGTTGGTCGTCGCCGAGTTGGTCGTCGCCGAGTTGGTCGTCGCCGAGTTATCCGTCACCGAAATGATCATCTACTGGTTGATCGTCGTCCAATTTGTTGTCGCCTAGTTTACGGTCACCGAGTTGTTCGTCGCCGAGTTGATCGTCACCGAGTTACCGTCGCCAAGTTGTCCGCCGCCGAGTTTTACCGTCGCCGAGTTGGTCGTCGCCGAGTTGGTCGTCGCCGAGTTGACTGTCGCCGAGTTGACCGTCGCCGAGCTGACCGTTACCGAGTTGGTTTCGCCAAGTTGACCGTATTCAGTATGACACATGAATACGAGTAACTAGAATAGTTACCCCACAGCTATACCATCAGAAGAAGCCAGACGGAGGGTTAACCACCTACCAATGCACCACCGATTAGTTTAAAAACAATATAGAATTTTTTGGTATGCCTGCCTTAGCTCCTTGGTACAGGAAAAAAACGTATGGCCTTCCTAATTTTCTACCAAGTACGTAGACTTTAATTCCCCAAGGGTTAGGCTTTCCTTTCAAATATTGTTTTATAGACAGCTAGCCTTTAAAAATATTAATTAAATTCGGATTGATTCAATAAATGGACGAGCTTTGTAAAATCGGCTTGCGCATTTTTTTAGGCGTATCTAAATTATTAGTTCTAATTATGTAGGTTATTTAATGCAATCCCAAGAGCTTTATTAAACTACAATCGAATTTTGGAAAATTTGAAGCAGCCCATTACTATTTGTAGTACAAATAACTGTTTTATTTCCGATGTGCTGGTGTGTTTATAACTGGTTATCATTTATTGTTCTGCATACAAGTTTGGGGAAAAAGCCATTTCTTTAAAAATTTTGTTTGCGCCGGATAATTCCTGAAATATGCCTAGGGAGTTTTAATGGGTGGAATTTCATGTGGCTCGAAATAGTGGTTGAAATTGTGACCGGTACCATTTGATGTTTGCGTTTTTTGTGTACTGAAAGTTTTCCATGTTATCAATTATTTCAATATAAACATTTCCATCTAGATTAACTTCATTCTCGTCCGTTCTTGTAGCAATAACTTGGGCAGTGAAAACATCTTCGTCTAAACAATCTTACAATCTTAAAATAAACAATCTTGCTTTAAATCCAGTTCTAACATTTCTTCATATGCGTGTTGCCTCTCTTATTTCACTATTTTTTTGGATGGTTTCTATTTCATTTTCTTACATATCAACAAACTTTGGCAAATCGGAATCCCACGAGCAAAGACAATCAATGAGTTCTTGCTCTATGCGATCAGAACAAAACATACTAAATACACTCGCTTTTAAACAAACGATATTAACGAGAGACTCGCCAAAAAATCATCAAAAATCGACATTTTTTATTATTAAAATGAGATTTCCAAAATTTCGGATAATCATTCATTGTGTAGTGAAACTACAACTCCAATATTTCATAACTTAGGCCGCTTTTACTATCACCCAATGATTTTTTCGTAATTGTAAAAATCTCAGAGATTTTCGATCGTGTGCGTTAGTGGCATAATCTATAGATATATGTCTTCAAAACAGCTTCGATCATATCGATGCGACCCGTGAAACCTAATATTGAATTCCACTTAAATTCTCTTTTCTAATAATTTTGTATTTTCTTCCTTTTTATTCTTTTTTTTTTAGAATTTTCTTTGAGTCAAAATTGAAAGGTTTCATTCTCTAGTCCGTCAATGCAAATTTGTTGGTAAAAGTGGTAGTTTCTTGACAACGTTCACTTTTCACTACTTAAAATATATCAAAATAAACCTCTACCTGGAAACATAACGAAAGTTGGAGGTACATGAAACGGATCACCGAAAACAATTGAATTTGGAACAAATTGAATTAAGAATAATTGATTTCAATGATCTTTCTGTTTATACTAGTTACCGATTTTTAAATCAGGTACTAAGGTTTTGATTCAAGATTGCTTTGAACATCAATAATGAATCCTTTAAGGATTGTTTCTGAGAAATTTGGTTATAATTTTTCAGGGTGTAGTAAGTTCTTCTTGGTTTGAAATTTATATCCATCATTGAGGTTCTCTGCAATAATTTTATCTCGGCTGAACAAGTAGTTTACATATGGCGAAGAACCTTCTGAATTTTGCTTTCAAGAGTTGACTGCGAAAATTTGGAGCAAGTCGATATTGGTTTAGTTTTGTTGATAGTTTAGTCTTATAGTTGTGCGATAGTTTATTGTGGTATAAATTCTATAAATATGTCGGCGTGTGTTGCGAAAATCAAGCTTTTGGTTTCCAGGATTATTCATTCAAGATATTTTTTTCTGAATCGTGGTAGACCCAAACTTATTGTAGCCAAAAATTTATATACTAAGCAGCACGTAACAATTTCATTGTAATGCTAAATTTTTTCAAAATAACAGAATTTTGTTAATCGAAAAAAAAACCTTTTTCCTTTAATCCGTGGATATATATAGGATACATTTTCCTTTTATAGGTACATATAATGTACCTTGCATGATATACTTTTATTGAAAAAGAAGGACGATATCGTTATAAAATTACAACATTTTTTATTCATCATTATCTTAATGCATCGTTTCCAGTAAATAAGATTATTATGTATAAGCATGTTGTGACATATGTGTATATTTGTATGTACCTGTTACCTACATACATTTTTTGTACTTTCAGGTCTCAAAGTAATCTAGGAAATGTCTAAATTATTTTGAGATAATAAAACATTTTTAAGTCATAAAATTATAGAAATATAAGTAATATGTGTATAGTACATATTCTTGATGTGCTTTTTAGAAATAGGGATGCTTGTTTTGATATTTTCATTCCATAGCATATAGGATACTGAAACCTACTAAATTGATTAAATTGAATTAACATTTTTAGTATGCATAATACCTTGAATATTTTTTTTAAATGAGAAATTTGCTTCAAATCCCTTGAGAAAAAGCGGCATTAAATTAATTAGCCGTTGTCATTAAATCGTCACGCTTCAATTTATTACCTACACCATTCGTTTCCTATCAATTTCTCTTTTAAACGTCCTCACTTTTGATTGGTAAGGTTACCTCAAATAACTAAATACTCGTAAATCGATTTATTTTAATAATAACAAAAAATAAATAAAAATCACGAAAATATCAAATTAATAGGTTAATGACAAGATGAGTAAAGTTTTTCTTCGCAGCTTCACGGTAGAACAAACTTGTGTGTACAGTAGACACAAAATAAAAAAAGAAACAAAATTCTCATTATTGACATTTTATAATCAAATGATTACCGTAATCAATTTATTATACGATGACATTTTACTTTAATCTTAATCATAAAATTATAATAGATTATGTCTAGGTAGGACAATATATAAACCCACATACACACTACTTATTATCCACATAAAACTGTGTATTAACTTTAGTTTAGGGTTAACCTTTTTTGTACTCCTCAAGGCACTCATATTAAATGGGAAAATGGAAAAATTGTATTTTTGGTTAAGATGTTCTTGTCGTTTGTAAAAAAAAAAATAATTACAGTTGTTACAACTTTTCCTGTTTTCTTTTTTTTTCAATGACATTGAATTGGTTTTAAAGGAGGATGATGATTTACCAACAATTTTATAAATTTAGCATTCTTGATCGAGGAATATAAATTACTGAGGTAACCAGCCAGACGTCGGGAAAACGATAATGAACCAAAATGGTTCAATAGTAAAGAAATCGAAAAATTTGTTTATTTTATGATCCAAATAGGCAAAGTGCGCAAGGCGTAATCTATTATATGTGATTTGTGTATGTTACCAGAGCCTACTGTATAAATAAGAGCCTCCAGTATCGACTGTATTTTTTACTAAGCTTAAAATAAGGTACAAACAATTTTTCTTTACTATGAAACTATATGGGGAAACGGTTATTTTCATTTACAGTATTAGTTTATTATAAATGTCAGCTTTTATTTTGTTTTTATATGAAAATGTTCATGAAATATGTAATATTATTTGATTGAAAAATAAAGTCTTGAAAATGTTTATTTCTTAGTGAAAATCGTCATGAAAAATCAGGTACTTTTGAACTTTAAAATATTGTTGTTTTTGTAATATACGTCATCAACATAACTCTAAATAATATATAAACAATACAATAATCATCTCTTTCATTGCCTCCATTCAAATTTGAATTCGAATATGTTTCTATAGTTATTTTGAATTTGCAAAGCATGCTAGACTGTTTTGATTATTTGTTTTCTTCGTACTTATTGTATTGATTTGATTTTTTCTGTTTACTCTTTCTGATTTATTTTATTTTAATTGTTGAGCGGAGACGTGTTGTCTTGTTTCTTACCATTGGTTTTAGATGTGAACATCTGATGACGTTAATAAACATAATTGTCTCTTTCTAATACACATTATTGTTGTTGTAGAATGTTTTTTAATTTAATGTCCCTTATTTTGTTTTGATTATTGCTGGAAAATAGGGAAATTTGAGAATCTGTGTTTCAAATGAGTAAGACATTGAGTTGTTTATTAGTTATTTCATAAAAAAATATTTAACTGGGTTTAACTTTTAATTCATGTTTTATCTTCAATCTAAATCACGTTTTTTCATACAAACACTATGAAAATAAATGAATTTTTAGTGTTTCTATATCCCTTATTTTAAGTTCATTTTTCACATGCCGGCTCTATTCACATCAAGATGGTTCTGATTTAACTTACCTCATTTTTTAACCGATTTGCTGTTCCAAATGCAACTAGTTAAAAAGTTAAAATTTTCACGTTAAAGTTTTATTTATTTTTGTTAGTTTTGTGAAGTAAAAAAATTTAATTATAAAATAATATCGTTAATTGCCATTTTCTTTTTATTTTATTTTCGTTATCTTTTAAATTTAGATTTGCATTGTTTTTCCCATTTTTTTGTGTGGTTGCACAAAACGTCAAAGGAATATATGATTAAAATTTTTAACTGCACCGCGACCAGTTAAAAAATTTGTGGTAATAAAAAGTTTAAATTTTAACTTTTTAACTTTTTATTCGGTATTTTTTTCGTTTATAACACAGCCTTATATTAAAAATTAATAATATTTCATTAAAAAAGTACTAATATTTCGATTTCGAATTTTGCTTTAAACGATCTTATTTCAATATTGCATTTTAGGCAATTAAACGCAATCATTGTAAATGTCAAAAACAAAAATGGTTGAAATAGAGCATTCCCTTAATTTGTGTTTGTTTCACTCATGTGTGCGGTTGAAAAATTAATAACTCAATTTATTTATTTCTTATATAACTCATAATATATATGTAATAATAATACCAAAAGGTAAGATAGTTGATTTTAATTAATAAATTTTACAGTAAATAAAAATTTGATTTTAAGTTTATTAAAATTTCTTTTATAGATCTACGATGTCGACCATAGAAAAGAAAAAAAAAACTATCAAGCGACATGTAATTTCCCGAGTAACCAAAAATGGTGATCACAAAATTTTAGACCAATTTGTCACAAAATGTAAGTTCCTTTTTGTCACAAAAAAAGTTGACAATTTGGAACATGTTTATGCGGGTATTTTGTGACAAAATGTACGTTGATTTTACCAACCAAAAAAAAAAAAAAATTAGTCACCAATTTGTCACAAAATGCAAGTTCCTTTTTGTCACAAAAAAAGTTGACAATTTGGGACATATTTATTCGGGTATTTTGTGACAAAATGTATGTCGATTTTACCACCCAAAAAACAAAAATTTAGTCACTAATTTGTCACAAAATGCAAGTTCCTTTTTGTCACAAAAAAATTTGACAATTTGGAACATATTTATGCGGGTATTTTGTGACAAAAATGTATGTCGATTTTACCACCCAAAATAAAAAAAATTTAGTCACCAATTTGTCACAAAATGAAAGCTCCTTTTTGTCACAAAAAAAGTTGACATTTTGGGACATATATATGCGGGTATTTTGTGACAAAATGTATGTCGATTTTACCACCAAAAAAAAAAAAATTTAGTCACCAATTTGTCACAAAATGCAAGCTCCTTTTTGTCACAAAAAAAGTTGACAATTTGGGACATATTTATGCGGGTATTTTGTGACAAAATGTATGTCGATTTTACCACCCAAGAAAATAAATTTAGTCACCAATTTGTCACAATATGTAAGTTACTTTTTGTCACAAAAAAAGTTGATAATTTGGAATATATTTATGCGGGTTTATTGTGACAAAATATATGTTCAGTTTACTCCAAAAAAAAAAAGATTTTATCACCAATTTATCACAAAACAAAAGTAATTTTTTGTGGAAAATATTATTGACAATTTTTCGACATATTTATGCGGATATTTTGTGATAGGTTTATGGCAAACAGATGTAAAATATAACTTTTCATCTATATAAGTACAATTTTTTTTATTACTAAAATTTTTATTTTGTTTAGTAAAAAACGTATAGTTAAAATAATGTCTCGTTGAAAATTCCTATTCCTTCATTCTCGAGTAAAACAACAACAAAAAATGAATTTGTTGTTGTATTTGCTCGGGAATGAAAGAATAGGAATTTTCAGCGAGATATTATTTTGACTATACATACATATCAGCCAACAGCTATTTGCCATTATTGTTTTTAGCGTCGTAGAAGTCTGAAGTAACATTGTTTTTATTTTACTGTTTTTTTTTTATGTGGTGGAAATTTTAGTGAATTTAGTGTAAATTACGCGTTTGTATCATTCTTCGGTAAGTAAAAAACAATTTTGACCAAATTGTGATATTTAATTTTGCATAAAAATTTTGTTGAGAATTACGTTTAGTTGGATTTTGTTGGTAGTTTCAAAAAATAGTTAATTAATGCAATAATTCAATACGAATTGTTTTTGGATTTATCTAATGTAATTGTTGTTGTATTATTTTGGAATTACCAACAAAATATATGCGGCTACGGGACAGTCAGTAGATGGTTCGTCATTACAGTACATATTTCGTTTTATTGTTTTTCGATTTGAATTCATACATAATATCTGAAATTATGAATATACATATTTAAAAATTTAAAACAAAAGAAATTCTTTCGAGATATAATTTTTAAGGCGCAAAGAGATAGCAAAATGTATTAAGTATATAACATAAAAATATACGTAAAACTAAAACTATTGTTAATAGGGACATATGTATAGTCAAAATAATATCTCGCTGAAAATTCCTATTCTTTCATTCCCGAGTAAATACAACAACAAATTCATTTTTTGTTGTTGTTTTACTCGAGAATGAAGGAATAGGAATTTTCAACGAGATATTATTTTAACTATACGGACCTTTATTTTGTTAGTAAATATATGTATTAACAATTTTATAGTTTTATGTTATGTACTTTATTTTCTATCCCTTTTTACGTTTATCTTGAATATTGTAGTCGTATTTTGTTGAGAAATTTATAACAACAATAGCACTAGCCGGGGGAATAAATAAATAATTCAAATTACTTAATTCAAGCTCAAACAAATAAAATATGTATGTACATATGACAGGAAAACGGAAGAAGTTCGAACAAATAATTCGCGACATATTTTCTTGAGAAAAAAACAATTCCAAAATAATTCGAATTACATTTTTCTCAATAAAATACGCCATGTACGTATATTTCTCGAAGGGGCTTGACACCGACTGTTCGACTGTGATTTTTTGTACGAATTTTTAGATTCACACTTCTTCGACAATCAAATAACTCAAATTGATCGAATGGAAACTCCCACCAAGATAAAAATTTTTTAACTTTAAGCAAAATATTCGCAGACGACCAACTTAATCTTACAAAAAACAGTTAAACAAAGAAAAAAAAATGTGTGGATCAAAACTTGCATAAGAAATCACAGTCGAACAGTCGCCTTGAAATGTTATTTTATTAAATGACGCTTTATGATGATGGGAAATTTATAAGGGCGTAGATTGTTGAGCAAATGGCAATTTTTTTGAATACTTCCATTGTTTGCACAATAATATAAGATTTATTTTTATTTTATTGAGATAATTTGATTATTCAAATTATTTTTTGGCAATGGTGATTTCCATCAACTGTAGTCGGTGTTAGTTTTTACTTTCTACTACCCGATGCAATGGTAATTGTGATGAGGAAAATTTAAGGTAATGTTTATGTTTTTTGCCATGTAAAATCAATGAAAATTATTTTTTTGGAATTTTTGTTGTCATATTTAATTGAATTATAAATAACGTTTCATTTAATATAAATTTCATAAATAAATTCATAACTGTAATGCAAATAAATTCAATTAAACTTGATGCAAAAGTTTTTGTGATTCATATCATATTTTTGATGCATAAGTATTTGTGATATGCAGAAAAATTTAAAAATAATTAGTAAATCAATTAAATTTAAAATTATTTTTGACTAATTAAATAGTGCAACTAATACAATCATTTATAATTTGGGGATCATAGGAACATTTTTATTACGTCTCTATATCACGTCTCGGAAGTGGTCCAAAAATTTGTTCATAAAATCGCATCAAATAAGAATCACAAATACTTTTGCATCAAGTTTAATTGAATTTATTTGCGTTACAGTTACGAATTTTTTAAGAAATTTATATCAAATGAAACGTTTATACTTCAATTAAATAAAAGAAAAAAATTTCAAAAAAAAATTTTCTTTGATTTTACATGGCAACAAGCGTAATAAACGTTACCTTAAATTTTCCTCATCACAATTACTAATGGATCGAATAGTATGTAAGCAAAGGGGCGAGTATTGTTAAATTCATTGTTGTATGCTTAAATTTTGTTCATATTGTTTTCGCCAGATGTCAGCTACTTTGTTGGAAATCACGAAGAGGGCTCTCTATTTATTAATTATTTAACGCTCGAGTTTGCGACAATATTCTGCGGAAAAATTTTCAGCAGGATTGCATGCGGTTTAAAAATCTTTTATTCGGAAGAGGAAATTTGTTTACGAAATAAACTACTTTGATTGGTTGCTTGCTGAAAATTTTTCCGCAGAATATTGTCGCGAACTCGGGTGAAATTTATAAAAAAAAAATGGTTTTGGTAGAAGCTTAAATTGAAAAAATAAATTATAATAATTCAAATGTTATACTCTCACATGGGAAAATATGTGCACCTCCCAAATTATTTACACTTTATACTGCACCACTATGTATAATGTTCCTTCTGTTTAATAAAAATGACTGGTAGTGGTTTTAAATTCTGTTACAATTCTTTAGATCGGTGACACCAGGCATTTTATTGCTTGTAAAATGAGGAAAAAACTTAAAGACTCATCCAGACAATACAGACATAAATTGTTGAAGGAAAAAATTAAGATGAGCATTCAACAGAAAAGGCGAAATGAGGAACCTCGTGATACTTGACAAACACAATCGGATTCATGCTTATGGGAAGTATTCCAAGAAGCAGGTCAAAACGAGTCAGTGGAAGAAGGCAGTGTACCACAATTTACACAACAAACACCATCGTCATCACATCTTCCTCCTTCTACAATAACCGTGGAAACTTTGCCTCACGTACATTCAACTGAACCACCATCCATTAAAGTAACTAATTTGAACGATGAATTAAGACTCTGGGCTCTTCGGGAAAATATTTCCTGTAAATCTATAACGTCATTATTAAAAATATTGACTAATTTTGGTATCGATTTACCACGTGATGCGAGAACCCTTCTTCAAACTCCAAGAATTCCGTCTAAGTTTGTTGATGTGGAACCGGGGAAATGTATTTACCAGGGAATTAAAGAGCCATTACTAAGGAAATTAGAAACCTTACAAGTAAATCATATCCAAAAACTAAGTTTTCTAATAAATATTGATGGGCTGCCTATAGCAAAAAGCTCTACAGATTCCATTTGGCCAATACAAATTAAAGTTTATGAACTGAACAATTTTATTTTTGTTGCCGGAGTATACCATGGCTCGAAGAAACCCCGTTCATTTAACGTTTTTTTAAAAGAATTTACGGAGGAAATGCAAAGTCTGGTGGTATCTGGGTTAATATTCAAAAAGGAAAAAATAACGATCCAAATTCGGGGATTTGTTTGTGATGCTCCAGCAAAGGCGGAAATTAGTTACATCAAAAACTTTAATTCTTATTATGGGTGTCCAAGATGTACCACAAAAGGGAAATATAAACGTAAACTGTATTTCGACGAAGTAGACTGCAATTTAAGAACAAACGAAAGCTTCCGCCAACGACTAGAAATACTGCATCATAAAGAGGAAAGGTCAGTATTGGAACAGCTCCCAATTGATATGGTGCAAGATTTTATATTGGATCCAATGCATGTATTATATCTTGGAGTGATGAAGAAATTGTTAAAGTTTTGGGTTGACGGAGATAAACTCAAATTCCAAAATACAATTTCGCTAACCCAGTTACCACCAACCCGCCTATTCGATAATTCAGAGCCTCAAGAATTCCAATTTGTTAAATTAAATCCGGATAAAATTTCTAAAGTGGATGCTCGGATAAATATTATTTCAAAACAACTACCCCGAGATTTTGCTAGAAAACCGAGAAGCTTGAAACATTACAAGTTATGGAAAGCGACAGAATTCAGGATGTTCTTGCTTTATACAGGTCCCATCATCTTGAAAGGAATTTTAGATCAAGACTTATATAATCATTTTTTATTGTTGCATATGGCAGCACATATTTTATCAAAAAACTCGTCACTGGAACAAATTAATAATGCAAATCATTTGTTACGAAAATTTGTACAAAATGCAGCAATACTATATGGGGAAAATTTTATTGTTTATAATATGCATCTATTAATACATTTAACCAGCGATGTCAAAAGATTCGGCCCTTTAGAAACCTTTAGTGCTTTCCCTTTCGAAAGTAATTTAAATAAACTAAAAAAACTAATAAGGTCTTTCAAAAATCCCTTGCAACAGTTGGAGAACCGTTTCGTTGAGCTGCAATTTTGCGAGTCTACTAAAGGAGAAGTACGAGAAGGACTATTTGAAGAATGGTCTGGACCTCCTTCAATGAACAAACCAACAACTTCCTACAAAAAATATATTTCATCAAGGTTCACATTAAAAACTAATTATAAAGATAATATTATAATGACTAGAAATAGCGATTATTTTATCATTCAAAATTTTTATTACGATAATGGGGATATAATGGCGGCTGGCTTTTATTTATATAACCCTGTTCCCGTTTATTCGATGCTAGAAGAAAATTGTCAAATATCAACACTTATCAAATTTATTTGGGAAAACAACAATAAACAAATAGATTTGATTAAAATTACGAAAGATATTGTAAAATGTATTGGGATGATTTACGAACAATATATCTACGTTATTCCACTTTTAAACTAAAATGTACAACAACATCATAAGTAAAAAAAATCATTTAATTGCTAATTCTATTTTATTTTTGCAGTTCAAAATGTCATCGCCTGAATCCGATACACAAAGTAAGGTTAAACAAATTATCTATTTAATTTTGGGGACAATTTAAATCAGCAAACAAGAAAAATTTTGTGGCTACAAACATTAGCATCAAAAATAATAAATTGGCAATACAAAGGATTTTGAAACGAGCATATACATATATGAGAATACAAAAACATATTTTTGAATGACGTACATATTAAATATTCTGGTGACAAACATTTAAACATTTGGCATCAAAATTAAAAATTGGCAACAAATATAATATTTGGGAACAGAAAAAATAATTTTAGTAACAAAAAAATAATTAAAGACAAAATCAAACTATCATATTTTTAATTTATTTATTTAAAGATTTGTTGCCAATTTATTATTTTTGTCGCTCAAAACGTTTATTTCGATGCCCAAAAATATTTTTTTGTGTTCCCTCCCAATTTCCAATAGTTCCAACAAATTGTAAATGTTGCTAATTTATTAATATTTTGTTCCAAAAAGTATGTTATAGACAACAAAAAATTTCTTGCCATCTAAAAAATACTTTTTGTGCTCTTTTAGTAATTGTTTGTATCTCAAATATTAATTGTTTGTCTGTCGGTTTATAGCCGGCCTTTAATTTTCTAGTAAATTTAAAATGATGTTTTTATTTTTTTTATTGAAGTGTTCGGAACGGAAAATCGTTATCCTCCTCGGAACTTATTTAAGGAAATGCTAACTGAAATGAAGAACATGCGGAAAACGTTCAAGGAAGATATAAGTAAGTAATAAATAAATACAGTACGATCGGTACCGGATTTTAAATCAATTACAAACTTTCATTTATTACATATTTTTAAAATGATGTTTTGCATCGTCATCCTCATATTCACTTATTATAATTACCTACGGATTGGTTTCACTTAACCCTCTCAAACGCCTTGTACAATATATTGTACATCAACTTTCATCGCTTCGACCAACCGTAATTTTTAATTTTTGTCTAATTTCTCTTGTGCGATCGTTCTCTTATGTATTTATGTTCACACTACAGTTTTATGACCAATGCCATTTCATAGCAGTGCATAATTGTGCTACGTATTTTATTTTTGGAAGAAAGTCAATTTTAAATGGCGTTTGAAAGGGTTAATAAATCTTTACCGTTTATAAACGTCGCGTTAAACTCCGACTTATGATTCACGACAATTAATTGCAGCTTAAAGTTAATACAGTTTCGTGAATAGAGGCATTAAGGCAATTCCATGAAAAATCTTCGACGGAATTTTTAAACCGGCATTTCCAATTTTTGACAAAATTGTTATTTCTTCAATGACAAAATTATTGAAAAATGGTTTAAATTTAAGAAAGACATCAAAATATTAAAAAAAATTGGTTAAATGGCAAAATCCAGAAGTTTGAACCATGTTTTAATGTTTTTCTTTCCATTGAAGAAATAAGAATGTTGTCAGAATTTGGAAATGTCGATCTAAAAATGGGATCGAACGTATGTGGCAATCTCTTTAGGATCTTAATTCACAACTACAATTTATTTGGAACGTTTATGCAGCTAACCAAAATCCGGAATATTATACAGATAGTGCCCTATTTCTTAAAATCATTAGCTTGTTATTTTCCTATGTATGTATCTATGAATAAATAAATTTACTCAGAATAATTAATTATTTACAGATGGATTAAATTTAGAATTAATGCGGACCCAACAAAAAGTAGAGTGCCTCCAAGAACTAGTAGCAGAAATTCCAAATAAAATAAATTTCGACTTACTAATTAGCTCATCGGATAACGTCAATTCAGAGGAAATCATTTTACTACCAATATCGGACACCGATAATTTCAATGAAGTCAACCAACGCTGCGATGACCTATCGTACGCAAAATTATTGGTAGGTATTACACAATATTGTAATTTTGAAACAGTAATAATACATAAATGTGATTTTTTTCAGACAAGGAAGCTTATAACATGTGGTGGAGAAAGCATCGCAAAAGCAACACGACGGATTATTAATAAATTATTTTCGATCGAACTACAGAAAAAAATTAACTATACGGGAAAAAACAATAAAATTAAATTAAATGCAACAAATTTCAAACAAATAATACTAGGTATAAAACTAATTAATGAAAATTAATATATGTACATACATAAATATTCGTCATGCCAAGTAAGAGTATTACACCTACAAATCGCTAATTTTTCGGAGAGGCCTTAAAGTTTTTAATGTTAATTTCAACTTTTTTTTTTAAATAAAGTCCTTCCCAAAAAGTGTGGCAAGAATTTTATTTAAAAATTTTTTTGCCAAATTTAACATAAAAAACTTTACACGCCCCTCCAAAATATTAATGATTTGTAGATGTAATACTCTTATTTTTTGACGCGATAATTAATTGTAGTATTAAAAATCAAATACTGATCATAAATTAAATTTTCTGGGTTGATATTAACATTAAAAATTGGCCTAATTTGAAAATTAAATGCAAAAACATCCCTAAGGAGTGAAAATTTAGGTCAATTTATTCTAATTTTTTCAAAATCATTTGTCCCAATTTTTCTCTTCCTAGTAAAATTAGTAAATATGATCGTAAATAGGATAATTAATTATAGTACTAAATACTGTCAAATTAGATGATCATAATTTGTTTTATGTTACAATTATGTATTTATAGCGTTAAGACATAGCAGATACTTTACGAGTAATTTACGAGTAACAAATTGATTAATAATTTCCAGATGCCGTGAAAGATGTTCGCCCTGATTTTGAAGAAAGCGCAGCAGAAGCGGCAATTAAACAGTATCTACAAAGGGGCCATGAGAGATATAAGAACCACATCAGGCGAAATAGTAGTTTAGTTGTTTGATTTTTTTTTAAGCAGAATAGATTTTTTAATGAAATTAAATGAAATTAGATTTTTTATTTTATTTTATAATATATTAATTAATGAAATTAAATTAAATGAATTAAATGAAATGAATTAAATGAACTGTACTGAATTTACAAAAAAATTGAAATTTTTTTGTTATATATACATATAATATGTTTCTACTTTATATTTTCTTTATTTAAATTTTTGTGTGATATTGGATTATTTTACTTTATTGGTTATTTTCAAATTAACTAAATTAATAGAATTAAGAAAAAAGAGTAATTTCCATTGAATTTAAAAAAAAATATTAATAACTATTATTGAATTTAAATGTACCTTGCATGTGTGATATTTATTATTCTATATTTAGTAATTTGGGTATTTTATTTTATGATATTGAGATATTTATTATTAATTTTCTTTTATAATTAAGTTAAAAAATTAAAAGCCCAATTTGTATTCAATTTAAAAAAAATATTAATTGAAATTTATGTGATAAAAAGTTAGAATGTATTTTGGAAAAATTTAAAATAAATACTAATAAAAATATCAAATAAACAACACAACGGTGTATTTTTTACTAAATTATTTAAGAAAGAGCATACACAATTTTCTTACGCATAATTGCATCAATAAATCAACAAATATCCACAAAATTGTTGATAATTAAGTGATACTTTTATCATAAAAAAACTGTCGAATTTGTGGTTATAATTTCAACAAATAGTTCATAATTAGTTCCACAGTTAAACCACCAATTACTCAGAAAATATCGAGAAATATTTGACTTTATTACCATAAAAAATCTGTCGAATTTGTGACTAAACTTTCAACAAATATTTCAAAAATATTCCACCAAAAACCGACAAATTTCATTGTCAAAATGTTCGTTTACGCGTGACAATCGGCGTCAACCCCATCAACCATTTTTCATCCATATTGTGACAAATTTTTGTCACATTTTTATCCACCAATCACCATTTTATGTGAAGTTTTTGTCGCTTTTTTGTGACACGTGGTTACTCGGGTTCGTTAGAAACGAAAATTAAGATTTTGGATAGATTAAAGTCAGAGTAGGGATCATCTGTTGTAGCAAAAGAGTTTGATTTAAATGAATCGACGGTGAGAACAATAAAGAAAATGAAAGAATCTATTTGTAAAAGTGTGGCGAGTGGCACAACTGTGAGTGCAAAATTTTCAACCAATAAACGGGATAGTATTATGAAAGACGTTGGAAAAATTTTGATTTATTGGGTAGAGGATAATGCTAAAAAGAGAACACCGCTGGATATTAATTCCATAAAACATAAAGCAGTTCAACTATTCAACCAAATGAAAGAAAACAGACCCACTTCTTCGACAACAGAATTTTCCGCCAGTAAAGATGGTTCGAAAATTTCAAAAAACGCCATAATTTACACAATCTGCAACTAAAAGGTGAAATGGCGTCGGCTGATGAGAAATCCGCTAAGGAGTATCCAGCTAAATTAGCTAAAATCATTCAAGATCAATCTTACGATCCTGATCAGGTATACAATGCCGACGAAACCGGTCTCTTTTGGAAGAGAATGTCGAAAAAGACTTATCTATCCAACAATGAGAGATCTGCTAGTGGGTTTAAGGTTGCAAAAGATCGAGTCATGTTGCCTTTTTGTAGCAACGCGTCAGGGGATCGAATGTTAAAGCCACTTTTTATTAACCGAGCTCAAAAACCTCGAGCAATGAAAAGCATTAATATAGATAATTTACGTGTGTACTGGAGGGCCAACAAAAAAGGTTGGATGACATGTTATTTTTTTCTAAATAGCTTTTCACTTCGGGAACAAAGCACTTGTGAAATCAATCTTCAAATAAGGCACATTTAATAATATCATATCATATTATTAAATGTGCCTTATTTGAAGATTGATTTCACAAGTGCTTTGTTCCCGAAGTGAAAAGCTATTTAGAAAAAAACATCTCCAGTTTAAAGTGCTTTTGCTTCTACAGTCCCGTGCTAAATGATAGCCGCACCCCTAATTTAAGATTCATTTCATTTCAAATAAATCCTTTTAAACTTCTTCTTTTGCAAAAATAATACTTTTCACTTTACCAATGCGTTCTACAAATAGAAATCATTATTCTCTGCGAGGTCAGGAAAATTTATGGAGAAGCCTCATTTTGTATGGTAATAAAAGATAGCCGGTATACTTTCCAATTCTTTTGAACACCGTATCGGTATATATTCGAGCTTGCTGGCGTACAAATATCTTCTTGTGTCTTAAAATATTATTGTGTTAAATTTTATTCCGATTTTTGTTATTTTTTTAAATGTGGGGAGGAAAAGTAGGTTGGACGATTTTGAAAAAGGACAAATTGACGTTTTAAAAAAAATATAATATGATTGACCGTTCAATAGCAGAAAATGTTAGTTTGAGTGAGAAAGCATAAAAGTACAGGCCGACCGGCGGCACTTACTGATAGAGAAAAACCATCAATTTTACGAAACCCCTCTAATTTTATTGGCATCGCGCAACAAATTGCGTTAAAAGCTGGTGTTAATACAAAGATTTGTAATGTGCGGAACGTGTTAAGAGAGTCAGATAATATACAAATCAAAAAATTACAAAGAAAACCGCAACTGTTACCAAATCATAAAGTCGGCAAATTGCGTTTCGCGAAAGAACATAATAGGTCGTGGAAGAAAAAGTGGCAGCGCGGTTTATTTAGTGACTAAAAATATTTAATATAGATAGCCCTGATGGATAGCAATAATATTTTCATGGCCTTCTTGTGCTATCGAGGCGTCAACGAGGTGGAGGATTTCTGACGGTTTGGGGTGCAATGGGCTATGGAGGAAGAACAAATCTGAAGTTTATTTCCGGCCGTATTAACGCAACCGGTATAAATCCATGCTAGCCGAATCATTACCAGTTGTTGGTGCACAAATTGGCGGCCCAAACTTTATTTTCCAGAAGGATAATGCAGCGGTACAGACAGCCGGGATAGTAAATGACTGGTTTACGGAGGCTCAGATACCAGTTGTGAAATGGCCAGATGCTGAAGGAACAAAGTACAGCAGCGTTCATGAACTAAAGGCATCAGTAAAACGTGAATAGGCTAATATTTCCAATAAATATGTACAAAACTTTACAAAAGTATGCCAAATCGAATTTTCGAAATAATAAAAAACAATGGTGGAAACACAAAATATTAATGGAATAAAAAATCATTTTTATAATTGTGCGTTTTATATTTATTTCCTATTACAAACAATAAAATATTGTGTGCGGCTATCTTTTATTACCATACTAAATGAGGGTTTTCCATAAATTTTCCATGACGCCGCAGAGAATAATGATTTCTATTTATACCACGCATTGGTAAAGTTAAAAGTATTATTTTTGCAAAGGAAGAATTTTGAAAGAATTTATTTAAAATGAAATGAATCGTAAATTAAGAGTGCGGCTGTCATTTAGTACGGGACTGTAGATAATTCACCAAGTCATCCAATAAATTTACAGCATCTGAATGTTCAAATTGAATTTTTACCGCCAAACACAACTTCAATTATTCAACCTGTAACGAACATGGCGGCAGCAGCGGATGCCAATAGGTAATCGGTCCCAGAATAGTGCCGTTCGTCACTGAAATTGTTGATCATCTATCCAGAGCTTTGACGTGGTCATGTTTTTGCCGGCTAAGGCTCAGGGAGTGGGGTGGGGTTTGTCAAAGATGAATAAATGCTAGTGGACCACATGGATTGGGAATCGAGTTAGGAAATAGGAACAGGAAGCAACTAGGAATGATGAGAATCAAGGCATGGATCTACCTACCAGAACAAACTGCACGACACTTACCAAATAATCCTTACGTGACTACTTTTAGCATCTCATCCTGAAAAGCGATAATATTTTAATCGAACGAAAAGCGAAAATTGAAAAAAAAAACGTTATTTTAGTGAAAATAAAACCAAAATCGATTTTTAATAATCTTATTCTAATTTATTATTGATTTAAAAACGTTATTTGGAATAAAGATATAAAAAATGTAAATATTCATAACCTTTTATAATATAAGCTACAAAAACTAAATCTACCCCTGAATTACCCAACAAGAAGAAAGAAATATTTTAAATCTAACTATATGCATACGAATTTAGAAAAATAAGAGGAAATAGTAAACTACTAGTAAAAAAGAAATGTTATACAAATAAAATATAATATAAAATAATAAAAATAAATAAATCTTAACTTAAGTTGAATGGCCGGCCATGGTTGATGTCCTTGATGCTCGATGCCACCATTTTTTAATTTTATTGTAATTAATAGTTTTAATTTTAATTTTTATTTTTTTGTTAAATTCACTCACTTCGACTATATGTGCATAATATGGTTATTGATAGTTTTGTTTAAACAGTTATTTATTCACTACCATAATTATGTAGGCACATTTTTTTGCGTACAACATTACACGCTATCAGCGCATTTTTTCACTACGTATGGTCACCTTTTTTGTTCGTTGTTACCAATATAAAAGTTTATTTTTCTGTGTTTCAAAAATGCAATTTTGTTTTCCTTGCATTTACACGTTATTGAGTTATTTTATTCTTGGTTTTTGTTTTTGTATTTTAGTGACCACACTACCACTTTTTGTTCGTTTGAAACACAAATTTTAGATTTTTGAATTCACTATTAATACTTATTATTAACGTAATTATTATTCTTATTATTATCAAGGCTTAATTTATATTTATTTTATACTATTATTATTGTTTTATTATTATGTAATTATAAAAAAAACCACTTATTCTAAGTCTTTACAATATTCAATCTAGCCATTAATACATTAAATGTACAAACTAATGGACTATTTACGGATTGAATTTCCACATTTTTATTATTTTAGAAAATACAATAGCGTGGTTTTTTAATCACACACACACCCGAAATTGTATTAATTGATGTAAAAAAAAACACTTTACTTATAATATGATTATTAACTAATTACGAACTTAATTTTAATTTCACCAAAACTAAACTACATATTATTTGCTTATTAATAATTTTTAGAAATACTTTTTGAACTACCGATTTTTAGGCACGGCAAGCCAAAAGTAGTTATCACTTCAAAATCCAAATCATCACTCCCTACTTTAAAACAAAAAAATAATATTATCCAACGCGAGCATCCAATATTCAGGTTTATATCCGTTCCCACCCAAACGTTTGCAACGGGACAATGCAGTTTTATGTTTCCCCTTTGCCAGATTTGTTTTCTTTGTAATGTATCGTATGATTTAATTTTTCTAGATCATGTCTATTGTACCAAAAAAATTAACGTTCGTCATTAACAAAAAACGTTTAACGTCAGGGCTGTCGAACCAATTCTAATTATGGAACGACGAACGATAGCTGTCGTTACAAACCTCAAGACCAGGGCATAATTTCCACGTTTAAAGCTTATTATATCAGAAGAACATTTGCAGATATTCTAGGAAAACTAGCTAATAATCCGCTCCTTACTGTACCAGAGGTATGGAAAAATTTTACAATTCTAAATTGTGTGACCCATATTGGTGATGCCGTGGCCGAAATAAAAAAATCAACTCTTAATGCATGCTGGAAGATCATCTGGCCGGAAGTAGTAAATCAAAAAAAAAAAACATTATTCCTTCAACAGAAAATCTATATTCAAATATTATCGATCTAGCTCATTCTCTAGGAGGAGAAGGATTCGAAGATTTTGGTATTCCTGATGTAGTGGAGTTATTTGAAGATAAAGAAATTTCGAATGACGAGTTAGTTATCATAAGTTATTAGAGACGTCTAATAGCAATAACATTGTAGAAGAAATGGATTCAAATAGCGATGAAACCGTAGACAAATTAACTGCTAAACTAATTGGAGAAGGTCTGCAATTAGGCAAAAATTTTCAAACCTTCTTTATGAACATCGATCCTGATACAGAACGAGCACTAAAATTTCAAAGAGGAATTAAAAATGAACTCATGCAGTATGAAGAAGTTTATAAAGAAATGCGTCAAAGCAAACAAATGTTGATTACAGATTTTGCTACGATTTCTAATACAAATTCTTTACTCATTCCTGAAACCACTAGTTCCACTACAGTCGATAAAGTAATGTGTCCAATAATACAGACCACTGCCATTGATGAAATATCTATAAGTGATTCGGATAGTAATGACGTAAAAGGACCAAAGAAAAAGCGAATCATCGATTTCGAAAGTTCTGAAGATGATGTAAATTAAATTGATTTTAATTTTCAAATTTAATTTAAGCAATAATTTGTTTTTTTATGTTTTAATTAATTAATTTAACACGTTGCAGCTGAATTGCAATAAATGTATGATTTAATAAGTAAATATAATTTGGATTACATATTTTTAAACCAAAATTGGTCTCATTTACACTTTTCTGTAGTTTTTCTTGTTCAAACCAACCTATCTCGTTTTAATCTGTTCAAAATAACACAAATGCGTATTTTCTTTAGCCTCTTTAAATATGAAGTGAAGTGTAGTGGAACTTATCTACATTTTTAATATGAACCCTTTGTCTCGTTTTACACGATTTCGATTTACACGGTTACCCATGGAACGTATCCACCGTATAAATCGAGGGATGAGTGTATACGAATAAATACGCCCAAATGTTTATTTATATACGGTGATTGACGAGCTATGTATAGTCATACATACGTACACAGATACATATTTTTTTATATTGTTTTAGTTCAAGCAACCTAGACAATTCGATTTTTAAAAATATTCTTGAAATCAATTTTTTTTCAATTTTTCATTTGCGTAGTAAATCAGTAAATTTTATTGCTTCTACAAAATGTATTTTTTATTACAAATTACAAATGGATTACAAATAAAGTCACTCCTAAATTATTTTTTTGATGCAGAGTGCTACCTGAATGTTTCATTTTGATCATAAATCGCCATCCGTACAACATGAAGATATGCTCTAGTTCTAAATACCTCTGTGATTTGAATTTTTGTAAAAAAAATGTTGTATCGCAGCTGAATCCCTACATCAAGTTTTCAACTTTTACTTGTTATTATCTTTCAGAACCTCACCTACATTTCTTTTTGGATTAGAGGAATTTCGTAAAATAAAGAACCCATGCTCTGAAGGCCCTGCAAATAGCTTTGGCGTATATAATGATACTCTTCTCGGAAAACCTGAGTAACATTTAATAACATGCATCTCAACGTCAAGCACTAATCACCATGGAACAATATGCAACACAAACTCAGTTCTCTAATAATTTTGAAGTTGCGTAATAAATGTAACGTCAAGCAAGCACCTCCACTTTAATTAAATCTGGAATATATTGAACCATAGAGAAGCCAAACAATGTAAATACAAATTTAGGCTTTCAGAAAGGCATTCTTTATCATTTATGGTTCTGTTACTCGGTACTATAATCATTTATAGCACTATATCTAAGGCCAGACATTCATACTAGATTTCTCATTTCATTATAACTAAAGGAAAAAAACAAAACTTCTGATAATTCCAATGTTATCGTTGTGTTGTGTATTTTATAAGGCAATGATTTTAGAATACGTTGCAAAATACGTATATATGTAATACACCGATAACATTTGAATGTAAATTTTTATTTTTTTATTTTGTGTTTTTGGTCAAATGAGAAATCTATTATGATTGTCTATGCCCAAGGCATTGAATGAAAATTTCAAATATTTTCGAATTTAGAGACATTCTTGTGGACATTCAAAATATGGACATAGAACTTGTGTGTTAGCGAAAGAATTTGATTTATAAAAGATCATGCTGGTTTAGGATGACCGGGCGTCCTGGTTTCTCCGGGAATGTTCTGGTTTTTCAAACTTATGTGGGCGTCAAGGAAAATGTCTCAAAAATAATAATTTCAACAATCAATCCAATTCAATTCTGATCCAAGTCCAACCTTCTAGCTGAACATTTTTTCAGGCCATGAAATAATTGGTTGTATATGAGAGAATATTTATAGGATCTACAAAATACGTCAGACAAAAATCGATCAACAAATGTGCTCATTCCATTTGATGCTGGAAACTGAGAAGATAGCATGAATTAGCAAAGTATGTACCTAAAAATAAATTTTGGCGAATATAATTTTTGATTTACATCGATTAAAACATCATTGGCCATGTTCCGCAATATTTCTTGAATTTGAGCCATGGTTTAATTAAGAAATCCGACGCCAGATGATATGGAGGAAGGATTTCTCCAGAGGGTGAATAATTCGATTTTATATTAGGAACTATTTAAAGAATTTGCTTAATCGCTTAGATATAACATTTCACTAAAATCTGTTGACTAACGTGCATGTTAGTGGTGTAGAGCCTTTATACTGGACAAAAGATTATGGACCAAAAACGTTCAGTGCATCTGTGGAAGGACTTAAGGTAGCTGTGTTCTAACAACACACTGGCCCTGAAAGCCTATATTTGGTGGTCTACCTTAAAAAGTAGACATGCTAACAAAAATGTTAAGCCTAAAAAGTTTTTACTTAGTTTTGTTTTTGAAAACAATTTACAATTTTAGTAATGTAAAATTATCGATGAAGACTGAAGGACCATGTAGTGTTTGGTCGAACAATCGTTTCCTCAAGTACAATAGAATAACCACGATTTGTCAGACCTTGGGCGGTGTTTATTGACTGAACGAAGACCGATCAGTTACTTTTCGGTTTTTGGTCAATCTAATGATAAATAAAAGTCGGTCCTCGGCCGACGTTTTTGACTGTACGAAGACCGATCAATTATTTAGCGGTTGTTTGTCTGTCAAATGCTAGACATAATTCAGAATATGTGCGATGTGTGTTGACTGTATGAACACCGATCGGTTATTTAGCGATTTCTCGTCTGTCAAATGCTAGGAACAATTCAGACTTTGTGCGATGTTTGTACTGTAGGGAGACCGATCGGTTATTTTGCCATATTCACGACAGAGGTTCCATATTCGGAGCCAATATAATGGTATAAAAAGTAGAATCTCACTCTGATATTGTGTTCTCCGCTCAACGGTTGATAGTGGACACTAGTGTAAAATTTGTTATGCATTGGCGCAACAGATTACCCAAAATTACAATTATTTATTAGACTATGATTTTGCTTCATCCAACAACCTTCAAAAATTAATGAAGTATCACATAAATGAAAAATATACTTCTATATATTTTGGAAATATTATTTATTTTACATGAACTTTTATTGGTAAAATTATAAGAAAATTCAGTGGGCCTACTACGTATTCCGATCTGAAAGCTTAGACTTATGTGAACAAAACAAAAATTAAAATAATAATATATAAGGAATTTCAGAATTCAGGAAAAATAGCTTTTAGATCGGGTATTTAGCGCCTATTATGTATATTAAACATATTACATATTTCTTATTTGCTTTAATTTTTTTTGCCTGAAATTGGCTCTTTTCAAAAAGTCTTGCACACTGTGCTTGACTGCGTCAAATGCCACAATATTCTCATCATTTAAATAGTTAAACGTATTTCTCAGTAACTCCAAAATATTTAACTGTTCTGCAAACACTAATTTGTGTATATCTGATGAAAAATAAAAAAAATATCAAAGATTGTAATAAATTTGTAAGTATGGTATAATGTATGTTTACCTTTTGAGAATGATGTTTGCCCAGACCATGTACAGTTGCGGCAAAAATAATAGTAGTGCTGCATCATAATTGCAACATATTCGAATTTTTCATACTTTTAAACAAAATTATGATATTATTTTCTTATTATGTAATAAATAATGTAAATTTGAAAAACAACATTTTTTAAAAACTATGCTTTGTTTTCAGGCAGTTTGTATTGAATAATCTTGATTCATTCACTACTATTATTTTTGCCGCAGCTGTCTATTTTGTGATCAAATCATACGAAAAAAGATGTTCAAAAACGTTTTTAACAGTTTTATTTAAAGTTTTTGATTTAAACTTATATAAATAAATAGTCTGGAATAAAATAAAATTTATAATTATTATGTGAAAAAGATTCAAAACTTTTCATATTACCATTTGATCCATATAATTTTTCACAGATAATTTGCCGTTTAATTTGATTAAATTTTCTATAGTATTTATTGGAAGAAGTGGTATAATAAAATTCTGATCTTGGATTATTGGTGTTTGGGTTTGTTTCGGCAACGATTTAACAATGAGTTGTAGGCATTCCATAATGCTCGCCTGATTTTCCATAATTTTTTTTTGATTATCGATCAATGCATTTGTATTCGACTGAATTTCTTTTATTGAACTTCTATTTCTTCTTATTTTTTCGTGTAAGTCTCTAATTTTTTTTATTGTTTTTTCCAATTTAACGTTGATACTTGAGATTTCTGTATTGCCAGCTGATATATTATTTTCATTAAGATATTCATTTTGGAAATTGTCATACACTACTGTTGCAGCAGGAAATGAATTTTGTATTCTAACTGGTTCTGTCAATATATTTGATATCGGTGATGTATTTGCGGTTGTATTTTCATAATTAGTGTGTGCATTATTTACGTCTTCAATGAAACAATGTGCCCTAAAGACTGGAGTGCCCTCGTTTTGGGGGTTTTGCTCTGCTGTTAGAGAAAATGTGTTTTGTCTATTATGCGGAATAAGTTCTGCTGTATTAGTGTTTTCCGTTATGGGTATTGCATAGTTGATTGCTGTTAAAGGTGGAAGTAGAGGTGGAAGTTCTTCAATTGATACGATTTCTATTTTTGTGGAATTATTTTCCTTATTGGCGTTTTCACCAATTTTTGGTGATTCATCGAACTGATTATTAAAATTTTTTGCGAAATTTTTTTTTTTTGGATTAAATGCGGCATACTCTTCGCATTCGGAATTGGAAAAATTAGCAAAATATAATTCTTTATTTTTTATATCATCCACTCTCCATCTTTTCATTACTTCTCCGGTAGTTGTAATAGTTTTATATATATCAAATTTACTGGACGCACCTGGTAACTCATAGAAATCCTGTAGCTCCGTAATTGATTTACCGCACAGAAACGTTGTTCCATTAAATCTTTCTGCGTATTCAAATCGAACAATTTCATTCGATTTTGTTAAAAGCCATCTATTTCTTTCACTGTTATCAATTTCAGTTTCTTCTAAAATAATTTTATAATATACTATTTTGCGGTTTATTATTTTTCTACTTTTACAAATTAGGTATATCTCATTTAATTTATCATTTTGATGAAATTCTACATTATTCAGTTCAGCAATTCTATTACATAATTGTTCAAGGGGTTGATTTGGTTTTCTTAGCAAGCATTTTATTCGATACATAAAGCTTTCAAAAGCAAAAGCGGAAAAAGAGTCCAACTGGCCAAATTCTTTAACGTCTTCTGACAAATGCGACAAACAGTGCATATTGTAAGTTAAATGGTGTTTTCCATAAAGCAGGCTCACTCCTTGGATAAAATGTTTCAAAATTTCATTCGCCAGGTTCACCTTATGTTTATAGAGTTCCGGATGGCATAAAATTAAAACTCCGACATGCAAAAATAAGAAGTTATTATATCTATCTGGTGACAAAATATCCTTTAGTACAAATGGCCCCGCATATAACAAAAAAGTTCTAAACTCGGTGGCTTTGAAGTACCCTAACTCCGATAGTGGTCTTAATCTTCTTTGAAAATCAGATGGTTGAGTCTTCGAAATATTCCTCAATTTATTTGATATATCATTGACGCGTGCTGTGTTTATCAAAGTTTTTGTATCGCCAGAAACCCACATTTGAAGCAACTTCCTCATTGTTCCTAAACAAACTAGATGCATATATTCAAGCGGAAACTTTTTTATCATGTTAATGGGAAGTTCCTCTAGTATTGAATCAGCCTTATGATGTTCTATATTTCTTCTATTTCGAAAGGATTCATCACTTCTCATTTGTGCAAGACTATCGACCGGAAACGAGACTCTATTTTTTATAAATTCCCCTTCGACTTCACATTTAAGACATGCAAAATAACCTGTATGCGATTT